>CM061040.1:135725601-136945601 GCA_030762985.1 Adelphocoris suturalis
ACCATCAGTCGTCTGCACCAGGAGACCCTCAGACTAGGAACATCAATAGCTTCACATTAAATCAGCAACAACTTACAGCGCTGCTGTTGCAGAGACGTCAGAACCCCAGCCTCTACGCTCGAAGGAGCTACTTCTGGGAAATCTAGAAGTAGTGTTGACCCTTCGAAAACACTTTAAAACTAGGCTCACGACTAACCAGCGCAGCAGTTCCAAATTAATCCGGCTTTGAAGCTATATGGAAGCAGCAAGCCACTTTCATCATTATTAGAAGGTCAAACCAATGAAGACATAGATGGTCACGCCAAATTCACAGCTCCAAGCTCCTCGTCCTCATTAGTTTACTTCTGACAATATAATACTCTCACCTCAATATTACTGCACCTAAATACACCCAGTAGCTTCTCGTCACGTCATTACGTATAATTAAATGACTAAGGAGTCCACAACTCTCCTGTTCTCATCAGTTCTTACAGTCTGTTGTTCAAGAGCAGTACAAGGCCAAATAGGAGCTCTCCTGAATCGCGCTACTTTAACATTTTTGACGATAAAAAACATACTCATCAAATACGCCCTCCTGGGAAAAGACATTTGTGAATCTATGGAAGCCAACAAAATGTCTTTAACAATTTTTTTTAAATTAAAGAAAGGAAAAACCTCATTGAATCCCTGACATTGAATTGGTACACGTTCGTAAGGTGGGTAGCTGCTTTGAACTATCATAACTGATGATTATCCTTTCCGAACTTATTTCCTTTCGTGATCAATTAATTCTAACCCCTTTAATCTGTCTACCATCTGTCATTTTTCTCCTGTGAAAAGGGTTGAGACCTCGAAGTTGGGATAGAAGTATAAAACAGAAATATTATAATTTATTTTGATGTTAAAATTTAAGAGAGAACAAAACTGGAATATTGTAGTACACGATTAAACTGAATAGTAAAAATGCAAATACAAATGATTAAACAACGGTTAGTTCTATCATTCAACATTTATTGGTTTAGCAAATTTGTCCGTCCGCCGGTCATCCGATCCGTTATATTCGAAACTCCTGTACCAAACATTAGGAAATTTGGTATATCGGCGGGAGATATACGGCGAGCATCACTTTCAATCAACCCCAAGGTGGGGAACATAAGAGTTGGACATTTTTTTAAAACCAACATCTCAGAAAATATTTGAAATAAAATAGTAATTTTCCGTTTGATTTTGATAGATTTAGCTTCGATGAATTGAATGAGACCACTCAGATGTGGACCAACTATGTGCGTTCGAAATAAAATTTAAAAGTTTCAGTTAGCAGCATGATCGTAAGGAGAGTTATCATCTGAAATGGTACATTCACAGACACAAACACACACACACATAATTATAGTCATGTAAAAATCAAAAACTTTTGAACTCTTAAGATTCGTTCCAGAATGCCTCATTTCGAAAAATTTTGGAGGCACTGCAACAGCTTCATTTTCTACAAAATTAGCTTTAAAAAAAAATAGTGTGAGGCATACCCGATGGGCAAATCTCTCCTCATACCAAAATACAGCGTTGAATTCTTAAAGTAAATTCTTTTCTTACGTTGTCAATTGACAAGTGTTGCTGGAGAAATGGTGGCAAAAGAAGAGATTTTATCATTTAGTAATGATTAACAGGACGTTTCCCCCCCCCCCCCCCCCCCAACCGTCACGTCACGGCGAAAATATTGAATTCCTATTGATTTGCACGTACAACCAATGCGTTACTAGGGAAGAGTAACTCCCTTAGTTTTCATAACAATACTCTCATTTTATCACAACATCTCATGTTCTCTAACCCTCTGTAGTGTCAAGGAAAGCTGATTTATTACGCCAAGTTATAAACTAATATTGCTGAGTAACCTTAATGAGCTAATAATGTGTAGATCTACCGTAGGTCTACTGACCGATTTATTAAGTGGTATTTAAAATGAATGAATAATATTACAATAGTGTTGATGGAAAAACTTTTAAATTATATTTTGTGAAATCTAGAACTGTCAATATTTACAATGTGATATTCGGTAACATGCAAATTTGGAGTAGGTAATTGGAGAACTGAAGAAATGAAGTTTTAGATTTCGTCTATATACATCCTCCCTAGCCTTTATGGCCGAACTGGGTTGTAAGGGGATTTGTGCGTACCAAAGTGAGAGTAGTTTTTGTTCTTCCAAGCTTTCGATGTAATAACATCATCTTCAGGGCATATCTATGAGACAGAGGCCTATTGTGAGAAAGACTAGGGCTACGTAAGATTAAAAAATAATAAATTCATAAATACTTCGCATAACTCGCCGGATCAGTATATCCCCCGTTCGTTCTACCATCCCGTGCCGAGGTGCTGCTGACCAGATGCTTTACCGTGTGGATCTTTCCCATCGGGTATGCCTCGCATCGGGGTGTACTATATTTACATATGAAAGGGGGTTTAGAAAGGGATTTAATAAATTTATGAGATGCCGGGGTCTTAGCTATGTGCGGTTTGTTTTCATGTCAGTTTGTTGAATATTGTTGTTGGGTTACTGGTACTACGCCAACGCCTCCCTTCTAAATTTACTAAATTTAATTACCTAGTACAACTAAATTTTTTCACAGCTCCTCCCCTTACAAATTATCAACTGATTAATCAGGGGCATAAACTTTTAGTAAAAATGGTTTTTCGAAGCTCAATGTTCTATATTTCACGCAATGTTCAATATTTCAATCCAGTTCATCACACATTCAACCTTCTCTGCGCTTCTTCATGGTTCATTAGCACCACTCCAAGAACAGAATGAGATACCGCAATTCTGGCTTCACCATCGTGTTCGGCGCTAAAAAAAAAAAAAAATAAAATAAAATAAATGAATAAAAAAAACCTTTAAATTGAGGTGGTGCCACTCGGCTAAAATTAGAGACCAACGTTTCCCAGATCCCCCCCCCCATTACATATACAAGGCTTACGATTATCTGGCATCTCAAAACCCCTCTCCAAGTTTTGGTTCGATTTCCCAAACGAAAGAAGAAAAAATGAAGTTTCGGTTTTTGCCTAATTGTGGCAAGGGTGACCCGGGCCGGGGAAGAGGACTGAGGACTAAGAAATGTTTTTTTAATGAAAATAATAAAAATTAATATAAATAGGTATGTACGTATCAATAATGGTACAACAAATTAGGGAACGTAGCATACCATTCCCTCACTTATTCATTTATTCTGCTGACATGTCATTATTCAAATCGTTACGTCCATTTATTTCAATGAGCCTCTGGATAAAATTTAGTTATATAACTTATTTGAATGTTGGAATATTAGTAACCTATCGTTCCAAGGCTGTTCGACAAGCTCTTCAGTTAATCATTACTTGATTGATTCCTGAAACAACATGTGAGAAACCCAAGAAGCGCTCAAGGTGATCCGGCCGACGTTTTTAGGGACGTCCAAGGAAGTTAGTGGAGAACCCTATTGAGTTTTATACCCCTCATCACTCTGTCGAAAGGAGGGAACGCCCCGTTTTTTTGTGGATTTTATTTTAGAACTCGATCGTCGTTCGGAGGAACAGGTTTGGCGAACCTTGGGGGGCCTTGAGGAGGTTCAAG
The DNA here is from genome assembly GCA_030762985.1 of Adelphocoris suturalis. Taxonomy (NCBI): domain Eukaryota; kingdom Metazoa; phylum Arthropoda; class Insecta; order Hemiptera; family Miridae; genus Adelphocoris; species Adelphocoris suturalis. The sequence goes on from CM061040.1 coordinate 135,729,185, forward strand.
GCGGCTGGGATTCCGGGGCGGGGCGGTCGACTTTTCGCGATCCTCGCAACGCTCGCGACTCCCCTCACAATGGAAAGGTAAATATTTTGGTCCGCCTATCAGTAAAAAATTTCAGTCATGCAGCATGATCGTATGAGCGAATTTTCATAAATTATCGTACTAGATAATGTTATATTGTTTTGAAAATTAAGGACTGAGGGAAAAGAAATTGTTAGTTACGATTTCTATGGCAAAAAACTCGTTCTAAATAAATTCTGCGATTCAAAGAGGGATTTTGGATTTCTAGCTTTTTTGGAGTTATAATCATTTTTTAGCACATTTTAATGAAATTTAAGTACATTTTTCTGCATAATTGTGCACATACATTTTTTAATGTTCAATTTTATAGTTAATAAACTTTATTTTAGCAATATCCTGCTAAAAAGAATATGAATGTAACGATTTTTAGCCGTTTTTTGCTATTTTTAGTGATTTTTTCAGCACTTTATTTGAAATTTGATCTGTTTAATGTGCTCAAAAAATTCTGCCCAACAAACTCGTCCTTTCATTTGGAAAGCTTGATTTTTAGGTGCAAGAACGGAATTTTTATCAAGCGTTAAACTCTAGGATTCGTTTCAGAATGCCTCAAAACGGATTTCAAGGGAGAAAATTTTCAAAAATTTTGATTTTAAAATTTTCCGAGCCATTACAATAGCTTCATTTTTTACAAAAATTCGCTAAAAGAAATTCAAATAATGAAGAATTAACATGTGTTTTTAAGTTATGCATTCTCACCATCAAGCTCAGTGATTCTCTACTGATGGCTCGCGACCCACTGGTGGTCGTCAAGAAGGAAAATGTTCCAGTCGTGCAGCATGATCGTATGAGCGAATTTTTGAAAAATCATCATACAATTGATGCCAAGTTTCTAGGACCATCTAGATCCCAAATGTTATTTTTAACACAAGTTTCATATAGTTTGGTCTAGTATTTTCGGAGAAAAGCTGCAGACGGCGAACGGACGTTTTTTTTTTTTTTTTTTTTTTTCTACGCACCTTGAAACGTAAACCAAAAATGTTTCAGGGGGCGTCTAAAGTTTTTTTTTCTTGGTCGATTACAAAGGTTCATTATTGAAAATAATAAACCAAAAAAATGCGCTTCCAATCTACTCAAATCCTGGTTGCAAAGATTAGAAACCATGGTGCATGATGTTACTCAAAGTTCACGCCGCAAGGTCCGGAGTACATATATTAAGAGTAAAGCAAGGCCAACATAAGTCGGACGGATAACCAGTCATTTATAGATCTTTCGGATTCCTCGAATTATGAGTATAAAATGATAAATAACGCATTTGAGGTGTTACCTAAATTAATTTGGTTTCCGTTGTAAGCCTAATTATGAATCTTGCAATAATAAAACTAAATAAAAGCCCTTAACTTTTGGATAACCCTTGAAATATATCATTTCCAGACAAAGTAAACCTTGCCTTCCCTGTTTCGTCGAGAGGTTTGTTTTTAATTCTCGACCTGAATTGAGAAGCTTGGTGAAAGTTTCCGTTCTCTGGCAAATTTGAAGCGAGACAAACGGCTGTATTGTGTGAAAATGGCCCGGGGGACGGCGAGGATCTCTGACGAGACTAAACTTCACAATTCTATAACTCGCTATTACGGGTCCCGACCGCCGACCCAAACGAACTCCGACCTTTAGCTCATTATCATAGCAAAATAATGATATTCAAAAGAGCGACTTCAGTGCTCTTCATTTCTCTTATACACCCGCCCAGCCAAAATAAACGTTCTACGAGTGTATTGCATAAGTATGGGAGTCGAACCCGCCCGTAGTGTTTGTCAAGTGACTGTAGTGGGTCTCATTTTATTCTGTACCATTCGGCTGTGATGTGATTCTTGAACTGAATCTTGCGAGCTCTACTCTCGGAAAAGACAAAATTGACGATTGAGAAAGATTATAAAACGGATGAGGGGTCCTAGTTTTTAAAATTTTCCGATCCATCACAATAGTCTCATTTTCTACGAAAATTCGCTAAAATCAAGCTGATGATTTGGGTGACGTCACTCATCTAGTTGGAGTATTATTTATCGGAAATAGCGCACATAATAAAATTATCACTCTATTACAAAATCAAGTTATCAATATTTTGGTGGACTCTTTCCAGAAACATATGATACACTCAGACAGCAGTTCAAAGCAATCGTATTTATGGATCGTGTCTGAGAATTTCTTCGCATCGTCTAGTTACGTTTAATAAAATAACAACCTAGAGACTAATTTAAAATAGACGTTTACATGGGTGCTATTTGTATCTGGAACATAATATTACGATGAAACAAAAAAGAAAAGCGGGTTGGGTTTTTTTCTCTTGTAGATTACAAATGACCATCATAGAAAATAACTCTAAAAAAAGCACTTATAAATAGACAAAAACTGTCCCAATTCCGTCTTGACAGATTTTAAACTCAGCTTTGTCCAAGGGGATATTATGGATCCGTTCGTGTTAGCTGTTGGTGACATAAAGTCGATAGGTAGCTCACGATTATGACCATTTGAGTTGGTTATGCAAAACCTGTCGGACCGCTCGGTCTTGAAGGAGGAAGGTGGGGTAAACCTTGTGCGCCGCACTCAGGCTGGCAAAAACCTTAAATTTTAGAGTGAATGGAATGAAAAAATTTATAATTTTGCTTCCGAGTACAGGTAGCGGAAGCATTGTACTCACTTTTGGGAGATGAAAAATTGATTTTGTCCAAGATTAAAATTTCCACTCGGATTTGACGTTTTACACCATTCTGACAAACATTGGTGTCGTGTTGTGTGTGTGTTTGTGTGTCTGTAAATCCTCTCAACGCATAATCGCTACAGTTTTCATGGAATGTGTAGGGTTAGGCTCAACATGGTCCCTTATCAGTTTCATCGCTCACAAATCCATACTTGACCCAGCGCATACGAAAACATAAATTCCATTAAGCTTCATTTCCTCACGTTTTATTTGTCTAAACTGGTTCAAATTCAGAGTATGGTTAAGAAAAGCCGTGTCAATTATTGTGTACCAATATCATCACGATCATATCATTAGCATACACATGCGCGAATGTGAAATCCTTGCAGCAAGCATAACATCTACAGTTTCCATTTGATTCCGATAACGTTTTCTGAGAATGAGCGCGTTAGGCTGAGGATGGGTTCCTATAAATTTCGTCACTTGGACATTGACAGTTGCGCAAACGTGATACCAATAATCCGTAATTTTCTGACGGCCTATTCGTTCGATCTCGCTCAAATTGTGAGAGTAGTTATAATAGAGTTAGATAGAGAGATAGAGATAGAGATAGATAGATAGAGAGAAATAACAATTTGATGACCCCGCATTCTTCACGTTTGTATCATTAGTTTCTACTGGGCATGCGTGAACCTCAAATTTTTCAAACAAGGATGACATCTACAGTTTTCATTTGATTTCGTTGAAACATCCAGAGGTTGATCGGTTTAGACTGTTCTTCAATGGTCCCCAATGAACTCCATCGGTCCCCACCCCCTGGGGCCTACTTCATACAACAAGTTACAAGTGTAAAAGTTAACACTTATACTACACTAGAGGTACTTGTAATGCACGGTAAACTAGAACAAGTGTTTCATAAAAACAGAGCACAAGCGTAGAAAAGTTATACCTGTAGAGGCTAAGTTTACAAGTGTACTAGAAAAGAAAAATGGCGTGTGGGGACAAACGAAATGAACAACGTCAAGCGGGATGCCAAAATTAAAGTTTTTTCTGCGAATCATAATACAAAAACGGTGTTAAGTACATGATAGGATGTTTATCGTAAATGACAAGTTGTAATAATTGGAAGACAGACAAATTATAGACTGAAAAGTGGAAAAAGTGTGGATTTGATTTCAACTTATTCTGATGGCTGGCATAATCGGATCTTTCTCCTTTATTCAGCGGAAATGATTAATCAGTTCATCAAGTCTTAATGCTGCTGGGCCAGGAATGTCATCTGTAACTTCAAGATGATCTTCACACTTCACTTTGTTGTTCAATGATGGAGAGATCCTCAATACCCGATCAGGAAAAATTGCACAGGGTCATCATTTTAATCTTTCAAGGGTCTCGGAAGACATCCTAAATCTCTCGTTAAACTCAAAAATACCCTCAAAATGAGCGTTTATTCGTGGCCGAAAAAATCTTTGGCGTCTTCTACGCTGAATGCTTCTTGTATATATTCTTCAGCAGAAGATTATTCCCACATATTAAACACCGAAAAATTGTCACTTCACAATGTTGGATAATAACAAGTTTACATGTGAATGGACGTAGGTGAAAAATCGGCCATTTTTTACAACTGAAAAACAGCGACTTGTTCAAAATGATAAGGAAACACTTGTAACTTGTCCAAATTCGCCTGTACACTTGTTAACTTTCGCAGTGCATTACACGTCTACACTTGAACCTTTATGAAACACTTGCACACTCATTTTTTACAACTTGTTCATAAAATTGGCTTGTAACTTGTCACTTGTTGCTTTATGAAGTAGGCTCCTGGTAGTTATTGCGCATACTCAAACGTAAAATGTCTTCAGCATCATTTTCTCATTGCTTAATTGACCGTTTTAGTTTAAGTCTGAAGAACCCTCAATGGAATGTTCTACCTTATTTGAAACATTTTAATGAACTATGTATAAATTCATGTTTAAACGAGGAAGTGATGTGCCACTTCCAACTAGGCAGAATTTGTTTTGTGTATGGAGATTTTAAATAAGACGTTTTGCTTTAGTATCTTCCTGGTTCAATTAGTGAGCAGTGACCGGGAGGGGGGGGGGGGGGTCCAGGTGGAAGGACTTCCTTTGCAAGGCGTGGGATGAAGAGTTTTCGATATAAACTGTTTTCTCTCAAATTTTACACGTAATTCCTATATGTAGGCGGTACGTCTACAATATAGGAGACGAAAAAGTTTCATAAAAAACCTGTAGTTGGTAGAGGTTGAAGAACGATCCGCTATAAGTCCGTCTGGACGGTTCTATCCTCGCACGGACCAAATTTTGTGATTGCCCAGGTTCCTCTGGCTGTCAGTGCATAATTCGAGAGCCCACCTTTATTGTTGAACCTTTCGAGTGGGCTCTGCCCTAAATCGCTTTCATAGGTTGAGCAATATTTATGTGGGTGGCACCAATGCAGCTGCCTACTTCAGGTATTTTCTCTTCATCCGCATCCAATCATCGGCGTCACGTAATTCAACTTTGATTCACCATATTGCCGGTTGATGAGTCATGTTCGTTCGATTGACATAATTTCAAAATCATTACTCAGTTATTTTTTAATTGTGTAGCCGTTTATAGAAGACCGGTAATACATCGGTAATAATAATCAATGCGTTTGCTCGGTCCAGCCTGTAAACTGGAAGAAACCTCGGGTGACAATCATCACAATACGCCAACGAAATTTTTCACATTTCAGAACTATACTGCCGTACGAAGAATAGATCCCGTATCTGACCAAACCCTACTTTTGGGAAAATGCGTATCTAGGGCTTGAGTCAAAATTTTCTAATATTAGCTCTATTTTACGTTGTCTCGAGCTCCAAAAGCACTCATTCAAAAGGAAATTTCTCGCTGAATCGCGTGTTGTGGCTGGAAAAACATTATTTTGGTCAGAAAATTGCAAAAAAGGTGTAGACCATATGTACTAGGCGATTTCCTCGTATCTGGTGCACATACGAGTTTTTGTTTAGCAATAAGATTGATACGTTTATTATAATACAAAATTAGTAACGCTCTACGTGGCGAAAAATAATTATTTTCTCGTATATGCAGAATTCTGGGAGGAAAAATCGTGGTAGCCAACCTCTGAATACCGTATCTGATCTGACAAGAGAAAATACATTCGTATGATCAAAATACTGGGGAGAAAAATCGTATCTGCCACTGATTCCGAAATCATATCAGACGCCACGAGTCCAAAAATACTAAGAAATCAATTCTAATCTGGATTGTGACGATTCGTATGTGCCAGAATACAAATAAAATAATCGTGTCTGACGCCCAGTTGCGGGTTTTTGCTCTAGAAATGGAAAATTACGGGATTTTCATTAGGAAATCAAACCAAAACGTAGTTAATGCGCCAATTGTAAGCCGTTTTTTAGGCATTTCCCGTTGAGATCTGACTTCGAGACTAGCAAAATCGTTAGAAACCACCTCCCCAAACAGGGAGGTACGATTAACTCAATATGACCAAAAATGCAGATACGGGATCTATTCTTAGTACGGCAGTATAAATGTAATTTTGATTCATGTTTGGCAAGCGCTAATTTCGTTTGAAAAGTGAATTGATAAATGATACTTCACGTAGTCGAGGTACTGCAAAAAGCGCCACTTTTTTTTTTAAAGAGAAAATGTCCTACAGGACTATTTTCCAAGTTTATTTTTTAGTATCGAAATACAAATCGCAAAACACATCACTCCTCCCTTAACCCCCCCCCCCCCCCCATTAGGTCGGAGCGGCTCCAAAACTCCAAAAGGCACATCGTTAGGTCAAATGTAACTCAAGTTTCAAATTTCATCAAATTGGCTGAGGAGAACTGGTAGAAAATGGTGGACAACAAATAAGTTGAGACGGGGGAAAGAGTATAGGGAATTTCACGCTGATCAAGAATACCTATACCACATATTGAGGGCATCAGAATGCATCTGAACCACCTTTTCAGTTACAAAAAAAAAAAAAAAAAAAAAAAAAAAAAAAAAAAAAAAAAAAAAAAAAAAAAAAAAAAAACCTAGAAAAACAAAAATGACTAATTTTTTCTATTTAAGGAAGAACATAGAAATCATGTTCTACGGTCTATGAGATCGTTTATAATGTTCATCTTACCTGGCAATGACCACTTAAATTTTAACTTCCTAGGGTGACGAGGAGGGCATTGAGCTCACTCAGCTGACTAGGAAAGAGCCCATCATTTCAATCTTTTTATAAATGCCCCATTGAGCCTCTCTATCAACTTTTCAACTACCTAGAGGGAACAGGAGAGAATTTAGCTGATTCAGCAGATCAGGGAAGAGCCCTACATTTCAATCGTTTCTTTAAACATGAAGAAAAAAGTACAAAACATGCCTTTTGACGCCTCGTTTTAGCTTAAATAGAATCGATCTACCGTCATATATGTATAATATGGCATCAGTCGACTTAGGGGGCATGTCCCTCCCAGGATATCAGGATATGCAAAGAAAAATATGTTTGAGTTTACAGGGTGAGGTCGGGAGGAGGTTGAGTAATAAATATTGCGCACGCGTAAAACTAATTGTTTGACACAAATGACACTGGATACTTTTGATGTAACTGCCAGGCTTTTTGTGATTGTGTTTACACACATGCACACATTTTTAGCATTCTTTAAAGATTAGCTTGAGACCTCATAAAGCTGAGTTCGTTCCATTAAGAAACATCAGGTCAATTTAGAGGTTTCCCAGCTACGGTAAAATGTTTTGAGATCAGCGTGAAATTACCGTTCTAGTCATCTCACGTATCACAGCATTCGCTTATTCGAAACTTCATAAAGTGTTTCACAAAAATCCTGACCTCGCAGACAGTTGAGGCAGCCTTTGGAAAGGAATCACCATAGTGAATGTTAGCAACATATGGGCCACACAAACAAGACTCTCGTCACCCCAGATGGTGAAAAAGCGACAGGGAGTATGTGTGTAACAAGAACAAAGCTTCGCTATTAATATTCATAGAATTTTCCGATTCCATTTTCATAGGGTTGCAGCCTACCTCGGGTCATTGTTTCTCTTGTAATGGAGTTGAGTAGATTTATGCCTGGTCGCACGCCAGGTCACCAGGTCTTTGACGTCAAGCTAAGCAATAAATACAGAGGATACGGAGAATGATGACATCGGACAACTTAGGTTCGAACATTTTATGTTCAACTGCCAGTAGGAGTGTAGTTCAACACCAACTTTGAGCCCTTCGGTCTTTCGGTTTTGTAAACGGTAGGTTCCATTCTCACCATGAAGAATCCGAGACGCATAAAACCGTGAAGTGTCAGTTCAATCTCACTGAACGGATGTAACCTTTTTATATTTAAGCCGCACTTCAACCATGTTTATTAGCGGCATTGAACGAGAGGTCCAAAGGGACACTGCAGCACGATTCCAAGGGGAGCCATGTTGCCCTCCATCACGAAACGGAGTGCCATCATAGACTCCACCGGCAAACCCGAGGGAGAAAAACCGAGAGGTACAGCGATGACCACTGTTTAGCCTCTACAACGATTAAAAAAACCCAAAAATAAAATTATACGACTGAGATGATAGGTTATATACAAGTTGCTGTATATAATATTTCATAAATAGTATATGTAAAATATACTAAAATTCCATAATATTCAATCCCAATGAATCTAAAATTTTTGGTTTACTATTTTGTTACATCTAAATACCTACAGACTAAGGATCTTCAACAGTTTTTTAAAAGTGCCTATTGCATCCGAGTCTACCTAAAGGTAGCGGAAGCATTGTTTTCACTTTCGGGAGAAAAAAGTTTGGTCTCCAAAATCAAAATTTCGACTCGCATTTTACGTTTTAGACCATTCTGAACAACTTTGGTTTCCTATCTGTCTGTGCGTGTGTGTGTGTGTGTGTGTGTGTGTGTGTGTGTGTGTGTCTGTCTGTCTGTCGTGTGTCCGCAAAACCTTGTAACAAGCTTCTTTTCCACAGTTTTCTTACGATTTGAATGAAATTTTCAGACGTAGACGGTTTTGTAGACGGTCCCTTATCAGTTTCATAGTTCTTGACTTAATACCTCACTCTGCGCATGCGCAAACGTAAATTCGACTGAGCGTCATTTTCTCACGCCCTAGTAGTTTGATCTCGCTCAAATTTGGATGAGAGTTGGGGAACCACAATTTGATCATCTTTGTTGCCAAATCAATGCTTCACTCTGCGCATGCGCAAACGTAAATTCCATTATACTACATATTTTATGCCCTAGTCGTCCTATCTTGCTTAAATTTGGGTGATAGTTAGGGGATGACGAATTTATTATCCCATATCAATTTCAACATGATTGTATCATTAATAGCTACTACGCATGCGCCTATGTCAAATCCTTGTAACAAGCTTATTTTCCAAAATTTTCATCCGATCTGGATGAAATGTTTAGGGAATGTGCGGGCTAGAGTGTAGACGGTCCCCTATCAGTTTTATTGTTGCCAAATCAATACTTCATTCCATCGTTCATCTTTTCACTCTCTTGTCTTTCGAGTTCGCTTAAATTTGGATGATAGTTGGAAAAATATGATAGGTACACAAGGAAGCTATGTGCCACACCCAACTTGGCTGATTTTTTCCACCTTTGAAATTTATATTTAAAAGACTTTTATAATGATGTATTGAAGTGAAATTCGTTGATTTAGTTTCAGAAAAAATACCGACTGGGTAGGAAATAAGTTATTAGTGTATTATCTAAAAAAAACCACAATAAATTTGGAGGTTTAAGAACTTTTTTTGATGTCACCGACGACTACCTACGAGCACTGGATGGTCTTAAATTATTCTTTAGTTATTATTAAAAGTATCCTATGAGTTTCATCTCCGCCAAGTTTGGTCGCAGTTGTTTTCTAAATCGGACTCATACTTTACACAGGGTGTCCCAAAAGCAACCTCCTCCAACATTTTCCCACGATTTTTGAGATATCAAAGTGAAACTTGGCGAGCGTTTTCGGAATGCCAAATACTGATTTTTAACGGATCATGAACGCTAAGACAATAAGGTCCATTGAGATGCTGACCAAAATTATTGCATTCTCATTGAATTCAACTATCACCATAATCCTAAGCTATTTGAGAAATAATTCGGTTACTTCACGATATTACAATTTTTCGTTAGTTGTATCTATGGTGCCCACTGTCAACCTTTTGTTCCTGAAGATGTAACTGTGTTGCCGAATCCTGCTAACCACCGAACACTCGCCATTACTGCGGGTTGGTCGTCTTTCCCTATTACCAAGTCGAAAGGGGCGCGGCATTAGAGTGAACACTGCGTATCGCACGAGGTAATTCCACGACATTCCTCGATAGCCCACTTCCCTGGACCTAAATGGAACTTTGGGGCTAACGATTATTGCTTAGTACACTTAACTTCTTGGTCCAGGAATAAAACCTATCCTACAGCAGACAGCTTGGTTTCTTTTCTTTACATGACCAGCAGCTAGACACTTTTGAAGTCAAATTGTAGTAAAATGAAACATTGGAGAATATTGTAATAAATTAGGTAAATGCATGCATACGCATAGTTACTAAGAATACTAGAATAATCACAGTGATTTACAACTTACAGTAAAATGCATAGTTACATTTGAGAGAAAATCTATTGGTACGGTCCTTGTGTATGAGTAGTATAAGAGTTTGGGGAGAATGGCGGTGATCATGATTTTTCTGGATATACCCACTTTATTATAAATCGTTTTTACAAATTGGTTTGAAATATCATAATATATCCCCCTCCCCTTTCCCGCCATCCATCGCCAACTCTATGAAATTTTAAATAAATTAGAATGGTTTCCCAAGGAAATCTTTATAAAATGATCAGACAAAAAATGATTATTTATCAAAGTCGGTTGAGAATCGCTTAAATTTAGCAGAGAAAATCCTCGTACCTTGGGACGCTTGTACCTTAGGACAATACTCAAATAAATTAGAAAAGAATTGGAAAACAAATCTTACTGTCCTCTAATCATTGATTTATAGAGTGGTAACACAATGTAAGTGCTTTTTTGTTTTTTCAAGCTCAGTCCACGTGACTATGGCAAGCCCTGATTCTCTTTTCACTGGTTCCCTAAATATTTTTCCGTCTTCATAAATGATCTTCTCACAACACTGTAAGTCGGTATTCCTCTTACTTTAAACTGTTTCCCATCCATCCAAGGATTGCTTTCATGATTCTATGGTTATGAGGATGTGGCTAGTTCATTTGAAGCCAATATTTAGATTTTTGGGAAACTTGATCAGTTTGTACCTTGGGACACGTCAAGGTTTGTACCTTGGGACACCGAGATACATTATAATCTTATTTTATAGTCTATTTTAAAGGGGATATTGGTTCCTTTCTTTGAAGATGCCCTGATCGCAAGAAGGAATTAAACGTTTTGCGGTGGAAGGGCCTCTGGATGAATGAGCTCATCTTGTTGTGCAGCGAAAACTCTCTGTCGGGTGCAGCCAGGAAAACTGGGGATAATACAAGGGAAGGTTATCTCAGCTCCAGCACTCGTTGCCCACACGATTTTAACAACCCTTCATCTGAATCTCAAACATTGAAGCCGTTGGGTCCAACCTCTATTATGATTTTGCCACAAGACGTAGGGTCATTCCCTAGGAGTATTTGAAGGGCAGGGTAAAAAGAAGAAACCGAGGATGAACCGCACATCTTACATCAACACTATAGTCTGGAGATCTAAAAGCAGCAAAGATTTCTCGAGAGGGAGAAAAAAGGAACCACCAAACCGACACAGACATGAATAACTCATTCTCTCGGACGTTCAAACCTCTTCTGCTTCCGATAAGTTCAGCAGGGCCCTTGGGTGTTCAGTGGGGTTATATGTTTTTGTTACAATCTATTTTTGCTTCCGAGACTGCAAGGCAACGGAAGCTTTGTTTTCACTTTCGAAATGAAAAAAAATTTTTTGCTCCAAAATCAAAATTTCCACTCGCATTTTGCGTTTCAGAGCCTCCTGAACAAATTTGGTTCCGTATCTGTCTGTCTGTCTGTCCGTCCGCATTTCCTTGTAACAGCCATAACTTCCACAATTTTGATCCGATTTTAACCAAATTTTCAGGTATTGTGCGAGTTAAGCTCTAGATGATCCCCTATCAACTTCATCATGATCGAATCAACGGTAGCTTCTGCGCAGGCGCTGACGTGAATTCCTTGTGACGGTCATAACTCGGTCAATGTTGAACGGATTTCGGTCAGATTTTCAGGGATGATGTGGGTAAGGTCCCTTGAGGTCCCATAAGACAATCATCATAATTGCATTAGCGGTACGCTCTGCGCATGGGTGAATGGAATATTCTTGTTTCGGTCCTTGCAACAACCGTAATTTCCACAATTTTGATGCGATTTTCTTCAAATTTTTAGGGATCGTGCGGGTATAGCTCTACATGGTCCCCTATCAGTTCCGTCATGATCGAATCAACGGTAGTCTCTGCGCAGGCGAAAACAAAATTTTCTTGTTTCGGTCATAACTCAGGCAATTGTGAACGGATTTCAGTCAGATTTTCATGGATGATGCGGGCAAGGTTTCTTGAGGTCCCGTATCACATTCTTCGCGATCATCAGCAGTGGTACGCTAGGCGCATGCGCGAAAGTGATGTTTTTGTTACGGTCACAGCTTAGTCTGGAAAATGAACAAATCGGGTGGTCCATCATGCTCAAAGTTGCCAAAAAATATCCCCTAGGATGTTTTAATCATGAATTTAGATCAAAATATTAATGAAATCCTGTAAATCAATTAAAAACTCCTTCAATTTTGATCCGATTTAGACGAAATTTTCAGGGAACATGCGGACTGCATCCTGGATGGTCCCATATTAAAATCAAAATTTTCCCTATTATTTTCATTAATTATATGTACCATTCAGCTTCCAATTTCCCACGTTATTAATTCCCTGATGCCAGAACCGGTCGTTTCTAGTTTTCTGGAATTTAATCGTGACGTACTGTGAAGGTCACGAGGAAGCTCATGTGCCATTTCCTTGGCAGTGTATTTTATTTGTGATATCGAGGTTAAATGGAACAGAACTAAGAGTTAATAAATAGTGTAGGTTCAATAGGAGGATGTTCGTTCTTTTTTAACTCAGTAATTTTCTGGTTTCGAAGAAGATTCGTTAATAATTATAAGGAGATTAGTTTATTTTGAACGGGTACCTAGGTACTTTTTCGTTTTTCACATTTATCATACTCGCCTACCTTGTTGACAGATTAGTTCTAAGTACCTAATTAAATTGAAATAGATTTGCTAACTGCTTTTTATGATGTTTTGTAAAGGAACTGGTCCAATATAAGATGTTACAAGAGGGATATTTCTGACTGTTCAGATTTATTATTTATGTTAAAATTAACAATTTTGAACGAATAAGAGGGGTTTCTGTTGAATTTTCCCTTCTGCCCCAAGGAACAATACCTGTCCCATGGTTCAAGCCAGTGTGTCCCATGGTGCATACCCCGTTTGTATCTAGGGACAAAATAGAAAATTTGAAAAATCTAGTTTTGAGGGATTTAAACTGTGTAAAAAATTACTGTTGATACTTATTATTAAATCTCAGGCGTAGCAGTGAGGGGTTCGCTCATATATATGTTCATATTTTATGACTGAAACTTTTTTCTCTTTAAAAGCTTGTTCTATCAGCTATTCTATACCCTTCCAAAAGTCTCTATTTCATCGAAATGTGTTGAACATATATGAAACCCTTGTCTAACCATTTTCAGTGTTGTGTGACAAACTTCGAGCTTTATACAGAATATATACAATAATTTATCATTCGCACTCATCCAGCATTTTATTCAGTAGCATGGTGCTTTTCACCGCCCTTTTTCGCACCCCAATGGCTTCTATTAGGAACTTTTGATGTAAAGATGGTCTACTGCTTCCAGCCATAGAAGTACAAGGAAAGCATAAGTTGCAACTCTTTGCAGTCAACATGATTCGTTTGAAGCCCAGTAAGAGTTTATTCCGTTAATTCACTCTCAGGCGAGGCAGCCATCCGGATAACGCAGTTTTTAAACACTACATTTCTTCGTCGAAACCTCCCCGAAACCTCAGTGAATGCCTTCACAACTTCTTCACCAACTTGAATCGTATTTTTCCTCGATTGAGCTGAAAAGTTTGAGATTTATTTGAACTCCCTTCTTTCTCACCATTCTACAACTTCAGATCCCGACTTTAGCTCGCAAAAGGGCTCAAGAAGGGATTACAGCTAAAACCACTTTATCTGTGCGATACATTACTTGAGGTTTTCTTATGGAGCCCTCGGGTGGTGTTTCTTGCTAGGTTTCTAATTCCCAAAATCCCAAATAAAGCTCTTCGGAATCCCACTGTCTTGACTTTAAATCGTGCTTCTCACGTACAGATAAGAAATGAAAACTTCGTTCGAACGCACTTCAATGATTTTCTTAGGGTAGATAATATTCCTAACGGCGGAGCTTGTTATTTGAATGTTAGGGTTTATATAAATTCTTTAAGAGCTGTGCACATTCATTTGAAACTTTGTAGCTTTATTTTATAAATATATGTATGCGCATTTATCCATAAATTTATCCAAATCCAAGTTGTCTTTTTTTTTGCCCGCAATTTGATGCCAATACTCAAGAAGAGTCATTGTGAACTTGAATAAAAAGTTCCAGTCATGCAGCATGATCGTATGAGCAAATTGTCTTTATCGTATTAAGTATATTATGTTAAATAATTTTGAAATTTGCGCTTTTTGAGTGCAATGAAAATGTTAATTATTATTTTTATGGCAAAAAAAGTATTCTAAATAGTATTCTGCTTTTCAAAAAGTGATTTTGGATTTTTAGCTATTTTGCATTTTTTAATCGATTTTATAGCAAATTTTCATGAAATTAAAGTACCTACCTACATTTTTTCAGCATAATTTTGTACACAAATTTTTTAATGTTTTATTTAAATTTGATAAACTTTATTGAAGCAATATCCTGATAAAAATAATAAATTTAACAATTTTTAGCCATTTTTAGTGATTTTTTTCAGCACATTTTTTGGAATTTGACCAGTTTAATGTGCTAAAAAAAAGTTGGTTCTGCTTACGCGAACTGCGTAAGCGTTTTTAATATTTAAAACTTGCTTATTATGCACAAGGTCCTCAAGTATCCTAAATGACTTGACTTACCTATCTATGGATTTTGAATAAAATTTAAGTTCAACTCTATTATAAATTTTCAAACCGTAAATTTATTAACAATTGCTAGAATGAAAATTAGATAGATTTCTATTTTTACCACGCCTAATGGAAATGTGGCAGAAAAATCCTTTCGCCTTTCATGAATTATATTACCTAAGCCTTTTGTTTTTCCTATTCACCTATATTACCTTTCTTATTACATACCTATTTACATATTACCTTTTTTCCACATTAAGAATGTTCTGAATGAACGCAAGCTTTTAATACGACGCAATATTTTTCTATTTTCCTGGCCTCTCAAGATACTACTCACTCCAACACTTACCATATGTGGAGTCAGTTCGTGGGGCGTTCAATTGGAACTAAGAATGATTAAATGTGTGTTGGACGAATCCAAACCAACGGAGTACATCAAACTGAAGAAAACCCGGAGCTTATAATGACTTACACCGAAATTATCTTCAAATATCCTACGTTGACTTAATGAATTCGGGTGAGGAGTTATGAGGAAATGAGCTGCATACGTTTTCCAATCACGGTCCCAAACCTGCTCAATATTTTATGTAGGCCCGTGCAAGGAAAAGATGGGTTCTGGTTTCGGACACCAAACGGTCCCTCGTTTCACTTGTGTCACCTTCTGAGGGCAGCCAGGAAGAAGAAGAGAGAAAAAACTCGAAATCTTCTTTCAACTTGAAACACCCCATTACGTAAGGGCTGCCTTCGTTATCGGTGACTCGTGATTGAAAAACGAGAAAGCGACTATATCGAACCCCGTGTCAGAAGTTGAGGAAAAAAACGGAAACGGTTCCCTTGTAATTTCTTTGCGAAAATCTGGAATCAATCGATCTCTTTTATATGCGAAGCGTAAGTACGAATAAGTATGTAATACTTTTACCCGACTTTTCGTAGAAAAAAGGGTATTACGGCACTTGGAGGTGGGGATGCATTTTCTTTGCGTTTCAGAGGGCGTAGCACACGTATATATATATCTATATATATATATAACTCGTATCTCGCTGACTTTGGTGAGGATCAGCTGACCACGAGCTGTAATATCAATCATAATTATGGTAAAATCGTGCTCAAATATCTTCTATTCATCGTAGGACGTCGAAATTTGATAGGGAGCCTCTCTGGGACAACGAGACGAATGACCTTACAGGCTCCATACCGATCAGTTGAGCGTGCGAAAAGTTATGTCGTCTGTCTGAACACAACGAAATTGTTTAGGGAGCCTCTCTAGGACATCAAGCGCCGAATGAAATGAAGGGCTCCACCCAGAGCTCCAGCTGACCGATTCAAAAAGTTAGTTCTGCTTACGCAAACTGCGTGAGTGTTTTTTTATGCATAAAATTCCAGTAATTTTAAACTTTTATTAAAAATTAATAAATAAAAAATGAAAGTCTGACAAGTTGGGCGTGGCAGATATTTTCTCCGTATTCATACATGAACGTAGAGATATGTATGCATTGTATCTGTATGTAATGTATTTCATGGTTGGGGGAAGTAGTAAACACATACGGACGTGAAATGTCAAATGAAAAAACACACTTGTTAGATTTTACATTTGCGCATGCGCAAGAGCTGCCTGTGAGTCGGGAACGATAGTATGCATTGGGAACCATCTACAGCCTAAGCCGTAAAATCCCTGGAAATTTAATCGAAATCGGATCACACTGTAGAAGTCATATGCTTGTTACAATGATTTGAGGTTCGAGCATGCGCAGTAGCTACTAATGATACGCGATTGTGTTGAAGCTCTTCTGGGGTAATGAATTCCCCAACTACCCTCTTAATTTGAGCAAGATCGGATGGACAATAAGAAAATGACAGTTGATTGATATTTTCAATGAGGTTCTTTATCTTGGGGTTTGCCTCGATTAAGCATCTGCGATGGTCCAGTCATGTTAACGTTCCAATTTTTTTAAACGTAGTTCTTTTCTTTTTTAGGCTGAGGAAGTTTTTATACAAAACGGTCCTGTACAGATATATTTCACTTTTGTTCACAGCCTCTTCAATCATTGTCTTCCTCTGTATATAGGTGCTTATAACACTCACATTATCAAACTAGAGAAAACTGTGCATGCAGTTACCAGAATATTGGCAAAAGTACCGCCTCGTAATTTTGTGCATGATACACACAAAATTCATGGATTACGCGCCCCTAGATATCAGCCAAGGCACTTCTTCTCCAATACTCCAAAAACAATGAGTTTGAATTGGTTGAACGATTGAAGCCATTTACAAGAGCCACCCTTAACATAATAATGTATTTATTTCGCGGCCCTTTACCAGCTTTTATTGTCATCATGTTCCTCCTTGCTCCATCATCGTACATGATGATTCCAAATTCGAAGCGTCTACTAAGTACAACCGCTTTTTCCGTAAAATCTTTTATAGCATTTTCAAATTTAATTTGTCCTTCCACAAAATAAATTCGTCCGTTTACGAAATGAATACGTCTTTTATATAGACAGTGATCTTCGTAGAAGTGCTATTGCATAGCGAAGTAATATACCTTTGTGTAATAATTTTCACCTTTCTTTTTTTTTTGTATAAATTGGAAATTTCAATAGGTAACAAAAGCATATTGTATTTTACTCATAAAATTTACATTGATTTCGAAATCTTCAACTGCCCATCATCGATCGTTGATCTTGTACAAATTTAAATGATCAGAAACATAAGGTCGGGATCGATGCAAAAGAGATGGACTACAAGGTATCAGAGATCAAATGCAATAAAACTTTCTATATGATCGAATGATTAGATATGCATAATTCGTGGCCTCGGTGCTCACCTAAAACTCCCCAAGTTCTTTCTTCTTTGTTTTCGTAAACACAGCGACAGAAAGGTCGCCTGAGTAAACTTCTCAATTGTAAACCAAATGAACGAATCGAGCGATAGCGGTGCACCGCAGGATTTCTCAACTCTTAGCCCTGAGATGACTCGATGTACTCCTACCTAAACCAGGAATAATCCTTTCGAAGGTGTGTAGCCGACAGAGGTCGTTGCAGAAGGGTAATTCCACCCATGACAAAATGAACGTCAATTTGAGGAATGACGGTGTAGTATTGAAATAATGATGATAAACCGACAAATGCGCAAGTTGATATAACATCCGTGAAGTGTTGCTCAGTAATTTCCAAGGGCTTGACGGTCAAATCTCCAAATTCCCTCGAGGTAAAAAAAAAGAAAAGAAATTATTGGAAGATGAAGTAATTAATTAGTGGTAAGTTAGTAGATAGGTTAGATGGGAATCACAGTTAAGGTATGATATATAGTATATAAATAATATAAATATAACTAGGTAATAAATATAGGTAACTAAGTCACAGTGATCTAAATGTCTATTCTCTTCGTTCCGAATCCTCAACAGAATACAACCAAATCGTATCATTATACCTGAAATCATTATAATTACCGAAGGGTTTTCATAATTTAAGCACCGAATTTCAGTGAGCCACTGAAATCGGGTGCCTTGATAGCAAAGAGTAAAGTTGGAGTTCATTAAAGTGTCGCTCGCTGGAGCCCTATTATTATTAAGATTAGCAACACGTTCGCAGCACAAGATTCCACAAATAACTTACAAAACATATAAAAGAAGTATAAATCTACTGTTGAATATTGAGATGTGCAAAGTCTATCTTTATTTGTAAACCACTGAACATTTTCTTAGGATAATATGATTGTGACAGTTATCGTTTTAATCGAGAGTCTTCTCGTGTCTTTTAAGTAGTGATTGAGGAGACCCCTTACTTGGATATCCGCGGGGTACAATCCTTGATAACTGCATGTATTGTACCATTAAGTGTAAATGGAGATTTCACGCTTCTCTTCCGTGATTATTGTCAAATTAGACAATGTGTTATCATGTCCATTCGTTCCTAAATGCGTCCTACGGTAACAGCGAGCAGAGCTTGGTGAAATTGTTAACTGGAATTCCTCGGTAATTCAATCAACAAAGTTTTTGAGGACCGTTCCGGATAGACCACAACGCCCGAGAGTCCCCAAAAGGAACCCTAAATAATCCCTTTGTTATATTAATACGTACTTACATTGGTCTATTAGGACTTCTTAATTTTCAATTTTGGCTTTATATTCAATGATAATCCCAAGAACTAATTACTTTATACTTTACTTTTGAGTAAAGTGCCTTAAAAGATCAACTTATTTCTAAATGCCCCAAAGAGGGAAAACTACTGCTTAAGTCCCCATCGAACGCAACCTGTAACTCAAAGTCCTTAATTACTCCAAAGTTGAGCAAATTATCGTTCTCGGTTTTTCCACTCTTTGATTGAGGATGAATACCCAGTGGCTGTTTCAGATGACACTTGCTGAACTTGAGTCATTGACAATCCTTCCTGTTTTTAGTGTCTTTATTGTTATCCTCAAAGACAATGAATGCACCAATTTACTTAGGAACATAAGTTTATTGCCTGTAAAACCATTTGAGTCTTATTAACGAAGGAAGCTAATTAACTTTGTGATTTTCCAGTTCAAATTTCCTCACAAAATTACCTGATAAAGAGATCAAATCAATATCAAATATCATCAAACGGTATAAACATCCGCGGACCAATGGGAAAGTCTCAGAATAATCACTCACTCATGAAGATCGATGACCCCTGAGTGGAAAGAGGTAGAAAGAGGTACAGGGCTGTGTTATTTTTGATAAGATACAAAGATGAACTCGACTATTAGTAGACAAATTTATTGAATGACTGACAACTACAAACATAATCTTTTGTCAAACGACGTCACAACCTGGCAGGAGTGTATCACTGCCTTCATTATATTTTTAGATAATTAGTTCGTAATTTAGTAAGCATTTAATCTATTCATTTACCATTGAGAGTTTGATAATTAAATAATATTTATTATAATAAATAATATGAAGTATTATAACAGGCAGCAGGCCCTGATTCACCGAATAATGGAGAACTCTCAATCCAAGAAAAGGACCCATGAACAGTGTGGGCATCTGAAGGGTACGGATGTTCTAGAACGTGGCTCGGTCACTGTTTTGATGGGGGACTCCATCGACTGAACAAATAATACTATTGGAAGACTTCTAAAATCCGGCACCCAACATTCCACCGACTATGTGAAATGTGAGCCTGATTTAACGTTGATAAAAATGTTACCTTGAAATCTAATGCAATAAAATTTCGTCTAACCATGGGTATAGATTCGGGGTGTCCAAACACCAGTGATTCGCATGGAAATTATCACTTTCCGGTTGTGAAATGTTTTTGCAGCTTTGAATAAATCAGCGCTTCACCTAATAAATTCAGAGCTTGAAGAGGTACATGATGAGGCCGTAACCGTTTTATAACGCCGGATATTTTGGGCGGAATTCCCGGCGAATGATTTGCATTGAAATGGTAATGACGTGACTTGGAAAACCTGCAGGACGACCTTTGAAGATCGCTCTGACAGTCTGGTGAAGGGGCAAATAACCATCCCGTCGACCGGACATCAATCCCGAGAAACCGTCAACTTATCGCGGTTCCCATTCTTCAAGTAACTGAAGGATTCCTAATGTCATCCTATCAGGAAGCTCACTCCTTGAAACTCATATTTCTCATGGCGATTAAATGTGGCAGGTAATAGCATGAAGGCTAGATGAAAAGCAATCAATGAAGCGCTTGGTAAAACTGTAAAAGGGGTTGAAATAAATTCAATTAAACATGAAGGTGAACTATTAACACTGAAGAGATATGGAAAATTAATCGCTGACGTAATGAATTTCCATTTCTCGGCAGTTGGTGAAAAGCTGGTCGACAATTCTGTGATCTTTGAGAATCCTGTTATACCCGAAAGTGTAGATAGTATTCCATTCCGGCAAGTCTCTGAAGATACTGTTAGCAACATAATAAATGGGCTGAGAGGGGGTTCTTGTCCGGGTTTTGATGGGGTTTAGGCAGGGACATTTAAAAAAAAATTAAATATTTCATAGTTGAACCATTGATCTATTTAATAAATCTCAGTTGTGAAACCGGAATTTTCCCAGATATTTATAAAACTGCAATAATCACCCCGTTATTCAAGGCAGGTGATCCTAAATTGATAAATAATTATAGGCCGATATCATTATTATCCAACATAGCAAAAATATTAGAAAACGTAGTCAAAATTTTTTGATGGACTATACAAAAATCTTGAAAAAATACATGGAAACCAGTTTGGCTTCCAAGCGGGCAAAAGTACATTGGACGCTATGATCTATCTATTGGGGAAAATGACTTCAGCTTTGGATGACGGAGACAAGGTCATATTCGTGTATAAAGATATAACCAAAGATTTGACATGGTGCCACACGGCAAACTTATTGAAATACTTATATCGCTGAATTTTGACCAAAACTTTGTAAGATGAATACAAGATTGACCTAAATAACCGTAAACAAATAGTTAAAATTAGAGAACATGTTAGCAAATCGTGTTCATTTCGGTATTCGTTGCCACAAGGCACTGTTCTTGCCCCTTTGCTGTACATCATTTACAGTAATGGTTTATTCTCAAGGAACATAGATGGTGACGGAAATTCTTCAAGTCAAATAATCTAAAATTAAAGTATAATAAAACATATTTTATGACCTTTTCATGGCTTCCATCTTCGATACCAAACTTGGAAAAAATCATTTGTCATAAGGATGCAGGTTGCCTTGGGTCTTGTGATTGCCCATTCATAAAGCAAGTAAATAAAACAAATATTAGCTGGGAATTATAATGGATCAATGGAATGTATGTATTTCCATAGAAGTCTGTAAAGGAATATCAACGCTCAGTATTTACGAGTATATGTATGAATGAATATATGAAGTCACACTAACCCTCAACGCTATTCCAAAAACCTTCTCCATCATAAATTCTATAAAAAGAACCC
Source organism: Adelphocoris suturalis (assembly GCA_030762985.1). Taxonomy (NCBI): domain Eukaryota; kingdom Metazoa; phylum Arthropoda; class Insecta; order Hemiptera; family Miridae; genus Adelphocoris; species Adelphocoris suturalis. The sequence goes on from CM061040.1 coordinate 135,750,974, forward strand.
TTGACGAAAATTAGTCCCGAACGCTTCAAAGTATGAGGTTTTGGGTTTAAATCCCATTGCAGGATAATTCCAACTTTTTTTTCTCTTTTTTCTCTTCTTTTTCATAGTTACGAAATTCTATTAAATCTAGCGCAAAGTCTGACACCACTTTTCACACAAGGGGTAGGTATATTAAACACTTTTTAGGGCTTTTTTCACCCCAATTCTCATAAGTGTATATCTTATGATAGATACAGCAGGGAAAATTTTGATTCTAAAACTTTTGAACAATAGCATCATATTATTATAACAACATTACTATTAATGTTAAAAGAATTTGTTGGACATAACATAAAAATCGATTATTGGCTTCATTGAACGATATTAACACCAATAATTGTTATTAGAAATTAATGCATATTGTGGTTGTACATATAACTCACTTTCCAAACCGTTTTATGCATACAACATTCCTTCGTTTTTTAGTTTATTCTTTTCTTTTCTGTTAATTTTCTCTTTCTTTTCTATTTTTGAAAAGTCAGGCTACCATAAAAACCCGATTAGGACCCTTCTATACCTTGCTGGCTATTGAGCGAAAGAACAAATAGGTACCCAAATCGTAAACATCTATTACATATGACTTTGTTGTTGGTTTATTTTTTCCTATTCTCATCAACACCTGCTTTTCTCCGTACGAATTGATCTGACTTCCTTATGACGATCCCATTGATTTCTAGCCAAGATCAAACTAATGGATTGACTATTTATAGATACAGACACCAACATTTACCCTGAATCTATATCGGCTATGTCGTGTGTTACAGATCAACTTCCCATGGAGTCTATCCATGTTTTTCTAGGTTCTTGATATTTTTGTCCAACTCTTAATTTTATAGCTTTCGCAAAACACCTGTATGTATGTATTTAAGATAAGATAGTTCGGTATCTACGAGCCCGACATTCCGAGTTTTTAGGAGGACAACAAGTTTTGATGTTACTAAGTATCAGCAAGCTACTGTATTAAAGAGGGACAAATTCGTTTTAAAACGCCTAAATTATTACACAAAGGTTTATTATTTCTGTATTGGATAGCCCTTCTGCGCAGAACACCTATTTATACGAACTAAATCACTCGCGACGAAGTTGTGGAAACTCATTTCAAAACGAAAGTTAATGAAAAAACGTTGTATATTTCCACAAAAAATGAAGAGTTTTGTTAAATCGATTTCGACGGTTAGGCCATCATCATTAACAAACGATCTGAAGACACATTAGAAAGGACACAGCTTTTATAGTCACAGGAGAAGGGAAATTGAATCCCATTGGTCAAGAGAAAGGAAAGGGGGCAGGAGGTACGACCAATTAAGTGCAAGCAAAGAGAAGGGGCATTATAGCTAATCAGATGAAGTGAAAGGAGGGAAAAATTACTGGTTTCAACAGTTTGAAGGGATAATTCCAAGCTTTACAGAAATGGATTTATCAGTGGTGAAATATATTGAGGGATATCCTCATTTATACATTTACCAGATCTCTCACTTTCGATAATTTCGAATTTTTCAAGTTCATTCGACATACCTCCCTTTCGACAAAAATGAAGAAATTCTACAAACTATCTATCTGTCAAATCAAAATTGTAACTATGATTGGATTCCTTAAGATGTTTCGCAAATGTAGAACTACCCTTATTTTTCTTGAAATCCTCCTAAAGCTCGTTTATTCTTTCCCTGAATTTCCTACCAGTTTGAACGCAATGTTCGTAGCCACAAGAACATTTTATTTATAAACCCCACTTTTATCCTGAACATTGATTTTGTCCTTAACGGATCCTATTAATGCTTTAAGACTATTTTTAGTTTTAAAACCTACTTTGTAACCTCTCGATGACAGAATTTTGCCGATTTTATCAGAAATTTTCCCATAACAAGGTATACTTATCTATTGCTTTTCTCCTAAATTTACATCTTCCCTAGCCAGATAGGAAACTTTTTCCCTACTCTTCTTCCGATAACCTGTTTATAATTATTAAACGAAGTTAATTATGCATTAGGTAACTGAATAATACATCTGTATAGGTGTAGACGCCTACCAAAGAGAAATTAATTAAACTAAATGCCGCACCTACTATTTCCTAGTATTTAACAGGAGTAACCCACCTTCTGAAAATTAATTATATAAAATAAATCATCTAACTACTGTTCAGAAGTCGTTTTACAGGCTACAAAAATCAGAATAAACCTTGTTTCGTGAAGTGAAAACTGGGTTGGAATTACCTATAGCACCTTATACGAGAGTCGTAGTTAAAGGTGATTTGCGCTACGTTTCACCAGTTGATCTGCCGCTTTTTTTCAATTTTTATGAACTTATTGTAAAAATTAAGTATTGCTGCACCTTACTGTTTTTAATATTATTTTCGAACACGGACAGCCCCTGGCAAATCTTGCTGTATGAATATTTCAATCCCTTTCTATTTCATTGCCTCCTGAGATATTTTTGTGTCATCCTATTCAGATGCACATTGCACTAAATTCGAACGATCAGAATTATCACACTTTCCAACCACATATGCATCCACTGCCCAAATTCACATTCACATCAATATTCAAAGCATCCGTACAGCATTTTCGGACCACACGCATCACATCCCAATTATTATAAACTTTTAATCCGAAAAATATAAATCATCTATTCAAGTATACGACAAAGCCCCATGTTGGTTCATGATTTGTTTTTAGAATTAGTGATATTCGCAAAAAAATAGGGTGTTCGTTTGTTCCCTAGCGTTTCTTCTTGCAGTTGCAAACATAGGTAGGTACGATTCTCATCTTGAAATATGTATTAATGGAACGCTATTCAAAACTACAGAAGTAAAATCAATCAGGTCTTGAGTTCTGTTTCACACAGATTCAAAGAATGCAATACTTCCCACGCCGTTGATTCTACTTTTGGTCATCTGAAGCCCTCACACTGTCATGAAAATCCGAAATTTAAGTGCATTTTTGGGGAAATTCTGTCACTGCGTGTGACATTGCATGGTGTCCATGGAGAGAGTCACTTCATTTTTCGGCATGACCAGAACGAAAAAAAGCGCTCTCAACTGCACGGATAAACGTACAAATAACGCAGAATACGATAACTACCTTCCTCATAATGGATCTCACTATGAATAATAGATCGTATATGAATCAGTCTGAACGACTGCAATCGAAGGACATCCCAATGCCCTTGAAGACTGCATGGACGTAAGGAAACTTCGTTGTCTCACCGGGTATTGAATTACAATTGGGTTAGGTATCGATGAATAGAAAGTACCTCCTCTTCTGGTACTTCCCTATTGTTAACCTTTTTCCATGGTCTCTACTGACGATCTTGTCTAACCATTCACCCCTTCTCCACCAATTCCAACTGTTGAATTGAGGGGTAAGAAAGCGCAGTTGAAGAGGGGGTAAAACTTATTGCATCCATCCCCACTTCCTTGCCACAAATTAATTAGATATAATTGAATTTACGAAAAATCTGAAATGATTTGACATTATTGGACTGAAGTGCTAACTGTACTTGTCTTTGATTGGAATAAAGCTTAAACTCAGTAAAATTAAGATGATTTTTAAGTTATATTAAAAGCTTAAATGATATTATAATTCTTAAGTGATACCTGCACATCTGTGTACTGAGTAGAAAACGAGGGTAATTTTCAATGTCTTGTGCCAAAATGAAGTGGATTATGACCTTTCTATTGACCAATATTTGCTTAACCTGAATTGATGTTATCGCGGACTAAGTAATCAGTCTTTAGGTTTTGAATGCGAACATTTTTACCTTCCAATATGACATTGTCACTTGGTTTAAACTTGAAAAATGTTTTCGTCCATCTATTCAGTTTTATTGCTTTGAGTGAAGTCTGATTTGCCAAAGCTCCAATTATGATTCACTGTAGGTATTGAGCTTATAGTTAGTTGTTGAAAGATCCTCTATAATGTTTATCGTAGACAAATCGACATAATTCAAATTTGATATACTTACAGTAAATACCCCAATGCAACAGTAAGTGAGGAGAGAACCTGCATACCCAACTTATAAGACGTGTTTTTGGCCATCAGTGGAGAGTGGTATCCGTGATATGTACACAGACTGTAATAAGTCAAGCCACCGATCACCATATACGACGACGTTAAACTGAATTCCAGAAGCCTCAAGATCTTTTACTCCACTCCGAATTCGGTAAACCGTAACCCACATTCTCCAAGTTCGTCAATGGTGATTCTCGAATTGATTCGTTTTATATTCCATTTAAGTATTTAAGAAACTGGTACCTTTTAAAGTCACCAAGAAATTTATTAACTCTCGCAATTTGGAGGCCTTGTTTTCATGCCATCTGGCTACTTGCGAGGTCAAACGGCAACGTTTGGTTGTCTACGTATAATTATTAGAATGAAGTGACCAGAACACCCATTTACCAAGCAGATTTCTTACAAGCAGCCTTACTGACGTAGATGACGATCACGTTCTCAAAAATCAAATGTTTCCAGGTACCGCAAGCACTGCATCATTCAAATTTTGACAAGTTCTACGCAATTTTACTTTAAAGGATAGGAAAGTACATTTGGAGTAATGCGTACCCTTTCTTCCGATAACAGGTAGGTACATGGTAGTCAACAACTTCGCAAGGTGTCTCTGAGTGGAACAACACTGCCTTGTGGAGACGCAGAGTTCGGTATGGAAGAAGTGCCACGAAGTTGTGACCTACCCTTAAGTTACCCCCTTAAGTTCTACCCTTCAGTAAGGGTAGGAAGTTTAGAGAACGAATATGTATGAAAATGTGTGTATGTGTAGACGTATGTGCGTCAGAAAATCTTGCGTGCGCTACAAAAATGGAACATTGGCCTCATTTTTCTTGGTAGTTTTTTGTTCTACTGGGACATCAGTCTCGAAAATTGACCCCCACATTATCGTCTTTTTCTAACTTTATTTTATGGTTTTGGTATTGAAAACACATCAGTACTTATGAACAAATTAATACACAATAAAGTTAGAAGTTGAAGTAAGAAGCCAAGTTTGTATTTCAGTCACTCTTACTAGAAGCCAAGTTATTAAGAGTATTTCTCTGCTTCAACCCCATAAAAAGTGTTTTTCATTTAATTGTTCAACGAGAAAAATTTGTTGAGTGGCTTCACACGACTTTTTGCTATTGGTGCTTAAAACGATGAAAGTTACTTCTTGAGCCTTAATATTTGATGGCAGGGGTATAATTTTCCCATACATAAAGAGTAACAAAATTGCATCTACATAATTGGAGTAATATGAGAGAAAATTAGAAAAAACAACAAAACAACATTATATTTCGTCTATTTTTTTCTTTTTTTTTTTTTGTCCCTTAATTTGAAAGCGAAATCAACTCCTCTCATGGTGACTGACGAAAACGGATAACCACATTCATATTCCAGATTCGTAAACATATATTTTAACATGCACATGCTTTAGCCGTACACACGGAAGAGTTACGAAAATAGTGATGTTGATTGTTCAAGAATCGCTGGTAAAGAAATACGATCGCCTTTTGGACTTCTAGAAAACGATTCTAGACGGAAAGTACGGAGGCGTACTAATCAGCTGAGGGATCCCTGCGGCCAATTTCCTTTCCTAATCGATCTAAGGTGTTGAAATTTGAAATGGAGCGCCTTTGGAATTCTTGAATTCGATTATAAAATGAATAAGTGTGCATGTCAAACTGAGGGACGCCACAGGCTAATTTTTTTCCTAATATTGATATACGGTGCAGAACTTTATTTTAGCACCTTTAGGACTTCAAGAATACGATTACAAGGCCAGGAGGCACGCGATGCTGGAACATGAAAGAACTATACACGAACCATCCCAGATGTATGAATGATCTTTGAACGACAAACGAACTACCATCTAACGCTTATAATCGATTAATAAACGATCCTTGAACCTTCGCAAATTTTAACCGAACATTTGCAGAACGATGAACTAACGCTCCTCGAATGATTTGGTTTTATTAACGTGTCACTAACTTTTTTTTCTATTCTGAATCTTTTCTTAACGTTAAATTAACGTCCCTAGATCGATGCTTCAACGTTATTTCGCTTTATTCAAAAAAAGTTTAGCGTTTCTAAGACGTTATTTGAACGATCTTCGACTATTGAACCAACTTCGTTTTTCGTTGATTAAGGAGGAATTTGATTCAGCATTTAGAAAACCTGCATTTCGGGAATATGGATTTATAAAATTCGCATTTAGGAAATCAGCAATGGATTCACCAGCTGCTTGAAACTTGAGCATGTTTCAATAATTTATGCCGCCAGGCTTCAAGTAACCTGCAACCGAGGCGCGAAGAGCTGAGCTTTCAGATTGAGTCCAGACCAATCAACGGGCGATCTAATAGCATTACTCTCACATGATCAAATTTATACCTACCTTCGTTTTTACAGTGACTTGCTATACATCATAGCAACGAGATCCTGAAACTGTAATTACCTAATTGACGAACGAAGTGAGTCTCTGTTTTGGCACGGCCTGCATTTGTTTGTATTGACTGGCTCTATTTTGGCTCTGGGGGTTATTACAAATTTTCATCTGATAGAAAAAAATGTTACGCTATTCTATAATATTTCACGTACAACCAATCGTTGCGAGGGAGAATATAACTTCCTGATTTCCCATCCCACAAAAATTGTTCACCACTCGTTGGAAAGCTGCGAATTCACATTACTCCACATTTCAGCGGGCCAATTTCCCCCTTCATAACCCACCTGAGAAGTCCTAGGTACACGCATCGTTACGTTGGTATACGAACTAGGTTGTTGTGACCCTTACTAGATCAATCCACTACTCTGCAGGGTTTGCTCCTTAATTCAATACTCGGTTGATTATCACATATGGTTTTCTTCCTGATGAGGTAGTAACCAGGAGAGCTGTCGATGTTTGTCTTTTTTTCTTATATTTGGTAAGAAAGTATTCACGGTGCCTAAGACATAAATATTCAAGCCACAATGTATCAACGTGTAGCGATGGTAGACACTTAATTTAATTCTTTGAAGCGAACAATTATTTGTGTGTGTGAAAATATAAAATCTATCAACATGAAATTTTGTAAGTAGACCACTTAGACACCCAGGTTATGCTATTTAGTTTTTATTGTGGATCCGACTCGATGTGGCGGCGATATCGTCAACGACGCCAAACGAAACATCTCAGAAATAAGTACGTGTTTGGTATGGCTTCCGATTGCTTTTGACTTGATGAATCGATTGAGCCAGTGCAATATTTTAACGCGAATGAGACAAAGTGGTATTATCGTCAAAAATACGAATTTGTTATAGTTTTATGTGTTTTGGGGGGGGGGGGGGGGGAGGGATGATTCGGATGCTTACTTAGGTATACTTACTTGAAATATTATTACTTAAAAAGTAGATTCTACTTTTTTCTAACGACATCCGGAATCTCGTCTGAGGACCCACAAGTATTTTCCTTCTATAAGAAAACACGTACGGACCGTGTAAACAAGTTTCACTCATAAGTACTGCAGCATACTTTTCACACATTTATAGAAAAACCTATGTTAGTGTATCATCAAAACAAAAGACGTTTGGCATCAGAGATGTACTCGTACATCTTTGTATGTCGATTGCATTATTTCCTCCTATTATATCTTAAAGGCTATTAATTAGAACAAATGTTAATCAAACCAATTGTATATACCACTTCCTAGTTGAGTTGAAGTAAAGGATTCAATTTCAATCCAAAAATTGTTTTAAAAAACAAGCCGTAACACTTACCTGGGGGGTTATCTTGAAGCGATTGTTTCGGTATAGTCAATTTAGGTGGTCGAAGCTGTGGTGAGCAAAACTGCACCAAACTGAGGCAGATGACTGCTACCAACGGTGAGAACGCGCCCATTTGTAAACAATGTTATGATATTCAAAGAAATGCGATTGTCCGTGAATTATAGATATAGTATATCTGATTGTAACACCAGATGAGGGTTTTCAGCTTCTTTTCACCATCTAGGTAATAACGATAGTTTGTAAGGTTAAAGGTAGCTTCCAACCGCGCGATATTGTCGGCGTCTTCGTTCGGAGGTAGTTTAGGTACCTACAGTAAGTGGGATATTTTGCGGGTTCGCGGGGGCTCGTGCTCGGCACTGAGCGGGTCGGAGGCGATCGCGGAGTCCGAGTCTACCCCCACGGGGATCGGCTTTCTAAACCAGTATCCCTTCTGAATCTGTAGGCCGTGAAAGAGGGGCTGCCAAGCAACGGCTCACCAAGGGCAGTAAACCGTCTTCCCTTTTGAGGTAATTACCGATGTGCTAAAATCCAAGCTAAGCCAGGTATTTTCTACAAATCTTCAGGTAAATAACTGGAGACCACACAATTGTGTTAAAATTTGAAAAATCACACCTAAAAACGTTGGAAATCAGTGTTGGGGCTGCGTTCGAATAAAAAAATATGAAATTTGCGAAATTAATTTAGTTTCTGTAAAATATACGATTTTGGAAAAGTGTGCTTACCTCTGGACTCCCTAGATGCACGTTTTATACCCTATGTATGTAGCCGGATCTCTATGTACCGTACCGTATGTATCCAGTACAAGTTTGTAGATTCAACACCACTACCACACACAAAACAACCAATACCTAGTTGAGTTGAAGTGAATGACTCAAGGTACAATCCAAAAATTGTTTTAAAAAACAAGCCGTTATTATGAAATTATAAAACTTACCTGGGGGGGTCTCACCAAGGGCAGTAAACCGTCTTCCCTTTTGAGGTAATTACGGATGAGCCAAAATCCAAACTAAGCCAGGTGTTTTCTACAAATCTTCAGGGAAATAACTGGAGACCACTCAATTGTCTTAAAATTTGAAAAATCATACCTAAAAACGTTGGAGATCAGTGATGGGGCTGCATTCTAATAAAAAAATATGAAATTTGCGAAATTAATTTAGCTTTTGTAAAATATAGGATTTCGGAATAGTGTGCTTACCTCTGGACTCCCTAGAAGCACGTTTTATACCCTATGTATGTGGCCGGATCTGTATGTACCGTACCATACATATCCAGTACAAGTTTGCAGATTCAACACCGCTATCACACACACAACAACCACTACCTAGTTGAGTTGAAGTGAAGAACTCAAGGTACAATACAAAAATTGTTTTAAAAAACAAACCGTTATTATGAAATTATAAAACTTACCTGGGGGTCTCACCAAGGGCAGTAGACAGTCTTCCCTTTTTGAGGTAATTAGGTACCGATGTGAGAAAATCCAAACTAAGCCAGGTGTTTTCTACAAATCTTCAGGGAAAAATAACTGGAGACCACACGATTGTGTTAAAATTTGAAAAATCATACCTAACGTTAGAAATCAGTGATGGAGCTGCGTTCGAATAAAAAAAATATGAAATTTGCGAAATGAATTTGGATCCTGTAAAATATACGATTTCGAAAAAATGTGCTTACTGCCTAGATGCACGTTTTATACCCTATGTATGTGGCTGGATCTCCATGTACCGTACCGTATGTATCCAGTACAAGTTTGTAGATTCAACAATGGCTGTTTTTCTTTGTACCTCACGAGTTTTTGCTAAGAAAACCTGAGCAATATGGAGTCCGAAGTGTGGGTTTAGATTGGTTTCAGAGCTACACCTTGGTTCTCGACCATGGAGGGTTGGGATCTGTTGGAGACAAGGCACCTATGCATCTTCATAGAAAAATAGTTCAACGAGGGTACCACAGAAAAGCATCCTGGGGTCTTTCATCTATCTATACTATTAATAAGAATGAAACTCCGTCCGTTTGTCGTGTCTATGCACGGCCAAACGGCTGAGTGGGCCGGATCTACGAGTGGGAGGATCTTCTTGGGATTTTCCGATAGGGTGTATAAGCGAATTTAGAATTTTCTAATCCCAGCCGAACCATGGGCCGTAGGGCGGGAGGGGGGTCGAAGTAAGAATTAATGTGCGCTTTTTGGACTTCCCCGCTTCCTCTACCCCTCTAAACGGCCGTTGAAAATTCCGGAAAAATACCGGTTTCGGAGGTTTTCCTACGAGGAAGACGACGGCGCGATCGGATCGCGAAAAAAGTATCGGGAAATGCGTCAAAAAAATGCGAGAGTACGGACCCGTTTTCTCGAAAAATCCGCCGAAAAACTTGGTTTTTTCCGATTAAAATATACCCCATAAAGGTACGTTTTTCGGAACGGTTTTCGTGGGCGAAATACAGCTTTGGGTCCGCCGAATCTGAATCCGAAATCGGATATCGAAAAAAGTGACGTTAAGTCGGTCAAATCGCGAGCGGAAGCGAGGAGAAGCGTTTAACATCAGAAATTAATTTTGCTGTGTTCGCGAGAAGGCTCTGGGAAGACGGGTTCGATGACAATGTGGCGAGCAGGTACACCTAGGTGCCCTACTCATATACAGGTATACCTTGCGAGGGAAGGGACTCGAAGTTCGCTCTTGGCCTCTTGCGAGCTATTCATAACGGTCGCTAATGATGCCCTAACACCCTTTGGGGTTCCAAATCCCAATCGGTGCAAATTCGTAGGTAGTTTTTAACTATTCACATGTCGGAATATGCAGCACCATTCAATAACATCCCCAAATAAACTTTTTTGTGGTTCCACTTAGTTTTATATGATTTATTTTGTTTGTAAGAATTTCCAACAGAAAAAAACGTCTGCCAAGTTGGGTGGGCAGTATAACTTCGTCGAGCGGGCGAAGCGAGCAGCATCCCCTACAGAAGTTAAACCTACCCTTAGAGATCTACCGTTTGCGAGCGATGCCAGGAACATCCCCTACATGCCATACTTTGCGAGCGAAGCGAGCAACATTTCCCACATGCCACACTTTGCGAGCGAAGCGAGCAACATTCCCTACATACCACACTTTGCGAGCGAAGCGAGCAATTTAATGGGGGGTCCGGGGGGCTTGCCCCCCGGCTGGACGTGGAGGCGAGCGAAGCGAGCCGGAGCGGCTAGTGTTCCTGATTTTTGTCAATGACTCTCCCCATCAACTGGGTTCCTTGGATCAAGATTCCAGGATCACGATGTACGAGGACAATTCCAATGCTGTTCTGAGGGGGAAAAAACTGAGAGATCCTGTTAACTCCTGCTCCTTAAATTTCATTTACAGGGAAAAAAACTGACAGATCCTGTTAACTCCTGCTCCTTAAATTTCATTTTATAGGGGAAAAAACTGACAGATCCTGTTAACTCCTGCTCCTTAATTTTCATTTTATAGGGGGGGGGGGGGGGAACTGACAGATCCTGTTAAACAGACAGATCCTCCTTAAATTTCATTTTATAGGGGAAAAAACTGACAGATCCTGTTAACTCCTGCTCCTTAATTTTCATTTTATAGGGGGGGGGGGGGGGGAGACTGACAGATCCTGTTAACTCCTGTTCCTTAAATTTAATTTTATAGCAGAATACTACTTTCACAAAGTTAATCAACTATGAAATGGAACATTAAAAAATTTGTGCATAACATTTCACTAAAAACGTACTTAAATGTTATTAAAATGCACAAAAATCCAAAAACAGCAAATAATAATTGTAAAATCCAAGAACTTTTTTTTCATAGCAGAATATTGTGGAAAAAGTGCTTTGATCCATAAAACTGATAGTTAATAATATCTGTGTACTACACCAACAAGGGGAGTGCGCCTATCTCAATGAAAGATTTACCGGAGTTTCTACATGGAAAATGAGCTGACAAAAAGGGCTTTTGGAGCTTCGAGAAAAATCAGAAAAAGGTCAAAAAAGTTCCAGTCATGATCGTTCGAGAGCATGATCGTATGAACGAATTTTCGTGAACCATCGTATTGTATTATATTGCACTGTTTTGAAATTTGGGCACTTTGAGTGCAAAATAATAGCTATCGAACAATTTCATGACAACAAAATTTGTTCTAAATAATTTTCGGCAATTTAAAAAAGATTTGGAAATTTTAGCTTTTTCATGGAGTTTTTATCGATAATTTTTAGCAAAATTAATGAAATTTGAGTACATTTTTCACATAGTTTTTTGCATACATTTTTTAATGTTCTCATTCGTTGTTGATACACTTTTTTTGACTAAAATTTCGCTTAAGAAAAAATAAATTAATTAAAATATATATATATATTTAACAACTCTTAGCCGTTTAGTGATTTTTTGAAATTTGACCAATTTAATGTGCTCAAAAAGTGTTGGCCAACGAACTCATCCTTTCGATTGGAAAGCTTGATTTTTTGGCGCAAGAATGGAATTTTTATCCCAATCCTAAGGAGAGTTATCGACTGGAATGACACTCACACACACAATATACCAGTATATATTAAAATGCTTTAAACTGTAGAATTCGTTTCAGAATGTCTCAAAATGGATTTCAATTAAAAAAGAATTTTTCAAAGAATTTTTTTTAAATGGATAAATTTGGCATTCATGAAACTAATGATGTTCCCACGTGTTTGAATCAATTTCAATGAAACGGAACTTGAAACTTGAACCTGAAACTTGTGCAACGATTTTTCCCATTTAAGCCCCAGGAAGGCCAGAATGCAGCACGTAAAATAGGGCTTACGTCATTACTGGATATATCGCCGGCAAGTAACTATAAAAAACCCATAACATAATTTTCTACAAATTGAGGAACCGTTAGGACTTCGGAAAAAGTAACAAGCATTGATTATAGTCTAATGCCACCTTGAATTCGCAGTGTAATTTACCCTTTTACAATTTTACCCTTACACAAATATAAATAAATTAACTATATGTAAATTTTGATTTTTTCAGAATTCCCTAAAATAGTTAGGAACATTCAAAACAAAAGTGGCAATATCTTCTAGGCTTAACGATTCCTAAATTTGTTGAAAACTACGAAACAATTAAATATATTATGTAATATTGCGAGTTTCATTGAAATTGGTTCAAACACGTGGGAGCAGGTTTAGTTCGAGAAAACAAATTTAGCCATCTTTCGACCTTTTTTTATTTTTCTTGAAGCTCCAATGGCCCATTCTGCCGAACGGCAAAATACGTGTCCTTTTTTTTATAACTCCAGTAAATATTTCATTGAGATCGACGCCGAACTTATCTCGCATTCTCCTTGTAAGTGCTAAAATATCAAAATTGATATTAGATATTTCTTACGAAAATCCGCTCATGCAGTATACTGGGATCATGGTGCAGAACTATAACGCTAGTAACTTTAATGGTCTGGATGCTATAAGAATGCAAATAGGTAGTAAAAACTGTCTGCACCCATGTGAGAAGCAAAACCAATTTTAATGTTAGAATGAAGTTTCAGCTGTGATGCACCCACCGATGTTACAACAAGCTTAGATAGAAAGCAATCAGCACGGATTACTCAAATTAAGCACACCATCTGCGACTTGGGTTTTCAAGAGTCCATGGGTCTCCCTAGATCATTATTTCATAGCCACACACGTAGACAACATAGACCTAGCCTATGAAAGTAGTGATTCATATTCAGTAGTGATGGGCTAAATTAATAGACCCAGTATTAATTTTTCTGTAGGGAATGTGCGAGAGCCCGAATCATCTGTCCACACATTGTTCGGTAGTTCTATACATGAATTTGCGACATGGGAACTCCGTAATCATCTTGATGTTTGTAAATTTACATTAAAAATTTTGACAGCCTTTTTCCAAATCCAACGTCGGATTTTATTAGATCTGTGTACAACTACTTGTGTGAGGCGCTGAAAATTCAAGCATTCAGACATAATGGATAAAATAATGGACCTAAGACGTAGGGAATGTTTAGATCGCTCCGCATAATTTTTGAACAATTTTGGACGTTCTGAATCTTTTTGAGAGCATCTAAAGAAGAAATTAATGTGATTTACGGTAGGTACTATTGTTATGTATTTATATAATTGTTCATGCGCAATACTGTTTCCCTCGTCTTTTTTCCTCTTTTCTCATATTTTACTTACTTAATTTGTAAGTAAAATCAATCATACTTGTTTGTGAATAATGTTAAATTTATTCATTGAACCCCTTTTGATGTTTGTTCAGAGTAAATATACTTCTCTGGTATCAAAGACCACAGCCATTAGGAGAAAATGTTAACTAATATTTTGCCGCGATAATAACTTTATATGATTGGAAACATTTCGAATTAGATTCAAGGATATCCATCGCAGCATCCATTCATTTAAGCACAGTTCAATGGAATTGGTTATGCAACACAGAGTGATAACTTGGATCGGTAGGTATACTCATCTCCAATTTTTTCCACAGTATTTTACGACTTAGCAACCACATTCTAATGTCTAGTGAAGGTAAAGGTTAAGCAGTAAAAAAACGAAAAAGGGTATGCGAAGAGAGTTTATTGTTCAATACTGAATTTTAAGTACATACTATAATAGCGAACTACCACCAGCGTGAACGAAAAGTAGTTCAAGGAATAAAGAATTTTTGGCAAGAAACAAGGTTGTCAAAGTTACACAAAGTCAACACATTAACACAGGTGTGTTACCTTATTCTAATTAACATAGTTTTATAACGTATAATAGATAAATCGAGCCTCCAGTTGCTGTCAAGGTGTACAGCTTTCGGACGGCGGTTATTCTGCAACTCCGTTACTTTTTTCCCTAGAACGTACGAAATAAATAGGTTAATTGTATCACTGAATCGCAAATGATTGAGCAAAAGTTCAGGTTCTAACAGAAACGACTAAAGCAATTTTTTTTTTTTTTTTTCGTGATTTATTTATTGCAACTGAAACATAGTACACTTCATCTAGCAATATTTAATTTCATGATAAGCTCACTAAGGGGGGAGGTTTACAGCAAAACCTGGCCCATACTTGTATCAAGAACAGTTAAAAACACTGGATTACACTAAGTGTAATTTGCACAGCACAATTAGGTCCAGAGGTTTATTTCTCTTGAGTCGCCGAAGTTCTCCTTCGTTGTTTAAAACGCTGAGCATCTCCAGGTTCTCGTGTTTGTGGAGGCGATGTTCGTGCTTCCTTGCATATTTGGCGATAATTTCGGTGACCGTTTCTACCCTCAAGTCTCGATGAATATCATCATTCCGCATGAACCAGGGGGCCCGAACTATACTTCTCAGTATTATATTTTGTCGGGTTTGGATTGTTTTAATATTTGATTTTTTTTCGCACAACCCCAGAGCAGTATCTGTTTATATATGAGTAATTTATTGTGTAGTGAGAGATCCCTAAGTATTTTACAGTGTCAGAGTATGGAATTTTATTTGAATTGATCATAACTTCTGGGGCTGAGATTTTTCTATTAGTAAAGTTGATGTGCACTGACTTTGTTTCATTCAGTTTTCATTCTCCACATCTTGGTCCAATTGACAACCTTGTTAGTGGACGTCTGTAGATTGCGAGTTTCATTTTCAGCGTCATCTCCAACAGAGATCTGCAAAAGTAGCTACAGTTGTATTTTCCTGTTGCGGAAGATCTCGTGTGTACAGCAGGTAGAGTACTGGGCCTAGGACATTGCCTTGCGGTACCCCTGCTTTTATAGGCTTCAAGACAGAGTGATTAAAGCAATGAACGATAGATTACATTCATTGAAATCGTCTTTGAAGGAAAACGGTGGCAGCCATGAGTGCAATATCGTACAAATTAGACAATTGTTACAGCATGTTGTTGTGTTATTATTTTCAATAATAAACCTTAGTAATCGACGAAGAAAATCAATCTTTTGCTCTCTAGATGATATTATTCTGTTCGCTTCGAAATCGCCGGAAGAAGGCAACAAAAATATGAAATGTCCTGAGTTTGCGAAGGAAAGACTCGATGTAAATTAGATTTTGCATAATTTATCTTTGAATGGGAGAAATAAACGATGATGGATATATCTTCCCTTAATATTCTTTTTTCCGATTACCTACTAAAGAAATTGAGTATGAAATAACGAAAAATATAATAGGTAGTGATGGAATCCCAAAGGTACCATCTTTGAGTATAAATAATATTATTTATACTCAAAGGAGAAATTCAATTTATACGCTTTCGGGAGAAAATCAAAATCAAAAAGTCTCCAAAATCAAAATTTCCACTCGCATTTTACGTTTTAGACCATTCTGAACAACTTTGGTTCCTTGTCTGTCTGTGTGTGTGTCTGTCGTGTGCCCAGAAATCCTTGTAACAAGTTTATTTTCCACAGTTTTCATCCGATTTGGATGACATTTTTAGGGAATGTGTGGGCTAGAGGGTAGACCTCATCCCCCTAGAGGTCCCTCATCAGTTTTATCGCTCTTGCCTCAATATCTCACTCTGCGCATGCGCGAACGTAAATTATACCAAGCATCATCTTCTCACGCCCCAGTCGTCTGATTTTGCTCAAATTTGGATGATAGTTGGGATATGATGACAATTTGATTATTTTATATCAATTTCAACATGATTGTATCATAATTGCTACTGCGCAAGCGCCGATATGAAATCCTTGTAACAAGCCTATTTTCCACAATTTTCATCCGATCTGGAGGAAATTTTCAGGGAATGTGCGCGCTAGGGGGTATACTGTCCCCTGTCAGTTTCATTGTCGCCAAATCAATGCTTCACTCTGCGCATGCGCGAACGTAAATTCTTCACGCCCTAGTCATCCGACCTCGCTCAAATTTGGATGATAGTTGGGGAATGACGATTTGATCATCCCATATCAATTTCAACATGATGGTATCATTAATAGTTACTGCGCATGCGCTTATGTTAAATCCTTGTAAGGACCTCAATTTCCACTGTTTTCATCCAATATCAATGAAATTGTCAGAGAATGTGCGGGTTAGGTTCTAGACAGTACCCTATCAGTTTCGTTGTGGCCAAATCAATACTTTACTGCGCATGCGCAAACGTAAACTCCATTGTGCTCCATTTCTTCACACTCCAGTCGTTCGATTTCGCTTAAATTTGGAGGATAGTTGTGTAGTATCCATAGAGCAATACCTTAATGCAATTACAGTATCCATATAGAATAACTTAACAATGTAATAAAAGTAGTTCGAGAAGAATGGAGAACGTTCGAGAACATTCGAGACAATTGATAAGAGATTATATAAAAGGCTTGTGAAGGAAATAAAAGCTCTCTTTCTACTGTTTCGATTCAAGTGTATTATTACTCGTGTTCCCTTCCCAACCAGACATTACATTGGCGACGAAGATGGTCCTCGTTTTTTCTACCTGACGAAGTGTTTTCCACGAAAGGAGATTGGCGAGTAAAGCAAGTAAGCCCGTCTTGTTGTGTTTATGTATGAAAGGCGAGATAATTTGAGAATTTTCCGCGAAGTTTTACCGTTCGCAATGTCTACTTATGTCGGACAACTCCACGTGTTCGCGTTGTCCAAGAATGATTGGAAGGTGGCGAAACCACGAATGATTACTTTCTTTACGGCAAATGGTATCACGGACGCTACGACAAAGAGGGCCTTGTTTCTCAATTCTTTGGATGAAGCCGGTTATAAGTTGATCCACAACTTGAGCGTTCCGTCCGAACCGGAGGAAAAAACATATGACGAACTTATAAAGCTATTTGATGACCATTTCTTGCCGACCGAGTCGATTTTCTCCCTTCGCCATCGTTTCTACAACGCTATGAGAGAAAAAGGGGAGGCACTTCATGACTGGCAAGCGAGATTGCGATCTCTTGGAGGACCGTGCAAGTTCGGCACTAACCTTGATCAGATGCTTCTCGATAAGTTCGTCCTCGGTTTGCCTAAAGGACCGGTAAAAGACCGATTATTTGAGGAAGATCGGTTGAAACTGGACATGACGAAAGCGATGAACATTGCAACGGCTAAAGAATCAGCATCGCTCCAGTACGAGCTGACGACAAACCCCGCCATCACGGACGTGAAGCATGAGCCGGTGTTCCGGACTGCCACTGCCCAGAAAAAAGGACGAGGAGGAAAGGACATCAGCGCTTCCAAAGGACATGGACAACAGGCGGCTTGCAAAATCTGCGGATCCCCCATGCTGGCATAAGGACGAAGCCTGCAATTTTTGTAAGGGCAATCATCTAGTTAAGGTATGTCCTAAAAAGAAATATAATACCTTTTCCAAGAATAAATTTAGTAATGTCGATAATAAAAAATCTGAGAAATATAATAAGAAACCTACCAAAAATTATTATCTAGAGGAACAGTTGTTAGAGCCGATCTATAGGATCAATAATGAGGGTATAGCACCAGTATCACCATTCGTAGTTTCAGTAAACATAAATGGTATTGACATTAAATTTGAAATAGATACTGGATGTCAATCTTCGATTTTACCTCAGGTTTTATTTAATAAATATTTTAATAGCTGTGTAATTAGCAAAACAGATAAAACATTTTTATCGTATTTTGATACGAAGGCAAAGCCTTTGGGTACAATTACTCCTAATGTTATGTATGATGGAAACAATTATGGTCAGTTGACTTTATACATAGTAGATACTAGAGGTCCACCGCTCCTAGGTAGAGCCTGGTTCGAAGTATTTGGGTTCCAAATAGTCCATCCTAAGGCATGTAACGATGCACCTAGGTGTTATTACAATGTGGATGATTCTGAATTGTTGGAATCGGTAAAAAGGAAGTTTCCGAAGGTATTTTCATCAAAATTAGGCTGCTTTAATAAAGGGAAAGCTACGTTAGAGCTACAAGAAGGCGCGGTACCTAAATTTTACCGTGCCAGGCCTATTCCTTTTTCGTTGAAGCCTGCTGTAGAAAAAGAGTTAGAGCGTTTAGTTAGCGAGGATATCATAGAACCAGTTGACTATGCTAGTTATGGGACACCCATCGTTCCTGTATTGAAACCGGGAGGGGGAATCCGAATATGTGGTGATTATAAAATAACTATTAATCCATTTTTGAAGATAGATAAACACCCACTTCCTACTATTGAGACCCTTTTCCAAAAAGTACAAGGCAGTACTATTTTCACTAAACTCGATCTCTCACAGGCATATCAACAAATGATGTTAGATGATAAGTCGAAGGAAATGACGACAATATCGACACATAGAGGTCTGTTTTCTTATAAACGCCTACCCTACGGTGTAGCTTGTGCACCGGCAAAATTTCAAAAAGCAATCGAAACTCTATTAGATGGATTAGATGGCGTTGCAGTTTTGTTGGATGACATTTTAATAGGGGGTGCTGATAAACAGGAGATGTTAGCGCGTTTAGAAGAAGTGTTGAGAAGATTAGAAGAGGCTGGTCTTACTTTATCAGCCCATAAATGTGAGATAGGAAAAGAAACACTTGTGTACTTAGGGTTTAGGATTGACGGTAATGGTTTGCACACGACAGATGAAAAGGTTAGAGCGGTGTGTGAAGCCCCTGAGCCAGAAAATGTAAAGACTCTGCAATCTTTTATAGGATTTGTAACTTACGTTGCGAAGTTCATTCCCAAAGTAGCTGAAGTTTTAGCACCATTGTATAAATTATTAAAAAAGAATACTAAATGGGTTTGGGATGACCAGTGCGACATGGCATTCAAAAATATTAAAAAATTAGTAACGCAGTATAGATCGTTGAGTCATTACGACCCAAATTTGCCGCTACGCTTGACAGTAGATGCTTCAGATCTTGGAGTAGCAGGCGTTCTCTCACAACCAAAAAATGGTATTGACTACCCGATAGCGTTTACGAGTAGAACTCTTTCTAAGGCTGAACAGTCTTACTCTTCAATACATAAGGAAGCGTTAGCAATTATTCACGCAGTAAAAAAATTCAACATTTATGTATTCGGACGGAGGTGGACGCTGGTGACGGACCACAAACCGCTGTTGGCTATATTTGGGCCTAAAGCTGGCATTCCAGCCTGTGCCGCCAACAGATTGCAACGTTGGGCTATGTTTTTAGCCAATTATAGCTACGACATGGAACATGTTTCTTCTAATAAAAACTCTGCGGATTGGCTGTCACGAGCGCCCCTTCCCGACACAGTTCGTTCTGATGAAACACCAGATTTAACTGTGCATTATGTTTTTGAAAATGAGAGCCTACCAATTGATTATAATAATGTAGTAGCTGCTTCTAAGAAAGATAAGAACATTGCAAAAGTAATTGGGTACACCAAATTCGGGTGGCCTGCTGCGGTTGATGAATTTTTGATTCCCTTCTATAGATGCAAGGATGAGTTGCATGTAGAAAAAGATGTTCTGATGAGAGGCTATAGACTGGTAATACCTGAACAATTGCGTTCACAGGTGTTAGAAGAATTACACAAATCACATTTTGGGATAGTAAAAGTAAAGGCACTAGCCCGAGCCTATGTATGGTGGCCTAAAGTAGATCAGGATATCGAGTCACTAATCAACAGCTGTGCACAATGTGCGAAAACTAAAGATTTCCCTTCTAAGAATACTTTAATACCATGGGAGTGGCCTTCTAAACCATGGAGCCGACTCCACATGGATTATTTAGGACCCCTTTTTAACCACTATATATTAGTAGTAATTGACAGTCATTCTAAGTGGATAGAAGCAATTCCAACAAAATCTATGTCATCGGCTGTCACGATAAAGATTCTTAGGGAAATGTTTGCCAGGTT
This sequence comes from Adelphocoris suturalis, assembly GCA_030762985.1. NCBI lineage: Eukaryota > Metazoa > Arthropoda > Insecta > Hemiptera > Miridae > Adelphocoris > Adelphocoris suturalis. The sequence goes on from CM061040.1 coordinate 135,771,490, forward strand.
TGGGTTACCTGAAATGTTGGTGGCCGATAACTACTCAGCTTTCTTATCTGACGAATTTACAAATTTTCTAAAAATGAATAGAATAGAATTTAAATCTGGGGCACCCTATAGCCCAAGAACAAACGGAGCTGCAGAAAATGCAGTTAGGCTAGTAAAAAGGGCGTTGGTTACTGCTCTAGGGAAAGGGGGTACTGATGCCTCGATAGATGTGGCACTGCAGCAATTTCTGATAGATTATCGTAACACCAAGCATTTGACGACTGGCATTGCTCCAGCCGAAGCTTTGCTTGGCCGGCTTATTAGAAACCGTTTAGAATTGATGCGCCCACCTAATACTCAAGATCATGTAGTACGGCAACAAGCCATGCAAGTTCAACGACATAAGGGGATTGAAATTGACTCTGATCATTGGCGTGTTGGAGACTTAGTATGGGCAAGGAGTTACAGGAAAAGAGGCGATGATTGGCTAGCGGGGAAGATAGAAACTATTTTGGGGCCTAGAAGAGTTAAAATATCAGTTCCAGAGTTAGGACTTTCTTGGATACGTCATATCCACCAGATTAGGAGGAGGACTGTTTCTTCTAAGTGGTCAAACGAGTCTGAAAAATCCACTCAAACTAGTCCTAGTATTAACCATGGAGTTACACCTGACCCAGGGGGGCCTCCTAGCGGTAGTAGGGGGTCAAATTCTCCAAATTTTCAAGGGTTCACGCCTCCTGTTCAAAACCTTGAAACATTCAATAGGGGAAATAATACTCCTTACGTAATTACTCGCCTAGGTAGGAGAGTAATCAAACCTAAAAGACTGATTTATGATTAGGAAATGATGTGATGATTTTATTTTCAATTGCCAGATAGGTCAATTTGTTTTACTGGATATTTCCTACATATGGTATGAATTTTGATGTATATATATATTACTACTAAATGGAGACTGAAAATATTAGATTTGTAATTGAGGAGTCACAATTCCTCTTGATGTTCATGCATAGTTGATGATTATTGTATCTTGATCTCTTCTTTCTCAATATTATCTATATATAATTGTAGTAGCAATATTGTTCTGTGTAAATTGAAGTAAATTTACTGACTAAATTCTAAAATAAGATTTTTTTTTAAAGACTTTGTAGTACTACACGTATGTAAACTCAATCATGTAACTTGCTAGTAATGAGTAAATTTTCATTTCATTTTTTTTTCATAAATGTAAATTCAAATTTTCTTTTTAGGGGAAAGATGTAGTATCCATAGAGCAATACCTTAATGCAATTACAGTATCCATATAGAATAACTTAACAATGTAATAAAAGTAGTTCGAGAAGAATGGAGAACGTTCGAGAACATTCGAGACAATTGATAAGAGATTATATAAAAGGCTTGTGAAGGAAATAAAAGCTCTCTTTCTACTATTTCGATTCAAGTGTATTACTCGTGTTCCCTTCCCAACCAGACATTACAAGTTGGAAGAAGATGACTTGATTACCTCATATCAATTTCAAAACGATTGTATCATTAATAGCTACTGCGCATGCGCCAATGTGAAATACTTGTAATGACCTTAATTTCCACAGTTTTCATCCGATTTTGATGAAATTTTCGGCGAATGCGCGGTTTAGGTTATAGATGGTCCCGTACCTATTTCATTGTTTTCAACTCATCAGTTCATTCTGCGCTTGCATACACGTAAATTACATTGAGCATCATTTTTTTCGTTGTGCCCGGAAATCCTTGTAATTTAGTTTATTTTCCACAGTTTTCATCCGATTTGATGAAATTTTCAGGGGATGTGCGGGCTAAGAGGTATACCTCATCCCCCTAGAGGTCCCTCATCAGTTTTATCGCTCTTGCCTCAATATCTCACTCTGCGCATGCGCAAACGTAAATTATACCAAGCATCATTTTCTCACGCCCTAGTGATCCGATCTCGCTCAAATTTGGATGTTGGGGGGATGACAATTTGATCATTTTATTTAAATTTCAACATGATTGTATCATTAATAGCTACTGCGCATGCGCCAATATGAATTCCTTGCAACAAGCCTATTTTCCACAGTTTTTATCCGATCTGGATGAAATTTTCAGGGGATGTGCGGGCTAGGGGGTAGACGGTCCCCTGTCAGTTTCATTGTTGCCAAATCAATGCTTCACTCTGCGCATGCGTAAACGTAAATTCTTCACGCCCTAGTCGTCCGACATCGCTCAAATTTGGATGATAGTTGGGGAATGACGATTTGATCATCCCATATCAATTTCAACATGATGGTATCATTAATAGCTACTGCGCATGCGCTTATGTTAAATCCTTGTAAGGACCTCAATTTCCACTGTTTCCATCCAATATCAATGAAATTGTCAGAGAATGTGAGGGTTAGGTTCTAGGTGGTCCCCTATCAGTTTCGTTGTGGCCAAATCAATACTTCACTGCGCATGCGCAAGCGTAATTTCCATTATGCTCCATTTTTTCACGCCCTCGTCGTCCGATCTCGCTCAAATTTGGATGATAGTTGGGAAATGACAATTTGATCATTCCATATCAATTTCAACATGATTGTATCATTAGTAGCTACTGCGCATGCGCCTATGTGAAATCCTTGTAACGACCTTAATTTCCACAGTTTTCATCCGATTTCGATGAAATTGTCAGAGAAAGCGCGGATTCGGTTGTATACGGTTCCGTATCAGTATCATTGTTGCTATATCAATACTTCATTCTCCGAATGAGCAAACGTAAATTCCAAAATGCTCCATTTCTTCACACTCTATTCGTTCGATTTCGCTTAAATTTGGAGGATAGTTGGAAGAAGATGACTTGATTACCTCATATCAATTTCAAAACGATTGTATCACTAATAGCTTCTACGCATGCGCCTATATGAAATACTTGTAATTACCTTAATTTCCACAGTTTTCATCCGATTTTGATGAAATTTTCGGCGAATGCACGGTTTAGGTTATAGATGGTCCCGTACCTATTTCATTGTTTTCAACTCATCAGTTCATTCTGCGCTTGCATAGACGTAAATTACATTGAGCATCATTTTTTTCGTTTCTTAATTGACCAATTATGACATTTCACGCTACTTCTTGAATTACTCTTTTCCGCTATGGAATTTTTCAAAATCATTTAAAACTTTTCAATGATCTATACATTCATGATAGGTAAACGAGGAAGCTATGTGTATATAAGTATATATATGTATGTGTCCATTCCAGACGATAACTTTCGATAGAATTGAGATAAAAACTTCGTTCTTTCGCCAAAACATCAAGCATTTCAAAAGAAAGGATGAGTTTCGTTGGACAACAATTTTTGACACACCCAACTTGGCAGACTTCAAAAATATACCCATAAAATCACTAAAAATGGCTAAAAACGGCCAAAAATCGTTAAATTTTCTATTTTTTGAAGAATTTTAGTCAAAACTAAATTTTCAACGATTAACTAGGACATTAAAAATTTTTGCTCAAAATTATGATGAAAAAACGTACTTACTTAAAATGACATTAAAATTTGCTAAAATATCTATAAAAACTGCAAAAAAATTAAAAATCAAAATATCCTTTTGAATCAGTGGAATTTTATTTAGAATAAGTTGTTTGCCATAAAATTGGTTTTAACCATTTCTGTCACCTAAAATTGCTCCAATTTCAATGCAATTTAACATACTTATAGTACGATAGATAGTTTATGAAATTCGCATTGTAACTTTTTATTTTTTCATGGAAATAGACAACGTTCTTCACTAAAATCCGTTTTCTTCATTTAGATGAGATTCTACAACTTAGTTGCGTGTAATTTAGTTCCTATCAGGCTGATAATGGCAGAGCTGGCATTTCATCTTTTTTGGCTTGTCCAGGAGAAGCTCCATCCCAAATTTCAACATCCTAGGAAGAAAAGGAGAGAACCAGGATCAGCCAACCAGGATGGAGTCTGCCATTTCATTTGATCTTGTTCTCCGAGAGAGACAGGCTCCCTGTTTCCAATATAAATTTCCTTTGGTGAATAGGATAGAATTTAGCTCACTCAGCTGGACAGGAAAAAGCCAATCATTTTATTCGTCTTTTGGTGTCTCAGAGTGGCTACCTATCAAATTTGATAACCCTAGAATGAACAGAAGAGAATTTAGCCCACGCAGCTGATCAGGATGGAATCCGTCATTTCATTTGTTTCAGAGAGGCTCCTTACCAAATTTACAGATCCTAGGGTAAAAAGGGGAGAATTGAGCTTACTCAGCTGACCAGGATAGAGTCCGTCATTCAATTCGACTTTTGTTGTCCCTGAAAGGCTCCCTATCACATTTAGATTTCCAAGGGAGCACCGGAAAGAATTTAGCTCACTCAGCTGACCATGAACGAACCCATCATTTTATACGTCTCTTGAGAGAGGTCCCTATCAAATTTCAAATTCCTAGGGAGAACTGGAGAGAATATAGCTCACTAGGCTGACCAGGATGGAACCCGTCATTTCATTCGTCTCTTAATGTCCCGGAGGGGTTCCCCATATCAAATTTCACACTCCTAGGGTGGAAAGGAAAGAATTTAGCTACATCAGATAATCAGGATGAAACCCATAATTTCAATCGTCTGTTCCAGAGAGGCTCGCTTTCAAAATTTCAAATTCCTAGGGTGAACAGTAGTCATCATTCACAGCTGATCAAGATAGATCCCGGTAACCGTGTCGAAAATAACTTAATTACTTAGTAAGTACCTGCTTCATCTCGCCGTCGAATACTAGTAAAATAATTAGGTACAACTTTAAATCGATTTTTATAAAAAGACGTTTCGTATATTTGATTTTCATCAACAACATAAAGAAAATATTATTGGACATTTTACAATTTTAAATTTGTTATTTTAAATCTATTTTTTGCGTGGAACACGCTTTTACCGGGACCTAAAAGTAAAAAAGTCACAAAATATTGTCACGAAAGAACGATAATAATGTTTTCTAATGTTTTTGCTATTCAACTTATGAAGCTGAGAATTGCAATGGAGAACCCTTGGATCGTCTAGAAACGAATCGTAAAGACTAGAGCTCTCCGGGTCAGCTGAGTAAGATCCGGAGCAAATTTCTTTGCAATTCAATCTATATGAAGCTGAAATTTGAAACGGAGAACCCTTGTGACTTCGAGAAATGAGTTATGAAGTCTGAAGCTCCTCAGATCAGCTGAGTGAGCTCCGGAGTCAATTTCTTTGCTATTGAAACTATGAAGCTAAAATAAAATGGAGAAACGTCTAATGAAGCTGAAATTTGAAATGGAGCGTGTTCCACGTTCCTCCAATGTTTAGCCGAGGTTCATAGTGAAAGTAAAAGGGGTATGCCCCCCCTCCCACCGTTCGTAATACCTTTTAGCAGGAACAAACAAGCTTATGTTAGACAATGTACTCCCCAGCCAATTTTAACATTATCTGGAATTGAGGAAGATAGTTCCTAAGAAGTCCCTGGTAAATTCGTCCATATTGTACTATTGGTATAATAATGTTTGATATAAATTACATTAGAAATTGTCGTCTCATTTTGTCTCCAAATAATTCTACAATGCCCATATAACAATTAGTGAGGAACATAGCAGACGTTTCATGTTATGGCGACTTTAAATATCTCCCGAACCATTATCACAGTTCATTCAGCCGGGTTGATGATAGTTTGCCAGTCAACAGCTACCTATACTAATCTTTCAAGAATACACTAACTGGATTTCCACTCTCTGGAAATCACTCAACCTGTATGAAGCTATTTATCACAAACCACCTTTCCCGTCACGAACATCAATAAGAAACCCATAAAGCAACAAGTAGTGTTCTATTTCACTTCCCTACATTCATCACTTTGATGCGTAAACGTAGTATATACATAACAATCGCGGCTTACATATTAGGAATTCCCACTCTTTTTGCCCACGCCCAGGATATGTGGACCCACAGCAATGCGGTTTTGGTTGTGTGGAGTGCGTAACTTATACATATAGAGCAAGCCTAGTGATTGGAAAAAATTGTTGCTACCGAAGCAAACGTCCAGCACGTTCCAGCCGTTAGGTTCTTAAGATGCCGTGACGAGGGTCGCTAATCACAGGAGACGGTATAGGACGACCGAGGACGAGCTGTTAACCTGGTTTCTGTCTTCTACCGGAATTCCATAGGCGGCAAGTCCGCCAGTTGGAGGGCGAAGTGACGGAACTTTCCCTGTTTTCTGTTATTGACTGTTTATGCAACTTTGCGGGAGGAGTGATGCAACAGGGATCTCACGGATGTCACTGAACAAGAAATATGCAGTCATAAGCCTGATCCCTAATCGAATGATTCTGTTGATAGGTTGTCTTAAATATATAAAGATAAGTAAGTAGGTTAACGTAGTTGATTAACGTTGTAAAATAAGAAGAGAGGAGGGGACAAGAAAATAAAGCCCAATAACTCAACCGGTACCTACTGGTAAGAATGAGTGTTAGATTAATACTTTCTTATGACTGCGAGTGTCCACGCAAGCCGATGGCGACTTACGGTAGGCTAGAACGGATAGTTAGAGCGAAATTATTCAAAACTCGAAGGTTGGTGAGATGCTTTTTGGTTTATTATTTTCAAAAATGAACCTTTTTAATCAACGAAGAAACAAAATTATTTAACTCCCTCTCAAAATTTGTTGGTTTACGTTTCAAGATGCGTAGAAACCAAAAACCGAATAAAAAATCCGTCCGGCCGCCGTCCAGAGCTTTTTTCCGAAACTAAAACCAAGCTTTATGAAACTTGGGTTAAAAATCACATTTGGGGTCTAGATGATCCTAGAAGCTGAGCATCAATTTTTAACTACCCTAAAGGGTAGCATTAGAGGGCTAGGAATTTCAAAAATCGCGATCTCGAAAACTTTCAAGGAAACAGTAATGATTTTTTGCTTGTCAATGATACATAATATAATCTCAAAGAACTTATTTACATCCGCAACGCTGTATGTTGATTTGTTCGCTTTCCCTAAGGACTAAAACATAGAACAACCCCCTTCGGATTTCTAAGCGCGAGAACATAGAGAAATCATGCGCTACTAGCGAATCTATTGAGTCGCCAATCAATCTCTAAATTCCATCAATGATTGCTAGAGAGTGGGATCGGAAGACATAGAAATTGTCACTAGACGTTCAACAGCACGTCCAACCCCCCATCACCAGTGCCATCTAGATCTAATTCTTCTTCATATTCGACCTCCGTAGCATCATTTTAGGCGTAAATCTGATCTGTTTGTCCAACTAATCTATATTTTTCTAAGAGGATTGATTTGGGATATTTTTTTATTTTTGAGATGCGAGCTTGTGAGCATCCAGACCACCAAACTATAAAAATCAGTCTTATCTATTACGTAGGCCTGTTTCATTATACGAAGGCTGATTATTATACGGAGGCCGATTATGGTTTATAAGGAGGCCGGTCTATTATACGATGGCTGGTGGTGGGGGGTAGGTCGGTGTTCTTGAACGCAAAGTGAAATTTTCTTGTAAAAATCAGCTGGTATAATTCCAATGGAATTATCAGATGATTTATAGTTCCAATGAAATTTATTCTAACTATTGTCCGTGCTGATGTAATAGTGAAGCATTTGTAGATGATTATTTCATCTCATAAATTGCTTCGAAGCGAACCTATAGGTAGCGGAAGCATTGTTTTCACTTTTGATTGATGAAAAAATGTTAGTCTCCAAAAAACAAACGGTTGATTTTTTACAGCAGTAAAATTTCCACTCGCATTTTACGTTTTAGACCATTTTGAAAAACTTTCGTTCCGTGTTTCTCTGTGTGTGTGTGTGTGCCTGTAGTGTAACCGCAAATCCTTGTAACAAGCTTAATTTCCACAATTTTCAACCGATTTTTATGAAATGTTCATGGAATGTGTGGGTTAGGGTGTAGATGCTCCCCTATCAGTTTCGTTGTTCCCAAATCAATATTTCACTCAGCGCATGCGCAAACGTAAATTATATCTAGCATTATTTTCTCACGCCCCCGTCGCACAGTGATGCCAAACCCCCAAAAGTGGCAAAAACCTGTTCCCGCCAGAAATTGCCCACAAAACTAGGTACACCAATGTTCTTTAGGGCCCAGAATAGGAATCTGAAGTCATTCATTATTTTAAAAAATGTCAAATAGCGGATTTAATCAAAATTTTATAAGTTTTAGCTAGTTTCCAATACCCATAACATATTACATATATTATCAAAAAGTGTAGTATTTTTCCCCTTTTCTAAATTGATGCTGTTGCAGTGGGTTCAACGATTTTCGAATCAAGTTTTTGAAATTTTTTTTTTTAATAGAAATCCGAAATTTCAAGAGTGAAATAGAAATTTTTGGAGCCAATATGTGCTTAAAAATAGTTTCAAGTTGCAGAAATGTTCAAAGTGCTCATCTCGGGCTGATTATAAATAAAACATTTGAATTAGGTAAATTTGAATCGTCAAGTCACTCCAAGAAACAAACACTTCGAAAAGTAGCCTGAAAAAGGGTATGTTTTCTCTTATTCACATGCATACTACAGGATGTGATAGGTTATAGGATATATATCCGTGTATACCTTGCGGCCTCGTCTTCCATGGTGCACCGAGTGTAGATTAAGAATTGAAAATACGAGTTTGGGGTCGGTTTCTACGTATTTTTTATGAAAGTTCAACACTTTAACTCACAAATTTGAGTTAAATAAAGTGTAAAATTCGGTTGTAACGGGGTTTGGCAACACGTTCTCTCCCCTAATTAATTGTGCGATGTACAGAATTTTGAACAAGGGTAAATTTGAACGTGCGAAAAATATTTTTTACCTCAAAATTGATATTGCAGTGAGATTTTAACTGACGAAGCTTCACCTCGGTACCACTGTGCGTCGTCCGATGTGATAATAGTATATTCCTTATAACAAGCCTAATTTCAACAGTTTTTATCCGATTTTAATGAAATTTTCGTCTAATCTCTCTCAAATTTAGTGCATCGTTGAGGGATCATTAACTGGTAGTTTTCATCAGTAATTTAGGAATGAGCGTGTTTGGTGCTTGGTTGTCCCCTACCAATTTATTTTATCTCAAATCATTAAATTAAAATACATCTTGATTGACTATATTCCGCTAGAAAAATACTAGTCTATTTAATTAAATATCGTTGTACTGAGAAGGGGACTAGAGAAGTGTTGATGTTTTAATTATTTGCAATAATTTTCCCTCTGCAGGTGCCTATATCTACGCAAGCATGGTGATGTCAATCTACGGATTTGCAATTTGAAATGGTCCTCTTTTTTAATACCAAGAATTATCAGTACACATTGATCAGCTGTGGGGCTCTGAGCCTAATTTGTTTATTTATCGTCTTATGATGCTGAAACCTGATAGCTCCTTTTTGGAGATCTGTAATACATTTATAAAATGTAGGGGGACTCTGATCAGCTTAGGAATCCATGAGGCTAATTTCTTTACTAATCGACTCACATCGAGCTCTTCGGAAACAATAATGAGGTACGGAAACGAGTGATCAGCTGAGGGGCCACTGAGGTGCAATTCGTGCAACATTTCTGCTACAGAAAAATGCGTTTTAGATGTATCGTACTAGTAAGTACTGTAGAAAGAAGAATAAAATAGTTTTATAGGACCCATTGATACATTTTTTCTACGGAACTTTTCCCTAGGAAGTGCCAGTTCGGTGGTGTTAACAGGGTTTGCGTATTTTAAAATAAAGCTAGAATGCATTCTGAGAATTTTCACACCAAAAACCACACTCTCCTTCAATATTTTCCACCTCCCTGTGACGCCTTACCCCCCCCCCCCCCCCCCCCCCCCCCCCGGGGGAGCAATATTCTCAAAATAAAAATTTACTTTCATTATATTAATATATATATATATATATATATATATATATATATATATATATATATATATATATATATATATATATAACGACTTTGGGGCAATGCCAGTCGACTCGGCACGTAAAATACCATAGAAAAGGCAATAAAACCAAATTTAGAATTTTCTCGCGCTTCTAATGCAATCTGGCCTACTGTACTACATAGAACAGAAGCCATGGCCCGTCATATTGAGATAATATACAATACCAAAGGGTATCATAGTTTTATAGAATAATCAGAATCATATCTGAAAATATTAAACCTGTAAATTTGAATAAGAACTAAAAAAGTTATGAAGTGTTGAAGGAGTTCACTATTCTTCCCATTTATTCAAATTCGATCAAGTACCTCGTAAATTTACAAAAGATAAATTTACAAAAACTCTTGGGCGGCAGATTTAAAATGGCTACTATAACATTTACTTTACATTACTTAGAGATATGAATGACGTCAATAAGCATCAGAACACTAGGTCTAAATGAAAAAAAGTACATTAATGATATAAATGGCCAACAATAATAGTGGGGCAGCGTATTAAGGTAAGGTCATAAGTAGATAAGAGCTTAAAAACCATAAATTCTTTTTAAAATCGTTAAAACTGTATGGTTCAGCAGGAATTAGAACTTTTTTTTTTTTTCTTAAAACGTGACTCTGGCAGCTTTTGTATTTGCTCAAGAAGGTGATTAAATAGCTTAATAACTACTTGTCTGGGGCTGATCCTCATAGACGTGGCAAGTCGAACTGAGGGAGGGCATAAATTTTCTGCCTGAGGGGAAGACATTCTGCTGATGGGCCCCTCACCAAAGCAGTTAGATCGTCCGCACAGAACGACAGAAAAGCAGTGTTCTCGGTTTGATACACAAGATCAATGATGTAAATGATAAAGAGGCATGGGTCAAGCCCGGGTCCCTGTTTGATGCCACAGGGGATCAACTCTTCAGTGGAGCGCTTACCGTTGTAAAACACTACGCCTCCAATCTTCCAAATAATTCGCAAAAAATGATACAGCATTCTTAGTGAAACCATAGCACGAGAGCTTTTCTAGGAGCAGATTGAAGGGGACCAGGTCAAAAGCTTTTGACATGTCATATAGGTCAATAGCTGACTTCATTCCGAACTCAAGCTATTCCAGAGCATCGCATAAATATACCACCGAGCAAGCAGCCGAAGCAGTGTTATTCCCTTTTCGAAATCCGAGCTACCTTTTATGAAGAATTTCATTATCCACCAAATATGGCTCCAATCTTTGAAGAACAAGCTTCTCAATAATCCTAACGAACACTTGGAGTTTGAATACTGGGCGATAGTCCTTATATTTATTACATTTTCCCTTTTTTTGGAATCGGAGTTATAGCAGATATCTTGAAGCATTTCGGAAATTCTTCACAAGAGAAATACTGATTTATTAAAAACGTCAGAGCCTCAATGATTAAATCTGCTACCTGATTTACCATCAACGGATTCACTCCAAAATAATCTGCCGATTTACTATTCTTCAACGAGGTAATAGCTGCAAATACATCCTCCACTGACACTAACCTCAATGAAAATGCATCCAACATACTTGGTGCTTTTTTCAAGCCATCATAAAATTCGTAAGATGGTGCGCTGGGCAAGCCTCTTCTAAATACGTCACAGAACGACTTACTAAATCCATAACTTTCAAAACCAGAATTAAATGATACATTTTGGCATTGAGAATTAAGTTTATTCGTAACGACCAGCCAAGAGGCCTTCGACTTATTAGGACCCTCATTGATTTTATCATCATTATACTTTATCACCCAATAACATTACCACCCTATCGTGTCCCAAGATTTCATAAAAAAGAATATCAATGCACGTAATGAACTCGGCAAAATTCGATGCATACGGAAGTCTATAAATACAACATATCACAAGATTTTGTGATGCGAGACTCATACCGGAAATTTCACAAACTGATTCAACGGACATTGCAAATAGCGAAGGATATCGTGGTCTATAATCCCATTTCTCAGAAACAAATGAGATCCTCCACCTCTTCTCATCTCATCCTTCTCGAGAACGAGGTCACAAGATAGAATCCATCAGGGGTGTAAAAAATTCAGTTCAACAGCACTGCAACCAATGTGCAGATTGATGTAATGTATTTTTGAGATACGAGCTTGCGAGCATCCAGACCACTAAACTACACAAATAGCCCTGATCTATTTGTCCAACTAATCTGAATTTTTAAATAAACCAACAAAAGGGGTGGTAGTCAATTAACGGAAAAGGTCCCTTGAATTTATTGAAAAAATACTAGACTCCACAATGATATCACTGAATGTAGCACTTACTCATATATATATATATATATATATATATATATATAATATATAATATATATATATTTATATATTGTATTCCATCACGTAAACTTATTGCTCGAATATCGTTCACTTGTGACAGTTCCGGCAAGATCAAAGGGAATGCGCTGCCGTCGCTCCGTTGTTTCCCAAAAGGCGTCAGGCGCTTCTTCCCGTGTTTTCGAAAGCCTGCGTTTGGCGATGGATGGGTGATCCTAGAACTGGAAAACCTATCCTCTCCGAACATAGCATATATGCTATTAGTACCAGTTGTATCTCTTATGGTACTGTGTCTCTCTCTCTCTCTATGAGAGTGGATTTAGGCCCCCATTCCCCCCCCGGGGCGCCTGAATTCATTACATGGTAGCAGAGCATGGTTAGGATTATGCACGGCTGACACCTAGTAATCCGATCGACTATTTTGGGGTGTTAATGTTTCAGAAGAAACATGGCCCGGGGTTCCAGAAGGAATACCCATTATACTCCCTTGGATACATAAATACTTTAATTGGTTCTTGATTATTAATTTCTCAATTTATCCCCTCATATTAATTCTATTTAATATACTTAATTTTCAAGGGCATTGTTCCCCAAATCAGGGCATCGTTCCCTATTACATAAGTTCCCATAGTGGGCACCTTCCACTGTTAGTCTCCAAAGTTGAGCAAGTTAATTCCCCAGGGCATAGTTCCCATTTTCGTAAGTTCCCAAAGTGGGCAGCTCCCTACTGTAAGTCTCCTGGTTGAGCAAGTTATATTATTCCCGATTGTTCCAATCTTCGATTGGGGGTTAACTACCTAATGAATACTTCATATGAAGATTCATTAACAATCCATCCTGTTTTAATGTCACCTTTTTATCCTCAATCGCCAATGCAGCTATTTATTATTGAGCATCAGTTCTCAACCAGTAAACTATTCCACCAAGTTTACATACTTGCTCTTCAATCAAGTATGTTTTTTAAGGGGGGAGTGTGACAGTTCCGGTGAGATCCAAGGGAATGCGCTGCCATCGCTCCGTTGTTTCCCAACGGGCGTCAGGCGCTTCATCCCGTGTTTTCGAAAGCCCGCGTTTGGCGATGGATGGGTGATCCTAGAACTGGAAACAGTATCCTCCGAACCTAGCATATATGCTATTAGTACGAGTTGTATCTCTTATGGTACTGTCTCTCTCCTCTCTCTCTCTATGAGACCCCTGCAGGGTGATCGTATTATATCAAGGAGCCTAATCAGCTTAGTACCGAACTGAGAAGCCAAATCTGCAGAGGTTTTTGGTAAGTACTTCCATTCGTGAATGTCTTCATACCTAAAAAATCACACCCAATAAATTGTGAAGAATATGAACATTTTGGATGTTGTAAGACTTAATTTATCCATATCATAATATATCAATATGTAGCGTTGATAATTCTGAAATAAATTAGTATTAAAATTTCCATAAATGAGTACATCCTCAGCCATCTTAGTTTCATTCTTTCTACGATTTTTCTAAGTTTTGGCCACTAATTAGGTGCTTCATAGCATCCCTTTCGCCAGGTGTGACGTCACAGTTTGCTGATACTGAAAAATCATAAGAACCAACACATTCGTAGAAAGATGAGGATGGTGACAAATAACAATCAGCACGAAATCTGCAAACGAAAGTTTTTCAGACCAATGGATAATCCTTTTTTTCTCCTTTATTTTCATTAACAGAAGATCAGCAAGATCTTCCGATTTGCGATTCCTCGAATTGCCCCGATAATCCGCCAGCAAATAAAAAAAACATTTTCAGTTTCTGTTTACTGTTCTTAATTTTAGTGATTTAGATTTAGAGGAAAGGTTTGTGTTGTACTGTACATATTGTAAACGTTTTACATATCATGTTTTATGTACAATAAAACATAGTTTTTATGATGAAATATTTTTTCGTGTTTTCACCTTATTTTTAGTCTTTTTTTCAGGTTATCTGCGATTTTAGCTATTCGCAGTACCCTTGCCACCCAATTCCGTAGTTAATCAGGGCTCTATTGTATCTAGTTTTTATTCTTTTTTCATATACCTGCTATTTTTTTCACACGGAACTTAATATATAGTAAGACTTTTTTTTGTCTTTGTTTGCAACGTTGCTTATCCCATGCGATCAACTTCTAATTCCGCAGTTTTACACTATTTCCCACGATATAATGATTTATATAAGTTTCAAACACATATACATTTTGAAAACCTTCACCTAATGGAACTTCAACCACAAACCAACTGTATATTATACAACCAACAAGTAGTGGTTAAATGCAAGCTGGTGAAACATGAAGGCCGCTACACAAGTTCCTTCCCTTTCTTCCTCCCTCCTAACCTACTCAAAGGGATGGTTCCTACAGATGCTCCTTCCTTTTTCCACCTTCCTTCTACTGCTACGGTTGTTGTCCCTTCCACCTTTTTCCTTCCTACCCACGGTCATTCAGTGTAACCCATCGCAGGAGAATTTCCCTTTTTGTAGGGGAAATTTCCCTTTTTTCTTCTTTCCTTGTTCATATAATATAGTGTTCGTGGCTTTGATCCCACAAGTAAGGTAACTGCTTTAACATGTCAATAATTTGACTCAACACTCCTTTTTCATCAGACATTTCAAAGCAACGGCGAATTGACGGATAAAAAAAGCACAAAAACGAATGATGAATTTGGAATTCAAGACACCAGATGATTGATAACAGATGATAACAGGAGTTGGTACAAATGGCGGGGAAAACAGGGAAAAGTAGGAAGGAAGGAAAGAAAAAATGCCTCTACACGCTCCTCTGTGAAGGTTGAAATAGTGGGGGAAGCCCCTTCATGGGAAGGTAGGACGGGCTGGATCTTCCTTCCTTCCTACGTAGAAGCTTCCTACTTTCCTCCATCTTTAATCGCTACAGAGGTTTCTTCACTACCTCCTTCGTGGACATGGCTCCTTTTCGTAGGAAAGGAACGTGTGTAGCGGCCTTAAATATTATATTTACCTAATGCAAGACCCAATAGCAAACCTAAACAGTTAAATTATCCCTGATGAGGCCTGTATACAGAAGAATGAACTTGGACGTGCAACTAATAAATCACGATCAGTAATACCCAAACAAACATCTCATCCCTCAAAGAACCCCTACCATAAAAAATCCGTAATAAGGGTGAGCAGAGCCCATGCATTTTTGGCACTTGAATAAGAACCATTACTCTGACAGACGAGCCAGAAGACCAGAACCCCTCCAAACACATTCTTATTTTGGCAGTTAGATCCTTCAACATCTCTCTAACCTTGAGGGCAGGGGAAAACAAGAATTTGTAAACTCAGCAACTACGTATTTTAAGACAAGTGTTGGATATTCATTAGAACAACATCCAGGAGCCTCCGACTTCATGGTTAAAACAACGAGAAGAAAGAAGTTCCAGAAGGCGATAACAGATTGCTACAGCCCAAAAATATATGATACCTCGACAGAATCCGACCTCACGCCTTTACCTTCTTTGAGAGGGAAGCACTTTGATGATTGCACTACAGAGGCCAATGCGATCAAACCTCTTAACCTTGAGTTCAGTCTTCCCTGAACTCAACATTTCCTCGGAGTCAAATATCAGCGGTCTCGGCTGAATTGGGGTCAGAGGAAAGCCGGAGTGAAACTGCAGGGTGCTGGCTCAGCAGTTGCTCACTGGAAGAAATTGCAGTAGAGCGAAGTCATTGTCACAGCGAGTTTTGAATCAGTAATTGATGAAGTGAACAACGGGGAATGTGAAGTTAGCAATCTAGCTTGAAAGGGATTACGTATCAGTGTTGATCCTACTGTCACGATAAACGATACTTTGACAGAATTCAAACTCATTTCTTTACCTTCATCAAGAGAAGCTCTTAAAAGATCGCACTTTTGATCACTGGGCCGTTGAGGCCTACGTAATCAAACCTCTTGAACTGCTGAGTTTCCCCTGAATATAGCAAGATGGAGTATTAATGGAAAAGTTTGTCTCACACATCGTCGTCAGAATGGGGACACACGAAAATATCTTAGGCTGTGGAAGGAACTTAGCTTTGGTACAGAATGACTACTTCAGAAGCAGAAAAAGTAAACACCAACAAGACTTCAACTAATAATAAAAAATAGTTATCCATTCTTTCGACTAGAGAGTTATCTGAGACGAGACATGCCCTTTGTTCATCTAACTTGGGGATAGGGTTGTTGCCCCACCGCTTGAGGAACTGTCGCTATCAAACACTGAATCATGTTATAGTAACGCCAATATGTTGATGATTTGAAAGACCAATTTAGGTATTTTTGCAGAGTTTCAAGATTTTTCTTCAGAAATCTGTTAATTTTCATGTTTCTCTTTAGGTTACAATCGCTGTTGTTTTTTCCTTCACAACTTCTTATTCTACATTAATTTTATCGTTAGGGCAGGCTAAGAGGGTAGAATTCTTTAAAGGCTCTTGTGAAAGGGCATTCCTCTGAACTAACAAGTAAAGGGTGTGAGTGCTTGAATGAGACAAGATGAAGAGAGGGTACTCAAGTGCCCTCCATCAGATACAAACATCATCAACATGGAGGCCACTGAGAGCAGTACTGCCTCTGCCTCTGAGCCACCTACGGTATGTGACAAAGGGGTTGATACACCTTGAGCCATAAACCAAAAGGAGGAGACACCCAACGAGCATGAAAAGGAATGGTACACCTTCAACAAAAGGCTAAGAGGTGCAGAGAAGCGGTGATTTGCTGATTCACACACTTCATGTGACAAGGGAAATTCCGTAAAGAAGAAACTGTCCTGGAAAAACCACCCATACCAAAATGAGAAAGGAAAATGACAAAAGGAGACAATCCTCGGCTGACACAACAGCTAACAGTAGAAAAGCATCCTTGAAGAAGGAGAGAGCTTATAAGAACTAAATCACTCGCGACGAAGTTGTGGAAACCCATTTCAAAACGGAAGTTAGTGAAAAAAAAGTTGTCTTTTTCCACGAAAAATAAAGAGTTACAATGTTCAATCAATTACGAGGGTTAGGCCATCATCAGTAACAAACAATAACTTCCTTCTAAAAATCTTGCCATGATAAGCAGGATGCAACAAGGAGGCGGTAAAAGGGAGGGAGATTGACATATTTGACACTAACTTCCCCCAAAAGCTGTTCAGCTTTGGAAATATGCGGCAGGTACACATTCATTAATTAATTCTGTGAAGGACTGTTTCACTTATAGATCCACAATTCTCAAAAATGTATTTTTGGCGCGTATTTCTTTACAACTACGAAAACATCACATCATAAGATGTCGACTATTACAATAAAATGGTAGGCCAAACCAATATCTAAGGGCCAAATACGATGTAACCCTACAAAACCCTGAACAGACTATGTGATAAAAAATGTTAAGGATTTTACCTGTCATAGAAATCAATTCTTCCAGCGTTCTTAAAGGAACCTTCGTCCAACACTTTGATCATGTAGCCGATCGTCTCTGAAGGTTCAATCAGTTTACTTTCGTTCACCAGCGACTCAAAACTCTCCTTGGTACCCTTGTCACAGACGGTATTGATAACGCGTGAGATCATGTCAGTCTTCACGACACCTGAAAAATCAACAGCGCATCAAGTAGGTACAAAAGAGAGCGTTTTACTGAAGCTAACTAGGCACATATAAATGTTATATTACACTGCAGTTTTCATGTAACTAGAAGAAAATAAATCTTCAGAATTTAAACAAGGTCAATTTCTCCAGTCAATTAAGCTTTCAAAGATATTTTCTATGTGTAGGTACTAGTATTCCCTTCAACATCACCAGCGAGAAAAATAGGAAGAGAGCAGTTCAAAACGATGTTTCATTCAATGGTATGAAATTTTAAAAGAACTGTCCAGGTGAAGATTCACAAAAGAACACTCTTGAACTTCAACTTCAGCTTATTCAATAACTCTTAAAAAAAGAATTCTAGACTTGGATTAAAACGAATGTAGATATGCATACATCTATTGCATTTCTATCTATCACTTTGTAGTAAAGCAAGGGTATTCTAATCACCAGAAACGACGTAGCAAAATTCCTATTTCGGGGTTGGGTTCACATACCCAAGAATGAAGCACTGCCGAAAACCCATGCTTATGATTTCTGATGAAGAGAATGAAGCCAAGAAGGTGCTTAAAACTTTAATGTATTTCTTTTCCCCGAATTCGCTTCATAATGGCTTCGAAACGAAATTAGGAAACTTTGAAATTTGCATAAGTTACCTTCTGAATGGGTAAGAATAATGTCCGACAACCTACAAGGCTCTGGGAATACCAAAATATGGAATGAAAACATCTGTTGCAAAGACACTCGGCACACACCGACCCCTAGACTTCACCACTTTCTAATGACAAATTTGAAAAGTTAATGCGAATTTAAAAATATACGATTTTTAATTTAAGTGGTACTATTATCATGATATAAGTAGTCGTTGTGGTTAGGGCGCTCGACTTTGTACATCTCGGGATTCGTACCTCTGTGGGGGAGGGGAGTGTCAATGCGTACAAATTTATACACTACCACTTCTACTGAGGAAGTATAGTTTGTGGGTTTGAAGGCAGTCAATGTCTTTTGATTTATTATTTTTGATTAGGCAGGTGAGAAGAAATTGAAGGACCAGCAGCCTCTCAGCAGCGAATTTCAAGTCTATTTATGTTAGAACGAGCCAGCAACGGGAAACGTGTCGAACAGGGCCGTAGGCACATTTGTCAAATTATGCACTACCTCTTAGTTGCATTTATAGTACATATAAAGAGTACGAGACAAATACAGTGAGGAAGGATCCCGAACCTCGGACCAACCACGTACCTGCCCCTTCCCGTTCTAAGGTAAATGAAGTGACATGCGTTCGGCTAATATTCAGGGACTTCAACATTTCTAATAATTCAGAAAAGCACAGTCAATCCATTCGGAAATAACCGGAGAATTTTGCCTCTTCTTCCGCCAGTTCTTCGAAAAGACTGGCAAACTCCCATTCTCATCTTAATTTTTACCACGCTGGATGAATCATCTCCATCAAGCAACAGACAGCTGCCAACTCTGGCAATGAAAATCCTTCATGTTAGCACAAAAAATTCCAACCCACAAAAGCAGGAACATAAACTAAGACATACGAAGTGCACTGATCCACTCTTGTGACTCAACTGCATGAGATCCTGACTACATACCTACGGATTCTTGATAGAAGAAGCACGTCATTGGCACGTCCGACATAAATTAGAAAGACGTGCCCACTCCATTGACCGTCCATACTGTCCCCTTGCCAGCTTGTTCTAATATAAATATATCTTTACAAGGAGAAAACAAATGTTAATGAGTTCATTAAACTCCAATGAAGTTAGTACCCCCATCCAATTTTACTAAAGAACAAGGTCCCCTTACTTGTCTTTCAATCACAGAATAATACATTGAGAATAGAATTAAGCTAATGTTCATCGGGTTCAACGTTTACCATAAAGATAGATAAAAAACTAGAATGGTATTAATTCTAAAGGGTTATTTCCGCTAGAAGTAATAGTAACATTGTCATTTACTTACCTTCGGAGGAGTCCGTTGTCACTAGCAAGTAAAGTACTAGGGGCGAGCGCTTTTCGATGGCCTGATGATGATGTCTTTACACCAAAAGCGCTCGTTCCCGGAGGTACTCGACTTGCTAGTGACAACAGGCTCCTCCAAAGGTATGGAAATGATAATTTTACAACTAGAATGGGTTTAAGTTCAAGTGGAGTTACAAGAAGTCTGAAGCAAGCTCTATATGCACAGTTTTCACTGACAAACATACTGCTGGAGAAACTGGGACAAGTGATTTTGGTTGTAAGGGAGGAGAACGCAGTAGAAAGTTGTTGTGTCGGAAAAGTGAGGGAAGAAAAAGGTGTGCGTTATTTTCAATTAGTGTTTCTCATCTATTTAGGAATTTCATACAATAAAACGTTGTAATTAGCACGTGTGTTTCCTACAATACAAACAGGCCGACATAAGACTTGGTAAGCAGAGATTGTCCTCTTCTGTGATCAGGCGGGAAGAAAAACGAACCGGCATGCACGAACCAGCACATTAAAAAACTAGTGTTCTTTCTACTCCGAAACCAAGTCGACCCATCTTGAGTACCTGCCATTGGTTTTGGGTGTGTGTGAAAACAAAAATATTACAAGCAAGATCGAAGGCGTGATATTGCAGCAGGTATTCAACATTTTTCATGCAGCGAAGATAACACAAGTTGTTGCCCAGAGTACAGCAGATTAAAATTATAGCAATCAATGATCAGATCTACAAATATTCCTCTTGTAAGCAGGAGTATGGTGTGTTTTGCTCAAAGGAGAGTGAAGCGTTTTAGATGTGTGCAATTTTTTCTGCATGACTGATTGCCTAAACGTTGTACGATCTGAGCACAAGTTGTTGTTTATACAAACTGACACTCCAATATAAATTTATTTAGTTAAATGTGTTATATTCACATGTTGATTATTATGTTGTGTTGTCAACAAATAAAATCACTTCGCCTGTAAAATCTATCAAAGATAGTTGTGCTAATTTCACTTATAAAAATAACTAACTCTGCTAAAATAAAATTCACTAAAAATCACATATTTACAAGAGGTTATGCTCCTAGCGAGCTTCCACTGAAAAGTAGTAAAAAATAAATAGGTACAAATATAAATCAAGTACCTACCATGAGCGTAAAAATTGAAACGCTAAATAAAGACAACTTTGACACTTGGAAAGTCCAAATGGAAGCCCTGCTTGTCAAGAATGATGTGCTCGGATATGTCAATGGAAGAAAAAAACGTCCAGTCGTCACTGAAGGAAATCAAGACACCATCAAAGCAGCAGAAGAATGGGATGACACCGACTTGAAGGCACGAGCGGACATAATTTTAGCAATATCACCTTCGGAGATTAAACAAGTAAAAGATTGTATAACATCTAGAGAATTATGGTTGAAATTAGAAAGTATTTACCAATCCAAAGGTCCTGCTAGAAAAGCCACCTTATTAAAGCAATTAATTTTATATCGAATGAAAGAGGATGGCAACGTTAGGGATCATCTTGCAAAGTTTTTTGACGCAGTAGATAAATTACAAATGATGGAAGTTACAATACACCCTGATATGTTATCTGTAATACTTCTTTATAGCCTCCCAGATAGTTATAACAACTTCAGATGCGCCATTGAATCGCGAGATGAACTGCCAGATCCTGAAATATTGAAAATAAAAATAATAGAACAAGGGGATGCTAGAATAGATAATAGTTGGAATTTAGAGGCAATGGCAGCGAGGGGTAATAATTATAGACTACATTCTTCTAAAGGCAAAGAAAACTATCAAAATAGATTACATACAGAAAAACGACAAAACCACGAAAAACAAAACTATCAGAATAGGGAATGGACTGCTTATAGGCCGCAAATCGATAACCGAAATTGCCCGTACTGTAGTAGGCGAGGTCATAAACCATCTTCCTGCTATTACAGACCAAAGGCAAGAAAAGTAGAAGAAAGGGACAACAGCTTATTCACTGAAGAATTCGCTTTGAAAACCAACTCCAGAGTATGGTGCTTGGACAGTGGATGCAGCTCCCACATGTGCAACGAGGATGAAGCGTTCACGTCTCGAGAACCCATTTCTGATGGAAAAGTAAACCTCGCAAATAATGAATCGACAAAAATTCAAGGTAAAGGTACAGTTAAAATAGCTATAACTAGAGATGAAAATGTAAAAATTATGACACTAAACAATACACTACATGTACCTGACTTACGTACAAACCTTATGTCAGTGAGTAAAATAACTGATAAAGGGCATGCCGTAGTATTTACGAAAAACGAAGCTGTAGTTCAAAATGATGAAGGCAGAATAATACTGACCGCAAAACGTAAAAATAATTTATATTATGTTGAAGAACGAGGTATCGAGAATTGCCGTGTAATTTCACAAAAAAGAAACATTAATAATATCGAAGAATGGCATCAACGTTTAGGTCACCTGAATGAAGGAAGTATGAGAGAAATCGTAAATCACCGTAGGGCACTAGGAGTTGAATTTAGTGGACAACTATCTACCTGCAAAGTATGTGCCATGGGGAAAATGGCACAGAAGCCATTTCCAACAAAATCTTTTAGAACTTCTAAAATTCTGGAAATCATTCATACAGACATTTGTGGACCTATGCGAACATCATCCAAGAAAGGTTCATATTATTTTTTAACATTTATTGATGACCACACACGTTGGTGTGAAGTAAGATTTGTGAGAAACAAAAGTGAAATTCTAAATGAATTTATAAAATATAAAAATTTAGTTGAAAATCAAAAAGGGGGACGTATAAAATTTTTACAAACAGATAATGGAAGCGAATATAGAAATAAAGTATTTGATGAATTTTTAGATAAAGCAGGAATAGGCAGAAGGTTAACTGTGACACACACTCCAGAACAAAACGGTATAGCAGAACGAAAAAACCGGTCGCTTGTTGAAACTGCGAGATGTATGCTGATCCAGTCAGGACTGCCACCATCATTCTGGGCAGAAGCCATTTTTACTGCAAATCACGTACGGAACAGGTGTCCTTCAAGAAGTTTGGATGGAAAAACACCATTTGAAATGTGGACAGGTAAACCCCCTATTCTAACCCATTTTAGAACATTTGGTTGCAAGGGCGTTGCTCTTGATAAATCACCAACCAAAGGAAAATTTCAGCCACGAGGGAAATCTTGTATTTTTCTTGGTTATTCAGAAAGATGTAAAGCGTACAGAATATTTTTGGAAGAAGAAAGAAGAATAACTGAAACAAGAGATGTAAGGTTCCTGGATGAATTTCAGAAAGAAAATCATTATGAAGAATTCGAAACGAAATTGAAGAAAGAAGCAACTGAAAGTAAATCAATTACAATACCACTAAAGAAGACAAATTCAAGAAACGGACAGGCAGGAGATAATCAACAACAGAATTTAGAAGACGCTGATGAATATGACACAGCTGATGAAGAACCTGGCCCGATAACATCCACTAGCAACGATGAGCAGCCAGTAGTTTCCAGCCGAGGGAGGGGAAGGCCTCGGATCATTCGGTCTGGAAATCCTGGTAGACCACGGAAATTTTATAAACCAGTTCAACCGCAGAATCGTACATTGGCGGATGAGGAAATCATTGAGAATCGTTTTCAAATAAATGCAAAAAGTTGCGGACAAATTCGTGACAGATGCAATCAACAGCCCAGAAGCAAACTATCTAACCAAGAATCAGACACAGCATTTGGACACGACACACAACAACATTCCTCATCAATTCCTAAGACAATGTTCAAATCACACAATGCACATTCATTATCTGTCAACCGAATCCATGATTCCTGATGTGTTGACAAAAGGGTTGCCTGGAGCAAAACATCATGTTTTCACAAGTGAACTTGGAGTTGCCAGTTTGAGGGGACGTGTTGTTTATACAAACTGACACTCCAATATAAATTTATTTAGTTAAATGTGTTATATTCACATGTTGATTATTATGTTGTGTTGTCAACAAATAAAATCACTTCGCCTCTAAAATCTATCAAAGATAGTTGTGCTAATTTCACTTATAAAAATAACTAACTCTGCTAAAATAAAATTCACTAAAAATCACATATTTACAAGACAAGTCTGTCATAAATTGTTTTCCATGAAATATTAAACAGGTTTTATATCCCAAAAAAAGAAGAGAAAATGAGAGCTTGTCTTGAGATACCAAATATAAATGCTTCAATAACAACACAAACGCAAGCATACGTGTGAACACATCGATAAAAATAAGAAAGCCAGCCAGCTCTTACAAGTATGAATGACTTGCTCGTCTTACCAGGAGAGTAGTTGAGTATGTGTAGATCTGGGTTTTCTTCGGCGAGAACTTTCAGGTACATCTCGCGAGAACACTTGCTGACACAGTAGAACCCCATTCCTTTGAAAGGAGCCACAGCAGCTAATGATGTTATGTTGATAATTGTGCGGGGCCCTCCTGAATTGAAGATACGCAAGAAGGCAGAGGTGATGGCCGTCATGGAGTACAAATTCAGGCTCATGTACCTAATGAAAATTCATTGCTTAATATTAGTGAAATAAGAGTGAATCTAGAAAGGTGATGAGCAATAACGTTAGGAATGTTAATGTAAAACCAGACAACAAAAAGAAACATCCTCTATTCTGCCCTGTGTATGACACCTTAGTCGTCCTCTATATGAAGAGAGAATAGAGAGCAATTTTGATAACAATTTAAACACGCCTAATAAGGTCAACAGTATCACTCCCTACTTCTTCTGGTTTGTCATCAGAAAGGATAGGAACACTGACCAAATTTTCAAACCGACAACTTCTACGTACACCCAGTGGCAACAATGGTATTTCAAATTTTATATCAAGACATTTTCACAGCATGTTAAGGAATATATTTTCTAAAGCCCTACTCCAATTTTTTCACAGAGCCTCAACAGTACCATTGAGAATTCAAATGAGAACTCTCACCATAGTGTGGTGGTGGCACCTCTACTCCTCCTCCTCAGCCCCACATGTTACCACATTCCCAGGATCCTTTGTTTATTAGCCTGATGAGCAATTTGGTTGAGACATTTGTATCTGACTGGGTAGTGTGCCCTTGTGCCCTCCAGGAAGATCAATTAATTTCCCCGATTTTTTTTGGTAGCCAAGGCGTCTGGGGGGAAGAAACGGTTCATCCTGAATTTGAAATACCTATTTTAATTCTTTTATTTCGCCCACACATTTTAAATTGGAGGACAACCGCATCATACGAGATTTGGTTTCCAATAATTGACTTGGCGGGCGCATATTATATGGTACCTGTAGCCACCAAATATCGGAAGTTTTACGCTTCAATTTTCAGGGGAAACTATACGAATTTACATGTCTTGCCCCTTACTATCTTTCTCAAAACTTTTAGAATTAAAATAGAAGGTGGAAAGGCAGAAAAGTTCTACTCAGTCCAGGAAAAGGTAAAGGCGTCCACTCCAGCCGCCCTCGGGTCTGGAAACAACAAAAAGAAAACCGGGCATTTTGCATTCACAGCTGAAGCAAAATTATCTATAGCGGGGGAGCCACACCTCCGGACTATTTCTCTGAAATATTCATCACAGGGACCATTCTGTGTCCTTTGGGAGATAACGGGAACAACTTTCCGCTACCACATTTTCCGCCAAAGCGATATAGGACACAAAGACGAAGTTCCTCCTCGTCTCACACCATTTCCAGATATCCCGGACAATGGAACATAACCTCGAGGAAATCATAAAGCCCTGCTTATTCAAAAAACTGATGGATGTCATATTGTCTGATTGAATGAGAATTCTCATGTTCCTAAACTGGTCACCAAAGTGCCGTAGCGCCATGGCATCGATATGTCAAGAAGCCTTCTCTTGGGACCACCACCCGCTCACCGTGTATCGGTCAGAGGTCAACCCACACCTTGAAGGACAGGCATCCATTTCAATAGTTACTGAAAAGTCACTGTTAATCAGTCTATTCTCCATGGAAAAAACATTACTGTACCACCCAGGAGGTCAATGTAGTTGGAAGGGGGGGAATAAACCTAGCACCGAAATTAAAATTATTCTCCTCTAAAACTCACACTTCCGCTGACTCCTAGGTTGCCGTATATCACCTGCCATGAGAGATGGCAGGACAAGCTGCCCCCGAAACCCGTATCAAGGTCGCAAACTGCTGTACTGATGGGTTTGGTTTGGAGTAGAGAAAAACTGGGCAACCAAATCTTGGGTGTAAATACGTCAGCTAATAGGTAGTGGCATAATCTCCCTAACCGAGTCAAACACAAAACCTAGAAAAACAAACTGCTGGGCAGGGAGGAGAATACATTTCTCAAAATTGAAAATAAAACCCAAGCCCTGTAATGAATCAACCAGCTTGGTGACTGTGATGTGCAGCTAGCGAAGGAGGAACACAGGACCCCAAAGTCATCTAAGTAATTGACACATGGAATGTGTCGGGAATGTAGACATTAGACCAGGGGTGCTCAAACGGTCGATCGCGATCGACCAGTCGATCGCGAGTGCTTTTTGAGTAGATCTCGAGAAGAAAAAAATTTTTAATGAGTAGGTAACTAAACTACAAAAATTTATTACGTAATAACACTGCTTGCAGCAAAAGGCGGCTTTATCAAAGGAATGGGCGGTACTTGTCAAAGAAAAGCCGCATTGTTTCAATTTCGCGGATGGTATTCAATATCATGTTGGCTAAGGAAGAATTTTTGACAATCATTCCTCTGAAGGGGAAAACCCGTGGCGAAGATGTATATGACGTTTTCATCAATTTTGTAAAAAACTACAAGCTACCAGTATATAAATTAGTGTGCATTACAACCGATGGAGCACCAGCAATGACTGGAAACAAGAACGGTTTTGTGGCATTGTGTCAAGCTAATGAAGAATTCCCTTCATTTTTATCATTCCATTGCATTATACATCAACAAGTTTTGTGTTCAAAAGTTTTAAACACGGAGGAAATTATGGGCATTGCAACAAAAATTGTGAATTCCATCCGTTTCACGTAGCTTGCAACGGAAGATTGCAGTTGGAAGGTAGGGAGTCATCTGAACACACTGATTTAGTTCTTCACACGGACGTCAGGTGGTTGAGTCGCGGAAAATTCCTAGAAAGGTTTCAAGAATTATTG
Source organism: Adelphocoris suturalis (assembly GCA_030762985.1). Lineage (NCBI taxonomy): Eukaryota > Metazoa > Arthropoda > Insecta > Hemiptera > Miridae > Adelphocoris > Adelphocoris suturalis. Next base: position 135,798,347 of record CM061040.1, read on the forward strand.
CCCGAAATAACAGCTTTTCTAGACGAAAGAGGTGATGACACTGAGATGTTGAAAAACGAAAAATGGCTGACTGATTTGGCATTTTTGACTGACATCACAATGCATTTAAACACCATTAACTTGGTGTTTCCGCTGATGGGTCACAAACCAAAAGATACTCTAGGTCCCGTTCCCCTTGGGCAAGATCCCCTTCCTGCCAAACCCCAGATAAGTGTTCCCAGCCTCGCCCAGGCGAGAAATTTCTCTCTCGTCCGGACAAAAGCACATGAAAATACCTATCCCCATTCTCAGTATATGAAAAACGAGTTTCCCACGACTCTTCTTCCAAACAATCTCGTAGCACGCCCGAAGCAGCACAACAAATTGCTTGCACTTTGAGAAAAACCGCGTTAAGCACAAACTAAACTAGCATCAAAATGGTGCAAACAATGAGGGAAATAAAACTGGCACCAAATTCGCCTGCAGATTTTGTGAGTTATATAAAATAAAATAGAACGCAAAACCACGGTTTTCTTCGCAATGCGAGCAAGGAGAACAATGTCCGCAAACAGTGCTGCCAACAGGCCAGCGAGTTGGTACGACCTCCCGACAGGCGCTCGCCCAAATTTGCATTGAGATTGGGGGAGGGGGGGGGGGAGCGTAGGCGCATGGACCAAAGGGTCGTATTTGGCCTGAAGTTTAGATAAGTCTTCCTGTCTATCCCTTTTCTCATATTGTCCCGCCAGACTTGTGCCACTGTGGGATGGATCAGGATTGGATCCGTTGGAGGGGTCTCATCCATCCCCATCACAGCCCACAACTGCTGTGGAAGGGCTATAAAGACCGTAATATAAGTAGAAATAATAAACCAAAAGACTACCAAGAAGGGACCGAATAGTGGTCAATCGGGTGGCAACTAGCCATACCTGTCTCATTCACTGACAACCACTTTGCGCAGAAGCTCGTGATGTTGTGTATGGGAGGTGAGAGTGTGATCTGTCCATCCGCCACTTCCTGGAGGACTGTCCAGACCTTATGGGCCTCTGAGTCCAGCATAGAGTCCAGACAGCCACAACGTTCTACTACAAACTGTGATATCTGATCTCTGATATATTTAAGTGCATATAGTCATTTAGTGGAATGTTGTTGTTTCCCCCAATGATCTGCCGCCAGTGGAGTCAATGTAGGCACTCCGTTTAGTGACATAAGCCAACATGGTTCCCCCTATGGCTGTGCCACTTAGGCACCTTGTTCAATGCAACTGATGAACCTTCTCGTTGAGGTGTAGCTTAATTCATTGGATAAATAACTTAATACATAACCCAAAAGGATGGTCTCATCATTCCAAAAAATCTTAAACTAAAACGCATTTTTGCCAAAAATGTAGATTCAATTACACTCACTCTTGCCAGTACTGCATGCTGTCCATGTCCTTAGCCATGGAGCCCTTGCCCTCCGTACCAGCATTGTGGACGAGAAAGAATGCGTCATAAGATTCACTTCCGAAGGACTCCAGCCTCTTCAGAAGAATGTCAAAATCCTTACTCAAGTCACAGCCCACGTACTTGAAATGAATACAAACAATTCAACAATGAGGACTCTTAAAACCAGAAGATGAGAGCAAATGATTCAGAGAATATAGATTTGTAGAGTACCCATTGAACTGAGTAGTATCTAAACCATATGAACTAGGTACCCTTTCACTCAGAATGTTCATGAGATATTAATTTTTTTTTTTTTTTTTTTTTTTTCGTTTCCCAAATTTCATTTGGGGTTGATTAAATGTGATGACGAGACTTTTTAGCTGAATTTCGTAAACTTTATTCCAGTAGTTTGAAGAAAAACTTCGAAGGGCGCTCGATTTTTCCGATTTTTAGAATTTGGGTACCTTGAAAAATGAATCAACAAATTGCAAGTGAAGGGGGGGAGGGGGATCATTATTGATGATAATAATCAACCACGTCATTGTTTTTTGAAAACAATATAATGCGCAAGTAGTTTTTTGGTAAAACATTTTGCGAAGCAATGACAATAACGTGTAATTATAATTTAGCACAGAAATGAACAACCTATCTACTTCAATAAAAGATCTGCATGGTATAAAAACACACAAATCATACAAAGTGAAACATATAAATAAGAAAAACAGATTTCTTAATTTTACGATGGAAACTTTATAAGGCGTTAAGTACGTACTAGATTAAGTATATTCGTAAATGTACCAACCTACTAGCATATTTAAACTAACAAAAAAAACTGTATTATATTAGGTAAGTACAAGCGTTTTAGTCGGGAAGTGAATTTTACCTAATTCATTTCATCAATTTATTTTGCAACAGCAAGCCTGTGTTCAACGTTACACAACTTTTTTATTTCAAGAATGCATCAAGACCACTGTATCGTGCATATGCGTAGAAGACGTTGTACACAATTTATGCTAATATTCGCTAAAGTATGCCATCGTGCATTAATTTCCAAGTACCAACCTCTGAATTTTCTAATATCAGTTATGTTATCATCATCTATGATTTCTTATGCTGATTATACATTTTTATCAAGTTCGCTTTTAGTGATATCACCGGCATGGGCATAACCTATTTTTATCATTCAAGAAAACGCTTCATTTCATAGTTTGACACGGGAAAATTCCCATTCCTTCAAAACGTACTCTTTATGTTAGAACCTCTCGAATTAGGTAGATAATAACACGATTTATAGGTATCGTCCCCCTCCCTCCATAATGTGAAATTTGAATTTACTATGAATGGTTTCCCTGAAAGACCAAATAAAGAGAGCGAAATAGTAAAATAATTTAACTAAAAAATAATCACGAAAATTGATTGAGAATGGCGAAGTAAAGTTCATTTCCCCCTCCACCACTCGTCTTCAAAAACAATCCGTCACCAAAACGGCTATTTATTTGGTTATCTACCTAAATTTTAGTACAATGTAGTTGGCCTGAACCACTTCATAACAAATTAATCGTCACTGGCGATGATTCTAACATCCATGGGTCCTAGGGCCAAATTCCTATTGAAAGAATTCCTACAGTTTTCTTCAAACGGCTTAGTATTCAAGTTATTGAATTTTACGTTTTTTCAACGATATGCGTTTCTATTCCAGATTAAACCAGTTTCTCCAATTCATGGAAAAACATTGACTCGTGGACATGTTTTCGGGTAAATGTACTCATTTAGGGTAATCAAATCGTCATTTTCCAAACTACCCACCGAATTCGTGCGAAATTAGACGAATAGGGGATGAAAAAATGACGCTAGATAGATTAATTTAACGTTTGCGCTAGGGCAGTGGTAACTACTTATTTTTGAGTAATGAAATTTATAGGGGACCATTCTGAGCCTAAATTGCACTTTATCAGAAAATTACATCAAAATCAAATGAGAATTGTACCAATAATGCTTGTTAGGCGGATTTCACATTCGTGCATGTGCAGCTGCTAATAATGATACGATTGTCTTAAAAGCGATTTATTATGATTAAATCGACTTTCCCCAACTATCGTCTCAATTTGAGCGAGATCAGACGATTATAAGGTGAAAAAAAATTAGTCTTGACAGAATGATGTTTGCGCAGGCGCAAAGGAACTACTTACTGCTTATTGATAACTGAAACTGATAGGGGAGGAATTGTATTTTTTTTTTTTTTTTTTAATCTTATTCATCTCCAGAAAGTGAAAACAATGTGTGTGTGTGGGGGGGTTATTTTAATCTCTGCACAAGCTGCAACCTTGGGGTCTTAAATTTAGAGTTAATGGATTGAAGGACTTTTTTGTAGTTGAGCAATTTAATGTGCTAAAAAGGTGCTGGCCAACAAACTCATCCGTTGATTTGGAAAACTTGATTTTTTGGCGCAAGAGCGACATTTTAAACTCAATTTAAAATAGTTACAGTCAGTCATGACACATATACATAGATATATATCTAGAACATAAACATCACCTACTCTAGGGGTCGTTTCAAAATGCCTTAAAGCGGGTTTCAATAAAGACAATTTTCGAAAATGTTAATTCTAAAATTTTGTAGCCATCGCAATAGCTTAATTGAACATTCGGTAAAAATTAAAACTAACCAGGCAAATCCCATAATGGTCAAACAAAATAATCAAGGTGGAAAGATGAAAAAATAGAAATAAAATACTATGTACGACATTAATACGCACTTTGTGGAGATACTGACCTCTGTAACAACGTCGGCGTTGATTTCTTTGATTTTCCGAGCAGTGGCGACCAGAGATGAGACGGACCTTGCCGTCAGGCACAGCTTGGAGTTCGGAGCAAGCACTTTGGCGAACTCAAAAGCTATCGCCTGCCCAATGCCCTGGCTTCCTCCAGTGATCAAACAGAATGCTTTCGTTCCGGAAATTTTACTCATTGTTTTGGATTTCTGAAAAGCGAAATTTCGGAGATTACCTTCGTTTTATTCAGTTTAGTTCTTATAGTTTCGGGTTCTAACTCAATACTGAATGTTATCTACATTAAGAGGAATATGTGGCTTGAGGACTAAAAGGGGAATGACGGTTAGATTTTTCAAGCCGGCTCACGCACATTCTTTACGCAGAAGATTACGCAACAAACGCCTACTGGGGAGACCTGAAAAGTTATAGGCCTCAAACTGGTTATACATATTGTAACCGAATCCATCTATCCAAGCAATCGGAGGAAGGCGAAGCAGAATTAATACAGTGGATACTATATTTTTGGGGAGATTCGGTAAGGAAGACGCAAAGCAAGACGTCAGTCATTGGTTCTCCCGACTAGATCGGGCTCCCACAATTGAATTGAATTAGTGGTTACTATGTATATATTACATATAATGTATAAATTATATGGATGCTAGATTACATTCGATGAAACTTAATTGAGCGAGTCGATTGTTTGGGACCTAAGAATTTCATCGCTATCGCATCAATGTCAGCCTGTGCGCATATATGTACAAACGTAGAATTTTGGAAATGCTCATAACTGCTACAGTTTTCATCCTATTTGGATGTTTAATTCAGAGATTTTACGTGTAAGGGTTGGGATAATGAATTTCATTGTTCCAGACTCCATATCGGCCTCTGCGGATATGCAGACTCTAGAGTCAATGGAATTTTTTTTTTTTTTTTTGTAACCTGATCAAAGGTCAAAGCCCCCAAAACAAAGGGGCCTCGACAAAGTTAATACCCCCTAAACAATATGTGTCAACTTTCAGAATAATTACGATTGAATAATATTTTCAAAATTTCTTCAAGTTATGCTTCTGTTTAACAACAATTTGCACATTTATATAGCATTTTCAAATTGAATTCGGCCTTTTTCAAAATGAATTCGTCCTTTTACTAAATGAATTCTTCCTTCATAAAGAAAGCCCGAATCTTGAAGGTACCTTAGTAAAGGCGGGGTCTGGTGCTTGGGAAAACGGTGGCGATCGGAATGCAGTCTTTATACAAGTGCGCGAAAATTTTCTCTCCTACCATCTATGCACATCAGACACAAATAAATTACTGTAAGCACCAACTTTGTAATGCATATGCTTTCCCTCGTGCCTAGAGCAGTGTCCGGGCTTCCTTTGCATTGAGGAAAAAAGAAAAAAAAACGCTGCAAATTATCACTCAGAGGTTCATTATTTCTGTATTGTATAGCTCTGATGCCCAAAATACCTGTCTATATTATTAAACGAATCATTAGGTAGGTATCTAATGTGTAGACGCCTACTGAACAGAAATTAATAAAATTAAATAACACAACTAATCTTTTCTTACCACGAGCTGATGATGCAGAGCCGTGAATTGGCAAAACCGCGGTGGCGGCGCAAGACTCTCTTGCTGCAAGCCTAACACTATCTAGCGGTCTTTGATGAAATTTGGTTCCCACGAAAAATGATACGGTCGCTGTTCCATTATAGCTTGTAGTCAGATAACGGAAAATCGTACTGCTTTCCGGATGATTTCATTCGGTTCGTTCGGAAAATATATGTAAATGACTACAAATGAATGAGTATTACTACTCTTTATGGTTGATCGAAATTGATGCGGATGTTACTGGCACATCCCCTGCCAATGTGTGACTTTTCGGCCAAATATCATAAACTTTGGTCCAGTAGTTTTGGAGAAACGCTCTGGACAGCATACGGTGGACAGACGGATTTTTTTCCCCCGTGGTCGATTGCAAAGGTTCATTTTCGAAAATAATAAACCAAAACTCTAAAATTCATGACCATGTATGAATTTCTCGCAAAGTTTCTGCAAATTTCTTGTATGAATTCCTTGTAAACGTTGTAAATTCCTTCTATTACATCTTTATCAACTATACAAAATATTCTTCGATAAAAGGTATATGTATATCATTTTCTGGTTGCCTTCAAGATTCCGTCCCTCTTTTTGAAGGACGAATTCGTTTTGTAAAAGGACGAAACCTTAAAAGGACGAATTCAATTGGAAAATGCTATATACTCGAAATAACCCCCATCAACACTGTATTGACTCCTCCTTCTCTCCCTCGGCTTTGAAAAGACGAATGACATTTCCTCGACATACCGTTTGGCAGAAACGCCTAATGTTGAAACATCGAACTTTTTGTAGGAAGACCGTAGATACCCTAAAAGGCCGTTTTATAACAATAACCTTTTACCAATTTGCCCAAAATTTGAACTGTTCAACCTTAAAATTATGACTCTGAGGTCTTCATACGAACTCATCATCTTGTTCTTTAGGTTTAAATTCTGTCTGAAGACTAAAATGGCTGGAAAAATATGTTGCATCAAGATGCTTAGAATACACCCTTCCCTTTACAAAAGCAAATGGTCTACCATCATCAATTCCAAAACCTCTTTCCACACGTGTCCAGGAATTAATAAAATTAAATTAAAATAAAATTTCACACATTTTTATAAAATATTGATACAGATTTTTGCTTTCGTACCATACATTTAAATTGGAAATGGCGTACCTAACAAATTTTTGAAATGTTGACAGTTTTCTCGAATTCAATGACCAAAGTTTGTAGATAGATACTAATAGTTTTGTCTAGGTCGATTTTCAATGGTTATAAACATTTGGCGTTGTAATGTTAATATCAAAGTACCTTGATCGTTGAAAGCTACTGGATGAAATACAATAGCAATTATGTAGGTGCAGTATTAAATTGTTTCAAGCAGACATATTTTACGAATATGTTATCTAGTGGGGCCATATTCACATTCTGAAAATGTTGAGCTCTGGATTTAGGCCAAATTTAGATTTGTAGTCTAGGGCTTTCAAATTTGAGAATTAAGTACCTACTGAGCCGAATTTACAACATTACGACATATTGGGAAGTAAAAGGTGTCCAATAATTGTTATCAACTGTCTTACCTACTAGTTCTTCTTTTACGCAGATAGGTGAGTCCTCCAGCCCGATAGATTCCTCCTTATTGACTGAAGCTACAACTTCTTCGGCAGATTCCGACGTATCCTGGATCTTCTCAACCTCTTTAGCGAGATAATCCGCTTTGACGAGCTCCACAAGTTCGCCCACTGTCAACGCCTGTTCTGGGTTTAGGTAGCTTTTTAGCCACTTGGTCGGGACGTCCTGATCGGAGAATTCCTCGCTGTGGGATGGAGTCAGAGTCAGATCTTCAGCTAGGAGCCGGGCAATGCAGTCCTGTCTCCTTTCTTCCAAAGACTTCAGCAGGTTTTTAGAAGATTGCCCACGACCTTTCTTGATCCTCTCCAACTTCCGTTCTGAAAACACACAATACTGTAATAAAAATACAAGTGCAGGGAGGTCCTATTTAGGTCAAGCAAAATCCATAACTGACGGGATTTTGTACGCTAAATAAAAAAATCCTATTGGCCAGTGGCCGCAAACCCTTCAGTCGAGCTAGGATCCAATATGCCATACCCCCTGACGCGCCCGAGCATTTATCTTATTTAGTTTCTCCAATAAACCTGACCAGCGAGCAGATCATAGAAAGAATAGTTGCAAGGAAAGGAAGAAATCCCAAAGGGGTAACTGCAAAAATACTTCTGCTCACCGGCCAGATGCTCACTCTGATCATTCTATCAATTACCAAACCAACTTACTTCTCTACATACCTTCCTCAAACCTCTGTCACAAGTTTGCTCTTAGAACATTTGCGATACGATATCTTTGACCCGACGATTTACTAATGCATTTTATTCTTTCAGTTTGATCAGTATTCTTTCATCCAATCCACATTAGTATTAGTATTGGCTATTAGGTAGTTAGTACAACGGGCTTAGCGGCCGGCAATTAGTGCTATGGGCAGAAGGCCCGGCAAATAATAGGCCGTTAAGCTATTAGGTTGAAGGATAGGGTTTAGTACTGGCCAAGTAGGGTTCTTGCCCAATTTACAGGCTTCATTAGTTCAGATGATACACCCACAACTCAACGACACAACAAAACATAGTGGTAAGCAGGTAATGAATGCATTACAGGAACGACCCCACGTCTGTATATAATTTTGGTGAGAATAGCAAATTAATCATGATTTTGCTGGGCTAACCTAACATAATCTTACTCTTCCAAACCTACCATAAATATGCAACAAGAAACTCACACTCACCAACATAATAAAGTATAAACTGCGTTTACATAATAAAATCGAACAAATAAAGCTTCAAGAAAATAGGTTGACAATGCTACGTATTATCGGTATTCCCCCTCCACTATTACTCTAAAATCTAATTTTACTATAAGAATGGTTAACAGAGAGACCCAAATAATAACCGAATAATGAAAGAATCGCGAAAATCGGTTGGGAATAGTGAAAATTAATAGAACTACTGACTTTCCCTCCCATCGGTCCTCACAAACAATGCGTCAACAAAACGGATTCCCCGATTTTTTGCACACCTAGACCAATACAAGAAGGAAAAATAGATGAGAAAAATGAAATTATCATGATTTATCGGATCACCCGACCGATCATAATATGAAACTCCCAAGGCTTATTTCATTACTGGACTTTAATCTGGATTTAAAAAAGTCACAACAATTAGGTGAGACAGAAAAAACCATACATCAGTATAAATAACCCCCTCTACAACTCAGAGAAACTATTAACAATGAATATCATGCCAAACATTTCTCAATAATATTTAGCTTTACCGATTTTTGGAGTTTTACCATTTTTTGCAGTTTTAATCGATTTTGTTATTTTCAATAATGAACCTTTATGATCATCAAGAACATTTGTTTAACCTCCTCTAAATTTGTTGGTTTACGTTTCAAAATACGCAGATTCCAAAAAAAAAAAAAAATGCCGCAAATTATTTCACAAAGGTTTCATATTTCTGTACAATATTTAATATTTCTGTACAATAGTCTGTACAATATTTCTGTACGCAAATCAATCATTTGTCTATAATAAACTGTTACCCCGTGAACAGTAGGTATATCATCAAAACTTGCCACTTCGCGCCTCCCAAAAAAGTTAAATCCTTTACAGCTTCAGGACTCCAAAATTTTACGCTTTTCAATAAATGTAGAAAAATTAAGGAAGAAAATGATAAAAAACGGTAGGTTGAGAACGAAAGAAATTAGCCCCAGCCCCTCATCTGATCAGTACGATTCCGTACCTCGTAATCGTTTTCGGGGTGACCCAAAGAAGCTCCATCTAAATTTCAGCAACATAAGTTGATTAGGAAAAAAATTAGCGTCAGAGACTCCGAAGCTGTTCAGAGTCCCTCCATACTTTGTAATTGTATTCTAGAGGTCCCAAATGAGCTGCATTTAAGGTTTCACCACGATAAGTCGATACGAGACCCTTTCGAACGAGCAAGTTTGTCCCCCACCCCGGCAACTACTTGGAACCGTTCCCTACAAGAAGAACTGTGAGTTCTTCAATTCCGTTCAACCTGTTTAGTGGACATGTAGGTTAGAATGAAGTGTATAGTTTGGTGGTCTGGATGCTCGCAAGCTCGCATCTCAAAAATACATAACATCAAGTAGTCAATCCCTTAGTAAAAATGCAGATTAGTTGGATATGTAGATCAGAATGAAGTTTATAGTTTCGTGGTCTCATAACACGATCACATAACAGTTTAGAAACGTAAATGTGACTTTTAATTTGTGACTCATGAGCTGCTCCGCGTTGAACGGAATTGAAGAACTCATAGTTCTTCTTGTAGGGAACGGTTCCAAGTAGTTGCCGGGGTGGGGGACAAACTTGCTCGTTCGAGAGGGTCTCGTTAAGTCGATTGAAACAAATTAGTCTCAGAGGTTCCCCAGCTGATCAGAGTGCCTATGTGCACTGATATTAAATTCCAGATACCACAAAGGAGCTTCATTTTAAATTTGCAGATCCGTAGGTTGTCATTTTTAAGCCTAGGTACGTAGATGTAAGCACCTACAGAAGGACTATTAATGCGTATAATTAATACATCAACACTTTAATAGTCCTCCTGATTCAAGTATAACGACGTGCAAGTAGAGTAGGTACTTACCAATTGGAAATTTATGAGATAAAAAATGCACACGCCAATGCTTCACTAGTCCATCCATACGGACAGCAGTCAAGTTGTGTGTCTTTCGATCCTAGAAACACTCGAATCTCTAGCGTTCAATATATGGGAATTTAGGGATTGACTCGATAATTCAAAGATTTCACAACCAGCGCAATGTACAGTGTTTATCTGTATGTTCTCGCGCCTAGAAATCCAAGTTTTTTTTTTTTTCCAAAGCGAGGGAGAGCAAACGGATTAACATGCAATGTTCCGGATGGTTTTATTCGATCCTTTGGGATAATATCTATCAATGACAACTTTGGCAGGAAAAAAAAACAAAAACACACAGGAGCAAATCATCGACGACCTAAAAAAAACTACGATGATCGTATCAGCCGATGGCATTTTTAAAAAACCGGAAGTTAAAGAAGAACGTTGTCTTTTGTTAGACTTTTTTAAATGGATTTCCAAAACTTTGTCGCGAGTGATTTAGTTCGTCCAATAGCATTCTCTCTTCACGGAACCGATTTTTTTATAACTCTTGTCACTTGTAGAAGGACTAGTGAAGCATAGGTAGGTGATTTATTTTATATCATTGACTTTCAGTTGGTGAGTACCTAAGTCAGTGACGATATACCAGAGGGACCTGTAATGTGGAGATGTTTTATTTAACTGCAATAATTTTCCCTCGGTAGGTGCCACATCTATATAGGTACATTGATGACAAAGCCATAATTTTGCCAGACCATCACGGAATTGCGTTTCGCAAATCGGTCAAGGTGAGACCCGTGAGTCTAATTTCTTTCTTAATCAACGTACGCTGCTGAAATTTGAAATAGAGCTCTTTCGGGATATCTAAAATACATTTACAATATATAGAAGGGCTCCGATCAGCCTTTTAGACGAATTTCGTTCCAAATCAACCAACTTTGATGAAACTCTTTCGGGACACGTAGAATACAATTAGAAGGTATGGAGGCAATCCAATCAGGTAGGTTACCTCAGAGGCTAATTTCTGTTCTAATCGAACTACAGTACAGAAATTTTAAAGAGAGCGCTTCTTTATTAACATGTACTAAAAAGCGTAACATTAGGGGGTCCTGGCGCTGTGAAGGGGCGAATCTTTTTGCGAGGCGCAATGCGTCGAGTTTGGATAATATACTATAGACTGGGTTTAATAATGATATACCATTATCTGCATAGAAGGACTAGCTAATACAGAAATAATAAACTTTCGTTTAATAATTTGTAGCGCTGTTGACTTATTTTAGGGAATGCCTCAGGCATAATTTTATACATTCGCTTGCGAATTATTTAGTTCACGGAAAACATACTCTTTATGCATAATATTCAGTTAAAAACCTAAATTTAAAAAATTTTAGCCGTTTTTCCCCGTTTGTAGAAATGTTAACAAATTTTTTGAGATTTGAGCTATTTATCTACTACCCAACAAACTCACATATTTTATCGAAAAGTTTGATTTTATGGCGAATAAACGGACTTATCTCAATCCACGAGTTATCGTCTGGACACACGATATTATATATATATATATATATATATATATATATATATATATATATATATATATATATATATATATATATATATATATATAAACCATTAAAATCCAGAAATCGTTTCAGAACGCCTCAAAACAGGTTTCGATAAAAGAAAATTTGAGAATGTTTATTCAAATTTTTTTGGAGACATTGCGATAGTTGCATTTTCTACTGAAGAAAATACTAGTTCGGGGTTGGTTTCCACGTATTGTTTCACGTTGAATCTAATGGTAACACTTGCAGATCTCTCCTATTCCGTTATAACCGAGTTTTACGCTTTAACTCACGATTTTTTAGTTTATTTGTTATGCTCCATTTTATGTGTTTTTAAGGGTAAAAAACTTGTTAGTAAAAGTGAAAATTCGGTTCGGAGTTGGAGAGTTCTGCGAGTGTTACCATCCAGCTTAGCCTTGAAAAAACATTAGTTGCTAAGTACTTTCGCCGAATTCGTCCTCATCAGAGCTGTAAAGTTTACATCAAGACATAATTGCAATTTTGCTAATCTTATAGGTACATTTGTAGGTAGGGTTGTATAGGTACATTAGTAAGGATTTTTATTTTAAAATTTTTGGAGCCATTGCAATAGCTTTATTTTCTAAGAAAATTCGCTAAAAAGTCAGGGAAGAATAAATGAGTGTGGTAAAGTGATTGGCTAAATGCTGATGAAACTGGCTAAATGACTGTCGATGCGACCAGATTTCTGAGGGTGATGGTGGTGCAATTGAAAAAGTTCAGTTCCGGATTCATTTTGATGAGTAGATTCGCCATACGAGGGAACCATCAGGGGCCATCAGGGGGTTCATCGAATAATTAATCGAGGAGAACGGGACGAAGAAAATATTTGTCGACCGAGCCGAAATTCGAGGCACCAGGATGCCAACTCTTGAGAGCAGGGCCGGACACGAGGTCTGGTCGTTCATCAACTCGTGGAAAAGGGTGACATCCGCTACACATCGCCGTCTCTCCGGGGGAATCAAATAAATAATGAATCCAATATGGAAAACTAACCACAATACCAATACCAATCATAATGATAGAGACCTAACACAGATACTCAAAGGTAAATATATCAATTGTATACAACCCTACCTACATATGTACCTATAAGATTAGCAAAATTGCAATTATCTTGATGTAAACTTTACAGCTCTGATGAGGCCGAATTTGGCCCAAGTACTTAGCTGCTAATATATGCAAATAAATCCATCAATCCAAGAGAAGCCTGAAATACGCTCACCCTCACAACTCAACTGCCTACATAAAGGACTTGGCAAACCACCATAAAGAATCGTGAAAAATACCTACCTAGAAACCGACCCCAAACTGGTATTTTCTTATGGGGTCATTTTTCACAAAAACCGTCGATTTCATAGAAAAACCACGTTTTCAAAATTCAAACATACTTTCCCCCCCCAATTAGCAAAGTAAAATAGAAATTTATTACACCGTTGGAATGCTGAGATTTGGGGTAAGTTTTCCCTGTAATGCGTACGGTTTTCACAATTTTGTTGTAATACTTCTCGCACTTAAAAAAAAACAGTAATTTTAAAAAAGTGAGACATTCTCATGTTTATTAAATTTTTTCGCCTACGTGACCTACTGTAAAAAGAATCCAAATGCCTTAGGGAGATGGGAAATTTAACGCTCTTTCTAACGATATATCTATTTTTAAGATTACATTGTAAGTTAGGGGAGATATGGCCATTGTAGTGATGTAAGGTCGCAAACACGAGAAAAAAAAACTCAGAAAATGAAGGGTTTAAAACAATTGCAAAGAGGAACTCATTGTTGGAAATTAGTTGTAGTATCTATCCCTAGGAGGTTAGCAATTTTAATTGTGAACAACCTGTATTTATGTACATAATTTTAGGCCATGCTGCGCGTCTGGAACTATGAAGTTTATTTTTGGCGCGTGAGTTTATGCTTCTCTATTTTGCAACGCCTGAAAAGATGGTGCCCGTCTGAGTGTACTGGCCTGTTGTGCAAAAGGATACACGTGCTGTGGCCGCCAAGGTCAAGTTTTAGCGATCGAGCCTCTTGCCCTAAACCCCCAAGTCTTTCTTTTGCTTCCTCCTGAAGGTCTAAATGTATCATTTTCTTTTTATAGACTCGCTTGAAATGGTTAATGAGAAATTTGGAGGTTTTTCCTGCCCACTCACTTCAAGCTTTACCAGTGCAAAACAACGACCAACCAATCAAAATGAGGACAAGACTAAAGACGGCCACTTACGATCGATCCATCTAGCCATTATCACACATCTAAGACAGGGCTTTAGAACTTTTTGAATTGGCGGACCACTGCTAAGGACCAGAAGTTATGGCGTAAAAAAATTAATTATTGATGTATTAGTTATTTAGTATTATTTGTTATTCGTGGAGATGAACAGTATATTTGAAGTTTTCGTCAACAAATTTTTAATGTGATGGTTACGCTTACATATTTTTTACCACTTTATTGATGTGGGGGTAACATTTTTTGTAACTGCCATTCGTAGGTTTACCAGCTCCGTACTCGAGAACAGATGAAGATCGAGCGATACCTCATAGTTTGGTGTATCTTCGTGTTACGTCAAAGTACTTTTGCACCAAAACTCTACAGTTTTTGAAACAGAGATGTTATCCTAGCAGTTCTTGTCGTTTTATGACTCTATCAGGTAGGTAGGCACTGTGATCACTTCGATAATAAACGTATTACGTACCATTTTTCCGAAAAATCATTAGTCAACGATTCCAAAATGCAATATGTTTTCTTAATCGATCATAATTTCCGACCATATTGTAATAATTTTCATCGTCCACAGCAGTGATTCTTCACCCATGGTCCGTGGTCCATCAGTGGCCCACAAGGTTCTGAGAAGTGGTCCGCGAGATGTTCTAGAAAACTTGATACCCTACGTCCGAATATAGGTAGGTAGGAGTCGAAAAACGAGTAGGTTGATACTTGGTGATAACCTATTTGCTATCAGCAAATGTAATGTTCGTCATGCAGCATGATCGTAGGAGCGAATTTTTGTAAATTATCCTACGATATTGAGGACCTATGTTAAATTGTTTTGAAAATGCAGGACTTGAGTAAAAAGGAATCGTTAACAACCGATTCTATGGCAAATAAATTTGAACTAAATAAAATTTGGTGATTCAAAAAATATTTTATGGATTTTTCGTTTTTTTTTTTTTTTTGCAGTTTTTATAGATTTTTCAGCCAAAATGAATTAAAATGAAGTACATTTTTTAGCATAATTTTGTGCAAAACTTTTTTTAACATCCTAGTTGGTAATCGTTGATCATTTTGTTTTGGCTGAAACTCTGCTAAAAAATATATATTAATTTAACGAATTTAACGTTTTTCGACAGTTTTTATCCATTTTTAGTACATTCTTTAAAATTTGACCATTTTAATGTGCTCAGAAATTGTTGGCCAACGAACTCATCCTTTTGTTTAGAAAGCTTGATTTTTTGGCGCAAGAACGGGATTTTTATCTCAATCCTAAGGAGAGTTATCGTCAAGAATGAGACACACACACATTATACACATACATACATATGAAAAAGCCCAAACTTTAGGAATCGTTTCAAAATTCCTCAAAAGTCAAAACGGATTTCAATAAAGAAATTTTTAACAAAATTTTGAGTTTTAAATATTCCGAGCCATTGCAATAGCTTCATTTTCTACGAAAATTCACTAACAAGCTACGAGTAAAGTCACGTCAAGTCCTTAACGGATCTAGTTGTAACGCTAAATCCATGGAAGGAGGAAATTATCCCTAAGAGGTTATTTGAGTCCATGAAGGTTATTTTAGGCGACTACGTTTTTTCCGAATTGCGATCTCATTGCGTTAGAGTCACGGCGCCGGATTGTCGATACCGCACGACGTATTGTGTTTTACGGTTCTACTAGGAACTCTATATTCTCTCGCAGCAGCTCAATCCCAGCAGCAAGTAGACAGTATAAGGCTCCTCTTCTATCCCGGTCCATCACAGTTAATAGACCATATCCCGTTATATAGACAAAAAGAAACCCGAAGAGTTCACATTCAGAATGGAGAGCGAAGACCCTCTATATCAGAAAAAACTGAGGGAACTGAGCCAAAATTGAGGGGAAAACTGCTCAAAAACTGAGTGGTGCCCCCTCTCCTTCAGTTCAGATAACCGTACAGTTTTTTCCTCATGAAAACTGCGCTGTTAAACTGAGCGTGTCCTAGGCCCCTTAACGACGATTGGTTGACTGACTGCATTTTTGGAACACGATTTGCCCATTCACGGTGCGTCCGGCGCCATTGGACGGATGGAGTGATGGCGCGGTGCGTCAGGATGTCGGTCAGTTGGAATTCCAAATCCCTCCCGTCATCCACGCCTTTTTTCTGGAGTGACACCACAGCGTTTGGACAGATGGAGCGATCGTAAGTGGCCGGTAATACAGCCGATGGAGCAGCAGATGGAAAAAGTTCCAGTAATGCAGCATCATCTTTCCGTGAATCTTCGTAGTTTTTCTCGTTATATTCAAGTTTTTTTGTAATTTGAGGGTTTTTCGGGCCCAGAAATCGTCAACTATTCAATAATGACGAACAAAAACTGTTCCAAAATATTATTCGCCTAAAATACCACTTTTTGAATGTTGAATACCTACTTTTCTTCAGTTTTTACCTATTTTAGTTTAGCACATTTTAATGAAATTTAGTACACGTTTCAGCATAATGTATGAAAACAGATTTCCATGAAGAAATTTTGGAAAATTGTGTTTTTAGCGAATTTTCTTAAAAAATAAAGCTATTGCAATGGCTCCAAAAATTTTAAAATAAAAATTTTCAAAAATTTTCTTCATCGAAATCTGTTTTGAGGCATTCTGAAATGATTCCTGGATTTTAACGCTTTTTTATATGTATATAAATTTCATTAAAATAAGCTAAAAGTTGATAGGAACACTTGAAAAAATTGTAAAAATCCACAAAATCGTTTGTTCATTGGAATATTACTGACAAAAAGTTAGTTTGCAATAAAATGTATAATAAAATTTTTATTTGTCCCCAAAGTGCTCAAATTTCAACAGAATTTAACATAAATGTAATACGACCATTTATGAAAATTCGCTCATACGATCATGCTGCATGACTGGAACTTTAAAAATTTTAAATTAGTTCTTTTGGATTTCTAATATCTGGAGATATATGTTATTCAACCCAAGCTGATGGTACATAACAATTAAATAACATTTTTTTTATTGTAACTTCATCATTTTTTACAGTAAATCGCTAATATCTGCGTAATTTGGTAGAATACAAATCTTCTTCTTATTTTCATTGATAAGATTGTATATATCACTAAAAGGGTTTATAGGTAGGATTTAGATACATGGAGGTTCCCAACTCAACTTCCACCGGGAACCACTACTTGAAAACTTGCGACCCACCTACAAGTTTTATATACCTACCAACCTTGACACTTCACCCATTCACCCACTTTCTTTTGCACGTATCAGCCACCACTTAATTCAAAGGTATGTTTTCGTAAATCCATTCATAAGAATTGTATGAGTTTTTTATTACTTGAATAAAATAAATGAGGTAGGTAGGAAAAAATCATTCGGAAAACCCTGAAAAGATTGAAAATAATAATAACATGTACGTACATTTAGGGGACCCGGGACCTATCCCCCTCCCACTATATAAAGAGGTAATTTCAGGTAGTAGGCAGGGTTGCTAGGCGGTATTTAAAAAAACCCTCGGACACTATGAGTCAAGAAGGCAGAATCAAAAAATATTAAAAAAATTACACAGTTATAAAATTCGATGCATGCAGCGCAATAATTGATATACATATTTATGATTGATAAATCGATATGAATTAACTATCTGTCATGCATTTTTCATTATGTTCGCTCTTAAAATATGCTCAATATTGGTTCTGGATACCGATATTTATAGTTTTATATATATATAGGTGCATTTGAAAAAGCGTTAAAATTCTGCGGCGGCGTTATCCGTTTCAGAATGCCTAAAACACAATTTTAAATTCTATGGAGCCATTGCGATAGTTAAATTTTTAGGAAAAATTCGCTAAAACTGAAATCTTAGTAAAAAAAATTATATATTGAATAGTTGGAAATAATTCTAATTGCATAAGAGTAAATTTCTGTATAACATCATACAGAAGAAAAAGTGAAAAAAGTCAATTATCATGGAAGAAAACGCTTGAAAAGTTTCACGGATTTCAAGACTACTGATAGGAATTGTTTGCCACAGTTTATGAAAAGAAAGTATTTGGAATAGACTAACCTAGTTTCTTCGGCTAGTTGACAAGCTACGAAGGACAAGACGCTCCGGACTGACCAAGGACAAGACTCTTGGAGCTAATGTAGGGATATTCAGTTTTCTATTCTAATTCCACGCGAAAGGTGCGCTGGATTCCATTGGAGAGGACATGACACATACGTTATATAACTACGGTGAGACAGGAACTCGTAAAATCAAGAAGCAGTAATTTTAGAAATTCACCTTAACTGTGAATTCATAGGCGTAGAAGAAGTGATACATGAAAATTCATGTGGTAAAACATATTGGTAAACAACGCATTACAGAGAGTTTCTTGGTCTAGTTTGTACATGATTTTGGTGAGATAGCGAATAGATCATGATTTCGATGGATGTACCCCCTCCATTATAACCTGACATGAATAACCACAATCACAATAGAGTTAAGAACTGCTTTTAAATTCTAAAATCTAAAAAGCAAAACCAACTTCAAGGAAATTCACACTGCAAATATCACAAATTTTGCCATCCCCTGCCCAATATGAAATATGATTTTACTGAAAATCCGTTTTACAGTGAGACAAAATACCTCGAACAAAATAGTGAAAATCGGATAAGTATCAGTAGTATTCCCCTCCATTTCCCCCATTCCATGATTAAACTTGAAACTCCTGACATACGTTTGAAAACTAGACTAAATTCTTAATCGGACAAAAAAGAATTACGAACATCAGTTGAGAATTGTGGGTTGGGTAACACATGAAAGGATTGGTAGGTAATTACCCCCTCGACTGCAAATTCAAAATCTCTAAGGTTTGTTGCACACTTGGACTGAAATTGGGATCGAACAAATAAGAAATACAAAAGTTGTTAAAACATTTATCAAAAAAACGAGTTTTTTAGGGATTCCCCCCTCTATTTTCTCCCTTCCGTCTAGAAACTCAAAACTTCCGATGTTAGTTGCAGAACAAGACCGAAATGGGGATCGAACAAGAAACTTTAAATGAAACTTTTTTTAAGGCGGAGAGGAGTACACCATTTAATCAAAACAGGAAAAAATAAATAAAAAAGTGAGGAGGACGCCCAGGTTCACCTGACGCCGCCCCAGGGATCAACGAAATTTCAGAAGGAGCTGGAGGGAGAGAGGGATGAAAGGAAGTGCCCCCAGAACACACTCACAGACATACACCAATGGTTTTCTCTCGGATTCGGTCTTAGAATGGTCTGAAATGGATTTGCGATTGGTTATGTTTGTCAGGGCCGCCACATCTCCAAGTCGGGCCCGGGACCAGATTCTGGCCACGGGCCTCTCTCTCTCTCTCTCTCTCTCCCCCCCCCCCTTTTTTTTGTCGTTAAAAAAAAAAAAAAATATATATATATATATATATATATATATATATATATGTATATATAGGTATATACCGTCAACTCATACAACTTTGTGCACCCCGTTCAACATTGTGCCAACCTCGTTTTTTGAACCTAATGCTCTCTAACGGTAACAAACTTGAAGTTATTAGTTCGAAAAAATTCCCACGAGCAGCGGGATGGTAGAAGAGGATGCCGACGCTTCCACAAGTCTTCCCTGTGGATTTCAGTGCCGGCAAGGTAGCTCTTTCTCTAGTCCACTAAAAGGGAATTGTTCAGTTTGTGCTGGGAGTCTTCTTTGGATGAGTATGCTGCGGATTTCTGAATAGTCTGGTAAGTTCATATTTTCATCCCTATACTGTCAGCTACCAATTACAGTATTTGGTGTTATCAGAAGTTTGTTTGTTTCTATGATATGACCAGATATGTTAGAAACGGGAACTTAGGGGTACAACTTTGTGCCACCGTTTTTTATTATTTCTGCAATAAAATTTAATGCTTTCTCGTTGTATTTTTACAGAAAATGGGTGCTCAGAATCGGAGAAAGGTGGCTGGACGAGTTGAAGATTTGTTGGGATATTTTTGTATGAATTGTTAAGATTTTATAATAAAAACGAACAGAAAGTTGCCTTGCATTGATTTTTATATTCACCTTGTTTAAAAAAATCGAAAAAACACTAAAAATTCCGAGGGCAAATTTTTTTTGTATTACGTTGCAAAGTCAACATGCTGATTAACAAGATTCAGACCGCCACAATGAGCTACATTAGGTTTTTCATTTCATTATAGGCTAAAAAAGATGGTGGCTCAAAGTTGCACCTTCCTGGGGTAATGAATGTGCCACGAATAAATAGTTCCCATTCTATTCGCTGAACAGATGGAATTTTTTCCTTAGCGACATTTGATCACTGAGATGTGTAAGTATCTTGGGTAAACATTTCAACGAGATACGACGACAAATAAAGTTCTGACGCTCAAAAAACCAAAAAAGTGGCACAAAGTTGTATGAGTTGACGGTATATATATATATATATATATATATATTAATTTAAAAAATATATATACCTATATATATATATATATTAAACCTTCTCTAACTAAACGAAAAATCATTTATACTTCCTACCAAGGTCAGTGTTCGAATAAGAACACTTGAGGGGCTAAACTCTTACTACTTCACTACATTTTATTCAACATTTAATCAAAATTAAAAGTGTAACTTAAGAATTGAAAATTCAAGTATTCATACTCTAGTAATTACTAACCAATCACAGAACCATAAAAATGCCATAAATTACTTCGAAACAAAAATTCTATATCCAATCAGTCATAGGATTTTTATTTTAACTACTTTAAAAATACAATTGTTTGTGAATAGAGGGCGTATTCAGGTAAGTTCCAATTTACTCATTCCTCAATTGGACAATTGTGGCAGAAATTATGATTGACCAAATTTTATATAATCATTAATCAACACATACAATTAACTTTATTTTAATGTTATGGACGGATTACAAAGGAAAGTATCTGTATACAAGATGGTTGACGGAATTAATTGAAACAATGATTATGTTTGAAAGAATACATTTATTAATTTTTGAAAAAAAATCTACAAAAATATAATTGTTTTATTACAGTTTATCTACTTGTAATGAAGCTATGCAGTAAAGAATTAGATTTATAACAACAAAAGATACAAGAATTATTTAGTGAAAAACTATCAAAAATATGAATTAGTAAAATGAGAAATTGGTTTTGTTGAGTTATAATAGCATTCTGTAATTGTAATTATAATTGAGGAAAACTTTTTAAATATAGAAAACTGTAATAGGCTATAATTTCATGTTTTATAAAATGAAAAATTTTAATACTAAAAAAGTGAAGTGGAGAAAAGTGTATTTGCATTTGAAAAATACAAGACAAAACACTTGAAACTTTCGTGCCTTTTTAAGTGAAAATTCTTTAATAACCTTAGAAAAGTCAAGTTTGGATGCTAACTTGTGCTTAATGCTGAGAATGGCAAGGGAATTCAACCTTCCTTAGCCCATGGAAGCTCTCTCCCAAGTCTTCAGTCGAGTGCCTACTGGTTAAGACGGTAAAGGGTAAAAGTAATATTTTAGGCCATCGCAATCATCGCAACTGTTTAAGATATACTGGTGTAGTAAATCAAATGTAATCTGATCAGGGCCCGTCAAGGGTAACACTCTGTTTTATGTAGGCCTAAAAATTCTAAAATTCTTTATTTACTTAACACAGGACCGGCCCGGGCCCCCCCTGGGCCCGGGGCAACAGTACCCACTTGCCCCCCCCCCCCCCCCCCCCCCCATGTGGCAATTGTTTGTATCCTGTTTGGGTTGTCCCAAACCCCCCGGATTCCAGTAGGTCGTCCCTCAAAAATAAGAAGCCTTGCCTGTTTGACCTAGCTTCTGAGGGACGTCCTTAAAAGGACAAAAAACGCTTATTGAAAAAAAAGGACGATAAAGAAGGACACCTTGAAAAACACAATGGTGCTTAATGCAATAATATTATGCACAAATGACACCACCAACGATGACTGTCACAGTCTAGTTGGGAATCTATGCTTTGAAATAAAATTAAGAAGCCATAATTACATTGTTGATATTTTTCATTCTTTGGTTTGGCACATTTAAACTTGGAAATTCTCAAGCAACGAAACACCATGAAAACCCGTAAAACAAAAAGTGCTTGGTCGCAAAAGGATGATGACAGTTACAGATTCATAGGCGGTATGTTTTTGTTGCTCATGTGTTGCGTTGAATAATTGGTCGCCCCTCTACTTGACGAAGCCTTGTGTATATGACCTTCGCTCAGAGAGACTTCCTAAAAACTGGTGTAAATTTTGCAGTTTATGATTTATTCAGAACTCTCCTCCGCGTAGGGGATGGGCGTCGATTGAAACATTCTGAAGCCGATCTCTCTCCGAGCAACAGGAAGCCGGTTTTTATTAAATACATTCTCATTCATCTCAATCATCTGTTCACTTCGGATAAGGGAATCGTCGCTAAGAAATAATTCACGCTTCGATAGCACAGTCATTATCATTCTGGCCTGTCACGCGGAAGACCAGTGGAGTTAGATTCCCCACGAGGTTGATACATTGATTTTTAATAAACTGTTAAGTAGGTACTTAGGTTTGATTTATTTTCTTCCTGAACCACCGATTAAACAATTGAAACTTCCTTTTTTATACATCATTCAGACGTTCAAAAGTTCTCAGCTTATTCTCAAAAGTTGTGCGTTCCGATCCATCTTCCCCAAGATTTTAGCATGGAACATGCATTACATTAGCCTTGGGCTAACTGCCCGAAAACGTTACGCGGAAGTTTCACGAAACTTGGCTAGCGAAAAACGTTACGCGGACGTGACAAGAAACTTTTGACATTTTATGTCTTTACTATAGCACATAACTCAAAAAGTGTGACTTGCGGTGTGACAAAGAAAGCGTTATGAAATATTTCCAATGATTTTCACGTACAACCGATTCGTTGCTACGGAACTTTAACTTCGCCAGTTATCATCGTACAAAAATCGTTCACCACTCGTTGGATAGCTCTCGATTTACCTAACCATATTACGTTAACCACTGCAAAGTGCGTGGCCGACAAGCTGCGGTATGAGCATGATTGTTTAAATAATTGTTTACACACAGGGGATCATTCTCAATAATTTATATTGTGAACACGATTGCAAGCTTTATATAAGTAAAGTCATAATTTTAAGACCAAACAACCGATAAACGAATTATCTCTTGGAGATGTACGAGTTTTGGAGATGAAGCTCGGACTGTGTTTATGTTTAACAAAATTTTTATGAAGTGCACTCGTGAGTGTGTATATAAGAAGCTGTGTATAAGGCACCACCAGTTACGACGAAACATTACATGGAGCATCAACAATCATCCAATGGACCATCGACGAAACGGAAACTTCCCAAATCGGCCAATGAGCTGATGCGTGAATATCGTTTGCGCAAAAAACTGCGTACGAGTACGACAAATGCCGATGACACACTTACCACATCACAACCCACGCCTGACACCGATAATACGACTGACAACATCGTGCAACTTCCCACCCACCGCTTGTGTTTTGATACGTTCTCTAAGCCACAATTCAGTTACATTTTACATTTCAGTTTCGACGAGTTTATAGTGAACGTCGTCACTACAGAGGAAAATGGTAAACTTTTAGTTTTGACTTTCATTTTTAGGTATGGTATAGGAATATTCCGAAACTGTAACGAAACATTTAGTCGGCATACCTAAAAGAATTAAATTGAAAACTGAGAAAGGAAAATATAAGCTACTCCGAGCTCATTCTATACGTCACAATACACGAGGAACACAAGAAGGCAGTTGGCGGTGGACGAGCGACCAAATGGGATATTTAAAATGCAAAATGAGAATACTTCCTCATCAAAATAAACTTTTCTGAAATCATTACGTCCTTGGAAATGATAGAATAATGTAATCAGGCACTTTTGAAAACTAGGTATGCTTTTGTAATTTCTTTTGATTTTCACGTACAACCAAACCGTTGCTGGGGAAATGAAACTTCTTTAGTTTTCACCGGACAAAAATCGTTCTCCACTCGTTGGAATGCTCTCGATTTTTTTGCTCATTTCTTTCGTACTTGTTCTTCCATTCATGCGCAAACATTAGAGTTTTATGTTTATTTACCTAGTCAACAATCCCGCTTGTTTTGTTGTCACTTGGTTGAGAAGTTAATCTTGATTATAGTGATTGTAGGCGCGCACCATAACAGAAAATTACCTGCCTAGGAAGGTACGCTGTTCTAATTTCGATTAGTAAAACATTCATGTCGTAGTTTTAAATTTATTTACATAGACGAATTAGCGGGAAGAAAGCATGTTCCATGGTTTAGCATTCTAGGCGAAGGCTCAAAGCGGAAAACAACCGGGGGGTCCAGGGGGCGAAGCCCCCTAAAACATTTAGAACATGCTATAGCCTTGGTTTTTTTTTTTTTTTTTTTTTTGTGTGTGCATATTTTGTTTTGTTCTTCCATAAATTTATCAATTACTTGAATAGGGAGTGACTGTTTGGTTTTGTTTTTCCTGAAAGGTTACTTAACTTTTGGGAGCTTTACTAAATATGATGCATGATGTGACACTTACATCCAAATTTAACTTTTTATGGATTTCTTATTAGGTCAACGAATTCTGTATGATTCAAGCATGTCTTCTAATCAAACTACTGACTATATTGTTTATCACAATAAACATTAGTAACATCAGTAATTTTGCGCGTCAAATCGTCTTCTCCCAACTATCGTCCAAATTTTAGCGAAATAGGACAATTAGGGTGTTAGAAAATTATGCCTGGTGGAATTTACTACGTTTGCCCATGCAATACTAGGAGGGTTCTTAGGGGTTCAATGATCTCAAGAAATAAGACCCCGCTCTAAGCTATCACCAAAGTTGGGATCCATGGGACTTCATTCCGGACTGACTGCTAGGAGGAAAAAAATAGCATTGACCTCCAACACCAACACATTCTTTTCCTTAAGCAGTGTTTCTCCAGTTGGAATATTTATTTATAAAAGAGTTCACGGTTTTCCCTCCGTCCTAAATTGCCAGCTCTTTCTTCAATAAAGTTAGTTCCCTAGTAAACCTGAAAGTCCCCCTACCGATGCCCCTAAAAGGCCGAACAAGTCAATGACAGGAGAAATTATGGGCATTAACGCTTTTTTGGGAACCGCTAGAAAGAGAGCGGGAGTGACCAAAAGAAGTTTGGGCCGACGCGTGTACCCTTGACTCATATCAGGAATCAAATTTATTCGGCAAGGACAATTGCGTCGGTCACCGCTCGCACTACTCCCTCCCATTCCTGAGTCCCCTTTCGGAATCCAAAGTGTGAGTCCTGCAAGTCTGTTTTGAACCGCCGATGAGGTGAAGTCCATTCCTGAGCAGACGTTCAAGGAGTCGTGGGCACCCCCAATCTGCACCTACCCCATCCACCCATCATTTCAAGGTACATATTTCGATAGATAGTGTAATGATAGCTTCTAAAGATAGATTCTAGTAATAGCTGCACAACACATACGCATCATACTTACAATCAACATTCTTTTTAGGGAAACTTCAAAAACTTGCAAAGGCTCCAAAAAAAGAAAATTTAAATTTCAGGTTGATCTCTTTGTCGAAATCTGATTTGGAACATTCTAGAATCAATAGGTAGGTACTAATTATAGCTCAAAGACAGGAACTAAAAACTAAATAAACCACTCGCGAAGAAGTTGCGGAAACCTATTTGAATAAATAAACCTGAAGTCTGTGAAGAACGTTGTCTAAGTCAACGAAAAAATCAACTACATAACTTTTATTTTTTCGTGTCTTCACAAAATTCCGAATTCTTCATTTAAATTCAAAGAATAAATCATGAACTTGGTGTGTTAGGGCTAGGATTACCAGAGGTCCCTTTTTTCGAAGGATATGTTCTTTTATTCACTTAGAACTTGCGCTCTTGTTTTTTCCTAAATTAATTTTAAAAAATCCCTTTTTTCATCACATAATTATAAGTTAATGAAATCTTCAAGGAACAAATAGTACAGTACCTTCCTAGTTAAGCACCACCTACTAGAAATGGGGAAACATAATATATCGTGCGTCGAATTTCATCGAATATATATATATATTATTCAAAACGATAACTCCCCTTAGTATCAAGATAAAAATCCCGTTCTTGCGTCAAAAAATCAAGCTTTCTAAATGAAAGGATGATTTCGTTGACCAGCATTTCTTTATCAAATTAAATTGGTCCATTTCAAAGAATTTGCTTAAAAAATCACTAAAATGGCTAAAAACGGCCAAAAATCATTAAATTTATATATATTTTTAGATGAATTCCAATCAAAACAAAAGTATCAACAATTAACTAGGATATTCATAAAAATTATACTGAAAAATTTACTTAAATTTCATTAATATTTGTTGACAAATCTATAAAAACTGCAAAAAAAATCTGAAAATCAATATTTTTTGAGTCGCAAAATTTTATTTAGTAGGAACGATTTTTTTTCTCCATAAAATCGGGTTTGAACTACTACTATGCACTTTAATAGCTCAAATTTCAATACAGTTTCACATTCCATAATACGATAGTTAATTTAAGAAAATTCGCTCATACGATCAAGATGCAAGATGCATTCAATCAGTAATGGCAACGGCCCATGATGCAATTCGAAGCCAGAGAAAGAACGTCAAAACCTTGATGCCAAATTCTATGAAATTCCTTGTTTGCGCTAGCTCTTTTTTGAGTCCCTTATGAATTTCATCATCTTCAACCCATTGTACGAGTATATAGGCAGTAACCAAGCAGAAGATATGGTTACTAATCGAAATAAAATACAAACACGGTAGGCACCTCCCTACAAGGAACCCCAAGTTGATCGGTTCTTTTGCTGAACATAATACTATTCACATTTTATGTCTTTACTTTGGCACATAAACGAAAAAACCGTTAACAAAAAGCGTTAAGAAATAGGCGTCCCTCTTATTAACGAAGCGTTGCCTATCAGAGGAACGTTCTAAAAAGGTGTATCAAACTGAATTGTGGCTTAGAGAATGTACCAAAACACAAACGGTGGGTACAGCTTTCGTACAAGTACCTACGCAACCACGAGGGACATTTTATGTCTTTGCGCCCCCTCCCGCACCCACACCACGTACCTCATACTTTTATAGCACGTACACTTTTTATAGCGTGTTTGTGTGTTTGTCGATATGGTCGTCTGAGTCGTTAATTTTTTTGAACATAAACACAGTCCGAGCGTCATCTCCAAGACTCGTACATCTCCAACAGATAATTCGTTTATCGTTGTTTGGTCTTATTACGTCTTTACTTATATAAAGCTTGCAATCGTGTTCACAATATAAATTATTGAGAATGATCACCTGTGTGTAAACAATTATTTAAACAATCACGCTCATACCGCAGCTTGTCGGCCACGCACTCCGCAGTGGTTAACGTAATATGGTTAGGTAAATCGAGAGCTATCCAACGAGTGGTGAACGATTTTTGTACGTGAAAATCATTCGAAATTTTTCATAACGCTTTCTTCGTCACACCGTAACGTCACACTTTTTGAGTTATGTGCCATATTAAAGACATGAAATGTCAATATAAAAATGAAAGAGTGTTTCTTGTCTTTCATGCTCGAGCGTACCGTTGGTCCATTTTCCCCCCTTTATTTCTACACATATAATAATCATAATTAGAAGAAACATAAAAAATATCAAAAAATATATAAATACTAATCTCCTATGCAGGCACAGCTTGTACCAGGGAGAAGAGTCTCACCTCATGATTGTATAATAAAAGTTAATAGTGCAAAATTAATTATAATAATAAGAAAGTAGTTAATACTTCATTTAAATACAAATTCTTCAATTCATCCGGTTGAAAATAATAAAAAAATAAAAAATGAGAGCGTTAATTAATATTTCTACTTGGATAGGATTTTGAACACAAAAGACATAAATCATGGGGAAAACATAAGTATCAGAATGCTATTTTCAATACAATTTTCTTACAAAAATAAACCTTCAACGTTTTGTGAATCGGGAACTGTCCTTGAAGAATATTTAATCTTAAAAGATTCTGGGAGCCCATTGAACACACGCACGCCTCTCGCTCGGTATGAATTGCACCCAAGACTGGTACGAAAGAAAACAACAGTCATTCTACATGAAATAAAAAAACAATGGTTTGGTTGGAATTGGAATGCAACTTTTTCCATCTCATTCCTTGTACTCATGGGGCGATCGTAGGCTATCGGAATTTTCCCCAAACTCATTCCTTATTGTCGAACTCAGCTTCCCCTAACGACGTCACCCGGGTAAACAACATTGTTATTAAGGAAAAACCGGATACGCGTCGAACTTTTCACGTCAAATGTGGTTGGGGTGGGTTCACACGTAGAGAACTTTCGATAACAAATTCAACGATACCAAAACGATTTCGGTGGGTTGAGCCGAGCAGTTTTTATTCGTAAAGATAGATCTTAAAAACTATATTCAAAACTCATTATTAACTGCAATACCTAATGATGGTCTGGAATAGTTTTAACGTAATTCAGATTATATTGAGTTGGTTATATTGAGAGGTCGCTTGGTTGAAAAGTTGATTAGCTACAAGGTACGAAGCCTCAAGGTGCTATGTAATTACCATAAATTGCCCGTACCGGAGCAGGGGTAGGTACAAGGCTATTGTAATATAAATAACTTTCAATACTTTTGTCTCATTTCGTCACCAACTAAATCAATACCAACCAATATCATAAGTTAATAAACATTTTATAAGTGTCGAAGCAATACGTTTACTGCCTGGCCATTTAGGCAGACGGTGGTTATTATGCTGTTTTCGTCCATTTTAATTAAATTGTGGTTTTCCGTCTGTTTCAATAAGTTTTTCGCCTATAATTTGGACATTTCATTGAAATTGTACTTCAAACTTTGGATTGCAATTTACTTTCAACTGTAATTTATTGTCCTGATCCTGAAAAAGAGAACCGTCAAACAGTTGATTAGCGAAATCTTCGCATTCATTATAGAGCAGCAATAAGATGTTCTTTAAAGAGAGACTGAGGGGAGCGGATTCTCTTTACGATTACTGTAATCCTACATACGTATGAAGAAATTACTCGGTTAAACAAGAATATTTATTACGTCCAGGGAGCGTTCCGTTTTTACCCCCCACTCTCACGCATCCACTGAACGATCAAACTTGACCAGTCCCACAAGAGTGGGAGTCGAAAAAACTTCCGCGCAGGTGGTCGGCGCAGCAAAAAATAAAATGCAACACATTTTACGTCTCAGAAGAACGGTGCCTATACGCAAAGTTTAAGCAAGGCCGAGAGCTGCACCGTACCAACCCACGCAGGAATGATGGCCACCCGACAGAGGGGTAAGCAATTATATTTAAACTACGAGCAACTGGGTGTTTATTCCTACTTGTAATTAGTTAGCGGGTCACCAACTTATTTGAAAATCCAGAAAACTCAATTATAGGCATACATGAGTGCCAGGCAAGCTGAGGTTCTCCCCCAATTATTATGAGGGGATTTAACTAGTCAAGAAGTTCCGTATGTGTCCGTCCCCACGCTATTGGTGAGTTAGTGAGTTGAGCAATGAACCCTAAAACCCTTTTTTTGTTGCTCTCTAACTAAACAAAGTTGATATTTATATTGAAGGATGATACAGAGTCTTGAATGAACGTGCATCTTATACCTACCAACAGTCTAGGGACCCCCGACGGAGAGTCGGGCTCATCTGAACTGGGCACGAGCCAAACCACCTGAACTGGGCATTTTCCAAATCTTAGGTAGACAGTGTCTCTTCCAGAATTTTTACTAAGAGATTGACTGCATGATGTTATGTATTTTTGAGATGCGAGCTTAAGAGTATCCAAAACACCAAACTATACACATCATTCTGAACTATATGTCGAGAACTGATCTGAATTTTTACTAAGGGATTGACTACATGACGTTACGTATTTTTGAGATGCGAGCTTGTGAACATCCAGACCACCAAACGATACACATCATTCTGACCGATATGTCCAACTAATCTGAATTTTTATAACGGATTGACTATTCGATTTTATGTATTTTTGAGATGCGAGCTTGCAGGCATTTAGACCACTATATTCATCCTTCTAATGTATTTAAACGCTAGATGGATTTGAATATCGGGGGACACATGCGGAACTTTTTGACAAGGTAAATAGTTCTCATATGTCCCCACTTTTTTCAATTCCGTATTTCTCATGTACTCAAAGACGGAATTCAATCTATCATGAAAACATGGGAAAGGTGAGATTCTGAGGTTCCCGAAACAGTCGTCAAATTCATTTTTTGTTAGGGTAATGACAGATTTACATTGGTTTGAAAGTGGGGACACATACGGAACTACACCCATTATGAGATATACTGCCTTTAAAAGGGGAAACGGAATGTCGCATATAAGGGGACCCAGATCAGCGAAATTAGTACAGAATGAGCACTCGAATGGCTTTAAATTTTGGAACAATGAAATAACGACGTTGCGAGTTAGCGAGTACACAAGTACGATGTGTCCAGCAAGGATTGTATAACGTGCAATGAGGACCTAAAATTTTTCCTGCTCCACTACTAAGGTACCTACCTACTTTGATATTCATTATTTTACTTGAAACATTTTCTAGTTTCAGTGTCATAATTAGTCAAACGTTCCAAAATAAGTAGCCACATTAATTCACATTAATTCATGTATCAGATTTTGCATACAATTTTTAGTAATTAGGTTAACATTATGTACCTATGTTATATCAGTTGTGCTGTCTTAATAGACTGTACCACTTGTTATCCTCTGTTGTACTGTATCCCTGAAGATGCTATACAAATATAGCGAAACGTCGGCGTAGAAGAGTTCTTGAATTATTTACCAACCCTCGCTAACCCTCAACTTCATTATTATACAAGTGGTCGAGAAAACTAACATATTAAATCAATGAAATATCCACCATGGAAATTCGTTTTGAAACACTCATAGTAAATTATAAATATATCATTCCAGATAGTAATGCTTTTCACAGATTTAAAAAATCCGTGCTTCCAAAAATGAAATGAAATGAATCAATGAAATGAAGGTCCCAAAAGAAAGAAGGGTTAGAATAGCATCATTTTCTTGCAAATGTCAAAAAATGCCCTTAAAAAGCACTAAAATACTACAGTTTTTATCGCAAGATATAATTTGGAAACTTTTTTGGGACAAATAGATTTTTGAGCATTAAAATTTATGCTAATTGTAGAAGATTGTTTAGAAAGAGATTGTTAGTTAATTTGACGTTAAAAAACAGTTTTCCACAAATCCAAAAATAGGTTTTTATGTATCAAAAAAATTGCTAAGGCCTATCTTGATAATTGCTAATCCTTGAAATTGATTGTTGCATACCGTTTTAGTACTGTTTCGATGGCCTGATGATGATGCTCATACGTCGAAAGCGCTCGCCCCCTGTACTCGACTTCCTAGAGACGACGGACTCTTCCGAAAGGTATATAAATGATAATTTTACTGCAACCACTAGCGAAAATAACCCTTTAGATTTAATACCAGGATACATTTTTTTAAAGATTGAATACGACTTGGTATATCTTTCTTATTTTTGCAGAATGACCAAGAAGGACAAAACATGGTAGCGAATCCAAAACTTCCACCAAGTTGGGTAAGCAGCTACCAAAAAGTATAATGCGTAGTATACTAGAACCTAGTAATAGATTGTCGGATTCATCATGGATTTTAGAAATTAACCAAGTAACAATATGCTTCTTAAATGTATTACCTTTAGAAATAGCTGACGTGATCAGAGATTGACGCACATAATTCTTAATATAAAGAGCGAATTCGTGGCATTTGATCGTAAGAAATCGTTGCATCGCCCACTCGTCCCTACCAGTCTGACAGCCATTCAACTTATGGAGGACCATCTAGGGGCTAATCCGCACAATCCTTGAAACTGTCATCAAAATCTGACTAGATACATACCTAATCAGGTATATATTTTTTCCCCGGACAGAACTGACCACAGATAGACTGGCACGAAACCAAAATTGTTCAGAAAACTGTAAAACATAGAAACGCTGAAATTATTACATTAATGTTTATAAATTTTGTTAGTTTTTCGTAAACTTGATGATTTATTACCGGACTCAACCAGAAGGGTTATAAGCGGCATTGAACATGAGTAAAGGGACACTGCAAGGGGCACGATTCCAAGGTGAGCCATGTTGCTATCCGTCACTAAACGGAGTGCCAAAATGGAGCCAAGGTATATTATACCTGTGCTAGATAGTCCTTCTACACCAAAAATAATTATGAAACAGTCTATAGCATTTTCTTCAACATAACCACATGGACGGTAGCTCCTACCCGAAGAAAATGTATGAAATTAAAGAAAACACGTATCTACCCTTCACTAGCCGTGAATATATAACAAAAGTTATAATAAACTCGATTTATTGAAGAGAAATCCCAATGTAATTATATCAGCTGATTTGATCTTCGTAGTTCGTCAGATCGACTAATATCAACTGATAGACTAATATCGTCATTTTCATGATTCTTCTTTTGTTCAATTTGTAATTCGATCTAGTTTTGGAAGGTAGGTATTTCAAGAGTTTCAAATTTTATTATGGAAGAGGATGAATGGAGGGGGTAATATTAATAAATCATGATGTTTTAACTATTTTCGTCAGACTTTCGTGAACATTTTCTTAATATAATTTTTAATTTGGTCTAGTATTGGAAATTATGTCAGGAGTTTCGAATTTCATACATATCATGGGAATTCGCTGTAGGTGGCGGGAGTTAATGGAGCCCGAGTCGTCATGATAGTTTTGTTTTTTCTCTTATTTTAACTCTCACAAAAATTGTATAAAATCCGTTCATAGGGACGTCCCTGTAATGCATGCATGTTTTAGACACAAGATGACGTTCTTTTTTCCTGACCATTTTCGAACAGTTCGGAGAGCGAACGGATGAACGTAGGTACATTGATGCGGATGGCCTTAACCCATTCATTGAAATATGTCTATCAGTAACTCAGTTACATTGATTACATAACTCCCAAAAAGACGCTCCGCATATATCTTCCAGATATATATCATCCAATTTGGGCCAAGCCGGAATCGGATTCTCTCTCTTTTTGACTGCTTTTGGGAGACGCTCCTTCAACGGCTTGGCCGATTTTCGCATATCGCACAATCGTACAGGTAAATGTGGTGGTGGATTCACACATCTCACAGAGACTGAAACTACAGTCCGAATAACAATATATTTTATTTACAAATTATATGGGTATTTGAACCCATTAATGTTACTTTGGATTAATACAGCGCTCTTTACAGCCCACTTTAGCGCTGAATTTGTAAGAAGTATCCGTAACGCAACTGTCATTCGATATAATTTCAAGAGAACGACATACACAATGGAATGAAAGTAGTTTCACAAAATGGAATTAGAAAAAGGTGAGAAATAGTGGTATATACTTCGTACTGGTCTCGTATTAAAAGTTAAAGAGCTCTGCACTAGTAGGCAATGCGGAGGTCGTGGGTGCTGGTCCTTATATAGAAATGGAATGATAATCAGGGAAGTCCGTTTGAAGGAGAAATTCCTCACTACATTTGGAGAACAGCAATGGTGTTATTTGTGTAATTGGCGAAAATTGGCCAAACCGTTGAAGACGCGTATCACTCCCAAACGCAGCCAAAAAGAGTGAGAGAATCCGACTGTTGGCATGGTCCAAATTGGATGAAATTATGCATTTTGTGGATTGGAATCTTTTGTAAACGGAGTGTCTTTTTGGAGGATATCACACATTTTTTCGTGGTTCAGGATGAAAAGTTTGGAATGTACGGGCTGCTCTGGATGGAGTCAGTCACTTCATTTGTTGCCCGAGAGAAGCTCCCTGTCAATTTTAAATTTCCTAGGGTGAACAAGGGGGAACTTAGCTCACATAGCTGATTAGGATAGAACCCGTTATTTCGTTCATCCCTTAATGCTCTAAAGAAGCTCCCCATCGAATTTCATAATCCTAGGTGAAATAGAAGATAATTTAGCTAATTCAGCTGATCAGACTATAGCCCATCAATTCATTCCTATCATAATGTCCCACGGAGTCTCCCTACCAAATTTCAACTTTCCAGCGTAAACAGGAGAGAATTTAGCTCACTCAGCTGATCAGGAAAGAGCCCTTGAGTTTAATGGTATCTTGATGTCCCAGAAAGTCTCGCTATTGAATTTAAACTTCCTAGGGTGACGGGAGAGAATTTAATTCACTCAGATCAAGATTTAGTCGTAGCGGTTCCAAAACCCCACAAGACACTTCGTCAGGTCAAATGTAGCCTATCTTTCAAATTTCATCAAAATTGGCTGCAGAGAACTGGTAGAAGTGGGGGGAAAGAGGTAAATCGAGAAAAAATTAAGAAATCCAAAAACATTCATTTTTCCGCCCCTTATATAGAATCGATCTACCGATACATACTTGGTATCAAGCGACTCAGGGGCTATGCCGATCCTAGGATATGCAAAGAAAATAACATTTGGGTGTGGTCGGGAGAGGGACAAAGTTGGGCCGAAGTTCTGCTTTGTTACTTATTTCAGCGCGTCTTGTTGCAATGGTTTATTGAAAGTTTTCGTAGCAATGCGATTGCAATGGTTTATTGAAAGCTTGACAAGCGTGTCTCGCTTGATATATTAAGTAACTGTATCCTAGATGTCCTAAAGCAGCTCCGCTTCAAATTTTAGCACCATAGTTCAATTTGGAAAGAAATTAGCCCCAAGGGTCCCTGAGCTGATCAGTGTACCTCCACATCTTGCAAATGGATTCTAGTAGCCCCAAAGGGCTCCATCTCAAATTTCAGTATCTTAGGGATCTTCAGATGATCACTCGTAACGCTGTTTCCTAACTGATTAGCGTTACACAATTTTATGAGCAAAAAGATGACATCGTCATCAATCTATTCGTTTTTTAGAATTCTACGAATCTTGAAACGTAAACCCACAAATTATAGACCCCCCCAGGGTACGGGATTTGCATTTCGAAGGATTAGCATTTTTCAACATTCTGCACGAATACATGGGTTCTCTATTTTCGGTAATAGGTACTTATCCGTTACGTAGAGTATTCAAACAAGTTTTTTACCACAAATTTAACGTTAAAAATTGTTATAAACTTGAATGAAACATTAATAAAACTCAGCAATCCCCCCTCCCCCCCAGAGAACTGTCTACCTCTATCGGCTAAAATTATAAAATAATTGTGGTAATTTTTACCCATCAGTCAAACGAAGCGAGCATTTCAAAATTCACGAAATGACAATAATTTTTTAAGGCAAGCTCAGAAATACAAAAGGTAGGTAATTTTTTAGGAGTAGGGGTAAGTTTGCATGCCGATAGAGAATTGGGTGGAAAATTGATTGAAGAAGGTTATGGCATAAATCGAGAGATATCAAACAAGTCAGGGATTATTTTTGAGGGAACGGAAACTGAGGAAGACACATTTTCCTAGCAACGGATCGGTTGAAGGTATGCTTATAGTGAAATAAGCCTACTACAAAACAGTCTACTTTGGAGAAGTAATTTCATCAAGGTTTTCCAGGAGTTCGCTTAAAACGTGTTTTGTGTTGAAATCGTGAAAGAAAACAAAATACTTAACACCTACAAGGTTACGCAACACGATTGGGATTTTTTGTTATCTCAATTGCGGATTCACCGCCTTTGAAAGCCTCCTTGCTACCAATTTGCATATTGATGGTTTTAATATACTGACTAGCCCTCTTGGCGTAGCTGTCAACTTTTATCAGACTTCCTTCCGAATTCTGGCTGACTGAAAATCTATCATAGTTTCGTTGAAATATTAATAAAATACTGCAAATGATTACACAAAGGTTCATTGCTTTTTTATTAGACTAGTATTGATAGCTTTTCTATGCAGATAGATAATACTTGTAACGACCTTAATTTCCACAGTTTTCATCCGATTTTGATGAAATTTTCAGTGAATGCGCGGTTTTAGTTGTAGATGGTCCCGTACCTATTTCATTGTTCTCAACTCATCAATTCATTCTGCGCTTGCGCAAACGTAAATTACATTGAGTATCATTTTTTCGTTTCTTAATTGACCAATTATGACGTTTCACGCTACTTCTTGATGCAGGTTGAAATGATATGGGGTAATCAAGTCGTCTTGATCGGACGACTAAGGCGTGAAAAAATGGAGCATAACGGAATTTACGTTCGCGCATGCGCAGGGTGGAGTATTGATTTGCAACAATGAAACTGATAGGGGGCCGCCTACACCCTAGACCCCATATTCTCTGAAAATGTCATCCCGATCGGATGAAAACTATGGAACATAAGGTTGTTACAATGATTTCATATTGGCGCATGCGCACTAGCTATTAATGAGACAATCATACCTATCTATCTAAGTTGTGGAGATACCGGTAATGCTGGTAAAATAAACCAGGATTTGCATCGATTGAATGCTAGAGACAAGAGGGTTCTATCAAGGTCATGTAAAAGATACTGAAATTGCAACAAAATGAATGTTAACGAAATCGAGTTTATTATAACTTCTGTTACCTTACGGTGATGTATTTTATCTTGATAATTTTCAGTTGGCAGCTCAGCTTTTGGTAAATACAAAATATACATATCTATTTGATTAACTTCTCTTTGGTTCGCATCTACGAACTCGTCTAACACCCTATTCATGTACAACCACTCCGTTGCTGAGGAAAAAATAACTCTGTTAGCTTTAACCCCACGAACATCGTTCACCACTCGTTGGAAACTTCTCAATTAACCTGAAAACATCACAGTGTCAAATTCCCCCTCTCCTTACTCCCTATCACATAAAACGCGCATCCAACAATCATATGTTTTAAATCATAACGACTAAACGTCAACGGGATTGAGAGGCGTTTTCTCTATCCTAGGATTCAGATCTAGTTCACTAGGAATGTACCTACTAAATCCTCCCATAGGTTTTGGGAATGATGAAAAATAGCAGATACAGTTCCGTAGCAACTATTTGGTTGAGAGAGATTCATCAGAAAATTTCGACACCCGTAAAAAGTGTCACTCCCTGAAAGTAAGTACCTATGTACTAAAACGAATTTTACGGTTAGATGCCAAAGCAAAGACATAAAAATGTTAGTAAAACGAATTTTTCCAAAAAGTGGATACGTTCCCTTTTGATGGATTACCTACTCCTCAGATATTCTGTGGAAATAAGAAATAAGGAAGGTTTTAATTCAGGATTTGGTTCAGGTTATCCTCCCTTTTCAGAACGTAGTTCTACCCTGGACTGGTCCTGAACTCTGACCGAACAAAACAATATTATACCGCGATTAATCGCGTAATAACCGATGCGCATGCGCAAAAATAATAGAGATTGACACAGGCAAAACTTCGAGGCTAATGGAACGATTTGGATGAAATATTCAGAGATTGTGTGAGTTAGCATCTAGACGGTTCCTTAGAACGTTCATTGACGTCGCATAAATAGTAGTCTGTGCGCATGCGCAAACGTTAATTTCGTATAATGTCGATTTCTTATCATCTATTGGTCCGATTCCGTTCAAACTCGAGAGGTTGTTGGGTCCACAATGATCTCCTTCGTATTTTATCTCATTTGCTTAAATATTAGGTAACTATGGCGCGTACACAAAACCAATATTGGTAGACAATCCGAGAATAATGAATCTATTTTAATGAAATTTCAATTGTTGTGTGGGTTAACCTTCAGACAATTTCCGCAGATGCAAACATGAATTATAGGTACGGTGACCATACGTCCCGATTTTATCGGGACAGGCCCGATTTTAAAGCCTGTGTCCCGGGATCCCGAATCGGGACAGAAATGTCCCGATTTTCTAGCAGGCACAAGACTGTGTTAAAGCATTACTAATTGTCCAAATGAACAGTTCTTTGTCGTGTGTTGAAATGTACGACAAAATAAGAAAAGACGACTCCTTGCTGAGAGCACTTTCCTCAACGCAAAAGTACGACTGGAGTAAAAAGAGTACCCCTGGCCCTAGTGAAAAAATATAACAAGAACAATGATGTAAACAGACTGCTCTGTTAACTTTTATTTTTTCATTTTTTGGAAAATTAATGTTTGTTTATTTGACTATAAAAACTTACCTGTTGTTCGTGAAGTTCAGTTTGTTCGTGCAAAAGGTACATATTCTTTCTGTGTATGTAATAAACTTCTTGAAATTATTTTGTCATGTAATTCTTAGTGCCACATTCTTTAATGAATATTACATATTTTATACGAAGCTCTTAATAAACCAATGTTTGAATGGATGAAATAGGCTTAAAAACAAACTTTTAAAGGGTAAAAATTCAAACTTTTACGGGGGTGGACCCCCGGACCGTCTTCCCCATGGAGGGTATTCTATACCCCTCAGACCCCCTTGATAGTTCTATCCGTCCCGATTTTGCTTAAGATAAATATGGTCACCGTAATTATAGCCCCAATTTGCATTCTAGCATTTATACACATATAATGGATACTATTATAACACACTTACATCACTATCATCCTTTTTAATGGTTTAAAGAAGTGAAATGTTGTGCAACAACGACGTAAATCGTTTTAAAAAAAAGGAAAAAACACGATTATTTCAAGAAAAGTAAATTATTGTTGAGAAATATGGAATGAACAGTGTTGGAAGGAAGATAAATGATTCATTTATACCGCATATTTTGGTTGTGAGATCGTATTTTGAAAATACACCACATCTTTCAAGGCCATCTTCTCAAAAGTCGAATTTTCGAGTTACGTCACTACCTCGCAGGGGCATCGACATCCGTCACAATGCGATATTTTGTGTTCAATGACTTCTCGTACATTGTTCTTCAGCTAATTTTATACGTCCGTATTACTATATGTGAGAAAGCAATACTGCCCACCCAACTTGGTAGACGTTTTTTTCTTAATCATTAGGCACAAAGTTTCATTAGATAGTGAATAATGAACAATATGTGTCTATTGAATACTGACACTTCCAAAAATTTCTCTAAATCATAACGAAACAAACCTACACTTCAAACTACATATTTGGAGACCTGTACAAGGAAATAGTTTCCAGTTAGAATGTTTTCCGATAGAATAAGTTCCCTTCCACCCTAAGCAGAGGGAGTAAAAGAGGTGATATTCACAGAAGTGTTTCTGACCAACTGGAAAAATTGAGAGCTCCTTTGAGTTTTTAAGAGATTTCTAGAACACATTCACTGTGACCAGTTTATCATCAAGAAAAACTGAAAATTGGCAGAAAGGGTTGGTTTGATCCCAAACAAACTAAATCCGTAGGATTCCAGAGAAAAAATGCCTTAAGACAAATTGTGAGTAAATTACAAGGGAATGCGATCCACGTCCACACTACGTACCTACCTAACCTAAGTGCAATACAGAAATATTTTCATATTTCTGTTCAAAAAAATAAATTAACAACCACCACGTGATTCAAGATCGAAAATAGCAGCCCAACCGTAGACGGCGTCCTTCAGGCATGTTTTAGAGAGCTGTTTTCATAAAAACTAGAACATCTAAGTATACAAGCACGTGCATGAACAAGAGTAAAAAATATACTTCTTACCAATCTACCAAATAGATGTAAGTAGACAGGTAGGTAGGTGAATATTTCTATGAAAACGTAAAAACAAAGCTGATCGTCCAAGACGAGCAGACGAACCACGCAAACACCTGTAGAATAGGTCACCCTTTGTTCACATTTTATAGATATGTTCATTTCATAGGTATGTACATGCTACTTTCAAGCAACAACGATTTTAGTAATGGTAATAAACTTATTTTAAAGTTCTTAAAAAAAGGAAACCCTAATCACCGGTGGTAGACCAATATTAGGATCAGTACGTGAAAGAATGTTCTTACCAGAAATGCCGATGCTTTGAATGTCCGAAAATAATGGAGTCCAATCAACTCTAGAACCTTGGATGTGGTTCGAATTTCATCGGTTACGTAACTCCAGAGTTGTTTTTATTTTTTTTCGAATGATAAGGGATGAGTTACTAAGTTAGTCTGGACTTGAGAAGAAGAGGGTACCTACCAAGAGAGGCTATGTACTCAGCGGAATCCGGAAGAGCTTCTGGATTGACGAAGTTGTCCTCGAAGGAAGAAGAGTTTGACGTGCTTCTAGAGCTAGCGCTAGAATTAGTAGGATGCCAAGGGTCTGGAGCAATTACCATCGTGGAGAATGGGGGGTGTTCATGCACGCCAGTTTAGAAAGGTGTCGATCGCGTCAGCTCACAAAAACACTGAACTCCCGAATGAAATGTGCCCGTCAAATATTGCCAATGACAAGACAACGCACCCCAACAGCTGCAGGGAAATAAATGACCTAATTGGCAATTCTCGTCTTCGTAAAGACGACGCGGTTGCAATGAAAAGTAATTGCAATTGTCACCGAAAAGCCTGATTATTCGTAATCCAATCAAGATAAGAAATTACTTATCTCCGAAAATCACAACAGACGTCATCGGATTTGGGGCGTAGAAAAAATATGGAAGAAGAGTGCAACTGTGTCCATCATTGCAAATACAGTTTATCACCACCACCACCAACCACCGCACGAGTTATGGCAAACTCAATGGTGCTGCTTGAGCTGGCGGCTACTCGAACTATCTATGAACTCAATCAGAGCCGGCTCCAATACTGGGTCTGGCCTGTCCCAATCCCAGAGAGCCACCAGTAAATCCCTGATTGATACCCCATGGACACCGCACACAGTTTGTAGGCCTACTAAAATTCAAACAGACGATAACAATAAGGAGTTATTGTTAGTTACTGATGATGGCCTAACCGTCGAAATCGATTTAACATCGTAACTCTTTATTTTTCGTGGAAATAGACAACTTTTTTTAATAACTTCCGTTTTGAAATGGGTTTACACAACTTCGTCACGAGTGATTTAGTTCGTACATACCTACTTGATGACGCATTTTTCAATCGTGAGAGTTTTGGTAGAAAAAATTCCGATTCTATGACCGCGGTTCTATGACCCTAACTAATAGCGGAAGCTACTAGAAATAGGATAAATGGAGAAGAAAAAAATCATTTTGAGGTCTCATCGTTTCATTAATGAAGTTAGCTAAAAATAATAATAAGGTGATTTTGGTCTAATGGATGGTAATTTTGCATTAATTTTATAAAAACCCACGTAATATTAAATTTTACATTATATTTAGAAACTAGGAAGGTTTAAATGACGGTATGTTACTCGGCTTTCAAGTTTCACGGCCATTTTAATAAAACTCACTGTTTCAAATTATGCAAATTGCTACCAAAAATGGAAAAAAAATCAATATTTGCAGAATAAACGGGTTGAAAATTCCAATTCTGCATTAAATTCTGTAAAGAATGCTTCTAGTTTCGAGATTTGACATACCGGTACTTTTTTTTTTTTTTTTTTTTTTTTAAACTTTTATTATGACTTTTTTCCACCTGAAACACATTAGTCGAAAAACTGTGTGACGTGATTCTTTTCTGTGCATTCCCTGGCAAGAATTTTTTTCTTCTGCGTCTCGGGGGGGGGGGGGGGGCGACCGCCCCCCCCCCTTTAATCCGTCCCTGAGAGCCACCAAATTATAATATTCTGGTTTACCTATTTATTTTTAACGTTCGTTTTATCAAATTATTGTGTTTCGCATTCTACATTCTAGCCGCAGATAGCAGGCATTTTGGAATGTCAAAAGGAAGATACTATAATATATCTAATGCTGAGTGACCGGTGTAGGAAGCTAGATATCATTGCCATCAAGTCCAATGGGTCTGCCATGCCCAGGTTGTCAGTGGCAGCAAGGATATGGACTTGGTGGGCTAAGATAAGTAAATATGATAGAAATGATTTGGGGCAAGGGATATCAGAGCTAAAGGGAGTGACAACCAACAAAATCAAGGTCATGGTTTCAACGGTTTCATGGCATGAGGTGAGGTGTGGGAAAAGTGTCACAGAGTTACTTGAGTTGGGCATGTTGGTGGGAGTGCTCAGTGGTATCACCCCCCGTGTCCTTCGGGGCTCTTACCTCATCTGGATTTTACAAGCTCATTACTAGACAAATTCCCTACAGCAGGCATCCCCCCCCCCCCCTATCACCCTACCAATTCCATATACTTCTGATGGTGAATGCCATTAGATTGATGTTAGGTAGGTACAGTATGCGCATGCTCAAAAATGAATCACCTACAATATCCCCATTTTCTAAATTATCATGTCTATACATAGGTACCAATGTTCTATTTTTTCATTCAATAATTTTGACTCTTAGGTACCTGCCTACTTTGTTCTTC
Source organism: Adelphocoris suturalis (assembly GCA_030762985.1). Lineage (NCBI taxonomy): Eukaryota > Metazoa > Arthropoda > Insecta > Hemiptera > Miridae > Adelphocoris > Adelphocoris suturalis. Next base: position 135,840,852 of record CM061040.1, read on the forward strand.
CACTGATTCTATGCATCCATGTAACAATAGGTATGTGAGGAAGCTATTCTGCCCTCCAACTTGGCAGGCGTTTTCAGTTTCCTGCAATGTCGTCACCAATGCGCAAAACTTTGCGAAATCATAAAAAGAAAAACTAGGTTTCACTCGTAGGAGAGTGTTGATGTCAAACTTCTCAGGATGGAATCATTTTCCATTTAAAAACAGTCTGAGTACCTTTTTTGCACCAATGGGTAGTAAGTAGGGTGTCCGATGTTTTTAGAAAGGTGGAATTTTGATGACCTCCACTTGAAATTTGGTTTAAAATGTCAAAAAAATGACCCCTGAATTTTGTTAGATTTTTTGCGTAGGTAACAAAAACCTACGCCGGTTGCTCGATTTTGGTTTTTGAAATGCCTACGCTTTTTTTTTGCCAATATCAGACTTTTGAATATAACTTTTACAAACTTCTTTGTAAAATTATGAAACTTTATATTTTCGTTTTTGGGGTCGCTGAACTAACATGCAGTCAACACAAGTCACAGCAACAATGTTTGACAGTTTGGAATCTCAAAATCGTTGAAATCATGTCAAAAAATGACTATTTTTGAAAATTCATTCTAAAATTATGAAAATTTGTACTTATTCTGTTTTTAGAGTCGCTGAACTCGAATTTGCTGTCAAAAAATCAAAATTCTAAATGAATTACGTAAAAATAAGAATTTTCATATTTTTACAATTAATTTGAAAAATTGTCATTTTTTGACATGATTTTGAGATTCCAAACTATCAAAAGTTGTTGCTGTCGATTTGTTTTGGCTGCACATTCGAGTTCAGCAACCCCAAAAACGTAATTATACAAAGTTACACAATTTTACAAAGAAGTTGTAAAAGTTATATTCAAAAGTCTGATATTGGCAGAAAAAAAGCGTACCTATTTCAAAAACCAAAATCGAGCTACCGGCGTAGGTTTTTGTTTTGCAAAAAATCTGAAAAAATTCAGGGGTCATTTTTTTGATATTTTTTAAACCAAATTTCAGGTGGAGGTCATCGAAATTCCGCCTTTCTCAAAATAGCGGGCATCCTAATGGGTAGGTAACACTCATTGAATGGTATCTACCTCCAGAGTTCTATATTTCTTATTTTACGCATTGGTAATAGTGCCCTCAATAATTCGAGTGACTAGTCATTTTCCATGAAATTTTAGGTAGGTAGGTAATTTCCGAATCTACAATAAAAAATTTAAGTTCTTATTTGAAAAAGTAAAGTCGAGCTTGCGGACGTTTCACGCGTGCACACATATAGGTAGGTTGGTACCTATGCTAAAATGTTTTACGTAGGTAGTGCATACCTATTTGAGATCTATGCAAAACGATGAAGGTGATCACAATCAGAATTTTTCTAACCCAGCTCAGCCAGCGAGTTCTGAATATATATTCAAATGATATTTGGTTCTCCACTATAATCCATGAAAATACAACTGGGAGAAATTGTGAATTTCGATCAAAACACAAGAAATTGGTATAATTTATTTTTCACATGCATTATCACAATATATGTACAGCCACGAGCTAAACACCTTCCAAAATTTTCTTTCAACGAGCCAAAAATCGTAGAAACACAATAATTTGATAAAACGAACGTTAAAAATAAATAGGTAAACCAGAATATTATAATTTGGTGGCCCCCCCCCCCCCCCCCCCCCGCCCACCCCCCTTTAATCCGTCCCTGAGAGCCACCAAATTATAATATTCTGGTTTACCTATTTATTTTTAACGTTCGTTTTATCAAATTATTGTGTTTCTACGATTTTTGGCTCGTTGAAAGAAAATTTTGGAAGGTGTTTAGCTCTTAGCTGTACGTATATTGTGATAATGCATGTGACAAGTCAATGATGGGTACCAATAATTTCTTGTGTTTTGATCGAAATTCACAATTTCTCCCAGTTGTATTTTCATGGATTATAGTGGAGAACCAAATATCATTTGAATATATATTCAGAACTCGCTGGCTGAGCTGGGTTAGAAAAATTCTGATTGTGATCACCTTCATCGTTTTGCATAGATCTCAAATAGGTATGCACTACCTACGTAAAACATTTTAGCATAGGTACCAACCTACCTATGTGTGCACGCGTGAAACGTCCGCAAGCTCGACTTTACTTTTTCAAATAAGAACTTAAATTTTTTATTGTAGATTCGGAAATTACCTACCTACCTAAAATTTCATGGAAAATGACTAGTCACTCGAATTATTGAGGGCACTATTACCAATGCGTAAAATAAGAAATATAGAACTCTGGAGGTAGATACCATTCAATGAGTGTTACCTACCCATTAGGATGCCCGCTATTTTGAGAAAGGCGGAATTTCGATGACCTCCACCTGAAATTTGGTTTAAAAAATATCAAAAATGAATTTTTTCAGATTTTTTGCAAAACAAAAACCTACGCCGGTAGCTCGATTTTGGTTTTTGAAATAGGTACGCTTTTTTTCTGCCAATATCAGACTTTTGAATATAACTTTTACAACTTCTTTGTAAAATTGTGAAACTTCGTATACTTACGTTTTTGGGATCGCTGAACACGAATATGCAGCCAAAACAAATCGACAGCAACAACTTTTGATAGTTTGGAATCTCAAAATCATGTCAAAAAATGACAATTTTTCAAATTAATTGTAAAAATATGAAAATTCTTATTTTTACGTAATTCATTTAGAATTTTGATTTTTTGACAGCAAATTCGAGTTCAGCGACTCTAAAAACAGAATAAGTACAAATTTTCATAATTTTAGAATAAATTTTGAAAAATAGTCATTTTTTGAGATTTCAAACTGTCAAAAGTTGTTGCTGTCAGTTCAGCGACCCTAAAAACGAAAGTATACGAAGTGTCACCATTTTACAAAGAAGTTTGTAAAAGTTATATTCAAAAGTCTGATATTGGCAGAAAAAAAGCGTATTTCAAAAACCAAATTCTAGCTACCGGCGTAGGTTTCTGTTATGCAAAAAATCTGAAAAAATTCAGGGGTCATTTTTTTGACATTTTAAACCAAATTTCGGGTGGAGGTCATAAAAATTCTACCTTTCTCAAAAAAGCGGACACCCTACTACCCATTGGTGCAAAAAAGGTACTCAGACTGTTTTTCCATCCTGAGAAGTTTGACATCAACACTTTCCTACGAGTGAAACCTAGTTTTCTGTTTATGATTTTGCAAAGTTTTGCGCATTGGTGACGACAATGCAGGAAACTGAAAACGCCTGCCAAGTTGGTGGGCAGAATAGCTTCCTCACATATTTTAACATGGATGCATAGAATCAGTGGAAGAACAAAGTAGGTAGGTACCTAAGAGTCAAAATTATTGAATGAAAAATAGAACATTGGTACCTATGTATAGACATGCTAATTTAGAAAATGGGGATATTCTAGGTGATTCATTTTTGAGCATGCACATACTGTACCTAACATCAATCTAATGGCATTCACCATCAGAAGTATATGGAATTGGTAGGGTGATGCCCTATGATGTATATGGGGGGGGGGATGCCTGCTGTAGGGAATTTGTCTAGTAATGAGCTTGTAAAATCCAGATGAGGTAAGAGCCCCGAAGGACACGGGGGGTGATACCACAGAGCACTCCCACCAACATGCCCAACTCAAGTAACTCTGTGACACTTTTCCCACACCTCACCTCATGCCATGAAACCGTTGAAACCATGACCTTGATTTTGTTGGTTGTCACTCCCTTTAGCTCTGATATCCCTTGCCCCAAATCATTTCTATCATATTTACTTATCTTAGCCCACCAAGTCCATATCCTTGCTGCCACTGACAACCTGGGCATGGCAGACCCATTGGACTTGATGGCAATGATATCTAGCTTCCTACACCGGTCACTCAGCATTAGATATATTATAGTATCTTCCTTTTGACATTCCAAAATGCCTGCTTTCTGCGGCTAGAATGTAGAATGCGGCTACCTTGAGTACAAGGACACTGTTGCACCACAAGCAACAGGTTCTCATTTTTACACCAACAGGCATGGGAAAGGGTGCCCACAGCCCCACGACTACTCCTTGAACACCTCATTGACAGTTGCCTCCTGGACAGCATGAAATAGTGATAGGTATTCACTGGCCTCAATGTCTTATGAAGCCCATTCCACCCACTGGAAAGAAATGAAAAATTCAGAGCACTGTCAGAGTTCTTTACCATCTACTGACTCATGTAGCTCAGCAGCGAATTCAGCAGATGAGCTGAGTTTTAGAACAGTTGGTGTTGCTCAGTCGCATCACAACAACTGCTGCCTGACGAAGTTCAAGTGTGGCAGTGTGAGTGAACTCCCAGCTCAAGCCCCTAAGAGTGACTAGGCACTGACTGCGTAAACATGGGATGTTGGCTGAGAGTGAGACAATACCAAGCCCACCGGCCTTGACCGGTGTATGAATAGGCACTTGGGACACCAGGTGGGAAGCCTAGCCAAGAGCGCACAGCAGAGGGAACTTCACGATCTAACTCAAGCAGCCTCCCTGAAGTAAGCCTACCAAATACTGACCCATAGGTTAGCTTTGGCAGTAACTACTTGCGAAAGAGGCACAGCTTGTGCTGTGGCTTCACTAAACCTCGGTAATACAAGCTAGCGCTCCACCAAGGTCCATTTGTAGCAATGGTGGCAACACCCATAAGGTCAACTCCAAGGTACCGCCAAACCTCCAACAAGGATCGGGTGGGGATGGGTGACTGTCCTATAACAAAAAACTCCCCATCCACCACCTTCACCTTATGCTGGTGACGCAACAGGACCAAGGAGACTGACTCACGCTTATCTGGGTTAACCACCAAACCACACCTGGCTTGCTGCTCAGAAAATGCATTGAGGGTGATCTGCAAGTCCTCACTGCAAGACTTCAGTGGCAAGAGCCAATGCACCTACTTTAACCTGCTATCATAACACTTAACTTTGAAGAAAATCGAAAAAAAAATTGTATTGCTAAAAATTATTGCTAACGTCTCTTGGCAATATTTTCCGTTGCTGGAATCTATTGCTAACTTCACTCCGGTCCACAAGAGGGAGCTGGTGCAAACAGAGGCATTCCAAGTCTTAGAAGCCAAGAAGGGGTGGCTCCCACCTGAGGACCACAGGAGCGGCGGATGAGCAGGTCAGCTGACTGGCCAGTCCTGTTTGAACCTTCCAACAATTTGGCCGCAGTTTTTCTGCCACAAGGCCCTCCATTTTCCCCAGCTATCAAGTGTGCTACACACGAGTTATACTGGTACGGCACCTCCAATACTGCTCTCTCATGTAAAGTAGAAAAGTCATTCAAATACCTCCAGGTTGCGACAATCACTACCTACACGGTTTTGCCTTGAGGATAGCCAGATGCTTCCTCCACAACTTCTGGACCCACTGATATTCCCGCCTTCTTGCTTGTTTTGCTGCTCTGCTACCTCCACTAGGCACCAATGTAGGAGGAACCCCACCCTGATGTCCCACCACAGTCACTTTTTCAACCTGTGGGAAGATCCTCTGCACATAGGCCGCAACCTCGTCTTTCAAGCCGACAGCCCGTCTTGCCAGGTCTTGCACGTAAGTGCTCTTATAACCTTCAATACAGCCTACCTGATCACCGAGTCTCAATACTTCAGTCTTCAAGTCCTGAAGAAGACTGGAGGTCTCGGGGGAGGATTGCATTAAAAATGAAATGAACTGTCAGTCCACTGCGCAGGCCGAAGTTTTTCTCCGAAATTATTGGACCAAACTTTATGGCTCAAAAATCATACATTGGCTGGGATGCGTTCAACCCTAAAGTGTAGAACCATGCAAGGGGTGAAATATTTAAAAAATCGAAATCTCAAAAACATTTAAGGTAGATACGTACCTTAAGATGGGGTAAATAGGGTCAATTTTCCGGAATATTGAAATAATTTAAAAATAAAGCGGTCACAAATAAAGTTTTGGCACCAAATCCCTGGAAAATCAATAGTGGAGGTATAGAAAATTCAATTTATCACTGCTTAGTGTTATTCTTCTTGGTACCTACCTACCTACTCAAAAAACATCTTCCGTCCTAAAGAACATGTCACTTGTACCTACCCGTTTAGTTCTTTCGTCTTTGTTAACGTTAAGATTTTAAATGAAATTCCTCCCAGTTTCAGCAATTTTAGTTTTTCATTCGTTTTTACAGATCATTATTGGAAATTATAAACCAAAACACGAGAATCACACATTTGCCCGGTAATTTTCTCAACAGCGCAAAGCGCACAAACATTTTGTATTCTTAAACCAATGTTTTTCCAATTCGGTAATGTGAATATCAACAAACGAACATAACTGCGCTTTTCAGCGTGAAAAACTACCCCAAATTCATGTGGCAATAAATTGATAGGAACCTCCAAAAACTCAATATTTTTCATATGCGCACGCTGCGCGTAATGACTCACTCAAAAGTTCGAGTGCTGGGTCATTTTTCATGAAATTTCATTTAGATTCAAAATTTGCAATAATAATGTAAAAAAAACAAAAAAAAAAAACAATTTACTTATTGGATTCGCCATCTGAAAACACGTACGCACAGCCTGCGTGTCCGCAAATCCTTGAAATAAACTAAATTTCTACAGTTTTCATAAGATTTTGATGAAATTTTCAGGGAGTGCGAGTGTTAGGTTGCAAACGGTCTCCTATCGGTTTCAGTGCTCACAAATCAATATGTACCTATTTAACTCTGCGCATGCTCAAATGTAGAATCCATCAAGCGTCATACTCGCTAGCCTTGTCGTCCGATCTTGCTCAAATTCTTAAGGTACTTGGGTAGGTAGGTACCTAGATACCTAATTGGGAAAAGAAGATTAAATCATCCCAAATAAATTTCATCACGACTGTATCATGAGTAACTGCTGAAACAAGCATTAGGATGTAGGTACCCACTTCTTCAGTTTTCATTCGAGTTCGATTATATTTTCTGGGAATGTGCGAATACTTGCATACCCAAGTGTTCGAACTTGAACTTAGAAATGTTGTTTCATAAGTAATGCTGCACGACTGGGAATTATGATCAAAGATAATAACTTTCATCATATGGGTAACCTACCTATTCTCACTAATTATAAAGAAGAGAACAAAAGAAAAGTCCTTCGTTGATATATTTCATTTCTAAATTATCAACTTATTTAAGTGTTTGCAACAGCTTGTTTATGAAGAATTTTACGAGTCACCAATTTGCTAGTATTTTCCTAACCCATTGCACGTCTTCCAGAATTGTGGACTCTTTTCGCATACCTTCATTTCAATTTTTGAAACACAGAAAAGTAGGTACCGATACTGCCGTACTACGAATAGATCCCGTATCTGACCAAACCCTACTTTTGGGAAAATGCGTCTCTAGGTTTTGAGTCGAAATTTCGTGATATTAGCTCTATTTTACGTTGTCTCGAGCTCCAAAAGCACTCATTCCAAAGGAAATTTCTCGCTGAATCGCGTGGTGTGGTTGGAAAAACATTATTTTGGTCAGAAAATTGCAAAAAAAGGTGTAGAACATATGTACTAGGTGATTTCCCCGTATCTGGTGCACACATGAGTTTTAATTTTGCAATAAGACTGATACGTTTTTCTAATACAAAATCAGTACCGCTCTACGTGGCAAAAAAATTATTTTCTCATATAATTTGGATACTGGGAGAAATAATCGTGGTTGCCAACCTCCGAAAACCGTATCTGATCTGACAAGAGAAAATACATTCATATGATCAAAATACTGGGAAGAAAAATCGTATCTGCCACTGATTCTGAAATCGTATCCGACGCCACAAGCCCTGAAATACTATAAAATAAATTCTTATCTGGGCTTTTAAGACGGAAGTTAGTGAAAAACGTTGTCAATTTCCACGAAAAATAAAGAGTTACAATGTTAAATCGATTTCGACGGTTAGGCCATCATCAGTAACAAACAATTTGTTGTTACCAAGCTATTGTTTGTTACTGATGATGGCCTAACCGTCGAAATCGATTTAATATTGTAACTCTTTATTTTTCTTGGGAATAGACAACGTTTTTCACTAACTTCCGTTTTGAAATGGGTTTCCACAACTTCGTCGCGAATGATTTAGTTCGTGGGCTTTCAAGAGTTTCGCAATTCGTATGTAACTGAATATTATTAATATAATCGTATCTGACGCCTAGATGCTCTTGAAAAGGCCAGTTACGGGATTTTAATTAAGTATTAAATCGAACCAAAACGTAGTTAATGCGATGATTGTAAACAGTTTTTGAGGCATTTCCCGTAAAGATCCGACTTCGAGACTAGCGAAATCGTAAGAAACCACCCCTGCAAACAGGAAGTACCATTAAATCAATATGGCCAAAAATACAGATACGGGATCTATTCTTATTAAGTACGGCAGTAATACTTACATGTCCTCCATACGATGGCAAGCACACAGATAGCTCACATTATGCTAGGTTATTTTGACACGTGGTTTTAATATCCTCATTTCCTTATTTTCAGTTGCTTAATATCTTTTCAACTTGAACTTGGAAGTTTCAAATGCAATGGTTACATTTAACTTAACAGCGGATGTGGTGAACATCCCTCCAGACTATGGGCTCCCTTGAAATTGAACGATGATGCGCCACAGTTCATAACCATCAGGTAAATACGTCTGTCAGTCTCGCGAGCGTAACTAAACCGCCGATTTTTTTCTCTCTTCGGCTTCTTTACGAAGCGTGTAAAAGGATTGAGCATGCCGACCCAAGGGCGCGCCCTTGCTTCACCTTGACATAGCCTTTGATTCTGTTTACGAACCACTGAGCAATAAGTAGGTAGACTTAATTATGCACCATTCATCTATTGAACAATAATGTCTATCTATGAATCTTTGGACATTTTCATACGTTTCAGTCTTAATTGCTAAATCAGAGATGTAGATATGTACCCGAGTGTTGTAGTTTTATATAAACAAGTTAGCACTAACCTATTATTAGGTATATAGGTACCTAACGAACGTACTTGAGTGTATTGAATGCCTACCATATATTAACATATGACTACCACCGTATTGTATTGTGTATTGAATGACTACCTACCATATTTGAATATGAATATGCGTGCCAGCATCAGTTTACCTAGGGTTACAAGCTGAAAACTTTCAAAACAAAGACATTTATCTTAAAAACATATTGGTAAGTACCTACCTAATGCATGCATTACTGGGACGTCCTTATGAATGGATTGTACATCATTTTTGTGAGAATTAAAAAAATAAAACAAAACAAAAGTAAAATGATTTTTCGGAAATCCCCCCCCCCCCCACCGTTTAACCCCTTCACCGACGGTAAATTTGAAACTTCCGAGGTTGCATAACTGGACTAAAATCTGGATCGAACAAACAATAAAAACAGTCACGAAAGTCTGATGAATATAGTAAAAATATCACGGTTTATCGTTATTACCACCACCATTCACCCCCTTCCATCATGAAATTTGAAACTCCTGTTACATATTCCAAATCTACACCAAATTCAAAGTTGAACAATCAATGTTTTATTGTATAAAATCACAACTGATTGTTACAAGAGTTCCTCATAATTGGGTTATACAAAACATTTGCAGATAGGTAAACAATGAATCCTATGCAACGGAAAATCTGATAAATCAATTCATTTTCAAGAAAATCGATGAAAAATTATGCCTGATCATGAAATTAAGTTTAGCCTTCAAAGTAAGGAATTTTTTACTGCAAACAAAACAAACTAAAAATGCAACATAGCAGCACGTAAAGAGAGAGAGAGCTCTTTTTTTCAAAGGGATGCAAAGCAGAGAGTAGTTTTAAGATTATAAAGTATATAACATATATATCATGCTCCAGAACACAGTGATGGATCTCAATTTATAGTTCTTGCATTTATAGTTCATGCCTGACTGCTAAAATGTAAAACACATGGAATCATGTTTTAGCTCCTCGCTCTCACTTTATCATAGAAATGATCACGACGATTGAGCTCTTGTGAGATGATGATCTCCTAATAGAAACTCGCGAGTAAACATTCACTTTATTATAGAAATGATCACGACGATTGAGCTCTTGTGAGATGATGATCTCCTAATAGAAACTCGCGAGTAAACATTCACTTTATTATAGAAAGATGCTAAAGAGCTACATACGAAATTACAGCTTCCTATAGTGTAAAGTATAGAAATTACCTATTAAAATGATTTAACCACCGCTTCACAAATCAAACCGTTCTCGCAATATTCGGATCACCTGCTATGAATCACATAATCGAAACACCAGCTCAATGAAATCATCTAAAATTAACAAGCGGTTGCAATCATGTTCACAATATCAATATTGAGAATGATCACCTGTGTGTAAACAATTATTCATATAACCATGCTCATAACTCAGCTTGTTGGCCACGCACTTCGCAGTAGTTAATATAATATGGTTGGATAAATTGAGAGCTTTCGAACGAATGGTCAACGAATTTTGTGGGATGAAAAACGACGAAGTATCATATCCCTAGCAACGACTCGGTTGTAAGCGGAAATCATCACAATTATTGGCGCTACTTTCATCTCACTTTATAGTCTCACTTTTCGGCGGGGTTCCATCGCTAAAACATGATTCCATGTTAAAAAGAATCACCAAAATCGGACAAGAATAGTTAAAACATCATGATTTATCGGTATTACTCTTTGCATTCACCCCCTTCCATCATGAAATTTGAAACTCCTGTAACATTTTCAAAAACGAACAAATGCAAAGTTTAACAAAAAAGAATCACGAAACTCGGACGAGAATAGTTAAAACATCATGATTTATCAATATTACCCCCTCTATTTACCCCCTTTCTTGATGAAGTTTGATGCTCTCCAAAACGATATCGAATTGATAATGGAACAAAATAAAAATCATGAAAATCGGTAGAGATTTGTATCTTGGGCAGCGCTTGACAAAATAGGTAACTATCCCCTTCACCCCTCGCTTCGACCGCAAATCCGAAATTTCCTAGGTTTGTTGCACAACTAGACTGAAATTGGAGTCGCACAAAATGAGAATCACGAAAATCGGTTGAGAATAGTAGCCTGGGTAGCTTCGATCAAATTTGTCGAAAAAAACACGTTTTTTTCGGCTTTACCCCCTCTACCCCCCCCCCCTTTACTCCCTCTTCCATCTTGAAATTCAAAATTTCCGAGGTTTGTAGCACAACTGGACTAAAATTGGAATCGAACAAAGAAAAATATCGAAAATCAGTTGAGTATTGTATTCTGGGCACCGTCGACAAAATTTGTCACCCACATACAAACACACACACTTTACGAACTAAATCACTCGCGACGAAGTTGTGGAAACCCATTTCAAAACGGAATTTAGTGGAAAAATTGTATATTTCAACGAAAAAATAAAGAGTTACTCGTTTTTTTTACACACACTTTTTTTTTGGAAAACTCTCCTTAAAGGCGGAGGGGGCACACTATTAAATTGGAAAAAAAAACAAATAAATAAAAAAGTGTGGAGGACGCCCAGGTTTACCCGACGCCAGCTCTAGCGATAAGGGAAATTGCGGGATGAGGGTGAAGAATGGGAAGAAAGGAAATACCTTTATACAATTACCACCAGTTCAAGTAAGAACCCCTCAGGACGCGGGTGGTGATACCACGGAGCAGTCCCGCCGAGATGCCCAACTCGAGTAACTCCGTGGCACTTTTCCCACACCACACCTCTCGCCATGACACGGTTGCAGCCATGACCTTGATGTTATTGGTTGCCACTCCTTTTAGCTAGGGAATTGCTTGCCACAGGTCATTCCTGTCATACTTAGTTATTTTAGCTCGCCAGGTCTGCTCCATGTCCACGCTGCCACTGACAACCTAGACATCCAGGACTATTGCAGACCCATCGGGATTGATGGCAATGATATCCTGCTTCTTGCTCCGGTCATTCGGCATGTGATAATGTGATTTAGTTTCCCCCTTTCGACATCCCAACCGCTGGATGACAAAGCGCGCTATCTGCTTGGCAACAGCATCATGACATTGAATGCAGCCACCGTGAGTACGAGGACACTGCTGCTCCACATGATACTAATTCTCTTTTTTACTCCGACAGGCAGGGCAGAGGATGTCCACTGTCCCGCGATTACTCCTTGAACATCTCACTGAGGTGGCTAATGTGGCCACCCGGACAGCGTGAAAATGGCAATAGTCGTGGGCCTCAATGTCCTCTGAAGCCCATTCCACATACTGGGAAGAAATGGGGGATTCAGAGCATTGGCTAAGTAATTTACCATCTACTGACTCAAGTAGCGCAGCAGCGAACTCAGCAGAAGATTGGAGCAGTTGGAAACACCAGCAGCAGTTGGCGTTGGTTGCTTGGTCACACCACATCTCCCCTACCCCGTTATGACAAAGTTTGACACTTGAACTCAAGAATTTGGGTTCATTTGATATGATAAATTTTATGGGTTTTTAGGGGTTAGTTAGCTAAAGTGTGAAATTCGGTTAGGTAAATCGGATTGTGAAGTTATACAGGTGTTAGTGTTACCATTCGATTCAGCGAAAAAAAATACGTAGAAACCGACCCCGAACTCGTATATTCATAGAAGGTCGTTTTTCAAGAAAATCCCCCGCGATTTCATCGAATAAAAAAAAGTTTTTCAACATTAAAACATAGTCTTCTTCTCTAATTAGCAAAGAAAAAGTAAAATTGACTACGTCGAGAAAGGTGAGATCTCGGCGCAGTTTTTACCATTCTTGCATCTTGAAAAAATATCGGTTCTCCTAGTTCAATATCCGTTTGAAAAAACTCGAGGTTTCCCAATTTCTTACTATTGAAATCAGTCAAATTTCAATACAGTTCAACAACATAATTATCATACTCATTTGATCATACTGGGTCACTGGAACTTTTTTGAGAGTTGGTTGCCTGGATTACATAATTTATAACGATTGAGGAGTAATGTAGGTAGGTACCTTATGTTTTGTGGCTGATGTAATTCAAATTTCTGCTCGCAAAGCGACTGTGACGATGTCTGCACGTTTTTTTTCTCGTCTCTAAGATTTTCCAGATTGATTCGAGAATGGTGTAACCTATATCGTCATAACGTGTCTCATGGTGGACATGAATTGCCCTATAACCAGGCTACTACCTAATGAAGTTTATCGGGCATGACTTCAATGATCTAAGCAACAATAATTAGTGATCTAGTCCATACATACTAGAATTAAAAACCCCTATCATAATAATTTACAGAGTTAAAAATAACCCGCGTTGGACTCCTCGGTTTCAGAACAAAGCAAGCCTACTAGGTATACATTTTTCATCAACTTAGGACAAAACGTCCGGAACTAGCAATGAAAAGTTCATTTCCCTGATGTTCCTCATAATAAGGGAAACCCCTGGAAGTGACGACATCGCGCCTGCTTTAGCTGAAACAAATGGCCATGTGAATGAGTGTAGCTGCAGCGACCTGAATACTAATTGAAGCTCGGTAGAGAATCGTGATTCAAGCTCGGGCAAAAGTGAACTTGGTGAGGAACAAAAATACCCACAGAAAAAACAAGACGACGAATTTCCTGCTTCGGTATTCCTTAAGAATTATTGGAGAGTCGACTGTTGCCGACCAATAAGGTATTCGCATAGGCCGGAAAAGTGATTTATTAAATTCAATATTGAATCGACCAAGAAAAATACCTAAATCCCCCCCCCCCCCTCTCAAAATTTGGTGGTTTGCGTTGTACGATAGATTGATTTATATATATAGAAACACATCACACACACACACACACACACACACACACACACACACACACACACACACACACACACACCCACACACACACACACACACACACACACACACACACATATATATATATATATATATATATATATATATATATATATATATATATACATATGACGTTAAAATCTTAGCTTGTGTTCTTTGATGTATGAAACGGATTTGAAGGGGGTTCCCTACCCTTCAAACCCACTTCCAAAATTTCGAAGCCATTTAAATACCTCATTTTATCCTACCTACTTACAACCACAGACCAATGCTTCGTAAAGCTTTTTTTTTTTTTTCTTCTTCTTTTTTGCTGATCTAAGAAATGTGAAAAACGTGAAAAAGTCATTTTACAGTTTATATTTATTTTTTCAGTTGTATTAATTATTATTATTATTATTATTTATTTATTTTTTTTTTCAATTAAAAAAAACTAGGTCCGAAGATTGGCGAAGATTTGAATATAATGAATAGCTCTCAAATTATATAACCATCCTATTAAAGAGAAACAGATTGATTCAGTTGGGGGTGAAGGGGGGGGGGGGATAAGAGGTAGACAGAAACCGGTTTTTTAAGACGCTTCTTTTTTTTCCCTCTGAAATGTGAAAAACGTGAAAAAGGCTTCCTTAGTAAGAGGAATAGCTCTCAAATTATATAACCATCCGCCTATTGGAATTGATCGGGGGGAGGGGGGGGGGACAACCCAAGCATGCGAAAAAAATAGCCGCATACAAATCCGTTTCAGATCATTCTATGACCGAATCCGTGAAAAAACCATATAGGTGTATGTTTGTCTGTATGTGTGCGTGTGTGTGTGACACTCATTTTTTAGGCCACAATTCTCAACTGATTTTCGAGATTTTTTTCTTTTTTCGATCCCAATTTTAGTCTAGTTGTGCAAATAACCTCGGAAATGTTAAATTTCAAGATATAAGATGAAGAGTGGATGGGGGTGAAGTCGAAAAGACGTGGTTTTTTCGACAAATTTTGTCGACAATATCCAAGCTACAATTTTTAACCGATGTTCGTGATTCTCATTTTGTTCTATTTCAACTTCAGTCTAGTTGTGCAACAAACCTCGAAAATTTCGGATTCGCTGTCGAGGTGGGGGGAGGAGAGGAAAATTACCGATTTTTTCCAACGCTGCCCAATCTACAAATCTGTAGGTCCCGATTTTTGTTCCATTTCCTTCGTTTCATTTTCTTATTTTGTTCCATTATGAATTTGATATAGTTTTGGAAAATATGTCAGGATTTTCAAATTTCATCAAGAGAGGGGTTGAATGGAGGGGGTAATACTGATAAATCATGATATTTTAACAATTCTCGTCCAATTTTCGTGATTCTTTTTTTGCTCAACTCTGAATTTGGTCTAGTTTTGGAAAATCTAACAAGAGTTTCAAATTTCATGATGGATGGGGGTGAATGGAGGGGTAATAATGATGATGTTAATATTATATGCATTAGACTTTTCGCGCCTGTTTTATTGTTTGTTCGATCCAGATTTTAGTCCAGTTATGCAACCTCGGAAGTTTCAAATTTACCGTCGGTGATGGGGTTAATTGGTGGGAGGGGGGGGGGGGTTTCCGAAAAATCATTATACTTTTGTTTTGTTTTCTTTTTTTCTTCTTTTTTTAATTCTCACCAAAATTATATACTTAACAATATGTTTGGCTTCAACCACCTCCTGACGCGGAATACTAAAATCTGATGACAGAGCTGGATTATAATCAGGTATATTTCCGAGTTGAAAAGAAAAAACAGTGAATCTCAGAAAAACTGAAGCTTGGACTGCCTGAACAAAAATTAGTTGGAAAAAAGTAGTGTTCATTTGACTTTGACTGACCAAATGCAAAGTTTGAAATTCCAGTGACACAGCTACCCGAGTCGAATACAAAACCAACCATGCCAATCAATTGGGTACTTTTTCGTTATCCCCTCCCCCCCCAGTCTGTATCACGACTTTCGCGACTGTTTCACGCCCGCCCGATGGTCCTAGGCACCGGTAATGATCCCTTTTCGCATTTTAATTAATGTTCGCTCAGTTTGAGGGAGTAAAGAGGCAGCGGTGAATTCTTGGAAAATCAAGATGGTAACGTCATTGATCTCAGGCACTGCGCGCTTGCTTGGGTCCAATGTCTTCCCGATGAACCGGTTTACTAAATAATCTCTTCACAAAGGTCAGGCGATAAGGGACGGATATATAGTAATTGCTAAGGCAGGTCGTTACTTGATACCTATTTGTGTGAATTCATGTGGAGGCAATCAAACCATAACCACGCCAATTTGTTTCAACAAATACTCACAGACATCGGCAACTTCTGAAAACACGGTGATTCTTTTTTTCCTTCTTTTTTTTAAATAATATAATTTCTTCCCACAGCTTGAAATTGTCACCAATTCTACGTAAATATGTAATCTAAGTAAGAAGGAATGCCCAGAAACATCGGGCGGGCGTGAAACAGTCGCGAAAGTCCAGACTGGGGGGGGATAACGGAAAAGTACCATCAATTGAATATTGTGGCCAGGAAAACCAGAAAATTTAGTCAAAAAATCAAACACCATTGTGTTTTCCAAATTCAAAATTCCAGCAACATAGTACCTACCTACCTAGGTAGGCACCTACACAACTAACTATAATACATTGAATAAATATTGAATACATATTCAATAATAAATGTAATAAATACAATGTAATAAATACATTGAATATTGAATATTGTGGCCAGGAAAACCAGAAAATTTAGTCATAAAATCAAACACCATTGTGTTTTCCAAATTCAAAATACCAGCAACATAGTACCTACCTAGGTAGGCACCTACACAACTAACTATAATACATACATTTTTTCATCGAACGAAATAGAGAAGTATAATAAATAACTACGACAATCCTTTGAATATTGATGCCTGTACATCCCGAACATGATTTTTTGACACACACATACACACAAGTTTATTATGGTCTTATAAACACACATAGGGCGCGTTCTACTGTTGGGAGTTATCGAGTCGGGAGTTATCCCTTTACAACGGCAGGGAGATAGCTGGATTAACTCTGGATTAATCATGATCCTCCGTGGTGGAATGGAACCATAGGTACAGTTATTTTCACGTTACCTATAGTCTGTCCTCTTTAGCTAAGTAGGTAGAGAATCAGCTGAAGAACGTCCAAAACTACAATATTTCTGGTTTGAACCAGGAAAACACCAATAGCATCCATGAAATTTGATTATAAGTCGGAAAAGTTGTGAAAGACTAGCATCATATATGTTAATTTTAATTTCAAGCAGATTTCAGGTTGTGAATATGTTAATCACTATCATAAGACGGCTCGTACTTATGTAGCATGCCTGCTTAGAGTCTCATATTGTTGAGGTGATTCTAATTTTCGGCCACTGTTTCTGTTCCAGGTTCATTTTCACGGTCCGAAATGAATTGATTTGGCCGTCGAGCAGACTGCTGGAAGGAGGAGGATGTCCGAGAAGGAGGGGAGGGGGGGGGGGGGGGGGGTCCCCCAGACGTCCGTATTTAAGAAGATGACTTAGTTCAGAGACGCAACTCCAAGTCAGTGGTCCAGCGATGAGGGGACTTTTCGCGGTAAGTCTTCACACGATTTCCTTCCTATTGCTTCCGAGTCTACCAATAGGTAGCGAAAGCATTGCTTTCACTTTTGGGGGAAGAAAAATTTTTTGTCACCAAAATCAACATTTCCCACTTGCATTTTACATTTTAGACCATTCTGAACAACTTTGGTTCAGTGTCTGTGTGTGTTTGTCTGTCGTGTCTCCGCTAATCCTTGTTACAAGCCTAATTTTAAGGTTTTATCCAACTTTGATGAAGTTATCAAGGAATGTGCGGGTTAAGCAGTAGATAGTCCACTATCCGTTTCACTGTTGCCAAATCAATACTTCACTCTGCGCAGGCGCAAACGTAAATTTCATTATGCTCCATTTGCTCTCGTTCTAGTGGTTCAGTCTAGCTCAAATTTGGAAGATAGTTGGGAGAAGACAATTTGATTGATTGATTGATTGATTAAGCGGTTTATTTAGCAACCAGGAAGACGGATAGGGCCAAGTGGCCCTCTCTTACTCCGTTCCTGGCAAAAATTGATTACAAATCCTCGCTATTACAAAAATATTACAAAATTAAATAAGTCATCACTTCTATTTTTGTTTGTAGGTTACTTCAATAATCTTTACAATTGCTATAAGTAATACCAATGATCATTAATTATCATATTTTATATCTAAGTAAATGTCTTCATGTTTATTATACACAACACTCACAACACCAACCCTAACAATTTACAAATTATATTGAAATTTAACACAAAATTATATTGAAATTTAACAACACCTCATTAACAAACAACTAAGCAGCGACAACTATACTTATACTATACTATACAACTAATAAACGAAATGTGTAAGTAAATTATGGTTTAAATACATTCATCAATTTACATACTTTGTCAAAAGCATTTCCTTGAATCTTGCTTTGAAACTCCTTACTGAGAATTCGATATCAAACATTTCTGAATTTTCATTATAAATTCGTATACCTTGCATTAAGAACGATTTATTGAACAAAACTGTTCTATGAATAGGGAACTGTAACATTTTGCTCGCATATCTTGTTCCTTTTTCATGAATACTATCCATGAAATTGAGTTTACCAAATAAATAGTCTGGGGTACGGTATTTCAAGAGTTTAAACATCATTGTAGCTATTGCAAGTTTTTTCTTATCATTAAATTTCAACATTCCTAATCTTTTGTAGTACGGCGTAATATGTGCGTCTAATGGAAGTCTAAAAATGAACCTAATCGCGGCATTTTGAGCTTTTTGTATGTTATCTATCTGTTCGGCATTTAGATCGCAGAAGGAAAGCAAAGCATAATCTAATATTGGGATTAATAAAGATTGGACTAATTGTAAGCGAACATGTTGTGGAAAGTCAATAGCAATTCTTCGTAGTTGATATATTCCTATATCCGCATATTGACTCAGTTTGTTTATCCCACGAAAGCGTGTCCTGAATCAGCACTCCAAGATTTTTAAAATTGTGTTCATAGTCTAGCAATACACCCCCAATTTCAACTTTCGAAATCTCACAAATCCTCAATTTAAGTAAATTTGCTGGGTGTCCGATTACTAATGCCTTACTTTTCTTTGGATTGACAGCCATTCCATGTTTATTGCACCATAACATCATTTGTTCAATATCTGAATTCATTCTATCAACGGTATCATTGATGTCATCCGCATAACAGGTCAGATATAGTTGTAAATCATCAGCATAACTGATATGTTTACAGAATGTGAAGCATTCGGGTAATGTATTTATGTACAACAAAAACAGCGTTGCAGACAGAATTGACCCTTGAGGAGTTCCAGAACACACTTCCCGCCAGGTTGATAGATTGCCATCAGGTCCCTTCGTACATTGTTCCCTACCAACCAAATATGATTGAAACCATTTCACATATTGATCAGTTACTCCTACAGAATTCAAACATGCTAACAGGATGTCGTAGCGAACCATATCGTAAGCACGGGAAAAATCAATTGTAACTAAAAGTGTCACCTTTTTCTCATCCATCCCCTTACGTTCATCATCAAGAAGAGCTATGAGAGCAGTCTCAGTACTGAAACCCGTCCTGTAAGCAGATTGATATCTATCAATAATATTGTTGTCATTGAGGAATGAATTCAGTTCTGACTGAACAATTCTGTCAAAAATTTTGCCAGGGGCACATAATATATTTATGGATCGAAAATCGGCATGGATTATCGATCTTCTTAAGCTGAATGACTATCGATTTTTTCCATAAATCTGGATACACCCCTGATGAAATCGAAGTCTGATAAATATGCGCCAATACAGGAACAACCACATCAGCTAACATATGTAAAATTTCTACCGAAATTCCGTCAATTCCGACAGACTCGGATTTTATTGCCATTAAATTGCTTCTAACTACTTCCTCAGATATCATTTTCATCTTGAAATTTTTACTAAGTACTACACTCGAGTTTGTATATTTTTGGATAGAGCTTACATCATCAAGCGAGCTTACTTCACGACAGAAATAATCATTTAAATCATCTACATTTACCGGCTGATGTTGAATATCTTTGGATTTATTGTTAATAGTTACTATTTTCCAAAAATCTTTAGTATTTTTATTGCTTTTAAATAAATTTTTGAAGTATTGCACTCTAACATTTCTGAGCATCTCTTACTTTTGAGCATTCCATATCAATTTCAAGATGATTGTAACATTAGTGGATCCTGCGCATGCGAGAACGTCAAATCCTTGTTACAAGCTTAAGTTTTTCAGTTTTTATCCAACTTTGATGAAGTTTTCAAGGAATGTGCGGGTTAAGCAGTAGATAGTCCACCATCCATTTCACTGTTGCCAAATCAATACTTCACTCTGCGCAGGCGCAAACGTAAATTTCATTATGCTCCATTTGTTCTCGTCCTAGTAGTCCGGTCTCGCTCAAATTTGTCTGATAGTTGGGAGAAGACAATTTGACCATTCCATACCACATTCAAGATGGTTGTAACATTAGTAGCTCCTACTCATGCGTAAACGTAAAATCGTTGTTACAAGCTTAATTTTTAGTTTTTATCCGGGCTTAATAAAATTTCCAGGGTATTTGCGGGTTGAGCAGTAGATGGTTCCCTAGCCATTTCATTGTTGACAAATCAATACCTCACTCTGCGCAGGCGCATACGCAAATTTCATTATGCTCCATTTTTTCACGTCCTAGTTGACAAGTTATGCTCAATTTAGTGGATAGTTGGGAAAAAACAATTTGATTATTCGGTATAAATGTCAACATAATTGTATCATTATTAGATGCTGCGCATGTAGATGTATAAATTTTAACATAATTGTATCATTATTGGATGCTACGCATTAGATGAGCAAATGTGTAATCCTAGTTACTACCACAATTTCCACAGTTTTCACCCGATTTTGATGAAATTGTCAGGGAATGTGCGGGTTAGGCTGTAGGTAGATGGTCCCCTACCAATTTCTTTGTTCCCAAATCATTACCTACTTCATTCTGTGCATGCGGAAATAGGTTACTTTAAGCGTAATTTTATTTATTTTTCTTAGTTGTCCGATTTTGACCTTTCAGGCAACATCTTAATTTACTAATCTTTTTCTCTTTGGGATTTTTCAAGGTCATTTAAAACTTTTCAATGATCTATACAATCATGATACGGAAACTAGGAAGCTATTTGCCAGACACATCTTGGAACACGTTTTCATGATAGTGGGGTTTTATGTGGTAAATTAACGTAGTCAGAGGGAGGCGAACTCTATTCACTCTTTAAGATAGATGGACTTCCCGTCATCACATGACAGTGTACGAATTTCCTATACTTATAGGTAATTCTAAAAGAAAAAAAATCAGCCATGCAGCATGATCGTATGAGCGAATTTTCGTAAATTATCGTATATTATAACTTTATATTGTTTTGAAATATGAGCAATTTGAGTGTAAAAAAAATTGTTAACTACCTACTAATTTTATGGCAAACAAATTTGTTCTCAATAATATTCTGTGATTTAAAAAGGATTTTTTTTTTTTGCAATTTTTATCGATTTTTCAGCAAATAATAATGAAATTCAAGTACATTTTTTAGCATTACTTAGGGCGAAAATGTTTTAACGTTCTAGTTCATCGTTGATAAACTTCTTTTGACTAAATTTCTGCTTAAAAAATGAATTTAACGATTTTTAGTAGTTTTTGGCAATTTTTAAAAATTTTTAGCTTATTTTTTGAAACTTGACCAATTTATTGTGCTCAAAATGTGCTGGCCAACAAACTCAACCTTTCGTTTGGAAAGCTTGATTTTTTGGCGCAAGAACGGACATTTTATCTCAATCCAGAGGAGAGATTTATCGTGTGGATTGAAAAGCGCGCGCAAAAAAAAAAAAAAAAAAAAAAAAAAAAAAAAAAAAAAAAAAAAAAAAAACCGCACACGCACACACACACATCTACTCTCCTGCATTTCTTCATTTAATTGCGTAAAAAATAGGCCTAACGCCATTCTTTATATTTTTTGTGAGGAATTCAGGAAAAATACTTTCGCTCCGACCACTTGCGCGCGATTGACTTCATTTTTTCAAATAGGAATCCCCCTTTTTTATTGCACATTCGGATTCTACGTCAAATTTCATGACTATACGACTCCTCACTCGATTTTTTTTTTACAGCTCTCAACTCGAATTTCGGCCGTTATTCCGCTAAAATCGAACCAAATCAAGAAACGGATAGCGCCATATGATTCAGCGTTGAAAAACTATGAAAATTCATGTACCACACTTGGGGTTTATCTGATTCAATTTTTTGCAAAATTTTGGAAGTTAGGTACCTACTTAGGCAACTTAGCGCGCTCACGGAACGAGTTGCGCGAGGTCAAAAAAATCGAGTGATGGGTCGTATATTAATGAAATTTGATGTAGAATCAGAATCTGCAATAAAAAAGAGGGATTCCCTCTCCCTGATTAATTATTAGATTAGTGAGATTAAATCTCCCTTGTCGGTGATTGAACATCCAGAAAGAGTTTACGACAAATCCCAGCTCAATAGAATGGTCCAGTCTGAAGTTAACCAATCGGTTTTTGTCGTCTTGAAATAAATGGTCGGTCCAATTATTGTTCTCTTTCAAGAGTTCACAAACATTGTATAGGTCATTGAAAAGTAAATTCTTCTTTCAAAAAACATGCGATAGGTAGCTACGAAAATATCGCTCTCTCATCTCTTTTGATATATAAAGGACTTATAAAGTTCAAGTCCTTAGTCTTCTTATCAAGTTCTTTTATACTTATATAGTTTATAAAATCTAAAAATCCCCCCTCCCCACTCCCCAACTGAACAATCCCCTATCAATCTGGCATATTTTCAATATTGTATTAACTTTTTTTATTCCAAATCAAACTGAAACTCTTTTTTATTTTTTATTCAACTGCATATTTGCGTTTTACGCGATTTTTCAAGCAACCTCAATATATCAATCCAAAATTGGCGAAAATGAAAAACATCAAAAGCTTCAGAATCAATAGAATTAACCGAATTGTGAATTTGAACATAAGTCTGTAATGAGCCTATAAATTTAAAGTGAAACGAAAGTCTAAAAAAGTAGCCTACAAACTTCACCTACTGTCCCCCGATTAAAAGAATAACGCCAGGCCCTATTGGGAGTTGGGTATCCACCACGTAGAACTACACCCTTTTCCACAAATATACGTTTACTGGTAACTGACCTTGTCCAATACGCCTGAACCTGCCCAAGTGAGTCATACTTTCTTCCTTTCCCCTCGTTACCCCCTCCAAATGCAGATAGGACAAATAGCCTTAGGAAGGCAGCTATATAATCCCCCTAGCCACTCTGTGAATGGTTTTTCCTCTCTTGAAAGTTGATGAGGTAGCCATGAATATAATTTATATACAAACTGCACAGCTCAGTGGGTATCTTACAAAAGTCGATAAATAAGCGGGAAAACACACAAATAATCAGTTATTAAATATTGTAGCCAATGTCCAATCCAACATAAAAATGTAAAGGGAGACGATCACGTTTATGCATACAAACGGTTGAAATATTGCACAGTATTGGGGATAACAGTTAGGTCTTACGGGGTACGGGGTACGTTAGAGAAACGTACTATCACAAAATCAACGCAGCAAACTATGACAATGAGAGCCAATAGGGAATCCAGCAGAAAAGACTTGAGCACCGAGAGGGGGGTACAAACACACAGAGAGGGAAGGGAAGATTAACTTATGACTCATTTTGGAAGTGGCAAGCGTGAATAGATTAAGAAAATAAAAGAAACACCAGACAAGGGCAAATGATGTTTTCAAAGTAGGCACCTACCTAATGGGAAGTCAGGTAAAGGATTTGAGTGAAAGTGGCCGAAAATAGGATTTTTCCTGGACGGGTGACAAGCTCGGAGGAGGTTGACCGGATGTTTTCAGTTTAGCGGCTCCTACACGGTCAATAATATTGTCAATACCTTATCACATTGACAATAATATTGACCGTGTAGGGGAAAAAAATGAGTATTGACGGCGATATTGATGAAATCCGGAAATTCTGTTCTCGAGGCGTCAATATTAAAAAGTGGAGGGGATATTGTCAATATTATTGAGCATGTAGGGGCAAACGTTAATATTATTGTCAATACTCAGTTGTTGCCGCGCTCTCGTACGGAACGAACGTGTTTGTCTTGCGGGAAAATGAGTGTTGCCGGTGACCAGGAGAGCCCTTTGACTTCGAACATACCGAGGGTGGCGAAGATTCTCAACGCGCAGAAGAAGAGGAGGCCCTTCGGAGGTTTATTGAGGACAAATTTCAGAAAAGAACTAAAAGAAATTGCCACTTTAAAGAGGAGTGGAACGAGCCCAGATGAAGTTTACAAACCGACCGCATGGACATTCTATGACCTGTCATTTCTAGAAACGTGTGAGAAGCCAGTTGAACAGCAATCCAGTGAAACAGTCGCAGAGGAAGGAGTGAGGAGGAGATGAGAATATTTTTCCGGCTTTTTCAACCGCTCTTACACACATCTTTTTTGCTGAACTCGACGAAACATTGCGATAGCCATAACTATAGGTTCACAGCCTTTTTTCCTGTTGTCTATGATGCCAAAACAAAAAAATCCCCGAAAAATCACTTCAAAAAAGACACAAATTCACTTGTCGGAATGGCGGGAACAGACGTGCAATATTGACAAGAATATTGACCGTGTAGGATACGACATTATTGATGAGAACATTGAAGTGAAAAAACAGCGTCGTCAATAATACTGACAATACTGATATTGTCAATATTATTGAGCGTTTAGGGCCCGCAATAGGGTAGACTATCTTGAACTTTGGCGAAATGCGGGTTGAGTTCACTCGAGACTCGTCTCCGATGTGCAGACCAACCAAAATCCTCAAAAAGCTGCTAATCGGTCACATTGACAGTCCCAAGCTCCTATCGATGATCAACTTCGCAATTCCTCAGTTCAATAATTGAATTATTGAAGAAAATTTAAATATTAAAAATATGAAAAAAATGGGATTATTCCAGATCGAAGCAATTGTTCCACGTCCCCGTCAACCCTGCAAATTACCTGTGCCATAGACCTCTTAGTCGAATCCCTAGAGAAGCTAATACTTTTGTTTAAAGTTCTCCTGACATTGACTTTTTTCATAGTGCAGTGTTATCAATTAAAAAAGCTGCAAATTATTACACAAACTTTTAATATTAATGTATTAGATAGCCTTTTAATTAAACAAAGTCTATTATATTCATTAGGTATGTAAATATATCTGTAGTCGCATAGACGCCTACCTAGGAGAAATTAAATTAAAAACACCTACATTTTACTAGTCTTTTGAATTTAACACAAGCTGACCCACCAACTGAAAATTAATGATATAAAATAAATCACATAGGTACCTACGCTTCGCAGCTCCATTTATAGGTGACAAAAGTTATTATAATCTTAATTCCTTTGGAATTATGTCAGCAGATACGATCGTCATAGTTTATTAGGTAATTTTTACTATGTTTCACCTGTTGCGATACATCCCATGTTGATTTTTTTCCCTGTTGAAGTTCTGGCCCTTAGGGCGGAGAGCAAACCTAAGAAGTTACAGCCACCTGGGTGGTTCCTTTCGATTCTTTGGGATGGTATTTATTAATGAATTATTAATAAGCCCCGTACATAGTAAACATGTATTAGATAGCCCTCTACTGCAGAACACTGGTCCAAAAACAATTAGGTACCTACCAAACTGAGTCTAAGGTGCATTATCGAAATATAACTGGACGATGTCACTTACCAAAAGAAACAAGAGAAAAATCTACACTACATGCAGATATATCAACTTTGCATATATATGATTCATCATTAAATTATTTTAAAAAGAGGAGTTACATATTGTTGTGAATGAATAAAAGCATGCTTTTATTCTGAAAAATTCAAAAAAGTTATATGAATGTAAATACCTAGATAGGTACCTAATGGAGAAAAAAGGGGATATTGTGGACAATCATCTTTACTGAATTTACAAATACTGACGTGAAAATTCTTTCATTTTTGATCGAATTAATGTTTTCCAGCTGGTGGGGTTGTGGCTGGTGTCCACCAGAGCCGACGACATCAACTCCCCGTCTGACGTCCTCAAAGACATCAATGTGGACATTGCTGATGCAGCATCCACGGGAGAAGCTAGAAAGACCGGTGAGTCTATTGATGCGGAATATTCCTTAGCAACTAAATACCTAGGTAACTATGGTTGGATTTTCAAAAAAAAAAAAAAAAGTATCAAGTAGGTACTTACTTAATATTTAGTAGGTTGGTTGGTTGAGGGTAGAGAATTTACAGGCTCCTCTGATTATGTGGTTTAATGAGGTACGCTGAGCGCTTTCGCCAAATATATGACCTCTTCAGAGAGTATTATTTGATTGATGAGCTGTATAATGTTTAAGTAAAAGTTGGGATGCCTCCTTGAACATCTTGGTCATGACCAGTTGTGGTTGGTGATGTTACTAGGGTCAATTTTGTGCTTAAATTGAGAAAAATGCAATTTTTTATGTGGAGAGACACATAGTCTGAAATGATAAACTTAATTTTGTGCTTAAATTGAGAAAAATGCAATTTTTTATGTGGAGAGAAACACATAGTCTGAAATGATAAACTCAATTTAGTGCTTAAATTGATAAAAATGCAATTTTTTATGTGGAGAGACACACATAGTCTGAAATGATAAACTCAATTTTGTGCTTAAATTGAGAAAAATGCAATTTTTTATGTGGAGAGAAACACATAGTCTGAAATGATAAACTCAATTTAGTGCTTAAATTGATAAAAATGCAATTTTTTATGTGGAGAGACACACATAGTCTGAAATGATAAACTCCACATAAAAAAATGCATTGTTCTTAATTTAAGCACAAAATTGACCCTAGTACTATCACCAACCACAACTGGTCATGACCAAAATGTTCAAGGAGGCATCCCAAATTTTACTTAAACATTATACAGCTCATCAATCAAATAATACGCTCTGAAGAGGCCATATATAGCATTCGCACTTTGAATTAAACCTTTCGCGAATTGAATTAAACTTTCCGCAAATTAAATTAGACTTTCCGCAAAATGAATTAAACTTTTCGCAAATTGAATTAAACTTTTCCCAAATTGAATTAGACTTTCCGCAAAATAAATTAAACTTTTCGCAAATTGAATTAAACTTTTCCCAAATTGAATTAAACCTACATACGTGAAAAGATCAATAAAAAGTCCAGTCATGCAGCATGACCCCATGAGCGAATTTTTGAAGAAATCTTCGACATTTCAGTCGCTATTGACCGTGTAGAGAAATTTTAGTTTATGATTTTGACAGACAAACATTTTCATGGCTGATATAGCATTCGCACTTTGAATTAAACCTTTCGCGAATTGAATTAGACTTTCCGCAAAATGAATTGAACTTTTCGCAAATTGAATTAAACTTTTCGCAAATTGAATTAAACTTTTCGCAAATTGAATTCAACTTTCCGCAAATTGAATTCAACTTTCTGCAAATTGAATTAAACCTACATACGTAAAAAGATCAATAACATTAAGAAACCCTTCCGTTTGAGAAGCGGCTTAAGTTTGAAAGAAAAAAGAAAAAACATCAAGAAAGGAACACTGATCTCTCCCTGTTGCTAGGTACCAAAGTTGTCTTCATATGACGGCTCAGCATTAGTGCAAACGTGATGGATGTGTTTCTGCTGCTCCCAACTGCTGCTCTGGGACGACCTCTCCATTACCTTTGCTTTTAGAAGTCTTCTTGGTAATGCCTATAAATTATATAAAATGTCAACGGATACGTTGTCATAAACTTTGTTTTGTCAATAATGAATATAAATCATTTACCTTCAGATTAACTTAATGAGGTGCTGGGTTATGTTTAAATCTACAATTTTTGTGCTCTTTCCATCATTTGCATGATTTGTTACAATAGGTATATACATTTTGTTGATGTTTTACATTTGGTTTTGATTAAAACAACAGATTCGCTTAAGGTCAATGTGCAGAAAGTTTAATTCAACTTGCGGAAAGTTTAATTCAACTTGCGGAAAGTTTAATTCAATTTGCGAAAAGTTAAATTCAATTTGCGAATAGTTTAATTCATTTTGGGGAAAGTCTAATTCAATTCGCGGAAAGTTTAATTCAATTCGCGAAAGGTTTAATTCAAAGTGCGAATGCTATATTTTCTAAGCCACAATCAGTATTGAAGCTACATCAAGTCCTAAAACAGTTGAGCGTAAAACATTAAAGAGAGCGACCGAGAGAATCGGAGGACGGAATATTTCACAGAGTAAACTCATCAGTTGTGATTACATTTTTTTTATTTTTTATTTTAACAAGCACCTACTACCTACGTTTTAAACAGCATGGTTCTAGGATTGGATATTCAGGGATACTTCCCCTGGGATATTCAGGGATAAGAGTAGTTCAATCTGAATTTGGACAATGTTTCATGCAAATATTACCGATTTTTACAACTAGCGAATGGCATTATTTCGATTTTTGACTGATTTTTCAACTTGGAAATTTTTGAAAACTTGATACATATTCTCATAGGAAATTTTACGCTGATTCCGAATATACCACATGTTAGTATGCTGAAAAAATTATTTCGCACAACAAATCGCAAAAAACAGGCTATTTTGAAAATTTTGACTACATTTTTAAAAATTTCAACCCGAAGATGTAATCCGATCATGCTGGCCAACGAACTGAACTTTCGTTTTGTGTCCGTAACATTTTAAAATTTGTTTGAAGTTTCTAGCACAATTCTACGGACAGTTATCGTCTGGAATGACACATACATACATAAAAAAATGCGTTAAACTTCAGAATATGATTCAGAATAGCCTGAAACGGATTTCTGCATAAATTTTTTTCAAAAATTCACATTCTACAAATTTTGAGGCGAGAGCAATAGTTTAATTTTCTTCAAAAATTCGCTAACATTAAGAAACTCTCCGGTTGAGACGCGGCTTAAATTTAAAAGAAAAAACATCAAGAAAGGAACACTGATCCCTCCCTGTTGCTAGGTACTAAAGTTATCCTCATAGGACGACACAACATTTGTGCAAACGTGATGGACATGTTTCTGCTGCTCACAACTGCTGCCCTTGGACAACCTCTCCATTACCTTTTGCTTTTAGAAGTCTTCTTGCTAATGCCTATAAATTATATAAAATGTCAACTATAGATGGATACGTTGCGAGCTCAGTTTTTTTTTTTTTTTTTATTAATAAATGAATAATTTACCTTCAGATTAACTTCATGAGGTGCTGGATTATGTTTAAATCTACAATTTTTGTGCTCGTTCCATCACTTGCACAATTTGTTACAATATACAGGGTGTCTCAACTTAAGTAGGCAAGACTTCAGGGATCAATTCTACAAGTAATTTGCAACAAAAAGTGTCTCATAAAGTGTTATTTTTTAGAGGCTTCGTTTTTGAGTTATTGACGATCTAAGATTTTTTTCGTGTTTCTGACCTTATCTCCTAAAAATGGCTGTGACCACATCATTCTTTGAGTATTTTCAAACCTGAGGATACCGTTGGAAAGAACGTTAAATTTCCTATCTTTTTGATGTCAAATCATAATTATTCAAGAGAGTTAAGATACCGAAAAAAGAGGTCAAAGTACAAACTTTGTAAAATTCTAAAAATTTGGGTTTTTTCAATCTGATTCCTCCATCCATAAAAAAAATGAACAGTCGTTTGCAAGTACAGTAAAAACTTTAAAATCTTATCAGCTTTCTAACAGTATAGCCAAAAAATTGATAAAAGTAACAACAAGGAGAAAAAACGGCTTTTGAATGCGAAAAAACGTGGTATTTTTAACGAAAATCGATGGATTTCAGGAAAAAACGATCTCCCACAACTTTATGATTTAAATGTCGAATTCTACGTAATTTTTCACGCTGAATCGAATGGTGACACTTGCAGACCTCTACGACTAACGAATAAGGGCGAAAGTGCCCTTCTCTGAGTTTCGAGAGTCAAAGGGCACTTTCGCCCTTATTCGTTAGTCGTAGAGGTCTGCAAGTGTCACCATTCGATTCAGCGTGAAAAATTACGTAGAATTCGACATTTAAATCATAAAGTTGTGGGAGATCGTTTTTTCCTAAAAACCATCGATTTTCGTTGAAAATACCACGTTTTTTCGCATTCAAAAGCTGTTTTTTCTCCTTGTTGTTACGTTTATCAATTTTTTGGCTATACCGTAAGAAAGCTGATAAGATTTTGAAGTTTTTACTGTACTTGCAAACGACTGTTCATTTTTTTTATGGAGGGAGAAATCAGATTGAAAAAACCCGAATTTTTAGAATTTTACAAAGTTTGTACTTTGACCTTTTTTTCGGTATCTTAACTCTCTTGAATAGTTATGATTTGGCATCAAAAAGATAGGAAATTTAACGTTCTTTCCAACGGTATCCTCAGGTTTGAGAATACTCAAAGAATGATGGGGTCACAGCCATTTTTAGGAGATAAGGTCGAAAACACGAAAAAAATCTTAGATCGTCAATAACTCGAAAACGAAGCCTCTAAAAAATAACACTTTAACAGACACTTTTTGTTGCAAATTACTTGTAGAATTGATCCCTGAAGTCTTGCCTACTTAAGTTGAGACACCCTGTATACATTTTGTTGAAGTTTTACATTTTGTCTTGATTAAAACAACAGATTGGCCTAAGGTCAACTTGCAGAAAGTTCAATTCAATTTGCGAAAAGTTTAATTCAATTTGCGACAAGTTTAATTCAATTTGCGAAAAGTTTAATTCATTTTGCGGAAAGTCTAATTCAATTCGCGAAAGGTTTAATTCAAAGTGCGAATGCTATATTTGGCGAAAGCGCTCAGCATACCTCATTAAACCACATTATCAGAGAAGCCTATAAATTCTCTACCCTCAATCAACACAACCTACTAAGTACAAGACAATAGTCCATAACCAATACTTAATATTTTTGAAATTGGCAGAAAGTTTAAACCCCTAAAAGTTGGTCTACATACCTATTCTTTTGATTTTTGTTTATCTAGTAGACATTTAATTTCCAATCTTTTGTAGGTTTTTGTCTAAAAGAGCTTGTTGTTTGCAGTTTCTGGAAAACTGTTCATTTCCAATATCACTTTTAACCAGTTGTTCCATTTAATAAACCATTAAACTGAACTAAATTTCAACAAAATATTCCTTTCAGAGTTTTTTCTTGACCTCTCATTTTGGCAAGTTTTTTACTTTACGATTCTTACATACCAAATTCAAATCTAAGTAAACTGAGAAGGTAGGTACCTACCTACCAATCTATATGATTTTGTTACATCACCTTTTAAAGGTGTGAATATTTTAATAAAGAGGAATTTCTCAGATTCGTGAAATCTCCAGATACCTGCCAACCAACCCACTTTTACTTTCAAACAACCCCTTACTGGTATGAGGGTTGAAGTTAGGCGGCTTCTTCCTTGATATGTTTATTCACAACTAGTTTCGCCTATAAGAGGCCTCTTCAGGCACTACAAAGTTAAACAATATAGTTTTTTTAATGGTAGATACAGAGGGTTGTTCATATTATACTAATTGTTAGGTAACTAGATGGTAAAAGCATACTTACAAATAGTGGAGGACATGATCCATATAACGCTGTATTTTGTCAAGTTTTTTAGAAGATTCAATTCAGTCAGCTATAGTACGTCTATATGGGACCTTATATCACAAAAACAGCTCTAACTCCCCAATTTGTCGAGTTTTCTCAAATCTAAGGATACCGTTGGAAAGAGCGTTAAATTTCCTATCATTCTGATGTAAATTTCAATTTTTTTGATTAGTTCT
Source organism: Adelphocoris suturalis (assembly GCA_030762985.1). NCBI lineage: Eukaryota > Metazoa > Arthropoda > Insecta > Hemiptera > Miridae > Adelphocoris > Adelphocoris suturalis. The sequence goes on from CM061040.1 coordinate 135,872,531, forward strand.
AGTTAGTGAAAAAAATGGCCAAAGTTTAACATTTGAAAAAAATTTAAAAATTGTCGATTTTTCTTCGTTTTTCTGCTCCTCAGTATGGAAGTTTTTCAACAAGCGCTTTCCGGGAAAAACTTCCTCAACCTGTCAGCTTTCCAACGGTTTACCAAAAAAAAAAAAAAAAATGTTATAGGGAAGTTTTGGGAGAAAATAGCGTTTGAATGACAAAAAACGTGATTTTGTCGGTCAAAATCGACGTTTAATTTTTTTTTTTTTTTTTAATATTTCACTATGCTCAGCTGTATTCGATGATAACAAACCAAAAAAATATAGTGTCTCTACCTAACTCATCTTCCACCACCCTCATCTACCTGAGCAAAATTAGATAATTATCGGAGGGGCAGGCAGAAAAATACGATAATACGATCGGCTACCTCAGTCAAATAATAATTACTTCTTTAAAAAAAATAAATAAATAAAATAATCAAAGCAGGTTCTCAAAGTGCTTCCCTCTTTCCTGTATGCGTTAGTGGCATCTCTTCCTCGCGGATCGTGTGACGTTACGTAAGGTATGTGCATTCTGCATACAGGAAGGAGGAAGACACTTTGAAAACCTGCTTTTTTTTTTTAAAGAAGTAATTCTTATTTTTTTATAACACGAGCGATCTCTGATACACAACAGCATTTTCATTGTCAACCCATCTCGCATTATTAGGTACCCACTCAAATGAAATAATTTTGAAGCACAATTGACTGAGGTAGCCGATCGTATTATCGTATTTTTCCGCCTGCCCCTCCGATAATTATCTAATTTTGCTCAAGTAGATGAGGCAGGTGGTAGATGAGTTAGGTAGAGCCACTATTATTTTTTTGGTTTATTATCGTCGAATACAGCTGTGCATAATGAAATAGAAATAAAATACTTGAATAAAAAAAATAAAAAAATGAAACGTCGATTTTGACCGACAAAATCACGTTTTTTGTCATTCAAACGCTATTTTCTCCCGAAACTTCCCTATAAAAAATTTTTTTTTAGTAAACCGTTGGAAAGCTGACAGATTAAGAAAGTTTTTCCCAAAGAGCGCTTGCTGAAAAACTTCCACACTGGAAAAATCGACAATTTTTACATTTTTTTCAAATGTTAAACTTTGGCCATTTTTTTCACTAATTAGAACTAATAAAAAAAATTGGAATTTACATTAGAAAGATAGAAAATTTAACACTCTTTCCAACGGTATCCTTAGATTTGAGAAAACCCGAAAAATAAGGGAGTTAGAGCTGTTTTTGTGATGTAAGGTCGAAAACACGAGAAAAAAATCTTAAAAAAGAAATGACTCGGAAACGAAGCCTCTAAACGAAAAAGTCTAGAAGGCACTTTTTGTTGAAAATTACTTGTAGAATAGATCCCTGAAGTCTTACCTACTTAAGTCGAGACAAACTGTTAATCTCTAATGCTTCAAACTAACATCATCGGACGCACAGCTATCCAACTATGTGGTCGACTTAATTGTTATGTGCTAGAAAGGTAATTAAGTAGGTATAATTTTCAAAAAAAAAAAAAAAAAAAAAAAAAAATCTAAAGTTTAAAAAACCTCCATGAATTTGGGATTGATTTCTACTTAACCTTCAAGATTTCTCAGAAATCGAGTTACGCTTCAACTGCTTAAATGCTCGATGATTAAATGCTTTAACTTTAAATGCTCGATGTTGAGCTTTATATACTGGATTTCATGTTTGCTAGTGCGAAAACGAGGCAACAAGTAGTCTGGGATATCCTCTAAATTCCTCTTTCCAATCATCACAAATTTCAGAGACTTAGTACATTGAATGCATTGTAAAAACGCTGCAAATTATCTCACAAAGGTTTATTATTTCTGAATCAGATAAGCCGTAAGTCTATTAAAGCCTTGAAAAAGACACTTTTTGGCCCATAGCATCTAAGCGAGTAAAGCAATCGGGATGGTTAAACGTTAGGACCAACTAGACCCCAAATGGAGTCTATGTGCGAAAGAAAGGGTTTTTTAAGTCAATTTTATGCCTTTGTTGAAGATTTGTTGGGGTTTGGAGATGGGGCAGCCTTGCATTTGGCATAATAGAAAGTGGATCATCGTCTTTCCAGAAGCATAACTATTTTTTTTTTTATCCATGAAACACAAAACGCCGTCAACCAGAAGACCATTTTTTGCTGTTGCCAAATCCTTAATTTGTTAAATATATTATTGTCATATGAAAAAAAAAAAAAAAAAAAAAATGTATGCCTTTCATGGCAATTTTATAGCCTTTTATGGCAATTTTATAGCCTTTTATGGCCCGGACGGCGGACGGACATTTCAAATTTGGATTCTACGCACCTTGAAACGTAAAGTGACAAAGTTTGAGGGGGGGGGGTTATCAAAATGTTTTGCTACACGATTACATAGGCTTATTATTGGAAATAATAAACCAAAAAGGGGGATAATAAAAATGTGAGTGAGGAGTGTAAATTTGTGGTGCTTTTTCTGACATAAGGTTGCTCAAATATTGGGGGGGATTCGTTAAAATAACGGGTAAATAACTGTGAAGGAACTGTTTGTTGGAAGATGGTATAGAAATTAGTATAGAATTGATTTCTGAAGTTTTGTTGATTCAAAATTCGAATATCCATTATAGAGATATTTTGACTGATTTAAGAATTTGTTGATTTCAGCTGTGAGTCCTGGTGGATTTGAACCTGGAGGAGGATATGGAAGATATGGGAAAGGCGGCTATGGAGGAGGAGGCCAAGGAGGATATGGAGGTGGTGGTCAAGGAGGTTATGGGGGTGGAGGCCAAGGAGGTTATGGTCAAGGAGGGTATGGAGGGGGTAAAGGAGGGAAGGGAGGTGGTGGATATGGTGGGGGTGGGTATGGAGGAGGTGGATATGGTGGGGGCAAAGGTGGATATGGAGGGGGAGGAGGTTATGGTGGTGGACAAGGAGGGCAAGGTGGATATGGAGGTGGTGGGTATGGTGGAGGACAAGGAGGATATGGAGGGGGAAGAGGACAAGGAGGGTATGGTGGGGGTAAAGGAGGTAAGGGTGGTGGGTATGGAGGAGGTGGGTATGGGGGTGGTGGTTATGGGGGAGGTGGATATGGAGGAGGTGAATATGGTGGGGGTGACTATGGAGGTGGGGATTATGGTGGAGGAGATTATGGCGGTGGGTATGGAGGGGGTGGGAAAGGTGGATATGGAGGTGGCGGCTATGGAGGAGGAAAAGGATATGGTGGTAAAGGTGGTGGTCCTAATCCAGGAGGGGATGGAGGACGTGGGCCACCACCTCCTCCATATCCTGATCGGGGTCGAGGACCACCTCCACCTCCTTACCCTGACCAAGGTGGAAGAGGACCTCCACCACCACCTTACCCAGACAAGGGTGGAAGAGGACCTCCACCACCACCCTACCCTGATAAGGGTGGCAAAGGACCTCCACCACCACCATACCCAGACAAAGGTGGAAAAGGACCCCCACTCCCTCCCTACCCTGATAAGGGTGGCAAAGGACCTCCACCTCCATCACCTGGTAAGGGTGGCAAGGGGCCACCACCACCTCCATTCCCTGACAAAGGTAAAGGCCCTCAGCAGCCTCCAAGGCCCAGACCTCCACCACCACCACCTTACCCTGGACAAGGAGGTCGTGGACCGCCCCCCTACCCTGATGGCTATGATTACGAGTATGAAGACTACTACTACTCCTACGGCGGCCAAGGATACGACCAAGGAGGCTACTCAGTTGGAGGACGCCCTCCGCCTCCACCTCCCAAACCTGACAAAGGGAAACCACCTCCACTGCCTGGCAGTGGCAGCAAAGGCTCAAAAGGTGCTTCCACAGACTGTCTTGACATCGACATCAGATCAAAAGGGTTTGACATCAAAGGATCACCACCATCAAAACCAGCAAAAGTTGATAAGAAGAGGAAGTAAATATGCCATTTTTCTTGAGAAAATGAGTGCTTTGTAAAATGTGTTATGGCAATTTTCAAAATGAATTGTACCTACCTATTTCGAACTTCTGTTTTCACAATGTAAAAACAATAAATAAGTGTGATTTAAAGTGACTTATAGCATTTACAAGTCAAATTAACCTTTTTACAAGTCAATTTAACCTTTTTACAAATCAAAATAACCCTTTTACAAATCAAAATAACCCTCCTTGAGCAATGCGCGAAAATCGTTGAAGGGCAAAGAAATAGGAGTACGGGTTTAACTGGCATTCCTTTTTCATGAATTTTCTCGTGGCGTTTCAACTATAAGCAACACCGACTGTTCAAATTATGTTGATGATGTACTTTTGACTGCAGGACAGCCATTGGTATGACCGTTTTTTTTTTTTTTCCGGCTCATATTGATCAACCTACTTTTGGAACTCTATATATTGATTGACCTCTTTGCCCCTGCCTCATTTTTTTGTTGGAAAATTTTGATATATTTTGGGTTGGAAAATTGATATTTTTTAATTATTATTACACCTACTTTGTCGTATTCAATGTAGGTATTCAGTTCCTTTTCTTTTCCCTTTAACGATTTTTGCGCTTCGCTCAAGGAGGGTTATTTGGTTAGTAAAAGGGTTATTTTGATTTGTAAAAGGGTTATTTTGATTTGTAAAAAGGTTAATTTGACTTGTAAAAAGGTTAAATTGACTTGTAAAAAGGTTAAATTGATTTGTAAAAAGGTTAATTTGACTTGTAAATGCTATAACACTCTCAGTGTGGGTTATGTCTAATATATGGCAGCATTCATGAGCTGGTTTTGCAAACATAATGTGTAAAATGACATAAAATTCAAAAGTTTGGCTGTCAATGGGGAAAGGTCTCAGCTAAAATATGCTCGATACAAACTTTGGAAAGTACTTAATCTTGAGTAGAATAAGCTTTAGCAGACTGAAATCAGACCAATATTAACGCCACTAGGTGATTTTGAAGGGCAAAAGCCTAGCCGGGAGGAGGAGAAGACTCGCCCAAAATTAGAACGATTTTCAATTGTTTGTTATTCGCTTATTTTAAAAGATAATTCAGAGTTTTGGGGTCGAATTGTTTTGTTTTTTATGCTCTACAACTTTGCTACGAATAAATGTTTTTGTAAGATGCACGGTTTAGGAATTATGAGGGTCGTCCAGAAAATAAGTTCCGTTTTTTTTTTAAATCAAGTTTTTATTGAAAAAATTTGAAACTTATAGGTACCTATTGTAGTTGAACATATGTACTATTTTTCCACGTAATCCCCGGCGACGTCAATACATTTGGTATATCGCGAAATGAGCTTCGAAATTCCTTCCTCATAACCTCCTTGGTCCACTTCGTGACAGCTTCTTTCACTTCCTCGTCACTTGTGAAACGTTCTCCCGCCAATTCCGCCTTCATTTTGGTAAACAGGTGATAGTCTGAAGGGGCCAAGTCGGGACTGTAAGGTGGATGGGTCGGAACATCCCAACCAAACTCATTAAAGAGTTGCGCTGTGGAATGAGCAACGTGAGAAGGCAAACACCAAAGGTCAACATTCCTCTTCTCTTGTTCTGTATGGCCCGAAGAAGCTTCTTCAGGGTCTCACAATAGCGGTTGGCGTTAATTTTTTCACCTTGAGGCAAAAAATCAATCAGGAGAATTCCTTTTTGATCCCAGAAAACAGAAGCCATGACTGCCTCTCTCACTTTCATCCTCAAGTGAATGTCTTCCCGCCTAAAATTCACGTACCCATCTCCATTGACTCACTCATTACACCTTCTCCATAAACAGAAATGAGCTGTTCGTGAATTTGAACTGATTTGAAACCCTGTGCATAAAGAAATTGAATCACTCCGCGCACAACTCGAGAGGGAACGGGGATCGAGGTGGCGGGACGCGACGTGGAGGGCTCCATTAAACTACCTGTCCTGACGTTGGTAACTGACCGACTGAGGTCACCCACCTCTCATTCTATTCCCCCACCTCTCCTCTTTTGAGCGGTGTTACCAGATTTGGCAAAAGCCACTCCTACCACCCTACAGATCAAAACGGAACTTATTTCCTGGACAACCCTCGTATTAGACAAGAACTTTAAAATGGGCAAATTAAGCCATCTGTATGAGGCAACCATTTTGTAATCCACCAATTTTGAGATGGCAGACAACATGGCCCTATCGTCACTAGCTCGTTTTTGTTCTGCTTCATGAAAACTATTGTAACCTTTCACCCTTGCTGTGATTTTTTTCCAACCTAGAAGGTCCACATATTTCTCCTAGAATGTGCTGTTTTTACCACAGAATCGGGAGGGGATCCTGAATATAGTTCCAAGATGCACACCCTAATGTTGAATTTCAGGCAAAATCCAAACACAAAGTTGCATTTTTTGGATCTACACTGAGAGTGTTAAATGAAAGGTAGGTATTGGTATTTTAAAGGTATTCACCTATATATTTGGAGCATAAACTCCCACTTTTAGCTTCGTAAATCTACCATTGATAATTGGCGCAGTTCCCAGATGGGGGTTCACATCGCTTATCAGAACCAATAATGTTACCCATCAACTTGCCATTCGTTTTACATGCAAACTAAATGGAAATTTGAGCTGAAAATTGGTAGCTGGTGAAATTATTTCTACCTTGACTAAGCAAAAGGATTAGTAAAATTGAATTGTAAATTGAATAGATTATTTGCACATCGTACCTTTGTAACAGTAACGTTAGGTAGGTACTCGGTGGAAACGAAAACTTGTGTTATGTTGATCACACTTACTCTCAGAGGTGATTATTTTGGTATGAATATTCAACCATTCAATATTGACCAACGCCATTTCCTTCTTGTTTATGAATAAAAAGATAATTTTTAATTAAAAACAAATAAATTAGGTTAAGTAAGTCATGAGCATTCATTATTTAGAAGATAGTGAGAATTTGCAGTCCATGACATGTTCCGCTTTCATTTGTTTTACCTGTATGCTAGTCTTGGATTCTGTACTTTCCGTAGGGTTACCTATAAGTTGGTTATTCTGGAAACGTGGAAACAACTATTATGATGGATGCTCAAAAAGACCTTGCAAGCACCAAGCTTTACTAGATTGATAAAATTTTCTTGTACATATATGATCCTGATTAATTCCTAGGATTAATTTAAGCCTGTATTAATTATTAGTAACTAATAGGTTTCACTTAATTTTATGAGTCCACTAATTGTGATGAACACTATTTTAACTGTTCTTAGCTCCTTGATCAACTAGAGAAATGTTTGTTGGTGGACAGACTTACGATTACATAGTACACGAATAAAAGATTTGAATCCATTCAAGATTCATTTTATTAATTCTCCTTATAAATTCCAAGCTTACAGAAACGAGTTGGTACCTACAAAGTAAAGAGTAATAAGTATGTAGTAGTAGTAATCTATCTAATTGGTCTGAAAAACTTTCCTTGTGATGCTGAAAATGTTCAACCTAATATGGTCTCATATCCAAGTATCTCAATGCCTACATATTATATAGACTACAAGATGAAAATTCCTAATACCCATTAATAACAATAACAAGAAGTAGAAATAACTCAAATTTCAACCCATAAGTAGGTACTGGTAGTACAAAGGTGTGCATGGTTGTCAGTCAGCTGTAAACATTCTTGGAAGGTTGTAAATGTAGGCTGCACTTACAAGAGAGACGCATTGCGCCACTGTCATGGGACAATGGGTGGCCGACAAGGAGGGTTGATGAAACTACCCCTCTCCTTCATGGCCCTCACACCACAGCACCCTGAGGGAAACGGAATTTCCATTCCCTTTACTGAGGGAAACTTCTCTCTATTCATTTTGGATGTTATCTCTTTCAAGATCGTGTCAACACCCTCCGCCTGTCCTCGCTCGAGGAGCTCATGTGATTCATACTATTTGGTGTTGAAGTACGATGTCTATCAATAAACGTATAAAGTATTTAAAGTAAAAAACAATTTGCCACAAGATTTTTTTATTTCGGAAGTTTTCGAGATCTCGATTTTCCAATATTTCAGCCCTCTAATTTCACCTTATTGATCAAAAGAGATTCCGAAGATCCAGGAACTTTATAGCAGTAGTTTAGAGGTCCACAGCTACAGCTCTTACGGACACTGTCATAAATGGGTATAGACGGATGTTTTGAGGTCGAGGAGCTCATGTGACCATTTTTTCTATACGATTTTCCAATATTTCAGCCCTCTTTTCACCTTATATATTCCGAAGATCCAGGAACTTTTTTTTTCTATACGGATTTTTTCAACCATTCTATACGGATTTTTTCAACCATTCTATACGTAAACAAACAAAAATATTTGATGAGACGTTATTTTATTTAATTCTAATTTTTTCAAGGTCAATAACAAAGGTACACTATTAAAAATATTGAACCAATTCTGCATCAAGTGTCAATTATCTCCTACATTTTACAGCATTTGGTTTTTATATTAAAAAAAGAACTGGAAAAGTAACAGCAAACTTTTGTGATTTACCATTATATTTAATAACATAAATTCTTACAATTTTTATTTTATAAAAAAGAAATTATGCATACTGATACAGGTAGGTATTACCCAAGTATCTACATATTCAAACGTGGTATGCTATTATATTTATTGGACATTAGCTAGGCCTGTTGGGCAAGATAATCTAGAATCTCTATTTACACTGGTTATGACTAGATGAATTTAAGTAGTACTTCATGCTAAGTATTAAAATATATTGATCCATATAGATTTCAATTTGTGATAATACGTCGTTTTTTGATTGAATATATGTTTGTTTTTTGTTTCTCCAGAATGGAAACAATAACTTATTGCTTTTAACCTTCAATTTGGAAGTGAATACAAATTTTAATTAATTAAAACATGTTTTTCACCTAAATAAACCAAAACTTTGCAAGAAGGATTTGGTTTATTATTTCTATGCAGAACATTATATGCCCAGATCCTAAATCTATTACAATTAATATCACGATCATGGCGATCCAATCGATTTAGAATGAAATTCATTACAAAAAACGTACCTACATCGAAACAGCCTAGGTAGGAGGAACCTATTACATTATAATTTGTACAATGAGGTACGAAATGTTGGCCGTTTGAAATAACACATATTGCCACGAAATTCAGGACATTGCAGAGGAAATGATCATTTCCAGTTGAAAACTTAATGCAATAATTGTCATTGAACAGTTTTAGAGAGGCAATTTAGAAATGAAGGACGGACGGAGTCTATGATATTTTCGGATTCTATGTAGCAACTACCAATGTCGATATGGTTGAACGTGTTTGAGAACCTAACGGCTTGTCAATATTCAACCGTACATACTTTTTAAAATTCGTGGAAGCACTATCAAGGGTACAAGGGACATCCGGAAAGTTAGAATGCAAGTCTCCCACGGCAGCAGAGTTTTTCTACTTTGGGCACTACTGAAACTGAGGTCTGGATAGAACGGTCAAGTAAAGACGAAAACCGTTTCATACCTAAGTTAACATCTTTGTCCGTTATAGGTTTTTACGGTGGGCACGTCATCACAAGTTCCCACTACCTGTATCACTGAATATTGGAAGAGTGAATGTTCTGTCGCCCATGAAGGAGTCATTCCCTCTCAAATTCATCGTTGCCTTGTCCAGGCATTTGGACTATGCTATGAACCGACCTAACTGCGCCAAATAGGTAGGACGATTTCGAGAAGGCACTACGAGTGTGCACAATGGGGAGAGGAGCGGCTGCCTGTCGTGGTGACCGACGATTTAGTCCAAAAATTTGAACACTATATCTAAGAAGATCATCGCCCGACTCTCGACGAACTACTAGAAAAGTGCCCAAGTGTTTTTGAAGCTGTTCTGCTTAGAGTTATCTCGAAACTACTTAATTACAGCAAACTTTGAGCTTGAAATGAATTTTTCGACTTTATGAACAAAATCATTAATCACTGTAGATGGCCGACCACTCCTCTCCTCATCGTGCACACTCGTCCCTCCTTCTCGAAATTGTCGTACCTAGTTGGTGATGTTCATAGCGTCTGGTCTAAATAATCCAAAGATGAATTTGAGAGAGAATGACTCCTCATGAGCAAGAGATCGAATCAAACTTCTCACATTTCAAAGATTCAGTGTCGATAAAGGTGGCGAGAGCTCATGACGACTCGCCTATCATAAAAACCTCCCACTGAAACGGTTTTCATCTTTACGTGTCCATTAAATCCAGTCCAAAGTTGTAAAAGTGCTCTAAATCGGAAAAAAATCACAGCGGCCTGGGGGGGGGGGGGGCTTGACTTAAACTTTCCAGATGTCAATTCATGTCAATTTTGGATTGATATATATATATATATATATATATATATATATATATATATATATATATATATATATATATATATATATATATATATATATATATATAAAAAGAGTAAATGCAGGCAAACCAGTGCACTTTTGCATACGCAGTTTTGCTGCCATTCCCGAATTATATTTGTAAAAACAGTTGGAAAGGAATGTTTTCTCTTGATGGAATCCTTGGGATAAAATCTTCTAAATATGAATCCAACTTCAACTAGACCGACTTTCAAAAAGTGGTAGTAGGTTCTTTTTAACGGGATAGCAATTCAAGTGCAGTTAAAAAACACAGCTTAATACACATTGTAATATTAGGCACTAGGCACAATTTTTCAAGTCACTACAACAGAAAATGGTCAAATTAGGGAAATTTAAGTTCTTGGGGGTATGAAAAAAATGTACGATATTTCTACGATTTCTCCAATGTCTAAAAATAATGTGTCAATGAATTCAAGATTTATAGTTCTCCCATTCCAATAGCAGGGAAACTCAGAAATTGGGAGGCAATCCAACCCGAGTTACATAAGGCCCTATTTTGAATAAGTCCAGAACCCTTCTATACCATTCTAGATTAAAATACTGTGAAAGAAGAACCAGTCCGGATTTATTCATCAATCCCGAATTAACAATACAAGATCTATACAAAAAAAAATTTAATTCCATCAGATTTAGTGGATTAGCAGTGTGTAAGGCTGTCTACAGGATAAGAAAAAAGGTTGTGTATCCACTATGATAACGGTTGCAAATAATACTGAATTCAGATAACTTTGTCAAACAGTTCCAGAAAGTTTAGAACTCCTACAGAATCACTTCAAGAAGTAAAGTGAAAGCACAGGTTGGGATCAAATAGTTGAACAGAAATATACGCTTATGGTCACAATCCAATCATGGCAGTAGACATAAGAGGTGCGTATTACTCATTCACGAATCAGAATTGATGTACAACGATCTGAATAGCAGTTCAATAGAGTTTGCTTACAACAACAGTATGATCTGAAACTGACGTGATTTCAATCTTTTACACTTTCTTGGAACTCAAGAAAAAATACCTGAAAATACCTAAAGGATCAGGAGCAGGCAGCAAATTATATTACACAGGGCGCAAGTTGAAAACAAGGCAGCTAACTCATTAAAAAAATGCAATTTCAAGTTCAATTGCCAAGCATGACAATGATACACAGATGACCACTGATTGTGTGTGCCTGCTATCTTACAATGCAAAGAGTTTATTATTTGATGTTATTGTAATTTTCTGCTCAGGTTGAGGAAAAGGAAGCTACCAAGTGGATGGTCGAAAAACTAAGCTAGTTTTTCCCCCCTAAGGCATAATGCAATTCAAACGTCACTATTTTTTTACATACTTCTGAAATACTTTGCTGTCAACATTAACTTCAAGATTATAATACAAAACAGAAAATCTGATAATTTACCGGGATTTCACATTTTAGTCCAATACCGGTCAACTTTTCTTTCATCGCTCGATTTCGTAGGAGAGGTTGTAGGTTCTTTGGGACGCATCATTGAAGACTAGATGAATCTGCGCTAGATGCATCTTAAGGCTTCCTTTCTGTTTAAACTTTTTGAGACAGATACGACACTCGAACTGGGGGTCGACGCCACAAATGTACTTCTTGTGCGCATTCAGGGAACTCACAGTCTGGTAGTGCCTTTGACACCTTTCACAAACCAGCCCTTTGCCGTTGGTGCCATCTGTAAAAAAAGGAAGGAAGACCAGGGACAGGGGGACAGGGATTTACGAATAATTAGTCACTTTGATATTAAAAAATTACAGGAAAAACCAACATACTAAAACAAAACACTTTTCCAAGGAAAACAGTCAAACGCTACAGAGATGGGTAAGGTGTGGACAGGCCAAACAATTGACAGAGAGAACCATTTATTCATTAGGTTGCGTGTTTTACAAATAGACAAAACAATTCATTCAAGTAGACAGATCACTGTGAAACATGATGTTCAATCCATAATTTTACACCACAAGAAAAGTAATCAAAAATCACTGAAACAGATTGGGTAGAATGGAAATGGTAGGTATTGATTACGAGTAAAACGGACCACTGAACCCAAGCTCATGTATGTATGTTAACAATTTATTCTATACATTAAGCCACAATGCCCCGTTCACAAGTCTGAAGAATTCTTTTTTGAAAAAAGTGACACAGAATTAAAGGCATTCGGTTAGTTACAATAAGCTTAAAATAATAAAGAGGATGGGAGATTCGGGGTTCAGAAATCTAAGTAGGTGTTATACGAGTATTTTACCAAACACGTAAAATCCCCCTCGTTACAAAAAATTCTTCAATTATCAGTAGTTTTCTCTTCAAGATTTTTCAAGTATGGAAGAGGGTCTGGCCAAAGCGAAAAGAATTTTATAAGTTCTTAAAAAAAATGAACCTAACAACCACAAACAATTATATAAGAAAGTATAAAAGAGAAAAAATAATATCAAGGAAACTACTAAGACATTGTTGTTGGCGTAGAAATTCTCAGCATGCCATCTACTTGAAGAAAAAAAGAAATTAAATAAATAAATAACTCAAATACTTATCATTGTTAGATTTACGGAAGGCTGGTTTGAATTAATCAGATTCCATACGAATTAGATAACAAAGGCACAATAATTTTTTACAAGTTTTCAAATTGTGCTGCACTGATAACATTATCAAACTTCTCCAGCCCCCTGGACCACTGTGGGGTAAATCATTGGGAAACAGAACGTTGGAAAATCATAAATAGAAAACTACTTTGTCCTAGAAAAGTGCTCTTGGCTCGCAGGTTGAGTTCTACAATTATTATAAATAAAATGGAAAATTAAGATAATGAAGTAAATGGGTGGTTAATACTGTGGAGAAACAAACAGTAAATATGTTAAATGAGCCACGATATCGATTTTTGAGGATTGGGTAAGGAAAACCATTAGTATTGGGTGTCTACTCCATTTGAATTATGAATCACCTAGAGGTGGTCATAAGAACAGGGGAAATTTTAGTTTCATTATAAGGAAACTCGTGGAATAAAAATATATACTGTACTCAACCTTCCATTCAGTTCATCTATCATCCCAAATGCACACATGACCATTCTCTTTGTACGTTCTGAGTTTGTGAACCTTGTCTCTTGTTCCAAACAAACTGCTAAAGTTATCGGCTCAAACTGGATTGAAAAGCTTGTGGAAAAATGAATGAAAATCTAGCCTCGTAATATGGCTATATGAGCTAACTTTCTTAATATTTCACAATATATTTAGGTATTTGGAAGTAAAAAGAGTTCCAGCCATGTCAGCAACATACTTATACTCCGCAATGAAGATACTAATTTAGCAATTTTGAGGCAGGTCCACCAACAAGTACATTCATGTAATCAACGTATCCAATCAAAACACTCACAGGGTAGAGAAAAATAAGCGTATCCAAACAAAGTTTGGTTCGACTGAAAAGGCACTATCAATTTAGTTAGGATATCCTATTGGCCACAGATCTAGTACCTATTTATCATTGAGCAATAAGTTTAGTGTGCGATGAAAACAACCCTTGGAATTAGAACTAGCAAGTACTGTGAAACCTTCAATTAGCAGACACTCAAGGGGCTAACTAATTTGTCCTTCAATAAGAGGTGTCCCTTAAAAGGAATTGAGGTCGAAAAAAAGAGGTTCTGAAATTGGCATACTTCTGGCTTGAAATCGGAATAGCTGAGCTTAATAAATTTTTACCATGACCAAGCACTGCTCATAGGCCCAGTTCCACAAATGAGAGTTAACTCTTGAGTCTCGTAACACAGGATATAGATAACAACCACGAGCCAATGTTTTGACCGTTCCACTATAAATGTTTACTGCCTGATTAGCCGATTAGTTAGCATCCAAGAGACTGTCCTCAGACCAAAATTGATTAGCAACAGCTGATCAGAGTAGAGCTACAGTATTTTCGTCTGCCACACAGTTTGCCGAGTTTAGCTTGGTGGCAACCAGCAATGTTCTTGTAGATTATAATTTCTGACTGATCACTTAAATGAGGTAAAGTGGTTGATTCCTGTTTTTTGAAATTTTATGTCTTTACTATGGCACATAAACGAAAAAGCGTCACGCGGAGATTCCCTAATGATCCCACGATTCTGAGATGTAGCCCCTTGAGGGACTACTGAACACAACTGACCGATCCCAGATCAGCTGAGTGGCTCTAGAATCCAGTTTTTTCCCTAATGATCCCACGATTCTGAGATTTGGTATGCGGGCCCTTGAGGGACTTCTGAACACAACTGACCAATCCCAGATCAGCTGAGTGGCTCTAGAATCCAGTTTTTTCTTTAATGATCCCACGATTCTGAGATTTGGTATGTGGGCCCTTGAGGGACTTCTGAACACAACTGACCGATCCCAGATCAGCTGAGTGGCTCTAGAATACAATACGGGGTTTTATAGGAAGGGGAAAGGGGGCGCAAAGACATAAAATGTCTCTCGTGGTTGCGTACTTGTACGAAAGCTGTATCCACCGAGTTTCAAGAGGTTCTAATACCAAGTCAGAGTACATACGTCTCAAAGTTTAACATAGTCCCGAGCAGGTTTGTAATGTCCGTAACGAATTTCCCGTTCATTCATCGGAAATGATTAATCTTTTTTTATTATTATTACTTTGTTTTGGAGGGGGGGGGGTGGTAGTACGAAAATTTATCAAGGCGAACACGAAATGAATAGACTCTTGGATAGACCGAAACTATAGATAAAAAATAATTACCTATCCACCCACTCATTCAGGTGGTCTACTCTTTGCCTTCATCATACCAATTATTCGAATTTGAGGTCTCTTGGATTAATTCAACGAAATCTTTGTCGTCAGAAGACAAAATCATGGTTTCTTCATTATCACGAGGAAATAGGAAATCCATAACTACGGCTAGGTTGCGTTATGAAGAAAAACACAAAACAGGTAACACAATTTTGGCTTATTATTTTCAATAATGGACTTTTGCATTTCGAGATGGCGAACAGTAAAAAAGTTGCGTATCAGTGCTGATCCCAAGATTAACCCACCCCAGCTGATGTAACCCCCATGTTGATCCTATGTAATCTCAAAAAGATCCCGAGTCAAGCAATGGTGGAACGGCAATTCCAAAGTTTTGACGAGAAAACTCACAATTGTTACGCTCCAGGAAAATAATTCTCACAGTCGAAGAGGTTTGGTCACCCTGGCCTCATAGCTCTGATCGTTAGAGTGTTGCAACTCCAAGGAATTTCCCGTAATTTCTCGTAGTTGTGACGACGAGAGTTCGAACTCCTGTTGAGGTATCAAATATTTTTGGGCCGTTACACAATCCTACGAAAACCCGCATTATTGGAACTAGGCCATATAGTAATAAATCAGCAGTTCTGTAAACAAATTAATGCTTTCACATGATAACAGCACCATGATCTAAGCCACTTGTCCTTCACTAAGAGATTTCATCAAGTGTCACTGAGTTTTACTAGGTACTTGATTCTTATGGGGCGAGGCAGGGACCCTAAATTCTCTCCCTTATTTGGAGGTGTCCCTTAATTAGAAGTGTCCACTAACTGTGATTTCATTTAACATAGTTGAATAGTTCTATTATACCTGTGAAATATTTAGGTGGCATACAAATATTTATACATGCACGGCTGCATTCATTACACTTCTAGGTAAGCATATTGATTATTCAGGTGGATGCTAAAACACCACATGGGTCTTCATTTTTTGGGGACAGTTATCAAAATGTTTTTTCTCCAGGCATCATTGAACAATAGCGACTTTCAAGTTAGTACTGCTACAACTGCTTACAGAGTATCTGATTATCTGTTGGCATCCAATACAATTTGTGAGCAGAGAGGGAATGGTTAGAGTTGAGGGGATCTATATTTTCCAAGTGAGTAGACATCCATCTGATGCGATTTCTATTGATAAGTAGGTATTTCCGACATGCATGCAACACACTTATTCCCCACACCACTGTCAAACAGCTTAGGAAAGCATTTAAGACCTTTTTTTTATCTAATCGGTCAAATTGGCGAGACCAGAAAAGAAGTAGCCACTTAGCACCACCGTTGTTAACACAATGAACGACAAATATCAAAGTAAACCTAGATTACTGAGACGGATTTGCACTCTCATCTAGATGAACATGGATCATATGAGCTTTCAAAGTGTCACTTCGAGAAAACCGTTTTGAGCAAACGTAACAGATAAACTGAGGTTCCACGCCACACTCATACGTTTTGTGTCGAGCGAGTGCCTGTTTAGACTTGTACTTTCGTGAGCAAGATGAGCACTGGAAAGCTCGAAACGTGCGATCGACAAGCCGGAACATCCCTGAAAATAGAATGAAGTTACAAGAATGAAATCGTGTTGAGACTTTTGAATGAATTGCACAAGAATCAAGTTTGTAAGAAGCCTGGGAAAAAATAATTAATCAACGCATCTGAACAGTATGCCATTATAGTCAGGATGAAAAGGGCGTCTAGAATAGTCTACAAAAAACAGAAAAGTTGTTCAGTTCTTCTTGTACGACAATGAAGATAGTTTTGTGTTGACTATTATCAGAGATTTCAGATGTCCAGGACCAAGGAGCCTTATTAAGAGTAGCATAATGATGATAAAAAGGTAGACAAAACAAAGCCCAAAAATCTTCGAGAATAAAATAATACGGGAACAGCATTGCATCGTACACTAATGTCACGCAGTTATTTGACAGAAACCAACTAACGTTCAAACCTTACCTAGGGAGGGAACAAAGGTAGTGGGTACACCTAATAACCATACCTCCTACTCAAAGATACATTTTTTTCTCAACACTTCCCTGTTGAATGAAATTTGAAAAAAAAGGGGATTTTAAATTAAGAAAAATTAAACAATTTTATTGGCATATCACTCGGATTTATTTTAGTTTGTTTCAAGTAGGTACATTTTAATGTTTCTGACATAAGTGGTTTCATTGAAATAGATCTGGATGACGGTCATACTTACAACATGAACAGGAGTTAATGAAAGGAGGAAGTAATTACATAGAGGCTTATAACAGTCAGTTTTGGTAGAAAGGTACTGTTTGTCCTTGTAATGGAACAATTTTTCCGTCATTTGGACAGAAAGTAGGGGAACCGGGGAGGAGTGAACTGCTAACCTACCTGAAACATTTATGATCTCGGCACTCACACACCATTACCAGAGGTGACGTCTGTAGGGCAGATGGTGATCAGTGCATTAGGGCTTGACTAGGCAGTATCTTGGGCAGCCCGAAAATTGTTCAATCTCACGAAGAAGGTGGTTACCCACCGTGAGACAACATACGATGTTTCGATATGTAGGTACATACAATCCCACCCTCATACTAGAAATTTCTCGATAAGTTGCTACATTTTTAGACGATGATCACAATTTATATGACTGAGAAATTGTGGAGAAACAGATTAAAAATTGTGCTTTCATCCAATCCTTCACTATGTATCTCGCTTGTATGTGTAGTTATGTTTGAATAACACAGGTGCTGAAGAAATTTCCAAAATCACTTAACTGAAAAGAACTACATACTTTTCTTGAAGCTGAACTTGGCCATATTACTCGACGGTATCTTTCAACTTTATATATTCCTAATTCAGACACTGGAAAACTATAATAGGAAGTAAAGAATTATTAGTCCGTTTGTACAAGAAAACAGTAACAAACTGTAATATCATTTCGAGCGTGTCACATCTAGTGATAAACATTTGAGTAAAGTATAAAGGCCGTATCACACTTGCATTTTTTCAGCTTTCTTCTCGCATTTTTAATGCTCGAACGTGAACAAGGGAAAGTGCTTTTTTCCAAGGTCAGCTTTTTCGACCGTTACGCATCCTGGCGGAGCATTTTTTTGAACTCACTTGAGAAAATTAGAACATGTTTTAATTTTTACCTCGTCGCAAGAAAAATGCAAAAACGTAACCTTTGGGAAGGTCACAATTCAACGGAAGACCCCTTGGAGCCCAAACCTGACAGATTTATTAAAACTGCATTCCGTCAGAATGCGCTGTTTTAGCACTTATTCCTCTTCAACATTCACAGCTGACCTTGGAAAATAAGCACTTTGCCTCCTTCACGTTTGAGCATTAAAAAAGCGAGAAAAATGCTGAAAAAAATGCAAGTGTGATATAGCCTTAACAGAGTAGTCCTTGACTAATTTTAAAAAATATATGTTTTTTGTTGTTGTTTGATTTGAAAGCAGTTTATTGTTTAGTTGTTTTGTAATTCAAATCTGTGAAATACAAAAGGGTTTGATTGAGCGATCCCCTTTTCGAGTAACTCTTACCTGACTGAAGATTGAGTGCACGTAAAGAAAAACCTAAACCAAGGATTGACCTTATGACAATCGAAACATACGTACTTCATTCTATACCGATGAGTACCTACTAGGCCATAAGCTGTTCCATGATGCACTGTAGCTCCTGCAACCTAGGTTCATCCTTATGATTTTACTTCCTCTTTAAAAAGGAAGTAAAAGTGCACCTAGAAAGATCGAATTAAGGAGGTGACCCATTTCGGATGTGTACTACAAATTGAAGGCGCACCAGTGAGTATGCATTTTTCCTATAGGTTTGCACTGTGTACACTACTGTAATTCAATTTTTATTTCTATCACCAGCACGAAAAATACAAGTCAAAACTGAAGTAGGTGGAAACAGATTAAGATACCCAGACACTCTCACAGCCCTTTCCCCACCATCACTTAAAAATCTCATTAGAGAGGTTAAATGACAACGAAACATGACTTCAACTTGATCAAACTAGTACGTACCACCATGATTGGTAAATATTCTACCCGCTTTGTCCGTCCTATTTGTTCTCTTCCTACGTACTTCGATGCATAAAACGCCATCCTGGTTCTTTGAAAGACTGGACGACTCTGGTCTTCTGCGACAAGCAGTTCCTCATAAACAAGAGGACTGTGCCAGATACTATACGACGATCCCATGAGTATTAAATGCGTGGACTCGTAGTGTGAATTTCCTAGTGAACCTCTTGAGACATTCGGGGCAGGAGAAGCGAGGCTCTATCCCACACTCGTAATTAAAGTGACGAAAAAGTGCTCGCTTGGATTTGTATTTTCTGGGACACTTAGGGCAGAAGTGCATTAGATCTGGAAGAAATGGAGAGAATTAACCAGAAACCAGTGTCATCATAATTCGTTCAAAAATAAAATGGCAACATAATAAAGTGACAGAACACGCTGTGATTAGATAATTACTACTTTTCTTCCTGAAAAATATTAACCCACCTAACGAGATCTGTAAATTATTCCTTTTTCGTAGGAATTCACGAATAATTTGTTCACAAATGATTTATTGTTATCATTATATATATATATATATATATATATATATATATATATATATATATATAAAAGCAATGGCGTGAAACGTCGGTCATAAGATATACCTAGTGTCATATCTTGGAGACGAACGGATTTCTCAAAAGAGATTGTTTCATTCATGCGCACGTTTTGTGTATCTGGTCATGCACATCTAAGGAACTATTTAGGTACATGGTGCAACTCGTATTGATAAAATAACTGGCTTGTTTTAGCCACATTTCCACTGAGCTGTTGTTCTATTCAATACCACTCAATATCTATCTATTTTTTCCCTGTCTGAGTTAGTGAATGTTCGGAATAAGCAAGTTGTTTGGCCACCCTTTTAGTTTCGTTTGACTATTTTTATTGGACCATCAAGCACTTAGGTATATGGAAAATTGAAAAATAGAGTAAGAACTTGAAAAACTGTTATGTTCTATGCTACTATAGTGGATCCAAGTGTCTCAACAGTTCCACAACCAAAGAGCTTAGAAGGAGATAGAAAGGGCATTGCTACCTCCATACAGGCCACTAGGCATGGAGGAAGGGGAAGTTGAAGGTGATAAAGACATGATAAGGTATCACTTCTTGGAGGGGTGACCTCACTGATACAGAGTTCACATATAATGCGATTTTGACACAATGATGACAGGACAATATTAAGAGAGTTAAATTATGATTAGAGGAGAGGATTGCCTGATGGCGGAAATTATTGTGTCAAAATTGCATGATAATGTCCTGATAATTATCCCCACCATGAAGACTGTATCAGTGACCTCACCCCAACAAGAAGTGATCATGTCTTTATCTCCTTCAACATCCTTTCTTCCTCAATGCCTGGAGGTACCAACATCAAATTGGTTTTGAAACGGTAGGCCAGGCAGTCCCAGAATAGTACAATATGGTAATTCTGACCATCATATTACTATTCCAATCCAGGATTCCTACACTATGTACAGTAGAATCTCTCTTAACCGGCCACCTTAAGGACAGAGCCTGGCCGGTTCACGTTTTGTTCAGTTAATCCGAAGTTCAGACATTTTTATGAGAAAATTTGACAACAAATGTACTTAACAAATAGTATAGGTAACTATGTGATCATTTATAGAGTCCCTATATGCAGTATACTGTTCATAAAAAGTATTTATCAGTTTATACAGCAAAATATTATAAAATTTACTAGCAAAGTATGGCAAAAACCAAACTGACTATAATCGGGCAAGATGTGTACTTTTTCTTCCCATTATCTGGGAAGGTTGTGCAGTGCCGAGATACGCAAAACAAGGAAAGATATGTTTTGTTCTCCTCCTCACCTCCCAGGAAGGTTGGGGAGAGTGAATATGTGAAGACTAAAAAAGGGAAAATTAAGAAATAGCGAAAATGGGTGGCTGGTAAATCAGAAGGCTGGTTAAAGCAGAGCCAGTTAAGCGAGAGTCTACTGTACATTCATCCTACAACCCCACGATTTCCCCCTCCCCCTTCCACCACCCCAAAAAAACATTCCAGCATAACGTAAAGAGTCTGCAGTTTAAAAAGATTTTACAAAACGGTATCAATTAAGTTTTTTCTTCGCCTTAATGATTTGGGTAGGTACATGAACCTATGTGGTTATGCTTTTTGAACTCAAGATGAGAAGTATAGTTCCAAAAACTATTACCCCAATTAGTCATGACGAAACTGGCTACGATAGGAGACACTGAAAACAAACAAAACTGGAGCTGCTTGCTCCAGACTAAGAGGAAGCACCATATTCCAGACATAAATAAATTAATAAGAAGACGAATATCAACTTAATAGAATATAATACAAATTTGAATATTAAATAGAATCACTGAACACAAGAATTGAAACTACGAATTATAACATACATTGTTTGATTGTTTTCATTAATATAATAAAAACCCAATAATATTGAAAGGGGCAAGGGATTTATCATAAAGCTCAGCATATGTAGAGTAAGTTATTCCCAAATATATTGGACACTAAATTTCTATGATAAAAATAACGTTCTTTGTACAATACGGAAAAATATAGGTTTAAACTCAACAGATAACAAGTCCATAGTGTTCATTCAACACTAAATTATCAGTAACCAATAACAAAAATATATTATCAACACTAAAATGTATGCTTTCCAGCATTAGAATTTATCATATCTAATAATATTTAGATTGATGGTTGTTGAATAACAATCACCGAACACCAATATGAATATGATATCTGATAATAGAGATCTGTCTTGCTATTACAGTGATGTAGGTTGCAAATAAAAAGGGAACAAGAGCTTTC
The DNA here is from genome assembly GCA_030762985.1 of Adelphocoris suturalis. Lineage (NCBI taxonomy): Eukaryota > Metazoa > Arthropoda > Insecta > Hemiptera > Miridae > Adelphocoris > Adelphocoris suturalis. Next base: position 135,894,453 of record CM061040.1, read on the forward strand.
ACGAAAATGGTAAGAGCCAATGAGTGACATAAAATATAAATAATAACAATAATTAAACAAATATTACTATACATACATTCGACTGTTACTTAGATACAACAGGTAATAACTGGCTCTCATTTTCCTTTCACGTCTTATTAATATTTTAATTTTGTTCAATTCGATTACTCCTTCCATATGGTGCCGTTCTAGTATTACGTATGACCCCCAGGATAAAAAGCTACAAATAACGAGGGGGCCAACAAAGTGAGAGTTGGAGAGCTACCACAGAAACTGCAGCTGCAGGCTACTGCATTGTCCACTATGTATAAAATACAACCAGCATAAATACACAGCTGGTATATATAAAGTGAACTACGCGTAGATGCAAAAAAAAAAAAAAAAAAAAAAAACTACATCAAAAATTGACTAAAATGCTGCAAACTGCATATTTTTATCTCAATCCGTTCTCAACATTTGATTTTTTAAAGGATTTTCAGGAAAATTTCGTTTTATTTCTTTAAAACTAGAATTTCCCCGCATCATTTAATTCAATTTTAAACGATCAGAGTCCCATTTGCCAACTCCACTTAGAAGTTGGCGATCCAAAAGGCGCCAACCCAGCACCCCCATCACAGCACCTACTTCCTTTGATTAGCATGAAAACCTGTGCCTCAAATCTTTCAGCCACAGATTCTTCCGTCTTCCCAATGAACTCTTGCCTAATATTTCCCTTAAATGATGAGCCGTAGCTATTCGTAACAGAAACCTCCCTTGACATGGCCAAAGTACTGTGCGCTTTCAACAGAGAGTAAGAGCTCTTTCGTTTTCTCCATTCTATCCAAAGTTTTTTGACTGCTAACTCTTTGGACCGACAAGGATTCGAAGCACCCGCCAGTAAATTAATAAAATAAATTGTATATAATCTATTATTAATCCTAAACACCAGAGCCAAAAATGAATCCTTTGGTGGTGTTCAACACGTTACCTGAAAGCAGCACCTATTATCTATATATCTATGCTTTTGTTTTATTGTCTTTCAAGAGAGATGGGAAAAATCTTACTAATACTAGAACGGTATGTACAATGGTTTGACTGACTAGAACTGAATTGAGTTACAGCAGCATATCAACGTGCATGTGCAAGGCAGATGAAAACATGTTTTAAAACTTTTTTTTCCCACACACAAGTTTATTGACAACGTTTAAAACCCAAAAAATTTAGTTTACATTTAAATTGAACACTGATAAAAGTATAATACCTCCCTATAGTGATGCATGCGTTCAAGTGATCTTTCAGACTTGGAGCAAATAAAATAATAAAATAGTGGGGGTACCTCAAAAGTCAAGTACAGAGTGTACCGTGTCGGGTGGCGAAATGGAGTTTGAGACTTTCACTCCGCTTGAATTTCCTTTGACATACTTTACACTGGAACTGAGGCTCCTGCCCACATTCGAACTTTAGGTGACGAACGAGCGCATGCTTGTACTTGTACTGCCGGAAACACCTCAGGCAAAGGAAAGGACCTGGAAAGCCAATGGAAACGAGTTTAACTAATGAGGTTAAACGCCTGTGGGTTCCTCCTACCAAGCAAATGGCGTCATGAGCTGATAACCTTATCTAGAGGATGTTTGAGTATGGTAGGTGAACTGTAAGGATAATAAGGAATACATTTTAATGACGAATATTGATATATACAACGAAAAAAAAGGAATAATGTAAAACGAAAACGAATGATGAAGAGAAAAACTTGAAAGATAAAAACTAAGAAGACTTTCAATACCTTCAAAAGCTTGAAAACTAATTACTAGAACATAATGGGGCAGTCTAGGCGAAATAATTTGGCTTCCACTACCTTGCGGAAACTCAAGAGAATTTGCAAAAACATTTTGGGCAATGTCGTACAAAAGTTCAAAAGTTCATTCTATTCTTTAATTAGGTTCAGAAACAGGATTTTTAACAATAGGCACACTTGGAAATAGATTTGACGGATTAATATGAATTGAACACATCACAACTAGTTACTCGTTGTTGGATTAGCCCACTGAACACGTCAAGAAATAGCCAAATTGAAACTAACCATCCAAAAGCATGCAGCAAGGAGGTGAAAAGGAAATAATAAGAATGTGAGGGGTAACAAATTGGTTTGTGAGGAAAGAAGGCGACACTTAGGTACGTCACAGGCAACGTACCTATAGAGTTTAACACAAGTCAATGCAAGTTTGTTTTAATTGAAAAGACCACAAAGAAACTGGGACAATATTGTATCACGGCTTAGAAATTTAATTATAAGAATCACAATAAAACGAAATCTATTACGAATGCATACATTTAAACCATTTACAGAAACGTTGAAGTTTCAACAACTATAAACTTGAAATGCATTAAAATTTCTATAAATTTAGAGAAGATGAACAAAAAGGGCTACCTACCATATAACATAAAATAATGTATTCACCGGCAATGCATCTCAGTAATTGGTTGTCAATGGAAAACTACATCAGTAAATCAGTATTTATATGTCAGCATGCAAGAACTCATATAATTTTTGTTGAATTAGTGGATGGGTATTACACGAATGGTGGAGAAAAGTACCCCGTTCCCATCAGACATGGAAATTCAGAATTTTATATAGGTAATGAATATGAGGTAGTTACTATTCATATGTTGATTTAAATCAACAATATGTTGTATTGTATAGGAATATATTGATATTCCAAAGAGCATGTTTAGAATGTTTGGGTTATAGACAGATAAAGTAGAAAGTAAGAAATATTTCAAACAGGTAATGTAGATTGGAATTGGTCCGCTGTAGACCTACACAGTATTTTATCTAACCCTCTTTTCAAAACAGCAAGGTATCAATCAACCCAAAGTTAGATGTAAGATAATACGAAATGTATAAGATATCTAGGTATAAACTTAATCAAATAAATGAATAAAGGGTACCTACTCAGGTTTAAAATTAAAAATATCTAATAAAACTCTAGCAAAAAGATTAAGACAAATCTACACACAACAGGTTTATATAACAACATTTGGCACGTCCATCAATGAGTTTTCTGCAGGAAAGTCCTACTAGCTACAATTAACTATTAATCTTCTTCGTGACTATAGGAACGGATGGTATAACAAAATGTAGCACGTATGATAAGTCATCGTCCAATCATAGGGAATAAGTCGTTTCAGGAGAGATGAATTGAATACCTACTTGTAAATAAGTTGAACAGTGGGAATCAACATTCCCCAGTCTCTTCCCCAGGAGGAAACAACAATAAACGTAAAAAAATGAAACAAATGTTAGTGAATGAGAGGGTAGATGTGATTTTCTAAATGGATATGACGCATAACGCCAAATTTGCTTGCAAACTTCTTTTGACACACGTAACATTGAACGTCATGGACGCCTAAATCTCCATTGGCAACCTGCTGAGAGTGAACATTGACAAGATGACGGGTCCTGTGAGTGCGCCTTTTGAAGACCTTGGAGCAGAAATCACAACCATATTTGGGCTCTACACCACACTCATCTCTTGTGTGTCGCCGGAGATCATGCCTGTACTTGTACGTTCTGCCGCACCTCGGGCAGGTGGCTCTATCTGGATAAGGAAGATGGAAATGATCCCAAAACCGCACCCATTTAAAACAAGCAAGACGCATGCAATAGATTAGTGAGGTAAAGAAGGTGTGTGACTATTCAACTTTAATTAGGGGCTTTGATCAACAAGTTAATGGAACATGTGCTGAGGTCTGTTAAAGTACAATTTCAGCATCATAACCTAAGGTAATATAAGGACCTCAACAGAATCCACCTATGCTGACTGACCTTCTGTCAAATGATTTAAGGGGTAAGTACCTCAGTAATATAATCAAGAAGAGTTTTTTGGGATGCTTACCCGATTAATCCCATTTCATATAAGCTGAGCTTCAGATGCATCATATCATTCTGTATAAGAAAAGCCAAGAAGCATCAGTGCAGTGCAACGAATAATGTGGGTACCCATACCTCATTTTGTATGAGCATAAGTTCGCCAGTCCATTTCCATCACCTTCAATTAAAATGTCTTAAGTGCGTCAAGATTTTAGTGCGGAGAAAGATTAGTCATAGAGTACAATGGTCATGCACTGTAAACCTTAGGGACAATCATTTTAAAAGTAGCAGTGATACAGCACAGTACTGTAACCATACTAATCTCAATTCGTGTGAGTCATTGCAAACTCCTTCAGGAAGACAAAGGGTCAATCAACAAGAGATTGATGTATGAGTTTCAAGATAACGACTTTTTGCGAGAGGATTAATATTTTAATTCTAAGCAGGCAATGGAACTATAACCCCAATAATCGTTAGCCGGTCTCAACAACATAGTCACACACCTCCGGTGCTGTAAGTTGCACACTGAAAATGAAGAAGGAAAAAAGGCAAGTCAAGGATTGGTGAGTCAAAACAAAATACAATAAGAAATGAAACGGAAATTGCAAAAACCACAAAGCAGTAAAGAACAAACAAAACGTGAAATTAAACAAAAAACATGTAATAGAAGTTAGAACATTATATATTTGATTTTTGTACACAAAACAAAATATTCAAATTAAACCCATAAGCTCAATAAGACGCCCTCTACCACTTAGTAAATTAAACATTGAATGAGATGTAAAGCGATCCCACAACCTCTAAGAATGCACGAGATAATTCAAGTATGACTATAAGTGTTTGAAACAGAGTGATGGCAAACAATCGAACCTCGAGAGATAAGATCAATATATGATTGGCGATTCAGAACAAAACCAAACCTATGTCTAAAAGTCTTCAAAGAACAATTTGAAATGTGAATGATGAACAGCTTACAAATAGATAATTATAGGGAGTTCAAAACAAATAATAAAATATTATTGGATTTATATGTATCCAATTGTTCACATAAATGTCACACCTACAAATTTGTGAAGGACAAATTAAAAAGGTAGCCAGTTGTAACAAAAAGTTAATCACAAAAACTAAATTAATACGATTTGTGGATTCAATTTTTCTCAGATGCTGATAAAAACCTCAATATGGATATAGGAAAAAAAACAGCTCCTAAGACAAAAAGGTCAACAGTAATTTTACGTCAACCAATTTTAAAATACAATACAAAAATTACTGCTGTGTTGTGTTATGTTTCAAGATAGAATGCATTTTCAATTTAGCAGCAACTGCAAACTTTTTTCCACACATTCTGCATTTGAAATTTTTCTCTTTCCCGCAAATAACTCTTTGATGGTAGTTCAGTGAGTCTTTAGTTTTGTAGAATCTTCCACATCTCTGACATTCCCATCTACCTGAAAATGAAGATTTCATACATGAAGTAGAAACTCGAACTGTAAACTAGGTATTAATGGTCTTGGTAAACTTTATTATGTCGGTACCTAACAGAAAAATTAAACTTCAAATTAGAGTAGGTACAATGTGAGCCAAGCGTAGCTCAGGTCCTCTAACAAAAGAGAGGTATTACGATATTTCTTTACGTGCAATCAAAGAATAATGACTATAAATTTAACGCTCTGATCCTAAACTTTAAATGCAGAGTGACATTCTCCTGTACTTTTGCAGTTGGGGTAAAGCTGAAGAAAAGAGTGTGTGTGTCATTCCAGATGATATCTCTCCTTGAAATCGAGATATCAAATCCGTTGTTCTTCTGCCGAAAATCAAGCATAAAGTGGCAAAATTTAAATCAATTGTGCTAAAAAATATCTCTAAAAAAGGAAGAAATTAATTTTTTACTAAAATTTGCTACAAGGTTAAAATTCCTTACATTTTGAATATAAAAACAGTACTTTGAAAAAGTTGGTAAACTGAACATTAAAACATATGCGTACAAAATTTTGCTTTAAATTTACTAATATTGCACCTTATAGGATATTCTGAACCGACTGCGCCTAATTTTCAGTCCAACAAACTTAGATACTAAAGTTCGCCTCCCAGTCGTTTGCTCTGCCTGGGACGAGTTTTCAAAAAATCTAAATTTAGGTACGAGTATAATTATGACTGCTTCACATTGTAGATGGAAGCAATTTTCAAAATCAGAGAGGAGATCATTTAATATAATGAATTTTGAGTTACATTGGAGCACTTTCTGGTCCACAAGGCATGTTCACTCTTAAATCTATAAATTTCAAACAATACCTATTTATTTAAGATAAACTAATAGGTACTGTAGTTATTGTGTGTTTAGAATAACGCAAGGCAGCACAGAAATGTTCATTAATACACTTACTAACGTATAAAGTTCGGCAGAATGCTGATAACTTTAAGTTTTTCCAAGTCATAGCGCCATAGGTAACGTGTTCATGTGTCTAGACTGAAATTCCTCAGAACTAGTACAGATTACGAAAGGATTTGATTAGGTAAATACCTAGGCGTCTTAACCACTATTAATATTTAAAATAATAAAAATTTCATTTTTTCGAATTGGAAACGTCTTGAAATTCCAATCTAACATCGCAACAGATGGAATTCTTGTATTGACAGTACCTACTTTCCCAGGCGTGGGTAATGAGCAAGTCTTACACTCAACTCGGAAACTGAAGTTCAAGACACTGAGTGTGGATGAAGTTACAAAACTAATTGTTTATTACATACAAAAATTGAATATCTGTTACATCACAATAATGATTTGCAGTGTTCGATTGACATATGGACAGTAGAGCTTCCAGCTCATCAGATTCTGTAAGTTTAACGAGCTCATTCACCAACAACATGATGCTTGGCAGCCAGGTGGGCTTTCAGAAACAGAGCTCTGTTGAATTTTCTGTCACAGAGAGAGCAGCAAAATGTCTTTTCTTTTCCACAAACTATACGTTTGTGATAGTACAGGGACGCCTTGTTTTTGTAAAGGCCACCACATTGGTCACAGGGCCATTTCTCTGAAAATTGTCAATACAGAAAATTAGTAATCAACTTTTAAAACAAGAAAAAAGTTGTAGGTATGTATTTGGTTATTTAATTATTGCTATTCATTTTTAGATGAGGGAAGGGATAGCCAATTTGAGTCGCGATTTTCCATTGATAACTCCTTAAAAGAATATAATTTACAGTATCGACAAAATTCCAAGTATTTATAGGGGAATTTATGGTTCATCTAATAGTCGGAAATCGAATTCATCATAAAATAATGGTGTTATGGGCTTCCTCGCAGAAACGTCAAAAATCGAAATGTAGCGTCCCTTGCGGGAATTAGAGAAAGCCAAATCAGTGAAGGGTAACTCCTAACCAGGTCATAAATGATAACCGATAAAATTGTTGGTAAAACAAAACAATCTAAACTCGAAAATTAGAGACACGTCATTAGGCTTGTTTACACTGCTGCTCCAGAGCAAGGGTACCTCCATGGCTGTTCAGTTCATATGGCAGTGGAAATGCTCGAGGTTATGTTCGGGGCAGTAACCCATGGATACACGAAGATCCATTAAAATGGATTCACGTTCGAGGAACTTTAGCAAACAAACTCTTGTTTTCGTGCACTCTGACGTCCAACCTTCTGCTGTAGTTTTGTGTAAGGTTATAGAAGTTTGAGAAAGGATATATCGGGTTATCGAAAGTTCCAAAGAGCCCATGCGCCGAACAAGCTGTACGTGGTCTTCCAGAGGAGCAGAAAGTTCGTGTTTGGATCATGTTCCTTGAGTAGCAGAATCGCCGGTTATCTTGCACGGAATATGAACTGGGGGCCTGTGGAAACGCCTTTTCCTGTTCGGTACAGCAGTGGAAAAAAACCAAATATCAACATGACTAAGACCTACTATTAGACATAAGTTCGGTGGAAATAAAAAGGTATCACAAGGTTTGGCGCAGCAATATCGCCTTACGCCTTATAGGGAATCATTGGCTTTGGCAGAGCAATACATTATGCTCTCTGTGTTAGAAAGAATCTTAGAGTTTAGCAACGGGATAAATCTTGCAGCTTGGCCTGGACTCGTTCGGTACAGCAGTGGAAACAACCCTAGTAGAACAGACAATTGTATCTTACCGATAAATATGTTTCACTAAGCAGCCGATAGTGTCATTGCTAATTTTAGATGATTCGACGCCAAAACTCGACTTTCGAAGGCTTCAGCCCATGGTAAATCGAATTGCCGTAAAACAAGACACTCATGGGCATTGGAACCTATCAAAATTCAAGTTTTGATGATACGATGTCAAAACTACTGGATCATGAATACCCCCAACCAAGTCTGAGTTTCGAAATGTGGCCTTTTGATTTATCGGTTCTATGAGCCTTTGTAACCAACACGAGAAAATCGATCGTCTCTCCTCCCAAAATAAGTTCGTTTACCTTTCAAGGCAAATATGTAGGTAGTTTCCTAAAAATCAAACAAAAATATTACTCCTTATCAGCTGTCCAACAGTTTTCTCCAAAACTATGGGGGTATTCGTGGTCCATTTGAAAACCAAGTTCATCGAAAAGTGATGGTTTCATGAGGCTTCCTCGTCAAATTGTCAAAATTAAAATGCGAACTAGCATTCCTTGCAGGAATTGGTGACAGCTGAATTAGTGAAGATTACCTCCTACCCAGGTTATAAATAATAAAACTACTTGTAAAACGAACAACATAAAACCTAAAATCTGCTATTAACTTCAAACTCGAAAACACTTTATAGACGCGTCAGTAGATCCGAATAATGAGAATGACAATCGTGTTTTATTGATAAGGATGTTTTGCTAAGCAGCTGGTAGGATCGTAGCTACTGCTCGATGATTCGACATTGAAACTTGACTTTCAAAGACATCAACATCAACCCATCAAATGGAATGGTCATAAAGGAAACTCAAGATTAGATGATTCGACGTCGAAATTACTGAACCAAGAATACCTCTCATATAAGGGGTATTCATGCTCCTTTCGAAAATCGAATTCATCGAAGTGATGGAGTCATGAGGATCCCTCGTTGAAAATCAAAATGCCTAGCCTAACCAGATTATAAATAAAAAACAACAAACATAAAACTCAACAATCTATAAACTCAAAACACGAGAAATTGAACAACTTTTATGACAAATGACGAATACGGCAGTTGTGTCTCATTGATAAAGTTTCATTAAGCAGCCAATAGGATCGTTGCTAGTTGTTCATGATTCGAAGAAAAACTTGACTTTTGAAGGCTTCAGCCCATCGTAAATTGAATCGTTAAGGACGATTCACACGCGTTTTGTATTGAAGAACCCGTTGAAACTCAATTTTCGACGATTCGACGTCGAAACTACTGGAATATGATTACCCGTAATCTATACAAAATTTAACATTCAGCTCAAAAACCACGAATCCCCTGAGGATCGACCTGAAATAATATCAGCATCGCTTTTAATCAACACCAAGGGGTGAAATGTAATGCTATAGGCGTATTCATGTAGGACATTTTGTAATCCTCACATTTCGGGATGGTAAACAAAGATTTTCCCATTCAGAATGGGTTAAATTTTCAAAATTTAATATTAAACTTATTTTTGTGTCTAATACAGAAATAATGAATCTTTGTGTACAATTTGCAGCAATAATATTGATGAGAAAATATCTCAATCATGTTCCTTACAAAAGTATCCATTCATTCAAAAGGAGGTACTGAGTGGGGTCTAAACGGCCGTTGACAATTCCGGAAAAATACGGGTTTCGTAGGTTTTCCTACGAGGAAGACGACGGCGCGATCGGATCGCGAAAAAAGTATCGGGAAATGCGTCAAAAAAATGCGAGAGTACGGACCCGTTTTCTCGAAAAGTCCGCCGAAAAACTTGGTTTTTTCCGATTAAAATATACCCCATAAAGGTACGTTTTTCGGAACGGTTTTCGCGGGCGAAATACAGCTTTGGGTCCGCCAAATCTGAATCCGAAATCGGATATCGAAAAAAGTGACGGGCAGTCGGTCAAATTGCGAGCAGAAATGCGAGGGAAGCGTTTAATATGACGTTTTTGATCGAGCCGAGCCGCCCATTGCACAACGTTGCTTAGCAGAAGGGACGCGATGACCCCAGGGGACTCACTACGCACTTGACTCATTTCAACGGAATTTCATACGGGTATTTCCCAACACCTATGCAGCAATACCTTGCGAGCGAAGCGAGCAACATTCCCTAATAAACTTTTCGTGGGTCCACGTAGTTTTATAAGATTTAATTTGTTTGTAAGAATTTCCAACAGAAAAAAACGTCTGCCAAGTTGGGTGGGCAGTATAACTTCCTCAAGCGAGCGAAGCGAGCAGCATACCCTACAGAAGTTAAACCTACCCTTAGGGATCTACCGTTTGCGAGCGAAGCGAGCATCATTCCCTACATGCCATACTTTGCGAGCGAAGCGAGCAACTTTTCCTACATGCCACAATTTGCGAGCGAAGCGAGCAAAATTCCCTACATGCCAGAGTTTGGGAGCGAAGCGAGCAACATCCCCAAATAAACTTTTCGTGGTTCCACGTAGTTTTATAAGATTTAATTTGTTTGTAAGAATTTCCAACAGAAAAAAACGTCTGCCAAGTTGGGTGGGCAGTATAACTTCCTCAAGCGAGCGAAGCGAGCAGCATCCCTACAGAAGTTAAACCAACCCATAGGGATCTACCGTTTGCGAGCGAAGCGGGCTTGCCCCCCGGCTGGACGTGGAGGCGAGCGTTTGTAAAAAGCTGAGCCAGATTGACCTGAAAATTACCTGTCTATTAAGGGTCAGCATATGAAGAGTGAGAGTATTCTTGACTACTTAAATGCAAAATAAACAGATTGTGAGTGAAATTATGCCTAGTTCATCAATGACTGGAAGGATTATCGGTTTGTAACATAGGTCCAGAATGAGGAAGAATCCACACAGAATGTTTTATCAGCACAGAAAAATAAACATGTGGGTCACATGTATGTACTGACATGCGTACTGTGTGCATCGATTCTTTAGTACAGGACAGCCTTTGATTCAGAAAATTTATCTAGGAGTAGGAATGTACCTACCTAACCTGTCTGTCGTGATTGACATGATGCTAACGAGAATATTCAGTAGGAGAGGTCAAGACCTACTGAAATCATACCTTTAGCACCATGACCCAATGAAACTAGGGTGACATCCTCTTAAAAAAATCGTTTTCCACCTTTTTTATAGAACAATGGTCACTTTTGAGGTTTTTTAGCTTTTACACCTCTCGGGTTTACAGCATTTCTAAGGATTTTTCCCCTGAAACTACATTTATCAGCAATGTTTTTTAATTGTGGGTGAACTTTTGATCCAAAAATCTATTTAAAAAAAAAACTTGTTTATGCATATTTTTGCATTAAAAACATTTCATCTCAAGAAAGCATAATGAGGTGAAACTAGGTGTAACTAAACCTAGAAGTCAAGAGTACAGTAGAAAATACCTATAGGTAGTCCCGGAAGTAAAGCATTCACGTCACTGGATCACAGCAGAAATATGGTGGGAAAACTTAACGAGGGATAGGCATCCACTATACTATCCCTCTTGGTATCACACAAACATCCTGCCACCGAGAAAAAGTAACAGCAAGACATTTGAGCCCGCCAGAATAATTTCAAAATCTAAAACATTGTCACCCCAATTTACAGTACACCTTTACTCTCAATAAATCAATCAATTCAATCACTCCTATGTTTATATTTGAAGAAAAAAATGAAAGAAGGGTGATGACAGTTTTACTAATACCAATAAACCTGACATCATTCATTATGGAAAATTTTGAAGGCAGGAGGAATACGGTATACTCGGCTTTTTGTGAACTTTCAGATTTGTGATGGGATATCCACATTACTTGAATCGTGTGTGTTACGCTCCAGGAGAATAACTCCCACAGTCAAAGAGGTTTGATCAACCCGGCCTCATAGCTCAGATTGTTGGGAGTGTTGCAACTACGGGAAATTTCCCATAGCGAGTTCAAACACCTGTCGAGGTACCAAAATTTTTGGGTCGTTACAGTGGCGCAGTCGATAGGACCCGAAATCATACGAAACAATAATTAATTAAATCTCTCTCGAGCCAAAAGACTGTAAAAATCACATTTTATGTCATTATCAACTTTCACTTCCTCACTCACTTGAGTCAAAACACACTGTGACAATGACCTCGCTTGAATGCACACTGGTTCCAGCGAACATCTGCTGAGCCAGCGGCCTGCAGTTTCACTTCGTCATTCGTCACCCCAAACCCACCGAGACGGCTGGTATTTGACTCCAGGGAAATGTTACGCTCCAGGAAAATAACTCTAACAGTCGAAGAGGTTTGATCACCCTGGCCTCATAGCTCAGATTGTTGGAGTGTTGCAACTCGGGGGAAATTTCCACTTAGTTGTAACGACGCAAGTTCGAACTCCTGTCGAGGTATCAAATATTTTTGGGCCGTTACACGTGTGTCGCTCTGTCATGGGTCAGTGAATGAATTAAAAAAAGTGAAAAGTCGTTCATAGATACTGTAAACATTATATTGTGTAGTATCCATATCTTAGCTCATTCATGACTAAAATTACAATTACTATCCCTTTGAAACAACCACACAAATCAGTCAATATATACCAAGGCCTAAGTTGTGGCTCGACTTGTATCTTACATAATATATAGCTTTTACCAATAAACAGACATGCAACAGACCAGCCAGCCCAAGCAGTCAGGAAAAACGTTACAGATATATGGACCCATTTCAACAAGACACCATGTGGTACCTAGTCCCTAACCGGGGAAACTCAGTACCCATTTCTTACATACAACCAGTGGCAATGGTGTATTTTCAGCCTCTTCCTATCAAACATCCATGGGCCACGGTTTTTTGGAAGCCAGTATCTTTTTAATCTATCCTTTTCCACCACTTTGCTCTGCATGATAAAAAATAAAAATTTGCTCAAGGGGAACCATTATGATCATTTCAATTGTGAAGCAGCAAGCACTTGAAAGAATTATTGGGCATATACTTCTTTGAAAAAATTCCTGAGGGTCTATACTCTACCATCACTACCATTTGACTCCATGGACTCTGGATTTTGTACATATATTCTGTGATGAAAGTGAGTTAGGATCCTCTAAAAATCAGAGGGATCCATTACATCTACATTGTTGGTGATGTAGGAAGACTGGTAAATAAATATAAGGAATGGTAAATGTATAAGTTAAGAACTCAGCCGACAGCCATAGATACAATTTACTAACTGCCGGAAAACTAATAATAAGTAATCTATTGGATGCAAATAAAAACAGGATTAGCGGGAGGAATTGCGTTTTATTTGTAAAATCGCATTCAACAAGTGTCGACGAATATCACGAGTCTTTGACCAAAGATGTCCAACAGGTACATAATCTATCAACATTCCTAACATTAAAAGTAGCTTTTAAAATCACAATCTGGTTATTTAGACCAAAAAAGATTGGGTATTTGGTTGTTTAGCCAGTCAAACATATCAACTGTGCATTTTAAAAGTTCAAAAGAAACCTTTCAATCAAGCAAGTTTTTAGACTGTGACAGGAGAACAAGCGTCTTGACAAAGCTGTACTGCTTTTGGAAGGGACTTAAGATTCTTGACTTTTGCCTGAAACCTCTGCCCTTTGCCATTTCCCTTGCCATCCAAAATTTCGGCAACTTTTGGACCTACTTCTTGTAGAAGTTCAGAAGGCCCGAAGAGCACAATATGTCCTTCTGTACCTTCTCCGATGGCTAAAAATAGTAGGACTTCAGGATCACTGAACTCTCGGATAAAGTGATTGCAATAATCCATTTCCCCTTCTTTCTTATAATGATAGAAAAACTTGGGTTTAGGATCAAGAGCTTTAAATTTGGAGATTTCTAATGATGCACAATCCTTGAGGGCGTTTTGAAGGTTTTTGCTTATGACTTTGTTGGACTTGATCAACTTATCAACAAGCATAGTGTGTGAATCAGGGCCATTTTTAAGTAAAAGGTTCAGCTCAAGTTCACGCTTGTACATCTTGTCAAGTCGAGCTAAAACACGGCCACCAACCAAAAAGAGTAGATTAGTTTTTCCTTTCTTGCCTTTCTCGAATCCTAGAAGTTTGATTGCTTGTAGCTCAGCCAAGTTGGAAACATGTGTTCCACAACACATATTGGCTTCTACTGTGGCTATGGTGATTATCCGCACCTCACCCACATGGTCTTTTGGGAGACCCCTAGTACGGGAAGAGTCCAGTGCAGGATCACCGTCTTTCAAAACAGTTGCCGTTACAGGCAAAGCTTCACGGATCTTGTCATTAACAACTTCTTCTAACCTATCGATTTGATCCTGCGTCACTTTAGTTGTGTCCAGCTCAATATGAGACACGTCTTCACCTAACCACCAAGATGTAGTAGGGTAATTGAACATTGCATCAGCTATTGCAGTTATTAGATGCTGGCCCGAATGTTGCTGCATGTGATCCAGTCTTCGTTTCCAATCCAGAACTTGCTTGACGTCAGTGCCCTCCTCCAAAGGCTTCTCAACATAATGCACAGCTTCTGCTCCTCTCCTCAACACTTTTAAAACTGGAATTCCATTCATCATTCCCAAATCGTATGGCTGACCTCCTCCCTCAGGAAACAATATTGTATCCTCACACACAACTTCATAACAGGGTATATCTTCATTGGAACCATCGTTTTTCACTAAGGCTTGCTTGCAAGAAACAACAGTTGTTGAAAACTCTTTTTGGAAACTGTCACGTTGGCAGGCGAACACAACCATACTTAAATAAGTAGGTATAGCTTTGGCTTTCGAAACTCGTCACTACTGACCTCAAAGTTGCCTGTTTGGTGAGTCCAATGTCCAACTGCCGTCTGAAATACAAAAATGTAAGCAAATATATACATATACATTTAAAAAAACCTTATAAAACTCGTTATTAACCCATTCGCCGCGGAGCCCTGACCGACTGCGTGTCCCCTGAGCGGGAAGCCTTTCTTACCTGCAACTCCCCTTGTAGCGGAGAAATATTTGAGACTGTGACGCTCGCCCTCCTCTTTTAGTTTTTCTTGTTTCTCCACTATTCTTCTATTTTTTGACGTAATTCTTTTTGCATGTTGTTCAGGAATATATTATGGACAGAAATGTTTGGTGTTTGAAGGGTTCGTACCTTTTTTGTCATTATTATATTCTCATAAACTCGAATTCATCAATAGTTTATTGTTTTCATAATTTGTCTCATTATTACTTCATTTTTCATAAACATTATTACTGATTCATTATAGTACTATACCATTGTTATTGTTCTTCATTGTTATTGAATTTGATTATCCAAGAAGTCCAGAGAAATTGCCAGGTCAGAGCCAAAAGAATTTATCGGAAAGTGCCACCTAGGTAGTAGGTACACACTTACACTCCTAAACCTAACTAAACCTACTATATATACAAGTAAACTAAGGAAAAACTGAAACCTGGACTATATACACTACTACTAATAAGAAAAAATAGAAATTACGAGATAAATAACGAAGGTAAGAAAAAACTAACGGTAGAAAAAAGTTTTTGAAAAAACCTCAAAGTGAGAACAGAACCGAACATCAACAAAGTGTACAGTGGAATGACGCTAAAAATAACTGCGAGAGGCTTTCTCAGAATATTTCTGAAGAATCCTCACCACTTTTACGTGTATTACTCATAGAATGACAAAAGATCACGAGAAAAAGGGGTCTCCACAGGTAACATGGTTTATCGCGGATGAGAGAGGATTCAGGATGGTAGAGGGATGGGGGGGACTGAAACACGTCAAACGCTATCTAGTATGTCCCCAAGAAACTGAAAAATAGTTTGAAAAAGTTCCGGAAGATCGCAGGAGAATGCAGGAGCAGTTTGGGAAAACGCGGGCTTCGCGCTCAGGGCACTGCTAGCATTTGTGGAAAAATGCGGGCCTCGCGCTCAGGGCACTGCTAGGATTTGCGGAAAAACGCGGGCTTCGCGGCGAATGGGTTAAGAGATAATTTTTATTATTATATATTTTTAGTTCGTATTATATAGGTATGTTATTTTTTCAGATAGTTTGATTTGTTTCACACAGCGTGGTAACAGCAGAATTTTTATTTCTTCATATGATTTAGTTGTGAGGAACGATTTTCATAAACGCTTGGTACTTCAAGAGAAGTAACTGTTGGCTGGACTACTGATTATCAAAAGAGTTAACCAATAAACAAGTCACAAAGCAGTATAGTGATTGAGTGTCAAGAACATTCATAAATGGATCTTAAGAAATTCCCAGAATTCATTTCAAAATGGATTTAGGAAGTAAGGTATTTGATACGTATAATATATTCATGTGAAACTTTCCCACTCCCGGGAACTCCCCAATGTTTTGGTTTACGAATTGTAATATTGAGTGAGATCGACTTCCACTGTGTTTCACAAGTTTCAAATACGAGTGATTTTGAAATGAATTATCATAAAATGTACAATTTATACAAAATTGATTATCATAAATTGTACAATTGTTCATACTTATCTAAGCACCAGGGAGTAGTACAGAATAATCTGAGGAGCTGTTACCATCTTTTTGATTTAGTCCCAAGAATTGATGAATAAACAAACTTCCTAGTGAAGTTCATTAATAATTATATCAGGGACACTAGAGGGTATTTTATTAACCCCTCTTGTAGTGGCATTGTAGAGGCCTTCGCCATTCGTCGGACAGAGCTGGTTTCAAAGGTTTTTAAAAAATAACGGGACTGGCGCCTGCAGGGAGGTCCTAACAACTGTTATGTCGCCTCTTCCGTACTTACTAGCATCCAGATTTGAGCAAAATTGGTGATAGGTATGCAACGAGGCAATGTTTGATAGAAGTTACGTTTGCACAAGCACAGAACCATCAGTGAATTGGGGACTGTGAACTCCATTGGATACTATCTACAGCCTGCATCTGTAGAAGTCATGTTTGTTGCAACTAATTTAGTATCAGCAGCAGTTATTAATGATACGATTGTAATGGAACTTTAGTAGGGCAATCAAACCGTCGTTTCCCAACAACCTTCAGAATATGAACGTGATCGGATGAATAGGTCATCTGATGTTTGATGGATTTAACGTATACGCTGCACAGAGTGAAGTATTGACTAATGAGCAACAAAACTAAGGGGGCCATCTGCAGTCTAACCGGTACATTTATTGAAAACCTTATAATATATACCTATAGCAAATCAATTGAACTCGACATTGTTCAAATAGAAATGGACATTTTCCGAATCTAATTCGATCTTGGCCAAATAGATTTCGAAATTTTTCCATCGAACTCAATCAAGTCTAAATAGATTTCGAAATTTTCTCAAATAGAAATGGACATTTTCCTAATAGGTTTCGACACCTTCCGAAAAGGTTTCAACATTTTACAAATAGGTTTGGGCATGGCGTGAATTGGAGAAGAAATCTGCCTGAAAAACCATGTCACTCTATAATTTAGGAGAGCGTCTAAATAGTAGATTATGGATTGAAAAGGCATTGCATTCCAATTCCAATTCAAGAATGTCGCATTTTTTTTCTATGTACCCAGTTTTTTTTCCAGAATGTAGGTATTGGCAATTTGTATGTTATAAAGTGTCACAGTTGTTGTTCCTTACTTTTATAATTGGAAAATGTCGAAACCTGTTTAGATAATGTCGAAACCCATTTGGAAACTGTTCATTGCCATTTTGAAGGTGTTCATTTCCATTTGGAAAACGTCGAAGTCGATTTGGAAATGCTATGTAAGATGTAATGTGTATGTATTTATGTGCCAAACTATAGCTCCTAAAAGGGTTGAGATAAAATTGCCGTTCTTGCGCTGAACAAATTCAAGAAATTTGCTTAAAAATGGTTCAAAATGGCTAGTAATCGTCAAATTTTTATTTTTGTAGACTTTCAATCAAACAAAGTTTACCTATCAACAATGGACTGGAACATTATTAAATCATCAAAAAAATTAAAGAAAAACGTACTTAAATTTCATTAATATTTGTTTTAAATAAATTGTTAAAAACTGCGCAAAAAGACAAAAGTTCTAAACTTTATTTTCAGTCGTAGAATATTTAATAAAGCAAGACGCAAAAAGTTGATAAATCTTTACAGTAAAATACCATGAACCTATGTATGAAAAGAATGATGACTTTCTTTTTTAGCATTCCTATTATAATGTAGAAACCTTTCTTCCTTAACAAGAGTCACAAAAACCAATCATTTTATTTGGAAATAATGCACTTGTGCATTAGGGGTCAAGGTTGATCCCTAAAGAGTTGGGAGGCCATCCACCCGCTTTTTCGACGAGGGTTTAGAAAAAAATAAAAACAAAAATTCTAGAACTGCCAGTTGACGGCGAGGGGTGGTTGGGCGGTATCGGTGTGGGCATGGATGGGTGGGGGAGATGTCAACTTCCCCTCTTGCTGACTGCCACTGGCGCTACCTGTTGGGCTACCGTTGAACTGGGTCGGCAACCCGCAATCAGCAGAGTGCTCTCTCGGGCTAAGACGAGCGAGCGCCTTGTGTTCGAACAGCCTTAAGGAGTAGAGTGGTGAGCGTCCCACTGACAGAGAAATATAATAAAGACAGAGAAAAAAGTACTAGGTGGAGAAGGCAGACAGAGTTTGGCACGACTACTAGCAATTCTATTCGAAGGTAGTGCGAAACTGCTGCCTGGGGGAAAGGCACTAGTAATCCTCAATCCCGCTAGATGGCACTGAACCAACCTACTCACTGGCAGGCCCTTATTCGGCCTATTCTTGTTATCTTTACAAAATCAATTTTCATTGCTACTACAACCCTGCACCTCGAATCTTCAAAAATGATAAGTTGTGCTCTTACTGTTTACCTACCTATTCGATTATGAAATGAAGAGAACCACTAGTAGGATTAAAACCAAGACAACCACCACAAGTTGATGAATCAGTTCTCCAAACATCTTTACTCCATAATAGGAATCCAAATGGTCAAATTAAATTATACATAACAGACAAACAAGATAAAATGTATTCTCTTGAAGTATTGAACTCTTTAGACAATGCAACAAACGAAGATACATGCTTGAAACATCAAAATAATCACAAGGAATAATCAGCGGATGAAAAAATCAAGATGGTGATGGTGGTTCGCTTCATTTCATAATCAAATAGGTAGGTATAAAATAAGAACATGACTTACTATTGTTGAAGATCCAAGGTGCAGGGTTGTAGTAGCAATGAAAATTGCCTTTGAAATAGATGATGGTTCGGTAGGTAATATTTTTACAAACAAAACAAAGCGACGGTGCAGTAACGGTTGAGGTGTTTGTTGGTTCAAGAATAGCAGCTGAATGAAAAGGCATTCAATAACAGACGAGTAAAGTAGTTCACCCCAATCGTCAAAATATCAGTAGGGAAAATGTGTTATTGAATTCTAACAAAGAGGCTACTTTCAAACATTTTTAAAATTCAGTATGGTTGAAAAGACAAGATATTGCCACGGATTCCAAAATTTGAAGGAAACGTTCACAGGGTGGCCCCCAAATGGAAATTTTAAAAAATTCCCTGACATTTCCCTGACCGAACTTCATATTTCCCTGACAAAAAATATCAAACTCATATATATATAGCGTCACCTTTAATGCTTCCAAAATGAAAATCGTATAATTTAAAAAAGAAAAAACAGCCTACGCCAGGAGTAATAATGAAGGTGAAGCATGGGAGAAAAGATACTTTTTAAAGTAATTAAATTTGTGAAAGAATTTACTTAAATAGTTTTTAAAAAATCGCAGTTAGACGAACAGAATGGTTTTGACACACTACATACTTAAGGTAAATGAAATATTCCACAGTAAATTCAGGTAAAAAATAAACTGAAAATGAGGAAAAAACTACAATAAGTTCCAAAACGGTATTTCGAATTCAAAAACATAATTTAACGAATGCCGAATGGCCACAAGGTTCTTCAAACACTATCGTATCAAAACACTAGATTCTATGACTAGTGACCAGAATAATACAAAATGATAACAATTAACTGGAAGCTCTTAGAAGGAGATGTTTGAAAAACAACTTTTGCTGAACCATAATTATGGTACCTACACTTTATCTACGTACGTAATGAATAAATGCTTTGTTTTCACATAAAATTGTTATTTCATCACAACTAATTATTTAAAATCGACCATGTGCTGTGCAATTTAGTATTTCATAAGAAAGAATCAGTTCGGTGGACGACACATTTTCAGTACGTTAAATTCGTTAAAAAGAAGCTTAAAAAGCACCAAAAATGGCAAAAACTGTTAAAAATAGTTAAATTTATATTTTTAGCGGAATATTACTCAAATAAAGTTTATCAACTATAAATTAGAACATACAAAAATTCATGCACGAAATTGTAAGAAAGTTCATTAATATGTGAAAAAAAAAAAAGTAACAATTAATAAATAAAAACTGCAGAAAAAGCTAGAAACCCGAAATCATTTTTTGAATAGCAGAACATAATTTAGAATGAGTTGTTTGCCATAAAATGTATATTTAACAACTTCATTGCCCTCAAAGTTCTCAATTTTCAAAACGATTTAACCTAAATGTAATAAGACGAATTACGAAAATTCGCCTTTAATCATGCTGCATTACTTTTCATTTAATATTTTATGGTCTCTCAATTTGTGATCTGAAGCGATTTGTTGAAGATCAAATTCAAATTTTAATCATTTGTGTTGAAAAAAGGAAAAGTTTTTAACAAGGATATTTCTTAGCTATGTGGGTAATTCCAAATTTTCGCCCGACTGCAATAAATGTCTCGCTTTTTCCCACCTACTTCCAATCGGTGCCTTATTTCCCATCCCACAAAAATCTTTCGTTGCAAAGACACATGGCTTCACATTTCAATAGGCCAACATGAGAAGTCCTAGCTTATGTACACCAACTCGTTGTTGGGACTCTTACTGGATCAATCCACTACTCTGTTGGGTTTGCTCCCTAGTTCAATAACCTGTTGATTTTTCTCACATATAGTTTACTAATAGGTGATGCAGTAACCAGGAGAGCCGAAGAGATATCCTTGTCACAATGTACCTATCATCTGTGTATAGCGTTGATACTCTTTGAACAGTACCACGACTCTTGACAATTATTTTTTTTTAGAAGAAGAAGAAGAAGAAGATTTATTGGCAAACGAAATGCATACACATAAGCCTCGTGGGCCTTTCAGTTGTGTAAAAATTAAAATTACATTAACATACAAATCAGCTCTTTTTTAGACAATTAGATAGTTAGGTATTTGTAGTTTAAAAAAATATAGATAATTAAAAACAAAATAAAGTATGCTAAAAAATAATAATGAAAACAAAAATGTTGTGGTGGGTTAGAATAAATAATTCAGGCTGCAAAATGCTTCTCAGCTAGCAAAAGGAAGGCAGAAAAGTCAGGGCAACGACGGATGGCAATGGGAAGGGCGTTCCATATCCTTGCACCAGCGATACGAAGGGAATTACCCAAGGAGACCGTTCGATGGGGTGATACATTCAATACATGGAGCCTCCCAGAACGCCCATAGGCAAACATGCCCTCTAAGTATTCTGGTGTAGCAGGGCCCTCACCATACAAAAGCTTAAATATGAATATACAAATTCGAAATTTAAAATAGTTTACTAAAGAACAACCTACTAATTTTTCTGAAAATTCAGTGATGTGGCTATATCGGCCTTTATCAAATACATATCTGGCTATTGAATTGTAGCAAACTTGCAATCTATGGAGCTCTTTGGATGACAAACTTTGAGAAAAGAATTCACAGCAGTAAGTGAAATGTGGTATTAATAATGATTTTGCTAAGATTAATTTTAAACCAGGAGGAGTGAAATTCTTAAACCTTCGTAAAGTGTAAAGGGAACTATAAACCTTTTTCAATATGTGAGAGACTTGTCGATTCCAAGACAGCTGTACATCTAGGAAAATTCCCCCTAAAAATTTTTTATTCGTAATACCCATCTATAAAATAATATGTAGTATGATAAAGTACGCCGTTGAAGTTTTATTGTTTAGGAGTTAAAATAAACCTAAAAACACTGCAAACGATTGAAAAAATTCCCTGACATTTTGGTGTTTTTTGCAAAATTCCCTGACATTTCCCTGACTTTTCCCGTCGCACAAAATTCCCTGACAATTCCAGGTTTTCCCTGACTTTTCCCGTTGGGGGCCACCCTGCGTTCAGTTTGGGTGAGCGGAGGGTGGTGGCAGTGGGTGAGGAAACGGCGGGGTGTTAGCAAGTAGTTCAAAAACCGACCGGTCTATCAGCCTCGCGCTAGCGTCGAGCTCAGAACTCACCTGACACTAGGTACACAAAATTTAGAGCTGTTCGCACCCTAGCTGACCTGAATTCGAAGTAACATCACCGAGCAATGGAAATAAGCTCCCTAATGAGTAGCGAAGTTCTTTGATTGTACAATGGTTGTTACAGTCTCTGTAGTCTAGTGGATAGCGTTACCGACCACTAAGTCGAGGCACACAAGTTCCATCCCAGACTCGGGTGAACAAATTTTTAGCATTTGAATTCACCCTCCGAGACATATTTTAAACGTCATTATTATAAATGTTTCAAGTCATATTTCAAACAGTCGTTTTGATATATTCGTCCAACTAATCTGTATTTTACTAAGGGATTGACTACTTGATGTTATGTACCTATTTTTGAGATGTGAGCATCCAGACCACGAAACTATACAAATCGTTCTGATCTATGTGTCCAACTAATCTAAATTTTTACTAAGGGATTGACTAGTTGATATTATAATATGTTTGAGATGCGAGCTTCCTAGCAACCAGACCAGCAAACAATACAAATCACTATCAGTGCGTTCCAAATCACGATCGCAACGCCACTTTCGCCACTTCAGTTAAAGCCAGTTAAGGCACTTCCCCTCACAACGATGACGTCACGGAGGGGTGGTAGTTCCCTCTCCCCTCGGCCTCCCGCATCCCGTGCATTTATCGCATCCCGCGCTTTTATAATTTAAGTGATCTTTTAGTTTTAGTACCTGCCTACCTAAGTAGGTACTTAATTTCTTTTTTTTTCGAGCAAAGGGTTGAGCTTCAATGTATAAAATGAAATTTATAGAATTGGTCCATATATTACTAAATATTGATATATTCAACTAGGAACCTACCTACTGTTCAACTATACGAATTTAACGATTTTTTAAAGCACATTTTGGATAGGTAGTACATCTCTATTGGTAATCACGAAACGCGTACGTAGATATCATCCTATTTTCAGGGTTCTTGATTTTTGAGAATAACTAGAAATTTTCGATTATGAAGATCTTAGTAGGTAGACATACATAATGAGCCAAAACGGACTATCATGAAGGGGTTTATACCAACATTATTCGCTACAGGTACTTACTCAATAAACGGCTCCAATTATTGTAATGTATATTAATGTACGTACCTACGTTACCTTACACATTTCGACTATGTGTTGCATACGAGTCTGCAACACGTTGGGAAATTTTATGCCTTTAGTTCAAGAATGAACATTAATATGTTGGATTCTATTTTGAACAAATAATTTTGACGAATAATATTCAAAACAATAATTTTCATCACAATTGTATCAATAAATTCAATGATTTCAATAAACTCTTGTAATAAAGCAATTATCTCTACCCACGGCTTCATTTTGGTGTTTTCTCGGAGTGATTTCTAACGTGGAAACTAATAACAACAAAACAAGCGGCATTGTTTACTACATCCATTAATTACATTTTTAAATATAAAATGGCGACATAAATACCAAGAACAAGTACCTACGAGAGAAATGCGTGATAAATCGAGAGCTTTCAAACGAATGGTGAACGATTTCTGTCAAAGTGCCAAAGTAAAGACATGTCAATGTCAAAATCAAGACATGTCAATGTCAAAATTCACGCTCATTTGCGATATCTGTTATCTTATCGCCCGTCTTATCACAACGACCACACTGACCCAGCTCTGGACATGGGTCGAAGATGGAAGATTTCACCCGCCATATTGAAGGGTGGGAGAAATCCGTGACGTCATCGATGTGGTGAAATGGGCGATCATGGCAGAAAACGGAACGGCAAATGGCGTCTATTTTGGGGCGAAAGTGGCGTTGCGATCGTGATTCGGAACGCACTGTATGATCTATTTGTCTAACTAATCTATATTTTAGCAGCGGACATGGATAAATAAAAATTTAGGCACTAATTCATTCAACGGAACTGGGGTACGTTACACCAGTTTCCGTTTGAGACTATCCTCTATTTGCGTACCTATTCGTGCACTAAAAATAAGAAGACTTTGGGGGAACGTAGTAACAATTCAGCTCAGTAGGGGCGCGTACAGCGGGATATTGTGTGTACCAAATATCATATCTGAAACTCTGTCACCATCAAAATTATGGGAGTATCAGGGCCCTGGTCCTATGCGAGATCCCACCTAAACGGGGAGAAAATAGAGAGTTCCTAGTAGATAAATAAAACATTGTATGTCTTGAGGTATTGACAATCCGGCGCCGTAACTCTGACACAATGAGTTACGGTGGTGCATCCTACCGCACAGATATTTTAACGGATCGCAATCCGGAAAAAACGTAATTGTCTAAAATAAACTCCTTCCATGGACTCAAATAACCTCCTAGGGATAATTTCCTCTTTCCATGGATTTAGCGTTACAACTAGATCCGTTAAGGACTTGACGTGACTTTAAGGTGCGGTAAAGTAGAGAGTTCCTAGTAGATCCGTAAAACACAATGTCGTGCGGTATTGACAATCCGGTGCCGTAACTCTGACGCAATGAGTTACGGTGACGCATTCTTCTGTACAGATCAAAGAGCTTATAATAGGATAGAGATGACAGGTCGTGGAGGGGGAAGAAGCCACTTGAGACTCAGCCCAGTCGGGGAGTGAAACCAGGTAGTCAATGAAATAACGATAGCAGTATCGATATTTTTGGATCGATAACTACTATCGATGGTTTCGGAGCATCGATGTACGTAACTGAAATTGTAAGTCAAATTCGTAGTTAAAACCTAATTTTCCCCGAACCGCTAAATTCATAAATATTCAATTATTTTATCTATTTCCCATGTGATTATTTGGGTGTTCTGTTGTTTCTTCTCTCAAAAACACATTTTAGGTGTACATATTAGCTGTGTATTTGTATCTTGCATTTTACTTGTTTTAAATTTTCCAGGTTCAAACTTAACTCCTTTGATTATAATCAAACTGGGCGAAGTGGGTTAAAATAACGATTTTCCTGTTAAAATCCTGTTATAATGCTATGGCATCCTCTAAAACAGCATAGCTTCGCCATCCTAGGCTCGAAATCAAGCACAATCAAAATAGTTCAGTATACCACAGCTACCTTGTTGAAGATACAGATGAAAATAATATAATAAACAAGTAAAATTACAATAACAGAGAAGAATAATGAAGCCTCAACTCGAACTCAGATCTTAGTCGACCGAATTTTCATAGACAATCGTTATTCCGTGGCAGGAGCGTACAGAATGCTTAGAGTTTACGATCACAAAACTGAAGGGTGAGGCCGCAACAGAGGCTAGTTTTGAAATGAGGTTTTATAACAGTGTTGGAGGTTACCCCCGACCATATGATTGTAGGATCCGCCCCTTCGAGAAAACTGGCTTCATGAGCTCCCACAGTTCAACAGACACATGCCCTCTCTATCCGATTATAAGATCTTTGGTATAGATACGTTAATAGAGAGTTCCTAAACATCCGTTGGTCTCAATACGGTGTGCGGTAACGAGAAACTTTACCGTGCCTTAAAGTCACGTCAAGTCCTCAACGGATCTAGTTGTAACGCTAAATCCATGGAAGGAGGAAATTATCCCTAGGAGGTTATTTGAGTCTATGGAAGGAGGTTATTTTAGAAGATTACGTTTTTTCCGGATTGCGATCCGTTAACGTATCTGTACGGAAGGATGCGTACCGTCAATACCGCACGACGTAATGTGTTTTACGGATCTACTAGGAACTCTCTAATGAATCGCGATCCGGAAAAAACGTAATCGTCTAAAATAACCTCCTAGGGATAATTTCCTCCTTCCATAGATTTAGCGTTACAACTAGATCCGTTAAGGACTTGACGTGAATTTAAGGTGCAGTAGAAGTTTCTCGCTACCGCACGCCGCATTGAGACCGAAGGATCTCTAGGAACTCTCTAATAAACTACAGCTCTAACGAAAACAATGAATTACCTACTGAAAAACAAGCTTTGGGAAGTGGGCACCTACCACAGAATAGGTATACTAAAGAACTAGTAGGTATACTATACCAGTAGGTATACTAAAGAACCTAGCTAGAGAACGATAAAATTATAATTTAAGTAAATGACTACCTAAGCTCCTACCCGTTTGTCAGGACGTCTATACTTACTTCCAAACATTCCACAACACACTGTTAACAAATTTGATTTTTCTTCTTTTCCACCGGTTTAGAAACGCAAAAAAGCACCCTCAAAAAATGCTCTAGATATCATTGTTCAATCACCTGCCGCAAAGTTAATGTACCGCCAGATAGGCACTTATATCGATTGAGAAAAGCATAGAAAAAAACAATCCTCATAGCAATAATATAACAATCCTCAAGTTATAATAACCTGCCTCCACCACCGCAAATATCGCAGGTAATTATTTGGGAGCAGTGTCGTAAGGCGACTGTGGTAACAGAGTACTTATTGTAATTTACGTAAGTATTTAATGAATTCATTACGTAAAGTATTGTCTACTATTGCAATTTCAGGTAGACCATACTTGAAAGTATGCTACATCATACCTAAATAATAACCTAATGTTGAAATACCTACTCTGCTGCCTACAAACTTTGTTGATTGTAGTACCTAGTGAAGGTGTTCCATTGTTTGAGACAGATAATCCAAATTTTGTAGAGTCAAAAATACAAATCAATATTGGAAGTAGGTATAGTGTTGGCAACTGCACGAACAAAATTGCAGCGCATTCCAACTACAAATCGGGGACTGATCATACCTTTTCAAGCGGCGATGTTCCTCTTGGTTTCTTGCTTCTACAGAGTCTCCAACAAACGAAGTAGGCAGCAGAACTTTAAAATTATTTTCCGGCAGAATAAACTTAAGTACGATGACACTCCCTCATGCGCAAACCGAACAAAATTGCTTCTTCCACCAAAATTATTGATTGATGATTGTTATGAAAAACAAGAATTTCTGAGGGGAGGATCGGGAGAACACGATCCTGAGCTCTTTTCAGAAGAATCCGCTAATAGCGCTGGAATATCCGTTTTATCTCCGGAAAACCTGATCTACCGCAGGAAGTGCCAACCGCACGGTTCAAGCCGAATACCTGTTCCTGCTCCGAATACCGGTTGTTCTGTTCTTGCTCAATTAACAGCTCTTATCGGATAATGGACCCCCGTTCTCCTCGCAGACATTCGCGGACTTAATGGAAAAACGGGAAATCGCCGTCAAATTTTCTCCCCCAAACAACCCCTCGCTCAAATGATCAGGAGGAAAAATACGTTTCTACGAGTATTTTGAAGAATGCATTAATTACGAAAAACCAAAGCCCAATACACTAGTCTCTCTTAAGAGAACTCCCTCAACTTCATCTGGCATGGCACCTACGGGAGCTGTATGAACATTAGTTACCTAATTATCTCATTAACTAATTTTATCCAATTATTGACAGCATTGATGTGGAAACCCTGAACATCATTAAGGTGGCACCACTGTTCCCACTCGTTTTGAAGACTCTACACAGAAAGAAGACAACTTCCACCAGTATAAGTTATGCTCATGTTTAATACGAATGTATTGATAAAGTTATAAATGTTAATTGTTCAGTTTTAATCAATAAAGTTTCTTTGGTTCATGCGAAGTTCATTTGGAATATAAAGAACGTCTTTGGTAAGTAAAACCACAAGTTTAGTTGAATATCCCGATACGTATACGTGCGGTAGCTGATCGTGTAATAGTTGGTTTTCCAAGGGCTGAGCGGTCGGGTGAAAACCCACTACTACGCTTGCCCAACGCTAAAACTAGGTAGGTTAAGATACTTACCAGAACGGGGACTGGATCTATGAAGTTGCAGCAGACCAGACGTAAGGGTCGTTGACTAGGCGTCCCGAGGGATCGCCGAAAAATGACTCTACTATTTATTAAATTATCCAGATACTGCTGGATGACTCTAAGGTTTTTAAGAGTAAGTGAAACTTCGAAAAATTTTGAAGAAGAGTAATAGAATTCGGAGCACCTCGGCTTCCGTCCAAAAATGAAATAAAAGGTAAGTAATTATACTTCAAAAAAATGGGTAATGGAGTTAAGCCCCTGAATATTACTGTTAAACTTGATTTACTTTTCGTATATCACCAGGAAGAGGTCCAGTTCAAGAATAATGCCGTTTGTAGGAACACAATAATAATCGAATTTAATAAAAAAAAACATTAAAGAATCCACACAAATAAAAAAACAGTACATGAGATGAATAACACTTACAATTATCCGAATGAACTCAGAAAGGAATGAGAACCTGGGCGGGAATAAGATACCCGAATAGTAAATAAAAAAAATATATAAGTCGGCGGAGGGCCGAAAACAATTTAAAGAATGGACAAATCTTACAACTATTTAAGAAACTTGAAATGAAATAAAACTCTTGGCGGGGATAAGATACCCGAATGAAAGTGTAGATTGGCTGAGAGCCGAAACAAATTAAAGGGGGTGCGCGTCTCCAACTGGGACGTGAATGCTTGGCAAGATGGCGACCGGGGTGAAGCCCCAACAGGAATTGAACATGTGGTCTTACCACTTCGAAATAAAATACATGTCTAAGGTGAATAAAATTTGAGGGAACCACAATAAAACTGTACAATAATTAGATCTGAATTTACCGGTGGGTATGGCACAAGAAGAGTCCGATTGCAAGGTCCTTGGGAAATGTCCGGGTCTGCGTGAGGTTCCACTTCGGCTGGGAGGGCGTACCGGTGCACCAGATGTATCCAAGAGGGGTTCCACAACGTGTCGGGGGGTTTCGGGCTTACGAGTTACTGAGATCGACTATTGACTTCACTGTTCATGTATCTACTTCTTCACTTCTACTGACTGACTATATGTTTCACACTGACTAACACTTCTTCTGACAAACTGTATTGGGACTCGCGCCGGTTCACTTGCGGCCACGATCCGGGTCACTTGAGAGGGGTTCCTGCTTCAGGATAGGTCTGGTGAGTGGCTCGACTATGACGCGACTGCCGGCCGCTGCGGCGGCCAGTCGCTTCCTTCCCCCTTTCTCCCACCATGCTCCCCTACTCCCTCTCCGGCTGCGCGTCGCCTCCTGCGCTCCTTCCCCTCCTGCCGGTCCCACCAGCTGGTCTGCCGCATGGATCGGCGCGACATGGATCACCAGCATGGAACAGTTTCTTCTTCACCAGCGCCTGCGGCGCTCCATCACACCCCTCCTTTCCCCGGAGGCCGATGCCCTCATCGGCAATTCGCCGTCCCTCCGGCGTTACGGCAGGGAGTGGCAGAGGTAACCCCGGACGGGCCTCCAGCAGTGCCCGCTCGTATCTCCAACGCCTACAACCAGGGCATTTTGGCGGTCGGGTGTCCCGGTGTTCTTTGCTTCCGCATGCGCGCGGGTGGTTCGGATGGCCTGGCGGGAACCTCCTCCCCTTTGTCACCAGCCTGTTCCAAAAGGTTTTACAGGAGTGGCACCTGAAGCCTATAATCAACTTTCCCGGGAGATTGCACACGGGGCAGGTGCTCAGTATGATCTTGACGGAGGTCGCAGTGGCATCCCTGCGTGGGGGCGTGATGGGAGAATACGGTGGCGGGTCCCCGCTTTCCGCATCCTCCGGCTCCATTGGTGCGGCCAGGCTAGCGATCGGCTCCGTGGATGGTCGCTCCGGCGTTGACGCCGCGTCCGGTGTTTCTGGTCCGCCGGCAAGGCCCCATCCGCTCAACTCGGCAATCGTCTCGCTCCGGCATCGCGCCAGCTGCTCCTGCAGAGCGTGGACTTGGTACCTTAGCATTGCGATATCGCGTTCCGAAGATACCGTCGATGGTTCAGGTTGCTCGGGCTCCGCGACGATCGCCGCCAGCTGCGTGACGCACCTTGTCACTGCCTGCAACTGTCTGGGCATCCCCTCGAAAGTCTCGGAGATTCGCCCGATGGCTTCGATCGCCCTTAGGGTGATCCCCCTCTTCTCCTCCCAACTCCTGCCGCTCCCGCTGCCGTCCGGCAATCGTGGCGTCGCCATACCCCAGCCGGTTCCCCCTGAAACAAAGAGATATGGCCGCGGTCACCACACGAACCATCACTCCCACCTCATGCCCTCATGCACATGCACATCAATGTGGCGGCCGCGATTGGTCGCCCCGGCCCGGACCCCAATCCCTCCTACCCCAGACGGGTCCCAACCACACGTCGGCGCGTCGAGCGGGAGCAACCGGACACAGAATAAACGACCGGACCCTCGTGGCCGGAAAGCAAACTTGGTTTATTTGTAAGTATATGGATAGTTTGACATCGATTTCTTGTATTTTAACAGTTCTTTACATTTCATGGCATGGTGTTCATAAAAAAAAGTTTTTACACTTACTACTAAATTAATCAAAACATTTACATAACATATTTCCTTCCTCTCAGGTTTCCTTTTTTTTCAGGTTTCGTTTTTTTCAGGTTCCTTCTTTTCAGATGCCTTCTGCGGACGACGGCTGCTGCGCCCCGCTATGCATCCGAGCGTAATCAACGCGTGGTCGTCGTCGTAAATTGTATCCCGGGGACTCCGCTGACTCGTTCGTCTCCTCGGCCCCGGTGGTGAGAGCGGTCCCCTCTGGGGACTGGTCTTGCTGCCCGGGTCCTGGTTCTTGGGGTAAGCGCGATGGTGGATCCTCGTCCTCCACTTCGAGCCATTCCGATTCATCGGGCCCTCCCTGAGGCGACGGCATCTCGTGGGGCGGCACCTGCGGTCCGGCGCTGGGCATGTCGGTGGTCGTGGCCTCGTCCGGCACCCAACCCAGAAAGGCGGGCTTCAGTCTGCTCAGGTGATGACGTGAGACCTGGCCCATCACGTCCACGACCTCGTAGTTAACTTCCGTTAACTTTCTCTTGACAGTGAGCGGGCCGATCCATGGGCTCCAGAATTTCTTGATGGCCCCTTGTGGCGGTACCATTTGTTTGGCGTAGACGCGCTGTCCTTCGCGGAAGCTCCGCGCATGCCGCCTCTGGTTGATGGCTTTCTCGCGCGCGTACCATGCACGTCGCAGCTGGCCCTCGGTGAGTCTCCTTACCTTCCGGATCTCTTGTGTCCGTTTGTGGGGTCCTGTGGCGGGAGTGGGTGCGGTCTCAAGTTCCGCTATGTGTGGTAGCCGTAACTCCCTCCCGTACAGTACCTTATTCGGAGAATAGCCGGTACTGTGGTGCGGAAGGCTCCGATAGGCCGCTAGTGCCATAGGTAAGGCGGTTTCCCAGTCCGTGGTCTCGGAGCGGATCTTGGCCACGATGTTTGCCAAGGTGCGGTGAAACCGCTCACAAACTCCGTTACTCTGTGGGTGGTACGCAGATGTCTTGACCTGTCTGATGGCCCACACCTCGCACAGCTCCTTGAGAAGCCCGGACACGAATGCGGCTCCTCTGTCCGAAACCAATTGCTCGGGGGCGCCATGTGCGGGAATGTACCGGGTCGTCAGTATCCTGGCGGTAGTGGCTGCTGTACAATCGGCGGTGATGTAAGCTTCGGCGTATTTCGAGAAGTGGTCGATGACAGTGAGGATGTACCTGGTCCCAGTTTCTCCTGGTATGGGTCCTACGAAGTCGATCCCGACGATCTGTCCGATCCTGGAGGGCAATTCTGGTTTCTGTATTGGGGCTTCTAATCCGGTTGGGGTGTTTCGTTGTTGACAGGCCACACAGCTCCGGACGAACGCCTCCACGTCCCTCATCATCTTGCTCCAGTAGCCGTACCGCTGGGCGATTCTTTTGGTGGTGTCGACACCCGGGTGTCCGGCCCATTGATGCTCATGGCAATTCGTCAGGTACCATGTTCGTAGCGTGCTTGGTATCAGCGGGACGAAGGCGCTGCCCTCGTTCTGGTTCACCCGGATCTTCCATATACCATCCACCTTCTGAACCTTCCCGTTCTCGTGCGCCCGGATCATCGATTGCACCCAAGGGTCCAGGGTTTGACCGGCGATGAGCAGCTCCCTGGGCATACTCAGGACAAATACGGCGCCGATGGTCAAACGGCTGAGACCGTCAACATGCGTCATCTGGGCTCCGGGGCGGTATCTGGGTTCGTACTCGTACTCGGTGAGCCTCAGTATCCAGCGTCCGATCCGGGATGTCGGGTCCCTGACGTTCATGGCGGCAGTCAGGGCCGCGTGATCCGTCTGGAGGATGAACTTCCTTCCCAGGAGGTACTCCTGGAAGTGGCCCGTGGCCCACATCACGGCCAGGAGTTCGCGCTCCGTGGTGGAATATCTTGTCTCGGTGTCTTTGAGGGTCCTGCTGGCAAAGGCGATCGGGTGCTCCCCGTCTTCGAATTCCTGGGACAGAACAGCCCCGAGGGCTGTGCCAGAAGCATCGGTGGCCAGGATGAAAACCCGCCCGAAGTCCGGGTAGGCCAACACAGGTCGTGACGTCAACGAGGCCTTCAGTCCATCGAACGCCTCCTGCTGCTCGTTTTCCCACAAAAATGGTTGCCCCTTCCGAAGCAACTTCGTAAGGGGGCGGCTGATAACGGAGTAGCCCTGCACGAAGCGTCGATAAAACCCGGCGAGACCCAAGAAGGCTCGCAGCTCTCTGACGGTGGTCGGCGCACGCTGGTCCTGAATGGCGGATATTTTCTCGGGATCCATCTCCACTCCGTCCCTCGATACGACGTGACCTAGGTAGTTCACCTGAGCCCGCATAAAGGAACACTTGGCCAGGTTCACCCGGAAACCCGCCTCCTCGAACCTCCGGAATACCTCCTGCAAGAGTCGGAGATGTGACTCGACGTCCGGAGTGAACAGGATCACGTCGTCCAGGTAGATCAGACAGCCCTCTCCGATGATGCCGTCCAGGGCGTCGTTCATGGCGGCCTGAAATGTTGCCGGTGCGTTTTTGAGCCCAAAAGGCATACGGGCGCATTCGAAGTGCCTGTTCAGGGCGGTGAAGGCAGTCTTCTCTCGGGAGTCCGGGGCCACCGGGATCTGATGGTATCCCATGGTCAGGTCGAGGGTGGAGAACCACTTACTTCCACCCATCAGTGATAGAGTCTCCTGAAGTCGGGGAAGGGGGTATTTGTTACCCTTGGTGACCTGGTTCAGGCCTCTGTAATCAATGCAGAACCTCCAACGCTGCGGCTCGCCAGGTGGAGTCTTTTTCTTGGCCATGACCACGGGCGCATTCCATGGGCTCCGTGAGGGGGTGATGACGCCGTCCGCCAACATGTCCTGCACCTGCGTCTCCACGAATTCTCGCAGGGCATGGGGCACCGGATATGGTCGTCTGGCCACCGGCTCGGCGTCTCCGGTGTCAATGTCGTGCGCTACCGGCAGGGTACACCCCGTCTTGCCCGGTTTACCAAACAGGTGGGTGTTCTGAAAAAGGCAGTCTTCCAGCCGGCCGCGTTCCGTTCCGGTCAAGTGCTCCACATGGGCGAGGATTTGCTGTGAGAGTTCCTCGGGTGAGGTGGCCTCGTCCCATTCCTCGGTAGGAAGCGGCTCAGGCTCATCGTGGTTGGTCATGGTAGAGTTAGGTCGGTGCTCCTCGTGGAAGGCAGCACTGGTGGTTTCCTCGTGGTTCATCATCGGGTTGGTGGTCGGCATTCTCGGGGTTTGAAGTCCCGCAGACAGTTGTTCCAGACGACGCTGAGTCTCTGGGTCCCGCACTATTGCTCCGACGGTGAGACGCTCGCCGGTCCTCGGGTGGTTCATCTCCACTGCGCCCGTGTCCGTTCGGATGCAGATCGGGAACTTCCGCAGGAGATCCAGCCCCAACAGGTTCAACCCCGAGTCCGGTCTGTCGAAAACGAAAAACTCGTGGGTGGTCTGAACGGGTCCGATAACCACGGGTGCGGTTTGGACCCCGCGGAGCGGAATGCGCTGGCCGTCCGCTCCCCACAGCTCGGCCGCCGTCGGTCGGAGATCCACTCCCGGTATGGCATCGGACAGAGCTGACACTGCGGCTCCTGTGTCCAAAACCATACGGCGCTCCGCTGTCCCCAGTTTCACGGTGACCGCGATCATTGGTCTCGCGGTGAACGCCACGGTCGTTTGGAACGCCACCACCTCGTCGCCTCGGATCTCCTCATCGGGTTCGCCCGCCGTTTCGGCGGTTATCGCAGCCGCGGGGGCTCCTGCTTGGATGTCCGTCGGGGAGGGACCCATCATCTTTCGCTTCTTGAAGCAGTCGGCTTCGTGATGTCCCCCACCGCCGCAGAAGTCGCAATAGTCGTCTTCGGCCCGCCTTCGTGGGCAAACTGCCGGGAAGTGTGTCGTCTCGCCGCAAAAGCAGCATGGTCGTCGTGGTTTCGGGGCGGCGGTGCCCCACGTCGGCGGTTTCCGCCGATTTTCCCCATAGTACGGTGGTACTGGGGGGGCTGCTTGACTGGTAGTGACGCCTCCTCGATGAGGGCATCGGAGAGCGAAATGGCCGACCTCCCCGCAGTTGTAGCATTTCCGGGGTTCCTGGTTCATGATTCCCGCTACGTCCCAGCGCAGCTCCGGGTCGTCATCCGCTCGGCCGGCGCCTTCCCAGTCCTCGGCCTTATCCACCGCGTCCTCCAGAGTTTCGAGGGGCCCCCGTCGCAGGAAGAGGCTGGTCTCTCGGTCCACTCCGTGGACGAAGGCTCTCAGGGTCTTTTCTCGAATCCAGCTCGGTCGGCGTGCTAGCGGTACATCTCGTTCGGCCTCCACGGCGCGTGACGCCAGGCCCAGCAATCGTTCGGCGAACTTCCGGACGGGCTCTCCGGGCTGTCGTCGGGTAGACCAAAGTTTGGCGGTGGCCTGCTCTGGATCTTCTTTCCGGTACCATCTGAGGATATGGGTTTTCAGCCGCTCGTACGGCTGGTCACCGGTGGCTTCCGACAGGAATCGCTTGGCCATCCCTTTCAGCCGGGATCTGAGGAATCGTACCCGCTGCTCCTGTGTGAGGTTGACGGTGGCCTGTTCCACCTCCTGGAAAAACTGTTGGGCAGGGATGCTGCCAGCCTCATCTGGGTTCCAGACATCCACCTCCAGGAACAGGGATCTGGGCAGTCCGGCGCCCGGTTCTTCAGTGCGTCGATTCCCTCCTTGGGTGGCGAAATAGCCTCCCATCTGAGCCATGGCCGTAGTCACGGCCTCCAGAAGTTCTTGGGTTGAGGTTGGTTCACAGTCACTTGTAGACATGTTGTACGGTGGTTATTGGTGACGTCACAAATAAGAAAAAAAATTTACAATGGTTGAAAGAGAATACACAAAAACACA
Source organism: Adelphocoris suturalis (assembly GCA_030762985.1). Lineage (NCBI taxonomy): Eukaryota > Metazoa > Arthropoda > Insecta > Hemiptera > Miridae > Adelphocoris > Adelphocoris suturalis. Next base: position 135,929,788 of record CM061040.1, read on the forward strand.
AAACACTGGAAATTGGCACTATTCGGTGGAATGTACCGGCACACTGTACCGGGTCACCCTGTTGTGCCGGGTCGCCCTGCTGTGCCGGGTCGCCCTGCTGTACCGAATCACCCTGTCGTGCCGGATCGCCCTGTTGTGCCGGGTCGATTGGCTTGGGGTGTGCCGGGTCTGTCTCGAGTCGTCGCCTCTATGCCCGGTGACCCGCCCACAAGTCGACCCGGAACAGTTTCCTGATCCGGACGCCTGAACACGCGTGAGGTCGCCCCAACCGTCTGAGGCGGCACAGATCCGGACCGCGACGACCAACCCGACCCGTTAGCCACTGAGTGTGTTGTCCCCAGCGCTCGATCTCTCTCTCGCACGCCTCTCTCTGATGGTGTTTTCGTGTCCACGGCCCTATTTCCTTGTTTTTACAGAAATAGTGTCCTAGGATCGTGTTATTTAGTCGCAATCGTGTAGTCAATAAACAACAATAATATAAAAAAAATCAAACAAAATTCAATACGGCTCTGGCCAACCTCCTGGTGATTTGCTAACTCCTAGTCTACGTTGGGCCTCGAACCGAGGGTTCGTGACAATCGAAATTGTCCTACAAATCCCAGACGCTGCCACCAATTGTAATAGTTGGTTTTCCAAGGGCTGAGCGGTCGGGTGAAAACCTACTACTACGCTTGCCCAACGCTAAAACTAGGTAGGTTAAGATACTTACCAGAACGGGGACTGGATCTATGAAGTCGCAGCAGACCAGACGTAAGGGTCGTTGACTAGGCGTCCCGAGGGATCGCCGAAAAATGACTCTACTATTTATTAAATTATCCAGATACTGCTGGATGACTCTAAGGTTTTTAAGAGTAAGTGAAACTTCGAAAAATTTTGAAGAAGAGTAATAGAATTCGGAGCACCTCGGCTTCCGTCCAAAAATGAAATAAAAGGTAAGTAATTATACTTCAAAAAAATGGGTAATGGAGTTAAGCCCCTGAATATTACTGTTAAACTTGATTTACTTTTCGTATATCACCAGGAAGAGGTCCAGTTCAAGAATAATGCCGTTTGTAGGAACACAATAATAATCGAATTTAATAAAAACATTAAAGAATCCACACAAATAAAAAAACAGTACATGAGATGAATAACACTTACAATTATCCGAATGAACTCAGAAAGGAATGAGAACCTGGGCGGGAATAAGATACCCGAATAGTAAATAAAAAAAATATATAAGTCGGCGGAGGGCCGAAAACAATTTAAAGAATGGACAAATCTTACAACTATTTAAGAAACTTGAAATGAAATAAAACTCTTGGCGGGGATAAGATACCCGAATGAAAGTGTAGATTGGCTGAGAGCCGAAACAAATTAAAGGGGGTGCGCGTCTCCAACTGGGACGTGAATGCTTGGTAAGATGGCGACCGGGGTGAAGCCCCAACAGGAATTGAACGTGTGGTCTTACCACTTCGAACTAAAATATATGTCTAAGGTGAATAAAATTTGAGGGAACCACAATAAAACTGTACAATAATTAGATTTGAATTTACCGGTGGGTATGGCACAAGAAGAGTCCGATTGCAAGGTCCTTGGGAAATGTCCGGGTCTGCGTGAGGTTCCACTTCGGCTGGGAGGGCGTACCGGTGCACCAGATGTATCCAAGAGGGGTTCCACAACGTGTCGGGGGGTTTCGGGCTTACGAGTTACTGAGATCGACTATTGACTTCACTGTTCATGTATCTACTTCTTCACTTCTACTGACTGACTATATGTTTCACACTGACTAACACTTCTTCTGACAAACTGTATTGGGACTCGCGCCGGTTCACTTGCGGCCACGATCCGGGTCACTTGAGAGGGGTTCCTGCTTCAGGATAGGTCTGGTGAGTGGCTCGACTATGACGCGACTGCCGGCCGTTGCGGCGGCCAGTCGCTTCCTTCCCCCTTTCTCCCACCATGCTCCCCTACTCCCTCTCCGGCTGCGCGTCGCCTCCTGCGCTCCTTCCCCTCCTGCCGGTCCCACCAGCTGGTCTGCCGCATGGATCGGCGCGACATGGATCACCAGCATGGAGCAGTTTCTTCTTCACCAGCGCCTGCGGCGCTCCATCACAATCGTGTGATTTGGCCCACTTAGCCTTTTCTCTTGTGTTCATATCAAATCGACTAATAATGTCTCTTATAAAGGATCTTCAGCCTATCAAATAAAGATAAAGGATCTTCTGCCTATCAAATAAAGCAACTGCCAATTTGGGCTAGTATTACAATGTTTACAATGTTGTCGGTTTGAGACATAAAGGTAAAATCCCTCTTGTGTGGTTGAGGAGGTAAGTAGGTACTGCACCTAAAAAGGAGCTGTATTCTGCCGATTGAAACTAAGACTGCCTTGCTTCCAAATAATGGTAGGTGTTTGGAATTTTCGTATTTTCGATCTTCTGATAGGCGATAAAGATTTGGGCAGATATAACGAAAATCCACACAGGCAAGGATGATGCAATCGCGTCTAAATAAAGCCTAACTTGGACTTTGAGATTCAATTGAGTTTGAGGTTCAGGTTGGTTACTGCTTGGATGTCTACTGTCATAGCAGTTGTTGGCTGTTATCACAGTTGCCGTGGCAGTGATCCTTATGCTTAGTATCAATGTCATAGCAGCTGATATACCATAACAGTAAGCCCTGAAATTCTGAACCTTTTTGTTGGAATCAAAAATAAAGTTATGCATCGTCCTGGATACAAACTCAAAACTATGAGCTTGGATTCGTCCTCCAAGTGTTTTTCTCGAGAACAAAGAGTGTTGAGTGCACTCTGAAATCGCAACTACGAACATGGGTGACACCCATAGGGAGTTATGTCTACCTATATAATGTTGAATGAACTTTATAATGTCTAGTGCGTTTTGAACTCCTACAATGACTGAACACAGAGATGGGCATTGGGCACAGCCAACACGCGCGCCAATAAAGGTTGTCATGCAAGTTGGTTGTTGAATGAAATCACTTCGTCAACTGAATGGATGCTATGTGATATCCATTCTTGCTCACTTTTTTAAAATAAAGTACCTATCTACTTATTTGCACATGATTTATATTACTTGTCAATTAAAGTATCATAAATGAAATAAGTAACTAAGCAATTCGGTATGTGTATGAGTAAAGTGATGTTCATTTAATGTTGTTAAAGATTGTATAAAATAATGCAACATGCATGACGCCTGGGATACAGGGCTTTAGTGATGCTGATCGCCATTCATGGGTTGCTGATGACCCCTGTTTATTCACCAAAGTTAACGTTCTAACGTTCTTTGTTGTGTAGGCTAGGATTGGTAGGCGATCCTGAATGGGACAGCTTAGCTATGCCTGAGACGTTCTTTGTATGAGTGATCAAATATAACGTTGATAGTGATACAGTTTCATAATTATGAACTTACTGTATTTTCAAACCAGTGGCATTAATTTATTGGTTGTTGAGAATCTCATGCAATCCTTTGGGTTGCTAAGGATACCTCAATCCCTGGTAAGATGAATAAAGAACAATGCACTGGTTTCGTTACAACGACTATTCCACTACTTTTGCACACAATTTATTATACAATAATGTACCATATCGGTAGGTATTGAGAAAGGTGCGAGAAGTAGGTAGTCAAGCACTATCTATTGAGAAGGATAACGAATTACTAAGTTTTTTTTAAAATAAAGGTTGCTGTGAATTTTTTTGTTGTGAGGCCTATTGCATCTGAATATTTATGCAATACATTATGAAGAATCATAAATATGGTGAATTCGTGTAGTTGTAAACTAATGAGAAATTGCCCTTCAAACCAATTCCAATAACACATGTAAAGTGATAACAAAACCAATTTTAAATCCGCTGGGATTAAATTACTAAACTTTATGGTATTTCACAACATTAAATAAATACTTATTTTAAACGGAAAAATAAATAAATAAATAAAAGTAAATGATAACACTAATAGATGATTATAAAAAGGTAGTAATTAACCTTTTTTTCACGTGTTGTGGGGCTCCTCACATATTGTTCACAGTAGGTTCACTAAGAAACTAAGATTAATAAGTATGAAACGCAAGTTGACTTATATGTCACTGTGCTTAGTCTTTCTAGCTTCTTTCTTCGCATACAAAGGTAAACAGCTGCAGCCCCAATAATTTTTGAATAAAGTCCCAAACGAAGCACACCACTAGTAGAACAAGTGAGATTAAGAAAAAAAACATGGATTTTAATGAAAGCAAACTGCGGAAAGATCTGATTAAAGTTATAGATGGCAGAATCAATCTTATTGAACAGAGCCTGGAACAAAGAAATAAAGAAATAGAAAACAAAATCACAGCTCTTGAACAACGGTTTCAACAGCATGCTGAGGAAACTAAGGAAATACTCACCAACTTGCTAGAATGCATCCAAAGACAAGAAGGTAATGTTTGGCCCGATTTGACCAACATCACACAAAGACAAGAACCTGGCACAACCGATTCAAACAGTGTCACTCTTGTTCAAGACAGTCACCTTGAGGAAAACCGTGACACAAATACTTCCACTTGGAAGTCAAGGCGTGATGAAAAGCCAAGGTCAGTCAACACCCATACGAGTGCGGTAGAAAAACCCTGGTTAAACTTGAAGCGATTTGACCACATTTTGAACAGAGATAGTGACTATCATCTTTGGCGGGACAAGATTAGAGCAGAGATTCTTGCCAAAGACTGCATCTGTGTTTTTGAAAAGGATGGCCAATCAAGAGGTAAATATGATGAAACTGATATTGCCAGCATGAGGTATTATGTTCGTTCATTCATCATAGGACAACTTGGACCCTTCCACCACTCACTTGTCCAATATACTGAAGACCCTGTGGAGATGATGAAGCTGCTTGATCAAGCTGGACAACCGCTGAATAAGTTTGGTGAATACGAACTTCAGGAGCGATTTAACCATCTTAAATATGAACCCTCCAGGGAATCAGTTTTGGAGTTTGTCACCAGATATGAAGATCTAATTGTACAACTGAGGAGACATGTAAAACTTACTGAGGAGCAAGTCAAAAAAACCTTAATTCTGGCCATAAAGCCAGCTCTGCCAAGCATCTACAACAAAGAATCCAGTGCGCCAAAACCAGGCTTAACAATTGCCGAAATAAAATCACTCATGTTTGATGAAGAAAATCTGACAAAGGAAGAAAGACGTAGAGATGGGCAAAGTAGTATGGTCTGTGATACCAAGGGCACTCTGTGAGGTTTGTATTTACTAGGGGGGATGAGCTTGAGCCCCTGTCCCTTCTATTTAAACCTCTTTACCGTCACGAGGGGTTGTCAGCCTCCGGACGTGTGATCTGTTCAGAAAAATATCAGCCCCTCTGTTTTTCCCTATTCCTGCACTGCTTTTAAAGGAAGAGTGATAAAGGTGGTGAAATGATTATTGAAGCATTGGGCAGTTTCGGGAAAAGTTAATCAATATTTATTATTGTAAACATTCTCAATCTTGCGTATACTTATGAGCTTAATGTTCAAAAAACTGTTTAACTTGTACTTAACACAACTGTAATTCTTTATACTCTAACCCCTACAATCTAGGTCCCTACCTAATGCCTCCAAAGTTACCCTAACGCTTCGCGGGTGACTTTTCGGAACGCGACGCGACCGAGGAATGTTGCGAAGCGCTCTCCCGGAGTATTAGGCGGGCTTGAAATGGGAGTCAGAGAAACTACTTGGTGTGTTTAGAGGTTGAAGGCTTACCGTGCTGGCCAGGTGAACGGCTTTTCTTTCAGATCTGGGAATTTCCCTCCAGCGGCGTGGTCCAGGGCTATTTGGTCCGGGCTGGTCTTCGATCTCCCTTCCTTGGGGGATGGTAAACTGCGGGCGTCGAAGAACAAGGGGCTGCAGTTGATCGGCTTCCTAGACTGCTCCTCACTTAGGCCTTGTGTACTGGGCAACAGCTATTACGGCACGACCCCGAGCTCCGGTCGTCAAACGGTTTTGTATTTTTCTTGTGGGCGTGCACGAATCCCCTAAATTTCTAAATCCAATCGTTGTATTCGATTCTCCCTCCAGTTAGTCCTCGGTGATTCGCTTCGAATGTCCATTGGCTACGAGTTGTGACGTATGCATCAGGGGTTTAATTTTTCTCCTTCCCTCCTCACTGGTTGCGAAATATAGTGGGGGAATTTAACCTCATTTTTGACATCACGCCATTCCATTTAATTTGCTGACAATCGCCTTTGCACGTGTCTGCGTTCCCTCTGGGAATGGGGTCGCAACTGCAAGCTGAAACCTCGGCTGATTCCTTTTTCGGCTGTTCTCTATTGTCAATTGTAAACTGTCAGTTTTCGATTTGACAATTTCCCCCTCCTTTTTGAAATTTTGCGTTCGGAGCAAAATTTGGACCGTTAGCAATCGCACGTTTGGTTCCGGGTTGTCGGCACTGGAAAAATGGGAGGACTTTACCCTAGGAGGTCTTTTCTGTTAGCTGTTTATCTTGATACAAAGATACAAAGTTTTAGAATGTTACTTTACAGTATTAAATTTTGACATTTTTTTTTTTCTCTTAATATAAACTTTTCCTTTACATATATTTCAACATAGGTATCATAGTGAGTTCTTATTTTCTGCCATAAATTAACCTAATATTAATTCCCTTTTTATTTACTCTATTTAAATCTAGTTTATTTCTTGTTACCCACAATGGATTTAAATCCTAATAAATGCATATTTACTGCCATATATTACCCTATTATTATTTCCCTTTTCATAGTTTATTCTATTTAAATCTGGTTTATCTGTTGTTACCAGCATATAAATCCTAATAAATGCTTATTTACTACCATACATTACCCTATTATTAATTCCCTTTTTATTGCTTATTCTATTTAAATCTGGTTTATTTATTGTTACCAGCAATGGACTTCCTGTCTGTGGTCGTGCGTGTCTGTATGTCATGGTCTGTAAAATTAAATGTGGGTAGCTATGACTTAATCATTTTAATTTTTCTAGGTTTCTATCGCCTCTATCCGTCTGGTTACTTGTATGATCTGTGGTTGCTGGACCACGATCGGCTGTGTCTGATTGGTCTGAGATTTGTTGCGTTTTAAGTAAATAACTATTGCCGCAACTGCGATTAGTGTAATAACCAGTATTCCCGTGTTTGTTTTGGGTAAATGCTGGCTGACTAAGGTATCCCACGTTATGTCTACTGGGTTTTGTAACGTTGGTATTTCATTAATTGATTTTGCGAAGTGTTCAAATGGGTCGTGATTTTCCGGGTGATTGATTGAGTATTTTGGTTGTTGGAACCTAATTTTGGTGAAATTTAAAGGTAATTCTGATATGTTTCCTTTTATGTACTTGAAGCTTTTGACGAAATTCGCTCGAATTAATTGCTCGTATGGTTGGAAAATTTCCCCATTAATGTTCATTTGGCAGGTTGCAAAGCATGTTATCCTATATGTTCCTTGGACGTCAATTGATTTTATTGTTTGGTCCGTGTAGACTGTTATTCTTGAGCCTAGTGGGGCGTATAGGAAAAAGTGTGTTCCTTCATTGATTATGGAATGCAGGTATGGTTTTTCTAGTTGGAAAAACTTTATTTCCGTGTCATTTGTCATTGGGTCCCCTCTTTGGAAATAGTTGAAATCGGTGTGTAGATTACATATATAATTTTGCTCGTGTGTGCGTGTACAGTGGCGCTCTACATGTTGTTCTGAAATTCCCATGTAGGTGTTATCTTTTTGTCCTAGATTATGGATATATAATTCGTGTTTAGTGACTTTATATTCAAAGATCTCCGTGTTGTTTTGGTACTTCGTAGTTGTGTGAGCAATTGGGGTGTATTGTACTAATTTTAATGTTGATTCTTTGACGATGATCGGCATTTGGGCTTCTACATAAATTCCGTCGCTGGTGTGTGCATACGATACTTTCGCTATTCGTAATAACTGCATTATCTCGTGGTCTGTGTTTAATATTATGTACGGTAGTGTTAAATTTTTATGAATTTGGGTCATAATGTTTCCTATCTGCGATTTTATGTTGCTAGGTTGAATTAATTTCTCTCCTAGTGTGTTTAATTTTGCGAACGTGAAAAAATCAAGAAATTCGTCATTGTTTTCCCTGATGTTTTGTAGTGCAATAATTAATTGATAGTAAATTGTGCTGATCAATGTTTTTGTTTCAATGTACGTCGTGTCTTGTTGTAATTGTTTAATTAATGTTTCTTGATTTGAGTTGAGCTGGGCGTAAGCCGCTCTCGCGTCTTTAAGCATCACGTGCATCGTTGAATTTACGTATCCTATTATGTCGTGTTCATGTTTTAAAATCTGATTTTGTTGTGCTGTTAGTTTTATTAGAGTTCCATTTATAAATTCGTAATCCGACTGTGCCATCGTTCCGAACAAGAATTTGTCTGCTTCTCCCACCATGTCTATTAATCCACGTTTTTGTCTATTTTTCGTAGGTGCCGTGAAGCTGTTTAGTATAATTAATTGATCTGTGACTTTTGTCACTGCTGTGTTCAAATTTTGATGGTTAGCAAACTGTCTTATGTTTTCCGTGCATTGTCTTTGGTTGAACTGATGTTTTGGCCGGATTTGATCATGTATTGTTGAACATATTTTTCGGAAGTCTTCTGTCTGTTGGACGATATCATCGGCCGCTTTTATTAAGGCTGTGACGTTTAGGAAGGTTAAGAAACGCGCTGTGCCTTTTTGTTGATTCACTTCCCCTAGCGTTTGTTCGTGAGCTAAATTTGTTGTTGATACCTTTTCACATGTGAAGTCTGCCTGAATCGTCCTGAAGTTCATGCATGCAAGGATCACGTATGTTGAGAGGTGCCTCATTTCGTGATTCTTTCTCTCTGTCCGTCCTTGTATTATTTCTGTCCTCTGTAACAGAAATCCATTTTCTGTTACCTATCTCTATTGTTCGTTTTGCTAGTTTACAAGAATTTGATCCTCCCAGTCTTGTGACGCCGTAATTCGAATTCGTGAGATGTTAACGCCTCAGCGCTTACTCATTTTTTTTTCTTTGTTCGTTACTGTTGCTTGTCTCCTTTTTTTTTTTTTATATTGTCGCCTCCTAGTTGCATCTATGAGGGGGGATTCTGAGAAGCTGTTTCGCTGATCTTTGCGGTTCGGCTCCTCGTGGAGCTGGCGAGTTACAGTGTTGGTACTTCAGTTGTGATCCGGGCGCGTTGTAGTTAATGTGTACTCGTGAGTGTGGGTGTCGTGTGTGTACCATGTGAGGTTTGTTCCTAATAGAAGCTCTTTATGGCGTTTTTTGATATTCATTGAATAGTTTTATTTCGGTAGTCGTCTTAGATCCTGGGTTATTTTCTTGTGTTTCGGTTGCGCTGTTTTTGATAGTCGGAAACCCATTCCTGCGTTATATATCTCTTTATCTTAAGGTTATTTCTAATCCCGATTGCTATTTCTAATTGCCCTCAGTTGTCTTATATAATTATTATATGTAGTCCTTTTTTATTCCACACAATTCGTGGCCCTCGACATAATGTCCTCTATCTGATATTTTCATGCATTACGACCTCTTTATATACCTAATTTACTCTCGTATATTTTCCTCATTGTCACAAAAATCGGTTATCTCCTTGTTTCCGCGCATTCTTCGCGCGTGATACCCCGTCCATCATTCCTTCCTCTTCACTGATTCCTTTGCTCCACTCATTTTCTCAGATTCTCAAGTTTCTTTAGACGTTCATTACTCGTATTCCAGCGCAATATTCGCGCATTTTTCGCGCATTAATTCTTAATCTTCTTTTTATTACTCCATTTTTGTATTTTTCTTTATCTGTTCTCACTTCCTTTTTGTTATCTTTTCTCTTCCGCGCATTAATTAATTATTCATTATTCTTTGTCAATTATTATTATTTATTCTCTGTCCGCGCATTCTTCGCGCATTTTACATTACGATCTCTTGATTTCATGTATCCATGTATCAAATGCTTTTATTCATCCATTCGTATCTTCAATGATTCGCTCTCTCTTTTCATACAATTTCTTCCATTCGTATCTTCAATGATTCGCTCTCTCCTTTCATACAATTTCTTCCATTCGTGGCTCGTCAGCCTTTCATTTATTCTAATCCTGTCATTCTCATTTGCCTCAAAACTGATTCATTCTCTGATACATGCATATTTTTCTTTCATTCTTAGCGCTCCATTATTCTGTCTTTTGGTATCATTGGACGTTCATAGTATCGTTTTAGCTGAGAGGTATGATAATTTTTGATTTTTGTATCTCCACGATATGGCACTATGATTTGGTAATTACATGGTCCCGTTTTTCGATGTATTTCGAATGGGCCTTCGTATTTTTGTGCTACTTTACTTGTTTTCGGATCGAAACATGTTTTTTTTATAAGGACTAACGCCCCGTTTTCATAATTTGTGTCGGTCCTGTTTCTATCGTGCACTGATTTTAAACGCCTGAAATTTTCGTGATGCGTTTTGGGTAATTCCAGTTGGATAGAATTCTGGTTTTTACGTCGTTCTACTTCATTTGCTGGTGACATATTGTCTGGGAGACCGCTGCGCTTATGTTCGTTCATCCCGAATATACAATAAAACGGTGTTTTCATGCGTAGGGCTTTCGTGGGCGTTGTGTTAAGTTCCTTTTGTGCTTGTTTTAATAAAATTTCATAATCTGTATGCCCATGGTTCATGTGAATTCGTAGGTATTGTGCTATTCGTTGATTTGATCTCTCCACGATGCCTTGAACCGATGGCCGATATGCGTTTGATCGCACATGTTTGATTGCGTTTGTGTTTAAATATTCTATAAATTCTTTGCTAGTGAATGCAGATCCGTTGTCTGTTTGTATTATTCCTGGATAGTCATACGTAGTTGCGAACTGTTCTACCGCCCTTATTGTTTCTTTGGACGATACGGTTTTTTGATAATGTAACGATATGAAACGCGTTAGTGTATCAATAATCGAGAGAATCCAAAATTTTCCTCCCGAAGGTTTCTGAATTGGTCCGAAATGGTCCATTTCCACTCTGTCAAAAGCTCTTTCACCTGGTTTTATTTCCTGTAGTAATCCCGGCGGTTTGCCTCCTCTGTTTTTATTTTCCATGCAAATTTGGCAACTTTTTACGTATGCCTCCGTGTCTTTTGTTAAGGTTGGCCAATGGTAATCCGTTTGAATTTTGTTTCTGGTATAAATTCGAGAAATATGTGCTAAGTCGTCGTGGTTCTGTTTTAATACCTTTTCTCTATAAGCATGAGGAACGTATATTTTCGGCGTGGAGTTCCGTTTTTTTGGATGGTAATACAGGTAATTTCCCTCGAATTGGTAGTTTTTAGATTGTTTCATTATTGATTTTGCCGATCTTTTGCCCATTTCTTTTATTGCCTTTATTTCTTGATAGAATGGGTCGTTTTCTAGTGAATTCAGGAATTCAGTCTCCCATTCGGGGACCTCTATATTTTGTTCAACGTTGGGTTCGTTTTGTTGGAAATTTCTAGTTCTTGATCTAGTCAGTACGGCGTTCATACTTGTAGTTATTGTTTTTGTCTCTTTATAAATTTCTGGTAATAGGTACGGCGGTTCCAATTCCCTTTCATCTAAAATTTGGTCACTTATTGGGTTTCTAGACAAATAATCTGCTAGTCCGTTGGAGCTCCCTTTTAGGTGTCGAATTTCTACATTACCGTGATTTTTTATAGCCAGTATTAATCTCAGTAATTTTGGACTTTTTTCGTTGAAATTTTTTAGGTATGTTAAAGAAAGATGATCTGTGTATACAATGACCTTGCGTTCGAATAGGTAATGGTGGCATTTCTTCAAGCTATTTGCTAGTGCTATTAGCTCTATTTCCGTTGCAGTTTTAGGTCCCGTTGTCTGATCTAGTTTTTGAGATATGAATTGTATGACGTATAATTTTGAACTGTCTGGGTCCTTTTGTGCTAGGATCGCGGCTACATTGTATTTACAACCGTCCACAAGGATGATGTCCTGCCTATCTGGTCTCCATTGCTGTAATGCAGGGCTGTGTATGATTGCTTTTTTCAAATTTTCGAAGCTTTCCTGCTGTACGGTCGTCCACTTGATTGGTGCTGTTTTCTCTTTTAATCCTCTAGTGGCATCTATGAGTGGCTGTACTATCTTTGCAAATCCATGTATGTGTGCTCTCCAAAATGAAAATGTTCCTATTAGCGAACGTAGTGCTGTTAGTGTTTTCGGTACTTGCAATGCCTGTATCGTATTTATTGCTGCCTGATCTGGGTGTAGTCCGTTTCTTCCGCATTGTTTCCCCAATATTAGTGTCTCGTACATAGCAATTTCTGTTTTGGTAATTTTCATTTTGAAGTTGAATTGTTCCGCTTTTTTCAATACCTTTTCTAATCGGTCCATCATTTGTGATATATTTTTGGCACTCATAAGGTAGTCATCTGCATACGTGATTAATTCCTGGTTTTTTATCATATCTCCAAAAATCTGTTGTGTTGCCTTGTAAAATTCGTAGTTTGCTATGGCTATTCCCATTGGGAGGCTTCGGAACTGATATTTTACTCCTGTTGGTCCAAAAAATGCGGTATACGGCCTTGATTCTTCCTCTAAAGGTATCGAGAAATAAGCTGATACTGCGTCCATGCGGCTTATATAAGGTTGATTTGTTAGTAATGCGTGTACCTGATCCATGGACGGTAGGTTTATTGTTGGGACATATATTTGCTGATTTAATTTCCTGTAATCTATCAATAATCGGTATTCAGGTTTGTTTTCGGGTGATGGTTTTTTTATCAAAAAACATGGTGATGCCCATTCTGATTCTGATTCTTCAATTATTCCCATATTTTGTAATTTGGTGAGTTCCTGTTCCAAAATTTTTTCCTCCGCCGGCGATCTTCTAAATGGTTTAACTTGTACTGGATTTTCATTTGTTAACCTGATTTTGATGGGCTTTACCTTCGCGATCGTGAAATCTTCAGGTTCGGTCAAGAATACATGTTCGTATTTTCTTAATAGCTTAACTATGGCGTTGTGGTCTTCAACTGATAGATCTTTGTTGATGTTCGGTGCATTTCCGTTTTTTAGCGTAAATTGTAGTTTTCTGGAATTTGGGTCTTCTTCCTCGTTCGCGGCTTCCTTATACGTATTTTCTGGTATTTTTGCATTGATTCTCTTTTCTTGCCTTTTTGAAATTTCCTTGGCGATTTTTTGCGTAATTTCTCGTCCCTGTCCATTTTTCGTCGGTCCTTCTAAATCCGTGTGTTTGAATTTTACGGCTCTGACCGCCAGGTCCCTTTCTGAAGTTGTTGTAATTGCCCAGTAGTTATGATCTTTTTTTGCTAGGTCATGTAGCAAGTAGATTGTTGGTCTATTTTTCCTATTCTTGAATTTATAATAATATGCCGTTTTTGGCTGTGTTATGATGATGGCTAGGTTAACTCCCGTTTTCCGGGCTATTTGAGCTATTTCTAGCGGTGTCCAATATTCTTTATGTAGTTCATTTACGATTTGTAGTTCATCCATGATCTGTCTATAATTTGGTTTGATGCTCTGTTTATTTAAGGCTTTTTTCAGTGCTGAAATTCCACTTTGTCCCGGCTGTTTGATTATCTCCTGGTCGTAATTTGGTACATAAATGATCTCCGGTTTCTTTATATTGGGTTGGCCTATTTGGTTTGCCATGAGGTGTCCCATATCCTCTTGAAATGTGAATGTAAGTTCCATTATGGGATTAAAGATTGTTAGTGTTCGGTTTTTGTAGTTAATTAGTGCTTCTTGTAGTATGAGGTAATCCGATCCCAAGATTAGCTGTGGTCTTTCTTGGTCAGTCGTTTTTTTTACTACATAAAACGTGTGTTCAATTGTCCGATTATTTTCCATTACTGTGAATGGGTGTTGTACTGTACCTAGGACGCTAATTGGTTCGTTGGTGACTGTCCATAAAGTGGTCGTGTGGTCTGGCGTAATCATTAAATCCTTGTTACATAACTCTTCTGAGATTATGGAACCTCCGGCTCCGGTGTCGATTAAAGCATGTATTCGACCTTTATTTATTCTCACCTCTATTTTCGGTTGGTTCATTGTTATATCTATGTTCTTTGTAGGCTTTATGTTATAGAGAGGGATATATATTCGTTTTTGTGACGATGATTCAATGTTCTCAGGTTGTGTCTGTACGGGCGGTCCTGTTTCAGTGGTTTTTACATCAAGATCGCCCTCTACGCGTTTTTTGGGGGGTTTGACGAGAATGTCTTGTTGTGATTTGATGTATTTTGGTGGTATAATTGACGATTTTGTCTGTCGTGGTTGTCACGATAATTTCTGTGCTGCCCGCGGTCAGTGTTGGTTCCCCTGAAAGGGAATCTTCCTCTGTCACTCCCTCTGTGGTAGGTGTTTCCCTGATTTTGGTGTCCATTCCCGTGGTATCCGGTTGTGTATCCTCCTCGTGGATACGAGTAGTTATATTTTCTTCCTATATAGTTTCCTCTTGGTTGTAATGGTCCTCTTCTGTAGGAGGTGCTTCTGTATGTGTTGTTCTGTGGTCCATTGTATGGCATGTTTCCGTCTCTATGATAATTGTTGCCTGTTCCTCTATATATTCCTCGATGGCTGAAATTTTGTCCTCTCTGGTGTATCTTCCCTCGTGTGTTGTTTTCTAGGGTTAGTTGGTTTATTTGTCTCTGTAATTTGTTCACTTGTTGTTCGAGATCAGTAGGGTCATTCTTATTTCTCATGCCAAGGTACTGTAATGACATTTCCGCTCGCTGAGTTGCCTGTTCTATTGCATCAATAGTTGACTTGTCATGTCCTGCTATTAGTGCCGTGTATTGTTCTGTAAGCCCCATTTGGATTATGCGCGTTATTTCTTCGGCCGACATGGCTGGGTCTACCTCATATGCTAGTTGTCTTGTTTCCGCAATGAATGTACGTGGGGATTCATTCGGTTTCTGACGTCGTGAGTATAGCATAGTTCTTAATTTCTCCCTGTACATTGGGTCTCTGAATCTATTTATGAATGCTTCTTTCCATGCCTGGAAGGTTGTGGGCGGAGTTGTGCTTGCCGCTAGCATTTCGTAGTGTTTCTGTGCTGTGTTCAGTAAGTAGCACGGTAACATGTCCAGTTTTGTCCTATCGGTCCATCTGAGTGAATTTGCTATGCGGTCGTAGTGGCAGAAATAGCTTTCCGGGTCTTCTCCCTCTCCCGAATAGTATCTCGGGGTGAGTTTCGGTCGAATTTCCTGGGCCATTTCTTCTGTGTCCGACTTTATGTGTTCTTCCTCTTCCAGGCTTTCCTCTTCCTCTTCGGAGCTTATCTCGTTATCCGTACTATTTTCTGATCCAGTTGGGGTGTATTTATGTTGGTCTATTAAGCAATTGACGTAAGCTTGTTTGGTGGCTGACCACTCGTCCAATTGTGTTTGGGGTAGATTGGAGATAACTAAGTCTGTGTGTCTTTCCACTAGTAATTTTGCTTCCGCTAGCTCACAGTCGTACCTTGCAATATTTAATGTGCGGTTGATTTGTTGTAATGTATCGAACTTTGGGTGGTTCCACCAGCTTTTTATTGTGGCACGTACGTAGTCCCTGGTTTTTTGTGTGTCTTCTGGTGTTAAAATTCCGGCGAATAATGCAAATTTGGTAAGGTCACTTACTCGTTCGTGGCCTATTCTGCCTAGTTTTGTTGTTGGGTCGCTATGTCGTTTTATGAGTTTCCAAATTAGTTGGATGAGAATTGATGTTTTTTCTTTCCCTTCTGACGATTTCGCTGTGAGTGAATTTTGACCTTTGTCTACGGATGCCGTCGGTAAGTTATTTTGCATGTTTCATTGTTAATTTGTCGTTATATTATTGTCCCAGTCCTCTTATGTACGTATAATTCAATTACCGTTTCCAATTTATGTGTTAGATTAGTTTTATTTTATTTTTCTCAATACCAGCGTTTTCCCAGGCTTTTGATTTGTAAAAGTTTTCTCGGGTGTTTCGTTTTGGTGGTTATATAATGTGGCAACCCTAATGTTTAGTATGTTTATGACAACAAAAACATGTGTTACTGACAAAATACAATATACATATATAGATAATATTTCGGTTAATGTTCATGCAAAAATATCTTATTGTAGATATACCTTATATTAGTTGCTTACATACGTCTTATATTATTAACATACATCTATATTATTAAGTTTATCCTCTCTCGCGTTACTTGTTGATTAACTTCCTAATTTTTATTTTGGGGATAAGAAATATGGTTGATTGTAATTAGGCTGTTTTTTAATCTACAATTACTATTGTTGGGTTTCAACTTTAATATTTCGTTTAGATTTTTCAATAAATTAATTATGTTTGGGGCCTAACTCGGTCGAAACCGCGCCTCCACCACTTGTGAGGTTTTTATTTACTAGGGGGGATGAGCATGAGCCCCTGTCCCTTCTATTTAAACCTCTTTACCGTCACGAGGGGTTGTCAGCCTCCGGACGTGTGATCTGTTCAGAAAAATATCAGCCCCTCTGTTTTTCCCTATTCCTGCACTGCTTTTAAAGGAAGAGTGATAAAGGTGGTGAAATGATTATTGAAGCATTGGGCAGTTTCGGGAAAAGTTAATCAATATTTATTATTGTAAACATTCTCAATCTTGCGTATACTTATGAGCTTAATGTTCAAAAAACTGTTTAACTTGTACTTAACACAACTGTAATTCTTTATACTCTAACCCCTACAATCTAGGTCCCTACCTAATGCCTCCAAAGTTACCCTAACGCTTCGCGGGTGACTTTTCGGAACGCGACGCGACCGAGGAATGTTGCGAAGCGCTCTCCCGGAGTATTAGGCGGGCTTGAAATGGGAGTCAGAGAAACTACTTGGTGTGTTTAGAGGTTGAAGGCTTACCGTGCTGGCCAGGTGAACGGCTTTTCTTTCAGATCTGGGAATTTCCCTCCAGCGGCGTGGTCCAGGGCTATTTGGTCCGGGCTGGTCTTCGATCTCCCTTCCTTGGGGGATGGTAAACTGCGGGCGTCGAAGAACAAGGGGCTGCAGTTGATCGGCTTCCTAGACTGCTCCTCACTTAGGCCTTGTGTACTGGGCAACAGCTATTACGGCACGACCCCGAGCTCCGGTCGTCAAACGGTTTTGTATTTTTCTTGTGGGCGTGCACGAATCCCCTAAATTTCTAAATCCAATCGTTGTATTCGATTCTCCCTCCAGTTAGTCCTCGGTGATTCGCTTCGAATGTCCATTGGCTACGAGTTGTGACGTATGCATCAGGGGTTTAATTTTTCTCCTTCCCTCCTCACTGGTTGCGAAATATAGTGGGGGAATTTAACCTCATTTTTGACATCACGCCATTCCATTTAATTTGCTGACAATCGCCTTTGCACGTGTCTGCGTTCCCTCTGGGAATGGGGTCGCAACTGCAAGCTGAAACCTCGGCTGATTCCTTTTTCGGCTGTTCTCTATTGTCAATTGTAAACTGTCAGTTTTCGATTTGACACACTCGTAAAGCATTTTTCTCAAAAATCAAGAAATTCAAGAAACTTATTGACAGACCTGATCATTCTACATCAAAGAACAAACCATGTGGTAAATGTGGGGTAAATGGTCACATCAGAGAAGAATGCCCAAATAAAGGTTGGAAGTGTTACGCATGTCAGAAATTCACCACTTCTCATTATTCGAAAAATTGTCCATACAAAGGATTTTCAGTGAAGCAGCCCTCTAACAAGGACAACTCTAACCATTATGTGAAGCGTCTTGGCAATCCAAAATTTAATAAGCACAAAGGAATGAAACGTATTACACTGGCCAAAGCGAGGAAGGCTCTCCGCTTCAATAAAAATAATGGACATGCACGTCTCACTGTTCAAGCTGATAGTGAAACTGAAGATCTTCCTGAATCTCAAAAGTGTGTTTGGGTGAAGAGTGATGAATTTGATTATGATAATCCCGACCTTCTGTACGCTGATGCTACTGACAGTTCTGAAACAGCTCTGGCATGTTTTGATGGTAAGTTTTCCTCTCCTGATGTGGTTAGCTTTATAGCCGATTCAGGAGCAACGGATCACATTGTAAATAATGAAAAATATCTTGTAAATATTACCAAACTTAAAAAAACTAGACGTATCACGTGTGCAAACGCTGATGATGGAGCTGATTTGATAATAACATCTATGGGAGACATAATTGTTAATAATGGAGATACTGATAAGATATCTCGTCTTAGGAACGTTCTCTTTGCTCCTGGATTGGTTGAGAATTTGTTTTCCATACGAAAGTTAGTGAATTTGGGTTTAAGCGTTGAATTTACTGCCAGCAAGGTGTTGATAAGGGATGTTTCGTCTGGGGAAGTCATCAAGACTGGTCCTTTCTCTGGAAAGTTCTGGTGGATTTCATTCACTCTTCCTTTAGCTAATGCTTCACCTCAGAAGGTACAGTGTGCTTTGAAACAATTGGACAAGCTGCAGATGGGAGGGAGAGTTAACAATGATGAAAGGCATCTGCACCTTGTCAATTCTAACTGTGAGTCTATAAACGATGCAGATAATAAAGGAAAACTTGATCAGATCAATGAAGGAACAAAGGATCTTCGAGTCAATAAAGGAATAAAGAATTTTCGAATTGATAAAGGAACTACTGGTAATAAAGAGGCTAAGTATTGCAATCAAACTAAGGGATTTTTGCCATCTGATACAAAACAAATCATCGATGTTGAGAGGGAGAGAAACCTATCATCTTCACCTGGTAAAAGATGTAATCCCTGTAAACCAAGTAATTCTTTCTACCTAACCGACAATAACAAAGGAGGGAGTTCACCTAAACAAAGGAAGACTAACCTAGAACCCAATGATGTTGTATCTATCGATCATGTTGAAAGTACGAAGCTCAAAGAAGAGGATCTAGAGCGTCTTAACTCACAAATACCAAACAGCCTTCGAGATTGTGTTGGATACCTCTGGCATTTACGCTTAAATCATGCGTCTCTAAGTTATTTGAGAATAGCTTCAAAAACTATCCCTGAGCTTAAAGGCGTTAAATTTGGCAGCAAAATACTTGAGTGTGAATATTGTAAGATGGCGAAAGGAAAACGTTTAGCATGCTCTGAAACGCGCCAGAGGTCAGTAGTACCATTTTCGAGACTTTGGAGTGATGTCTTGGGTCCCATCAAGCCTGCAGCTCTAAGAACAACAGCTAAGTACATTGTCACCTTTACTGATGATTGTACTAGATACGTGATGGCCTACGCAATTTGCAATAAGACAAGAGTTCACATTGCTCTGCAAAATTGTCTTGAAGAAATCCGACAAATTATGCAACATGACCCTAAAGTAATTGAAATTTGTACTGATGGTGGCAAGGAATACCAGACGTATGAAATGAATGATGTTATGAAACAAAACAAAATAAGTCTGAGCGTCTGTGAGCCTGCTACACCACAGCATAACGGATGTTCAGAACGTTTGAACTTGGAGCTCCAAGAGAAGATTAGAGCCAGTTTGTTTGCAGCAAAAATGCCAAATTATTATTGGCAGCATGCCTTGAATAATGTTGTTTATATTCACAACCGGACCCCAAACCGGTCTCTGGACTTCAAGTCCCCGTATGAAAAGGTTAAGGGAACACCACCAAAGTTGAAACACATTAAACGTTTTGGGTGTGCTGCATATTACTATGACACACTGGTACATAAGTCAAAATTCGCCCAAAGAACTAAATTGGCGATTCTCTTGGAATGCAACAGTACAGGCTATACCTTGTTGGACACAAACAAAGCAGTCATCACTAGGTCCAAACATGTGCATTTCGTAGAGTCTAAAGTTTATGGAGATTACTATGGACCAGAAGCGATTCTCCCTGTCAATGAAGAATTGAAATTCGGTGAAGAAACAGAACATACCCAATATCAAAGCCTGCCACCCTCTGGATCTGAACACTCCGTGGGAATTCAAAACTCTTCTGATCTAACAACACATTATGAGGCCAGTCAGAATATAAATCCTGATTCACAAAATCTTCATGATGACAGTCATTCTCCAATGACCAAGAATACATTTGAATCTAATGAACCAATTGGTGGCACAGATCAATATGATTTCTTTGATGAAAGGAATGACGTTAATGATTCTGATGAACAGGATGATGAAGCAAATCTGGTTCATTTGCTGCAAGTTGAAATATCCGAAATGGAAGATGAACCAATTGCCTACAGAGATGCGCTAGCTCGGCCAGACCGTGCCCAATGGATTGAAGCAATCAACGATGAATTCAAAGCTCTACAAAAATGCAACACTTGGCAGATTGTTCCTAGACATAAAGTACCACAAAATCTCAAAATTATAAAGACTCGCTGGGTGCATAGAAGGAAACAAGAAGTGAATGGTACCTACCACTCGTTATCGCAGTCGTCTAGTGGCAAAAGGATTTGCCGATAACAACAAATATGATCGAACTGAAATATATGCACCCGTAGCAAGGCTGGAAGATGTTCGATTTAGGCTTATAGTGGCTAACAAATTTGATTTAGAGTTGGCACAATTCGATGTTCGGACTGCTTTTCTGAACGGAGAATTGACTAAACCTGTTTTCATAGAGGTACCTGAAGGTCTATCGGAATTTCTCGGTAAGGATGATCAATTTTCACAAAATAATGTCTGTGAGCTTAAACGTGCTCTTTATGGGCTAAAAGTGTCACCAAAGTGTTGGTTTTTACGCTTTCAAGCGGCAATGGAAAAACTAGGGTTCACTCCTTATGAGTTCCAACCTAGTATATTCATCTGGAAAAGTGAACAGGAATTTGCATTGTTGCTCCTGTACGTTGATGATATTTTATTTACAACTAACAGCAAAGACAAATTGGAAAAGGTAACAAAGGAATTGAAACAAGAGTTTGAAATCACAGAACTGGGTGAACCCAGGAAATTTCTGGGCTTGGAAATCTTTAGAGATCGCCAACAGAAATTGTTGTTCCTCCATCAAAGAACATTTACAGAACAAATTATACTAAAGTATGGTACAGCTAATAAAAAACCAGTTACTACACCCATGGTTCCCTTTGACCAGCGTAAATCTTTAACTGGAAAAGAACTAAGCCCCGCTGAGAAAAATAGTATACCTTATCGAAAGGTGATAGGTTCTTTACTTTATTTACACAATGGCACTCGGCCGGATATTGCTTATGCAACAAACATTATGTCTAGACGACAGAGTAATTTTAATCGGGAAGATTGGACTAGAGTGCAAAGAATCATTTCCTACCTCAAAGGTACCTTAGAATTAGGACTGCTTTATAAAGGAAGTGACGACATGATTGAATGTTATGTCGATGCCTCACTTGGTACCAATGACCCGAATGGCTATTCAACCAGTGGACTCATCATAAAGCTTTTCGGTGACCTTATACATTGGAAGACAAAAAAGCAAAATTTTGTTGCCTTATCGTCGGCTCAGAGTGAGTATGTAGCGTTGAGTCTTGCTTGCCGAGAACTCACTAATGTCAGGGCCATAAGCCAAAATTTGATTGGAATTGAAATGATACCTATCATCTACGAAGACAGCATTGCTGCTATTGAACTAGCCAAGACAGACGAGTCAAGCACCCTAAAACATCTTGTGTACTTACACTACCACTACATACGATCTGAGGTCAAGCATAAGTTGGTTAATATCAAGTGGATTTCTACCAATCAACAGCTTGCTGACATGCTGACTAAGGCTTTAGAACCATCTAAATTCGTTGAATTTAGAGATCAGATAATGTCTAGTCCACACATGATTAAAAATTATTTTTAATTAAATTCATCCTCTGAATTTCAGAACGACTGCAATAAAGGACAACATTACTGCACTAAAGGAACCACAAAGGTATTTTATGTAGAATACACATTAAGGTACTCTGCATATAATCACGCCGTTTTTTAAAAATAAAGTTCTTGAAATTGTGAAGTCATTAACAAGCATACTCAAATCTCAACGTCCAGGCTTGCCACAGGAGGGAGTGACAGCATTGATGTGGCAACCCTGAACATCATTAAGGTGGCACCACTGTTCCCACTCGTTTTGAAGACTCTACACAGAAAGAAGACAACTTCCACCAGTATAAGTTATGCTCATGTTTAATATGAATGTATTGATAAAGTTATTATCAGGCAATAGAAAAATTAAGTATGAGAGGGATTTAAGTACCTTCGTAATTATTAGAGATGATTAGAGATGGCTTGATATTTAGCTAGGATTAGCTGGATGGTAAAAGCGTACTGCAACGGCCGTCGAATTCGAGAGCAGGAACGAGAATGGCTGCCAAACGAGATTCGCCGCTTGGCTTGGTGGCAGACGCAGTCCTGCCACCACACCGGATTCTGTCGGATGGATTTCATGGAGTGCTGATGGATGTTGTAATTCCAACACTCCCCTCCAAGCTTCCATCCAGGCACTTCTCCGTATTTAGGCGTATCTCCGGGTTTAGTAATGATTGTGAGAATTGAGGGAGTGAAGAAGAAACCTTCTCATTCAATTCGATCTGCAACAGTACAATTCACATACACCCATTCCGATTAGTGCTGGAATAACATCGAATTCCTAAATTTAATGAATTTCGATTTGTTCAGTGACTTTGTCAGTGTGTCTGCAATTTGATCATCAGTAGATATCCACCGGATTATGATGTTACCTTTACGGTGCTCCTGTCGTACGTAAAGATAGGATAGCCTAACCAAATGTTTCAGAGTAGACGAATCATCTACTTCCGCTAAGCGGATTGCCGGTTTAGAATCCTCATAGATTGTCGGTATTATTTTGATCCCCGCTAACTCTGAACACATTGTACGTATTGAGGCTAATTGTCTGCACGCCATACTCATTGCAACGAATTCGCTCTCTGCTGAGGAGAGAGCTATGTGATTCTGACGCTTAGTTCTCCAAGCTACCGGATTACCGAAAAGGTAGATGATGTAACCAGTCGTGGAGAAACCCCCTTCGGCCGAGAGTCCTAGGGATGCATCCACGTAACAATCTATTCCATCCCCCTTATCGGAGAACATAAGTCCAAAATCTTTCGTACCTCTTAAATATCTCATTATCCGTATTACTGCTTGCCAGTCCTCCATCGTAAAATTTGACTGTCGTCTACTCAGAATATTAGTAGCATATGAAATATCTGGTCTGACTCCCCCTTGTATGTACAATAATGATCCAATAGCTTGTCGGTAAGGAATCGAATTCAAGTCACCGGGTTGTTTCAATTTTTCATTGACTCCATTCCTATCAACAATCATTGGTGTAGACACCGTTCTATCACAATGAGGGTCAAATTTCTTTAACATCGATTCTATGTGAGACCTCTGAGTAAGACCGATAGTTTTGTTCCTCCGGTTTCGTATGATTTCTAATCCTAGGAATTTTCTTGGTTCTCCCAGATCAGTTATCGAGAATTCCTTTTCTAATATAGATTTTACTTGTTTGCGTTTTTGATTACTATTTGTTGCTAGTAAAATATCATCGACATATAGCAACATTATAGCAATTTGATCTCCGGATTTCCAAACAAACAGGCAGGGTTGGAAAGGATAGGGTTTAAAATCCATTCTTTCCACAGCCTCCTGGAATCTTATGAACCATCTCCTTGGAGACACTTTAAGACCGTAAAGAGCTCTGTGTACTTCACATACACTATGACTCTTTATATCATCACCGGTTTGTAAGTATTCTGCATACCCATCGGGAATTTCTATATATACGAGTTTGTCTAAGGAACCGTTTAGAAAAGCCGTTTTTACATCGTACTGAGCAAGATCTAAATCGAATTTGGCTGCAAGTATTAATAAAAATTTGACATCTGGTAATCTTGCTACTGGAGCGTAGATTTCAGATATATCATACTTATTATTATCGGCAAAGCCTTTTACTACAAGTCTGCTCCTATATCTTATTGAACCGTCTGCCTCCGTTTTCTTTTTGTGAACCCACCTAGTTTTCATTACCCTCACACCTTTCGGTACCGTATTTCGAGGAATGATATTCCAGGTGTTGCAATTTTCCAAAAACTGAAACTCCGTTTCAATTGCTTCTAACCAAGCATCTGCGTCTGGCGAGGCCAGTGCTTGTGAATAGGTAATTGGGTCCTCCCCTAATTCGTCTGCAGAATTTTGTAGGAAACACGCCAGATTTTCTGCATTATCGAATTCTTCGTAAAATTCGCATTCATCATTTTCGTGAATTAAAACCGGGTTTGATGTCTTGTCTGTTTCTCGTCCGGATTCAACAGAGACATCTTGCACTTGTTCAAAGCCGGATTTAAATGAATTTTCTAATGAAAATTCAACTTGATCAAGTGGCGATTAAGCAATTGACTTGTCTCTCAAATAATCCGCGTAAGTCCTACTTTCTACAAAATCTACATGTTTCGATCTCACTACCGTTTTATTTTGGAAATGCAGTAAATTGTAACCTGTTTCACCGCATTCTAATAAGAAACCCAAATTAGCTCTAGGAGCGAACTTTGACGTGCTTTGGGTGTCTAAAATATAACATTCGCAGCCAAACCGTTTTATGTATTTTAGTGACGGAAGCCGTTTTAGTGCCAGTTCAAACGGGGTTTTGAATTCCAACGATTTGTTGGGCGTCCTATTGTGTATATGCACGACATGTCTCATGGCATATGCCCAAAAATGAGTAGGAATTCCTGATGAAATCAAGTTAACCCGGATTTTCTCCTCTAATTCTAAATTGAATCTTTCAGCCGTTCCATTCAATTGAGGAGTATATGGTTCACAAACCGTCAAGGATATATTTTCCCTATGTAACAAAAATTTCATTTCTTCCGTTCTAAATTCTAAACCTCCGTCCGTCCGTATTTCTGACACCTTAGTGGTTTCCCCCGTCAATCTTCTAATTTCTTTTAGACATGAGAGCAAAGCCATATTGACTCCCATTTTACTTCCGAGTTCGTAAGCAAATGCATATCTACTCGCGTCATCCGTAAATGTGACAATATATTTGGCCTGAGACCTAAATGCTCCTGGTTTTAAAGGTCCCATTAAATCAGAGTGCAGTCTCTGAAATGGTATTTCGGCCCTATGTCTGACTTCCGAACATGGCTTTCTTTTTGCTATCGCCATCTTACAGTCTGGACAATCGAGAATGTTTACACCGAATTTTACATTTTTTAATTCGGGGAGAACTTTACCAGCTATTTCGAGATATTTCTTTGAGGCATGGTTAAGCCTGTAATGCCATGCCAATCCTATGTCATTCCGTAATTGTAAAGTTTCAGCCGGGTTTTCTCCGTGTTCAGTGTCAGTTCTCCCCTCTAAACTAGTATCCGAAATTTTGATGGATTTTTCACCGGGTTTTTCAGCGATTCTCCCCCCTAAACAAGTATCCGTAATTTCGTCAAAATTCGTATCTTGTTTACGTTTAATTCCTCTTATTTGTTTCTCCGGATTAGTCATTAACGATCCACCGTGACCTAATTTCAACAATTTCCGTTTTTCCTCCGTACTTGGAGTCGCAATTGCCGCCACCGAACTGTCCAACTCCACATCCGCAAATTGCACCCTGGGAGGAGTTGCGTCTCGCTTACTACGAGCCACAGCCTTTGTCAACCGGTTTTGCGCCGTCGTCAACCGGTTTTGCGCTGGCGTGTGACTCCGTTTTTGAGGGTTGTTACGACCAGTCCCCGGCCTCGACTTATCCCTAGTAGCTGAGAGAGCTCGTTCTCTTCAATTAAGGGGATGGGGTCACTCGTTCGACTGTTTCTGCGGGCCATGTTCGTACTCGCAGTCTGTGGACGCCGACATTCAATGGACAGATGTCCAAACCGTCCACAGTTATAGCACATCTTGCTATCGTTTTGACATTCTGCCTTTGTGTGTCCTAATATGCCACACTGATAGCAGACCAATTTCGCCTTTTTGACCCCACTTCCCCCTCCGGATTGGGTCGAATTTTTCCGCCGTTTGCTGAAGGAAGGCCCCCTGCTAAGGAAGGCTTTTCCTACAGCCTGCTCTCTCCTACTATTTTCCGACATCATATCATACATTGCGAACATCCGATCAAAGATGTCCCGAACCCTCATTTTAGAGTTCTTCTGGAGTGCATCTTCAGCTATCCTGGGGCATGCTTCCGAGATAGCATTAATTAAATTTCTCCGGATTGACCTATCTGTCAGCTCAGCCTCAGGGAACCTCCGAATACCCTCCACAAGACCCTCAAATCGATTTTGAAACTCGAGTACTGTTTCCAGCGCCGGGTTAAATCGAGTATTCATAAATTCGATTTGCATTGCATGTTCCTTCGCCTGAGTAGGCGGATCGACCGCCTTCTCAATCATGCTCAATGCAATTGATGGCTCGTTCACATCTTTGATCATCGATTGCAAACCGTGATCAATATTGGAAATTATGTACGAGAGTACGATACACTTCAACTGATGAAGCTCTCTCTCCGTGTAGTTTACTGCCGGTTTTATGTTGGGATCGACGAGAAATTGATAGTCACCACTCGCCAAATCCAACATTACCCTTTGTTTCCACACGGCGATCGACCCTTCCTTCAGTGGATTGCCTCCGTACTTTAAATTCGTAATTGGCCTTGCGGCCACTCCGGGTTCTTTGTGGATCTTACAGGCACAAGTGCCCACCGAGTCAGATCCACTCGCCGTTGTGTTTACAACCGGATTATCTAGGGGAACCTCAAGTGTGCGAGGAGCATCCTCAGATCTACCAGAGCCCTGCTCTTCCACCACCATCTCTGACCTCGATGTTGGAGGTGGACCCATGGTCATCGAGGCCAGAGCCGCGAATTTCAGAACAGACTCCTCCGCAAACTGTTTGATCTGATTTTGCATCATCTCATACCTTTGAGCGTACTCAGTCTCGAGCCGAGCCCTGATCGCAACTTCCCTCCTCTCGACTTCCTCGTTAATAAATCTCTTGATCTCTTCCGTGTTCATTGTTCTCTTCGTAATTAGACCAAGAGACGAGTTACTCCGAATTCACGACCTTCGTTTTATAAACACATCCCTAATCCTAGTATCATCCGGATTTATGTACTCCGTTCTACAAACACATCTCTAAACTTCGTATCATCCGGATTTATGTACTCCGTTCTAAAAACACATCTCATTTCCGGATTTATTTAAGCCTTAGTGGAATCACTCATAACGTTCTATCAACATGGTGTTAGGATTTGAATGCGCCTCGATTGCCACACATAAATTGGAGTGCGGTCTTGGGGTTATCACATATGCCCCGCTACCTGTCTGTCAATTTCGCTTCCTTAGAGAAGGTACTGTCTCTCCGAGACATGCGCGCTGTGCGTAGGTAACAGAGCCTTCGACCATCTAATCTCCCAGCGACACGCTTACAAGAAGACTATCCCGCTGCAAATCCGCTCACCACTGCCGTACTATTAAATCGTATTTCATTCTCGAACTGTAAATCGTAAATTAATAATTCGCTCATTCGCACAAAGTTCTAGCTAACTTTCGTACTTCGTTATTCTTATGAGTGTTTCCACCTTATTTCAGCCTTGGCTTGTCATGTTGGGGTGTGCATAGCGTATTAAAACCGTATAAATCGTATTCATATTAGGTACAATTCGCAAGCAACAATGAATTTATTTTGCAGCCGAATAAACATCCATGCTCCGTTCAGCTCAACTGAATTTTCATCGATCTTTTGACTTTACAAGATATTATAACGTTCGTTTGCAAGAATTATCAATACAAACATTCAACACAACGAAGGAGAAAAAGGAAACAGTCCACCACTGCGACCAGAATTAATATAAACTTAATTATAAGTAGGATTACCTACTACTATGCTTAAATTATGTTAACACTAGTAAAAACTAGATATATTAGTGATCACAGTAAGTAGTACTGATATCTCCAATTCCTCGTCCGATTCATGTTTCTTGTTTCTAA
This sequence comes from Adelphocoris suturalis, assembly GCA_030762985.1. Lineage (NCBI taxonomy): Eukaryota > Metazoa > Arthropoda > Insecta > Hemiptera > Miridae > Adelphocoris > Adelphocoris suturalis. The sequence goes on from CM061040.1 coordinate 135,957,656, forward strand.
GTTACATACTCAACTTTTCGTATTAGTTCAATCAATAGAATAAAATATCGAAATCAAATCGTAATGTTGAGTAACTACATTTTCGAATCGTAGTCGGAGCTAACGGTAACCATGGTAACCTTCATTGCCGCAATTCAACCAAACTGACTCGAATTCTAACGAAAAACAAAAATCCGTAGACATGGTAATCTACCAACAAAACTTCGTGTGTCCTCCGTATTTCAACCAACGTAGTTGGCACCACTGACTGTCAAACATTGACATCTCCAACACATCAATCTGGCATCGTAATTTTACTCTGAGTGTGGACAACACCGTCATAATTCTACATTAGTTTAAAACTTAGAATAAACTTATAAATAAACTTATCCACACTCGAGAGTTTCCACCATGATGTATTATTGGAGGGCCAAGGGTTTCAGCTTCGAATTCATCTCGCCATGTCACAGTATGCAATATGGCGCTGTACTGAAAATCGAGAAATTCCGTAATTTACTTCGAAAAATAATTTTTCTCGTTTCGAACATCCGTACTCATCGTAATATTTATTCAAAACCGTTATTCCGTACTTTGGGATTTTACACAGCCGTATTTTCATGCTCGAGCCTTACTAAATTCCGTAATTCACGAAAAAGTCAACCCAAAAATTTCGATTATGTCAAGTTCAATAACTTCATAACCTCGTTTAAAATCGTATTTCCGTTTTATGTGACTTCTCCGGATTATGACTTTTTCATCGTAACTTTCTGAAATTCCATATCCAGAGAAAATAACTGTTCGATTACCCTCAGTAATAAGTCACAAATTACTGATTCCGAAAAACGAGAATTTAACCTATGCACAGCCCAACAAGTGAGCAAACCCCAATTGCTCCGCCATGTATACATATCAGGCAATAGAAAAATTAAGTATGAGAGGGATTTAAGTACCTTCGTAATTATTAGAGATGGTTAGAGATGGCTTGATATTTAGCTAGGATTAGCTGGATGGTAAAAGCGTACTGCAACGGCCGTCGAATTCGAGAGCAGGAACGAGAATGGCTGCCAAACGAGATTCGCCGCTTGGCTTGGTGGCAGACGCAGTCCTGCCACCACACCGGATTCTGTCGGATGGATTTCATGGAGTGCTGATGGATGTTGTAATTCCAACAGTTTTAAATGTTAATTGTTCAGTTTTAATCAATAAAGTTTCTTTGGTTCATGCGAAGTTCATTTGGAATATAAAGAACGTCTTTGGTAAGTAAAACCACAAGCTTAGTTGAATATCCCGATAATTATCTATTTATCTTAATAACTTATTAGTCATGTTTCCTCCGCCTCTGAGCACTCTCGATCAGCCTCCTGCACTTCCGAAAGGGCAGGTCTAAAACCAGGACCAGGACTGGTCCTGCAGGACTGGAAGTGGTGGTGGTTGTGGTCCTTGTGGTAGTAGAGGTGTGTGGTTATTTCTCGTTTTCCGAAAATTTAAACCAATAAAAAGAGATGTTTTCCTATTTTAATGAATGTTTACTACCTTCGCTAATATTTTTATTACCATTATTATTCGTGTTTTAGTTGAACCCAGGACCAGGACTGGCGCCATATCTCGTTTTCCCATGATTTAAACCAATAAAAATAGTTGTTTTCTCTTTACATGAATATTTACTACCTTCCCTATTATTTGTATCACCATATAAACATTGTTATCAGTGCTTTGGTTCACCGCAGGACCTCGAATCGTTAATTTATTCAGGACCAGTCCTGGCCCAGGCGGATTGGTCCTGCGGGACTGGGAACACAAAAAGGATGGTGGTGGTGGTGTGCAGTTATTTCTCGTTTTCCGACGATTTAAACCAATAAAAAGAGTTGTTTTCCTAGTTTAATGAATGTTTACTACCTTCTCTAATATTTTTATAACCATTTACACATTATTATTCGTGTTTTAGTTGAACCCAGGATCAGGACTGGAAACGCTGGACTGGCGCCATATCTCCTTTTCCCGTGATTTGAACCAATAAAAATAGTTGTTTTCTCTTTAAATGAATATTTACTACCTTCCCTATTATTTGTATCACCATATAAACAATGTTATCAGTGCTTTGGTTCACCGCAGGACCGCGAATCGTTAATTCAGGACCAGTCCTGGCCCAGGCGGATTGGTCCTGCGGGACTGGGAACACAAAAAGGATGGTAGTGGTGGTGTGCGGTTATTTCTCGTTTTCCGACGATTTAAAACAATGAAAAGAGTTGTTTTCCTATTTTAATGAATGTTTACTACCTTATCTAATATTTTTATAACCATTTACACATTATTATTCGTGTTTTAGTTGAACCCAGGACCAGGACTGGAAACGCAGGACTGGCCCCCTGTGAGTCATCAAGTCCCTTCTGGTAAGCAACATTGTGAAACGGCGGTGGGCTCGATTAACTTCTGATGTTAATCGCTTCGCCTCGCTTCCCCTCGCACTTTGACCGACTTCACGTCACTTTTTTCGATATCCGATTTCGGATTCAGATTCGGCGGGATCAAACCTTTATTTTTCCGAAAAACGTACCTTAATGGGGTATATTTTAATCGGAAAAAACGTAGGTTTTTCGTCGGGATTTCGAGAAAACGGGTCCGTACTCTTGCATTTTTTTGAAGTATTTCCCAATACTTTTTTCGCGATCCGTTCGCGCCGTCGTCTTTCTCATAGAAAAACCTACGAAACCGGTATGTTTCCGGAATTTTCAACAGCCGTTTAGAGGGGTAGGGGATGCGGGGAAGTCGAAAAAGCGCATATTAACCGGAACTTCGACCCCCCTCCCGCCCTACGGCGGATATGTCTTCACTGAACTTATTCCAAGGATGAACTTAAGAGAATTTAGCTGATTAGGGAAGAGCCCATAATTTCAATCGTCTCTTAATGTCATAGGGAGTCTCCCAATCAAATTTTAACTTCCTGTGATGAACAGGATAGAATTTAGCTCACTCAGCTGATTAGAAGTTACCCAATTATTTCAATTATTGTCTCTTAATGTCCCAGGGAGTCTCAACATCAAATTTCAACTTCCTAAGATGAAAAGGAGAGAATTCATCTCACTCAGCTGATTAGGAATGAGCCACTCAGGGATGCAAAATCGGTAGCCAACAATTGATTTTGACAATCGATTTGTAATCGAGAGCTCACGACCGATTGTACCAATTAATCGGGCAAAAAATCGATTTTTAACAATAAAAAAATTATTTATTACATAAAAACAGCTTGATAAGCTGTTAAATAAAGTTAATTAAATATTTTACCTTTTAAAATTATTTAGGAAAATATTGGTAGGTACTGTTACTGTACTCGACTGTTTCTGCTATTTGATAAACTAGCAGATTTGCTAGCTTGACTGCTGCTTGACTAAGGATAAACCCAAACACGTAACAAGTGTGACAACTGAACGGAACGAGTAGGTAGCGATGGCGGTGATAATCTTGGGTCCGCAGGGAAATTTCTCCCGGCGAACATTGATGATTGTCCTCCGGTTGGTTTTTTATACTTGTCTGTTGTCTATTCTCTCCTTTTCGTGGGTCTACTGCGTATATACTGTACAATACAAAGATTAGTAAAATACAAAAAACAAATACCTCAATAAAAATCGATTTTACAAAAACAATCGATTTCAGGATAAAAATCGGTACAATCAATCGATTGCAAAAAATCGGAAATCGGAGGTTAAAAAATCGATTTTTTGATTTAATCGAAAACCGACAAAGACATTGTAATAGTAAACTAAACCCACTCGTAGCGCTAGTGTCGCGTTGCAAATTGAAAGGTCTGTAGTCGGCCATATTGGGGGCAACATCGTTTATTTATGTGCAATGAAGATTGTATTATTATGTTTATCTACTCATGAAATTTCTTTGATAATGCACAATGGTTAAAGTGTGTGCGGCATTTAACTGCATAAATCGCAAAACTGAAGACTGCACACTCTCATTTCACAAGTAAGTATAGATTTTCACGATTTCCTAAAGATTATTTTGGTCTGTTGTAGGCCTCTTGATGTGGTAACGCTGTACTTATTGTAGTTGGTAATAATTTTCTTTTTACTATCTTATCAATATGCATGAATGAGCTACAAAGTTTCAAATTAATCTAAACTTAGTTTTGTTTTTCCCACAGATTTCCTTTAAACAAGAAATTGAGAGAATTGTATGAAATTGTTTTTTGTATTGACATTGTATTGCACTATTGTATATTGTATTGTATTGACAGAATTGTATGAAATTGTATGTAAAATGAAAATAATATAATAACATAGAAAGTGCCATGATGTAGTTATTCATTTACTTATTCAATTGTTCAGCTCCTCTGATCATACTCCTTGCCCCATCCAGGTGAACCCATGGTGTTTGTAAAACTGTGTCTTATGTACAAGATATTGTCCCAATATTGAAATGCAGAGCGATTCTTCTGTTACTTTGGAAGAATGGTTCTGAGATAATTGCTAATGGAAGGATCTCTCACTTTAAAATACCTAACTAACTTATGCCCTAACTATTATAAGTACGGTATGAAAAGTACAATATCGCCACTACGCAAAACTACATGAAATCATATTGGTAAGTAATGCATGCATTACACGGATGTCCCTATGAATGGATTTAATATATATTTGGTGAGAGTTAAAATAAGAGAAAAAACAAATATATCATGACTTCTCGACCCCCCCCCCCCCCCCCCAATTAACTCCCTCCACCGACAGTAAATTCAAATAATAAAACTTCCAGTATGAAATTTGAAGCTCCTGACATATTTTTATAACCTAGACCGAATTTATAATCGAATTTAAAAAATGATCTCGAAAATCTGACTTGAATAGTTAAAACATCATGATTTACTACTATTACCTACTCCAATCTTCTTCGTCCATAATGAAATTTGAAACTCCTAATACACCTTCCAAAACTAGACCAAATTCATAGTTGAACAAAAAAAGAATCCCAAAAATCTGACGATATTAGTTAAAACATCATGATATTTTACTGTTACCCCCTCCATTCACCCTTTTTCATAATCAAATTTGAAATACCTGATATAAGATCCAAAACTAGACCAAATTCATAGTTGAACAAAAAAAGAGTCACAATAAATCTGACGATATTAGTTAACACATCATGATATTTTACTGTTACCCCCTCCATTCACCCTTTTTCATAATCAAATTTGAAATACCTGATATAAGATCCAAAACTAGACCAAATTCATAGTTGAACAAAAAAAGAATCACGAAAATCGGACGAGAATTGTGGCCTAAATAAGTTTGTAAATCGTCATATATGGTTAGATATTCCAAAGACAAGCAGCTCCCACAGTTTGTCTCTGTTGAAAATATTGCATAAAATTCATTTAAAAACTGTGTTGTCATCATAATAATTGACGTTTTTAATGATTTTAGACTAGTTTTCATCAAGATAATACAAAATATGTTTTCTATGAACACTTATACACAAACTAGCTATCCTCACAATTCAAAAAGCGCGCGTGAAGTTGCCCCCAATATGTCCGCCAATGCTCTCTTCAATTTGCAGTAGGCGGCGTCTGAGATCCACGTACAGTTGTAGGACCTTGAAAACCGATTAGCATCCCTAGCGCCACTCATTTCAATCAGTTTTCAGTGTCCCAGAGAGTCTCCCTTACAATTTCAATTTCCTAGGGGTAATGGGCGCGGCGGCGGACTTCAAGGGGCGAGGGGGCAGAGAAGGGTTTGATCTTTGGACGGCCGCGGTGTCAATCAAAGGGCCCCGCCACCCCTATCGGAACACCCGCCCCTTTGATGTCGCCGCTCGCCACCCCAATCCCACCACCTCCCCTCGCTTCCTTGTGATCTTTCGCCGACTGCTCCCTCAGTTATCCCTTCCACCGACCCTGCAAACCATTTTTTGCCATTTTGAAAACTTCCTAGCTTCATTGTCAGTCCAGCATTCGTCGACAACACTTTTCGCACCTACGTTTTCGCACTTTTTGCACCTACTTTGAATTAATTGGTAAGTACTTTGAATTTTACAGTCAGTTTTAGAAACTCCTTAGGGTTTTTGAAGAAAGACTCAATTGTGCCTAGGAGGTACGAAATTATAATTTTTTATCTTATCTTCCTACTTACTGTTATTAATGTTAGGAGAGACCAGAGATACATTGAAGGTTGATAATAAGGTACATTATTAATTAAAATATGCACAGAAAGTTTTCAATAATATATTAACAAGGTTAGTAGGGATGAAATAATGGGGATGAATAGTAGGGATGACAATTTTCAATTGAATAGATTTCTTGTCGGTCCCCGATCCAATAACAAAAGAGCAGAAGCTTAGATAAGATTCATGATCATGTTTCATAGATGCTTACTCCCAATTTTTATTCCAGACTTGGAATCTACGCTGGATTTCATGAACATTTTACACCTTACTCAATTTTTTCGGCCGCGCGCAACCTGTTCAGCGAGCACGCAAGTTGCCAAGTCATCATTTCATTTATTATTGAAGACAATTTATTACTGAAAAAAGTTCCAGTCATGCAGCATGATCGTATGGGCGAAATTCCGTAAATTATGGTATTGAAGTTACATTAAATTGAGTTGAAATTGTAGCAGTTTGTGTGCAAAGAAATTGTCAATTATTAATGTAATTGCGAAAGTAGGTACCTACTTGTTTTCTATAATATTGTTTTATTCAAACAAAGATTTTGGATTTTTAAATCTTTTTGAATTTTTATCGCATTTGTAGCACTTTTTTATTCAAATTAAGGTAACATTTAGGTAACGAGTGAAGGATGCGATTTCACTAATACTGGGTTTAGCTAACTTTCGTAGAAAATTTAATATATTGCAATAGCTCCAACAATTTTAAAATCAAAATGTTGGTTTACACGCTAGTATAGCTGTGTAAAAATAGAGCAAAATTGTTCTATCAGCTAAAAAATTCAGTTATTAAATGTAAATTAAACAATTTTTTGCCCATTTTAGTTTTTATTTTTTTTTTTTTATAAATAAGTTTTTGGATTTGATCCACTTAGTTTGCTCAAAAAGTGATTTCATCTGGGAAGCTTGATGTTTGGCGCGAAATGTGTGTTTTTATCCCAACCCTGTAGATAGAGTTATCGTCTGAAATGACATATACCTCAGATGAAAATGCGTCAAACTCAAGGATTCGTTTCAGAATACCTCAAAACGGATTTTATAACGTCAAAATCGATGTTTTATCTGTTTTTTATTCATTTGTTTTATTTTATGTATTTATTTATTTTTTTAAATATATGCACAGCTGTATTCGATGATAAAAAACCAAAAAAAAAAAAAAAAAAAACTAACTAAATAAAAATAGTGTCTGTACCTAACTCATCTTCCATCTGCCTCATCTACTTGAGCAAAATTAGATAATTATCGGAAGGGCGGGGGGAAAAATTCGATAATACGATCGGCTACCTCAAGTCAATTGTGCTTCAAAATTATTCCTCGGATACTTACCTTTCATTTGATTAGGTACCTAATAGTACGGGGTGGGTTGGCAATGACAATGCTGATTTGTTTCAGAGATCGCTCGTGTTATAAAGAAATAGTAATTACTTCTTTAAAAAAAAAAATAAGATGAATCAAAGCAGGTTCTCAAAGTGCCTCCCTCCTTCCTGTATGCATAGGCGGCATCTCTTCCTCGCGGATCGTGTGACGTTACGTAAGGTATATGCATTCTGCATACAGAAAAGAGGGAGGCACTTTGAGAACCTGCTTTGATTTTTTTTTTAATTTATTTATTTTTTTTATTTTTTTGTTTTTGTTAAGAATTAATTATAATTTTTTTTATAACACGAGCAATCTCTGATACACAACAGCATTTTCTTTGCAATCCCACCCCGTATTATTAGGTACCTTATCAAATGAAATATAAGTATCCGAGGAATAATTTTAAAGCACAGTTGACTTGAAGTAGCCGATCGTATTACCGTATTTTTCCGCCTGCCCTTCCGATAATATTAGGTATCTAATTTTGTTCAAGTAGATGAGGCAGGTGGAAGATGAGTTAGGTAGAGACACTATTATTATTATTATTTTTATTTATTTATTTATTTATTTTATTTTTATTTTTTTGGTTTATCATCACCAAATACAGCTGTGCATGATATAAAAAGAATGAAAAAAATAAATAAATAAATAAAAAACAGATAAAACCCCTATTACAAATCCGTTTCAGACCATTCTAAGATAGAATCCGTGAGAAAACAAATTGATTAAAAATAGATATTAGAATAATCGTTGCTCAACTGCTGAGTCTTCCTGCAATCCCTCTTTCCCACGTTATCGTATCTCAACTTTATCGAAAACAGTTCAAAAAATTTTTGTTCACAGCGATGGCGGAAAAGGAAGATGGAGTGGTTGAAAAAATGAGGCGGCTGGAGGTGGAGGCTGCGGTGGAGCAGCCGGGAGAGGAGGAGGTTGCGAATTTGCAGCTGCCCCTCGCCTCCCCGGACCTGAGGGAACGGTTAAGGCGGACGGAAGAAGGCTACCTACACAGCTCTGATGGAGGAACTTCGTAGGCTCCGGGGGGGGTGGGGGGGAGGCGCATCAAGCGAGGCCTCCACCCGCATCCTCCACCAGTGGATGGGGCCCCGGCATAGCGTTTAACATTACGGGATGCAGGGTGAATGTAACTCCTCCGCCCCAACGAGGGAGGCGGCCCCCCCTCGGAGATACAACCCTTATCGGTGGAGGAATCCGGCGGGGGAAAAAAATGAAAAATAAATGATAATTATAATTATGATAATATATAAAATATATATTATATGTTACAAACTTACACAAAGGTCTATTATTTCTATATTAGATTCCCCTTCTACGCAAAACACTGGTATATAATGAATTAAAAAACCCCATATAGTAAACTTATATTATATATAGGTAGGTACCTAATAAAAATATATAATAAATTGGGTTGCTTAACCTAATGGTATCAAAGGGAAATGTATCACAATGCTAACCAGAAAGTAGGATTTAACAGAGACATAAAAACTTGAGTTGTCTTGCTGGATTGTTCCCAAAGGCGTTCTGGAGACTGATATAAATATACGGTGTTGAACCCTTTTGTTGTGAAGAAAGAGTTACCATGAAAGGTGGCTGTGTTGCACTCACCTCTTAATTTGACAAATTGCAGCCATTGTGCTGTTGAAGGATGAACAGCATGGTGGTAATATATTTTTTTACAAAGCTATCTCTTTTCATATTTCCTGCCTTTTTCAATTGTATCATATCATGAATTTCCAGCGTGGGTTCAAAGTAAAACAATGCTTTTACTACTTTGTGAAATAATTTATTAAGGATATATTTGAAAACACTAGATTTTATTGAATGAATACTGGTATGTTTTTATAATACTTGACAAATGAATACTCGAGTGATTTGTGGAGAAACTGATAAGGGTGGGGAGCCTTTGATACAGAAAATAGTGCACGATTCATGATAAGGATCTATAATTATAGATAGAAGCAAATAGCAGCCATGTCTGAGACATAAATAACTCTAGAAATGATTTGATTAGTCATTAGCTTGACCTCTACATCTCCACTACCAGTGCACTATAGTACGGTATCATCAGCTATATACATACACTTTTTCATGAAAAATTTGTGAACATAATTATTTTTGTTTCCAGACATATGCCTGGTAGCTCCAGAGTTGACCTACAACAGAATGCAGTAAAACAAACGGACAGCCATAATGGAAAAACAGTGTTGCACCCGTCTACGGTGGGATCAGGCATGGAACAACATGGATCTTAGCAAAAGTTTATCTGCACTAGTTGGGGAGAGAAAAAGTTATCGACCTACCCTACTTGCTCTGAAGGGTCAGTACAGCGAATAAAGAAAGGTTTCTGTTAACCAAGTGTGAAAAGTCGTTGCTTTTGAGAAAAGCTTGGTCACATGAAGGGTTACTTCTACCAAACCTACTTGCCCTTGGGTGTTGGTAGTGACTTCCTAAAAATTCGTTTACTAGTCTTTAGTCTTCCCTCGACAGCGGAACGGGTCTGCCCCTGCTGGGGAGCCTGCAGGCAGATGCATGCATTCTCTTTAAAATTTTCAGTGCTAATGATGTAGAAAATATGAAGGGAATAATTTTTTTAAACTGTATTTACCATAGAACACTCGTTTTATTAAAACATTAATTTTTTTAAATTTATCCTAATATATAATTAAGTTATTCAACATCAATAACACAACTCCAACAAACACCAATAACCCTTGGTCTACTGGACTAGAGGTAGAGTGGAACGGAATGTTGTCTGAAACAAATAAGGGATAGTGATAATATCTGAATACATATTGAAGAATTGGTGATCTAAAACCAGTTTAAATCGTGGCAAGTTCACTTAAATATTTAGGTCGTAACCGAGTTACTTGCCTTGTTTTATCTCATCTTGTTTTATCTCGCCTTGATTGGAAAATCTGGCATATCTAGGTTTAGGTGAGGTTGCATCCATGTAGATAACGTTTTTCTGAAAAAGAAAATTATCCTCATGGGTGTTTATTGTTTCCTAAAAAGTTCCAGTCATGCAGAATGGTTGTATGAGCAAATTTTCGTAAGTCATTGTAGGTAAATATTATGTTACTTATTGAAATTTGAGTACTTTGAGTGTAAAGAAATTTTGTTAATGACCAATTTTATGACGAAAAGAAAGAAACTCGTTCTAAATAATAATCAGCAACTCAGTTGAAACTTTTGAGTTTTATCTTTTTTCGCATTTTATGTTGAAAGACAGAACATGCGCGCACACACACACACTTTTTTTTTTAAATATAAAACTCCCCTTGAAGGTGGAGGGGACACACAATTAACTTGAAAAAAATGAATAAATTAATAAATGAAGTGGGGAGGACACCCAGGTTTACCTGACACCGGTTCTAGGGATGAGGGAAGTTGCAGAAGGATGAGGAAGAGTGGGATGAAAGGAAATGCTCCTATAAAATGAACACCAGTTCAAGTAAGAACCCCTCAGGACGCGGGTGGTGATACCATGGAGCACTCCCTCCAAGATGTCCAACTCAAGTAGCTACCGTGCCATGACCTTGAGTTATTCGTCGCCACTCCTTTTAGCTCGGGAATCGCTTGCCGCAGGTCATTTCTGTCATGTTAACCAGGTTTGCACCAGGCCCACGCTGCAACGCTTAACAAGAGCTTCCCCAAGGTTCAATAATACGTCAGAATTAAAGGATATGGACCTTGACGTAGGCACCCACAAACTGAAAATTAATGAGATAGAACAAAACACCTACCCAAGTTTCTGTAGTCCATCCATAGGGGACAGAAGTTATAATAAACTCGACTTTTTGATGTGAAAACGCAATTTGAATTATATCAACAACTGATACAATCGTCATAGTTATGGGGCGATTTTTACTGTGTATTTTTCATTACACTCATGCTGACGTTCTTTTTTCCTGCCAAATAGAATTACGTAGTTGTAGACATAATGTGAAAAATTTATTGAAAAAAAAATCCATTTAGAAGTATGCCTAGTTGAACGATTAGTATGCCTAGAAGTAAAAAATCCATTTAGAAGTATGCCTAGTTGAACGATTAGTCCAACAGTGATGCATTTTATGATGGACCTTGAAGGAGCTGACCCACTCAAGGCATACCAACTGGTTATTCAGGTAAGTAACATTGGCATTAAATATTACTTTTATGCGTTTACAAGCTAACTCAAGCAATCTCTAAAATGTTACCAGATTTAGCCCAATAGTTTCGTCCTTTTGTCTCTTTTCAGCGTGCCCAGCAGCTCCAGCAGCCATATTTTATCCAATTTTACCCAACAAAAATTACTGTTACCTTGAAAGTTCTTGAGATCTCGATTTTACAATATTTCAGCCCTACCATTTAGGGTTGATCTAAATTGATGCCGATATTACTGGCACATCCTCGGCCGATGAATGATTTTTGAGCCAAATTTCATACTCTGGTCCAGTTGTTTCAGAGAAAAGCTCTGGATGGCGTACGGCGGACGGGCGGATTTGTTTTATTCAATTTTTCGATTCTACATACCAATCTTGAAACGTAAACCAACAAATTTTGAGGGGAGGTTAAAATTTGTTTATTGGTCGATTGGTTCATTATTGAAAATAATTAACCAAAATCATTACCACTACCTACCATGAAAGTTTTTGGGATCTCGATAGTTATTCAGACATAAAATCTACCCTTTAGGGTCTATGGTCATATGATCATGGTCTATGATCTATTTTCTATGATCATCTGTACCCCAAATGTGATTTATAGCCTAAATATCAATGGTGGTCCAGCAGTTTCGAAAAGAAAAGAACCCTCCAACAAATTTTGAGGAGGGTTAAAAAAATCTCTTGTCGATTACAAGGGAGAGATATACAGACGCAATGGGATGTTACTGTTGTGTCCAAGACAAGTCCTTAGGAAAAACCCCGTTGAAATCTGACACATAAAACGTGCATTAATTAGGGGTCATGCCTCCAGCAAGGGGCAAAAAGCGACCTAGCCTTCAAGACTGCTAGGTCTTGCGGGTCATTGCCTAACCTCAACAAAATGACCCCACCCAACTCCCGGTCATGGTTCGGGTAGGGATGGAAATTTTAAAAATTGCCAACAATCCCTTTCGACAAAACCCAAGATCCCCCCCCCCCCCCACTTATAGACTGCCCCCCCACCAATCCATTAGGCGGAGCATAATGTAGACATACAGAGTTTCACTTTTATAATATTATAAGATTGAGTAGGCATTAGTTCAAGTTGTAAAATTCAAGTCGTCTAATATTTTCAGTTTTGTCATACTACTTCAAAGGATAGTATATCAATGATTACCATTAGGTATCTACTTATAACTTTTACCTTGTATTTCTCGCCAATGATTCTGTTCAAGAAGAGGCGGAGTGCGTAGGTTGATGTCGCAGTGTATCCCCACCCAAAACATTGTGCGATCATACCGATGAATACTCCCCTGCTGATGAGTGGCATTCCAAGAAAGTACCGAGAGCTGTTCTTGCAATCGAAAACTTTAGGTATACAAGGTGATCCTTCTGCAAGAAAACACATCATCAAATCCAGTAGTTCTGACTTTATCAAGTATCTACCTGCCTAGTTCATTACCTATGTTAGCCCAATGAATGAAATCAAAGTTTGGACGTATTATCGAAAATCGAATAAGTTGGAATGTCTTTTACCTTATTTAAGTGAAATGACCCATGAAGGAATGGTTATTTGATTATTAAATACATAAGTGGGTTTTCAAAGTGAGGCCCTGGACATATCCAGCGAAACGCTTACCTCGCATTGCGATGCTTTCAATAAACCATTGAAACAAGACGCGCCGAGACAAGTAATAAAGTAGAACTTCGACCCTCTCCAGACATCACTCTGTCGGCTTAAACTTAATTTTTTTTTCTTATCCTGGGAGGGGTATCGCACCTGATGCGAAATATGTAACGGTAAGATCTTCATAAGCTAAAACGAGGCGTCAAAATGCATGTACCGTGAATAAAATCTTTCACAGAGGCGTAAATCTGCCGATGCAAATAAATCTATCTCAGGTTGTCCAAAAAGGTGGACAACCTCCTGGAAACGATGAGGACAGAAGCCCCATTCTATGTGTACATAATCCTTACAAGATTCTGAGTCTGCGATGGTGTTATCCAATGAGGGTATGACGCAAAAAGCGATAACTGGCGTTCCTCACAGAATGCCCATATATTCCGTTCCGAGTTACGGAAGTGGGGGCAATGAACACTGCCCATTCGATTTACGACCAAAAGAGCCGTAGCATTGCCAATGAGCAATAAAATTGACTTTCCATACCTACGAGTGAGATGCCAAGGCTTCCAACGCCAGTAGTACAGCTCTCAGTTCTTTCTCATTAATGTGAGCCCGGCAGTTTTCCCCCACCCACCAACCACAGACACGGTGAGGTGCAGCTTATGCCCCCAACTCTCATTGCTCGCATCTGTGAATAGTTCACAATCATAATGATCCTCCCTAATAGGTGCTTGCAACCACCATAGTAGGTCCTCTTGAGGCTCCTCTGAGAATTAATATTGTGGTTTTTTTATATTCCTAGTACCTAGTAAGGGTTTTGTTTACTCAGGGTAATCGCTAGAACAGACAAGGAAAAGTCACGGAATTTTAAAATGTTAATTTAGTGGCCACCCTGTAACATCTGAAGGAATGTTATGACCACAAGAGCCAACAAAAAACGCAATCACCTTGTGGAGAGAGTTTAGGTCAATAAACTAAGCGATTTACGAAACGTGTTACTTTACGAATACTTCTCTGAAATAACTAAAAATAGCACAAACAGAAATATAGTCGAAGACGAATGAAATATCAAAATAGCTGACGAGGAATAAGGTTGACTAAGATTTGTAATGTATACAGGAAACACGCTAGCTTGCAACTAATATAGAAATAAATAATGCTCGTTAACAGGATGTTGCTATAGAAAAGTGTAATATCCATGTATCTCTTTTCTATGTAAGTAATGACATGTGGCAACACTGGGTTCGAGATGAGCCCAGAACATTCGAGAACAACCAGATGTTATAAATATCGGATGGACAATAAAAAATGGTCATTCTGTCTCTTGTAAATTGTGCGTTTTAAATCACCCGTATCCAGACTTTTCAGTGGCGACGAGGATGGGATAAATCTACCTGAAGAAGTGCCAGTCACGAAAGGAGATTTTCCATTATTCCGGTAAGCAACGATCATTATTCCCGGCGGCGATTGTGTATGTCGGTGAGTTTCATTTTCCGTGAAATATTGCCTTTCCCAATGGCGACGTACGTAGGTCAGTTGCACACGTTTTCACCTACAAAGAATGAGTGGAAAATTTCGAAGCCGCGAATGTCAAGTTTCTTCACTGCTAACGGCATAGTGGACGCGATTACCAAACGAGCATTGTTTTTGAATTCCTTGGACGAATCGGGTTACCGTCTCATCCATAACCTTAGTGTACCAGTGGAGCCGGAAACTAAGTCCTATGACGAATTGATCAAGCTCTTCGATGAACATTTCCTGCCTGCAGAATCGATTTTTTCGCTCAGACACCGTTTTTTCAACGCCATGAGGGAAAAAACTGAAACATTGAACGACTGGCTGGCTAGATTAAGATCGTTGGGCGGACCTTGCAAATTCACGGACTTGGATCAACAAATCTTGGATCGATTTGTCCTTGGGCTCCCTAAAGGTCCAGTGAAGGATCGTCTGTTCGAGGAAGACCGCCTCAAACTCACAATGGAAAAGGCAATGAACATAGCTACGGCGAAAGAGTCGGCTTCCCACCAGTATGACCTGACCATCGTCGGCGGGCGACATCAAACAAGAACCCGTCTTCCGGACCGGTCAGAGGCACGGACGAGGGAAACCTACCAGCACCGGCGATTTCCGAGGAAAACGGAAGGAGGCTGAGAGGGCTAGTCAGGCGCCTTGCAGTATCTGTGGCAGGAAACACGGACCGTCCTGTTGGTTCAAGAACGTATCCTGTAACGTATGTAAGGGAAATCACCTTGCGAAGGTATGTCCTAGGAATAAACAAACACATAAAAAGGTCGAAAATAATGCTATCAAACAAAGTAAGACTGATAATAAGAACCAATCACGTCATAATTTTGTAAACGAAGAAATTGTTTATCGTATAAATAAGAATGGTGTATCGTCAATATCACCGTTTGTGGTGAATGTATGTATAAATGGCATTGAGATAGAATTTGAAATCGACACAGGGTGTCAATCATCAATTCTACCTTTATCTGTATTTCAACAACATTTTAACGCCATTAAGTTAATTAAGTCTGATAAAACCTTTATATCATATTTCGACACTAAGGCTAAGCCAATTGGTACCTTCGAACCTTCTGTAATATTTAACGATATTGATCATGGTAGGCTAACATTGTTTGTAGTCGACTCCAAAGGCCCACCGCTGCTAGGTAGAGAGTGGTTTGAGGTTCTAGGTTTCGAGATTGTGCTCCCTAGGGTACGTAACGTAAATAAGGATGTATGCTTTTACACCGATGATCACGAAATGTTATCAGTAGTTAAAGCAAAATTTCCGAAAGTCTTTTCAAAAACCTTGGGTTGTTTTAACAAGGGCAAAGCGGTACTTGAATTAATGGACACCGCCGTACCTAAGTTCATTCGCGCGAGGCCAGTTCCTTTTTCATTAAAACCTGCAATTGAACAGGAACTTGCTAGGTTAGTGAAGGAAGATGTACTGGAGCCCGTTGATTATTCTAGGTTTGGCACACCGATTGTGCCAGTCCTGAAGAATGGGGGTGGCATAAGGATTTGTGGTGATTACAAATTAACGATAAACCCTTTTCTTAAGGTAGACCAGCACCCTTTGCCGACTGTCGAGTGTTTATTCCAAAAAATGCAAGGAAATCAAGTGTTTGCTAAACTTGATTTATCACAAGCGTACCAACAAATGTTATTAGAAGACAATAGCAAAGAATTGACTACAATATCAACCCACAAGGGGTTATTTATGTATAAGCGTCTCCCATATGGAGTATCTTGTGCACCAGCGAAGTTTCCAAAATGTACTCGACGGTCTGGACGGGGTCTCTGTGTTCCTTGATGATATATTGCTGGGTGGAAAAAACGAAAAGCAACTAAGTAATGTTACGCGTAGAGGAAGTACTACGTAGACTTCAGGATGCGGGGCTTACGCTTTCTGAACAAAAATGTGAATTTGGGAAAACATCTATAGTCTACTTAGGTTTTAAAATTGATGGTCGGGGCTTGCATACTACTGATGAAAAGGTACGAGCTGTCCAAGATGCACCTCGCCCGGTAGATGTCAAAACTTTGCAATCCTTTTTAGGTTTTGTTACCTACATTGCGAAATTTATCCCCAAAGTGGCAGACGTACTATCCCCTCTTTATAAACTTTTGAAGAAAAGTTCAAAATGGGTGTGGGATGACGATTGTGATAGGGCTTTTTCTGCCATTAAGAAATTAGTGACTGAACATCGTAGTCTGGGTCACTATGATCCAGATTTACCGCTTCGTTTAACAGTAGACGCTTCCAATAAGGGAGTAGCAGGGGTCTTATCACAATCGCAAAACGGTATCGATGTTCCTATAGCATTTACGAGCCGTACACTCTCAGCCCCTGAACAGTCATACTCCTCTATTCAGAAGGAGGCGTTAGCTATTATCCACGGAGTAAAAAAATTTCATATCTATTTGTTTGGTCGGAGTTGGACATTAGCTACTGACCATAAACCTTTACTTGCGATTTTCGGCCCAAAAGTTGGAATTCCTGCATGCGCAGCAAATAGACTCCAACGTTGGGCTATATTTTTGTCGAATTATAGTTATAATTTAGAATATGTCACGTCGAAAAAGAATTCGGCAGATTGGTTGTCACGTGCACCCCTTCCTGATACTGTGAAACCTGATGATTCGAACGACTTAACTTTAAATTACGTTTTTAAAAACGAGGATTTACCTTTAAATTTCAAAGATATGGTTGCAGCAACTAGGAAAGATTTTACATTAATGAAAGTAATAGAATATATAAAATTTGGTTGGAAAGAAGAGGGGGATAATAACATAGCTTCTTACATTAGATTCAAAGATGAGTTACATGTGGATAAGGATATACTTATGAGAGGGTACAGGGTAGTACCCTGTACCTTCATCACTTCGAAACAATGTATTAAACGAGCTACATAAATCGCACTTAGGGATAGTGAAAGTAAAAGCACTTGCGCGCGCATATGTTTGGTGGCCACATATTGACCAGAACATAGAATCAATGATCAAGAGCTGCGTGCGATGTGCTCAAAATAAAGATAATCCCCCAAAAAATGTCCTGATACCTTGGGAGTGGCCCTCCAAGCCCTGGTCCAGATTACACATGGACTATTTGGGTCCAATTTACAATAATTATTTTTTGGTAGTGGTTGACAGTCATTCAAAATGGTTGGAAGTGTTTCCTACCAAATCGATGACATCTTCAGTCACCATTAAAATATTAAGGGAAATATTTTCTAGATTTGGCATTCCGGAAATCTTAGTTGCCGACAATTATTCAGCATTCGTATCGGACGAATTTAGCACTTTCCTAAAAATGAATGGGGTAAAATTTAAATCGGGAGCACCTTACAGTCCCCGTACAAACGGCGCCGCAGAAAACGCAGTTCGCACTGTTAAGCGTGCTCTCACTACTGCTCTAGGTAACGTGAGTAACAGTTCGGTACTTGAGTTAGTACTCCAACGTTTCCTGTTGGATTACCGCAATTCCAAACATTTAACAACTGGCATTTCGCCAGCTGAAGCTTTAATAGGTAGGCACATTAGAAATCGCTTAGACCTACTTCGCCCTCCGCCTACTCAGGACAAGGTACTTGAGCAACAAGCAAAGCAAATAGAAAATCATGGGGGTGTGTTGCCAGATTCGTGGTCTCTTAAGAATTTAGTTTGGGTAAAAAACTATAGGAAACAGGACGAGCCTTGGTTAGCGGGAATCATTGAAGGGATTCTAGGACCGAGAAGAGTGAAAGTGTTCATTCCAGAATTAAACATGATGTGGACCAGGCACGTTCACCAGATTAGGAGAAGGACGGAACCCTCAAATTTTTCAAATTCAAATTTGAATGAGCAGGGCACTCAAACTAGTCCTCGAACTGTTCCTAGTTCACCATATTCTCCGGCTAGGACTGCTGTCTCCTCACCTGATTTTAAAGGTTTCTCTCCAACTCGTTCAGTATCCTTGGGGGGGAAAAAGGGAAGGGAGGAGAGTAGTAACAATCCTACCATAAAAACCAGAGCCGGGAGACAAGTGATAAAACCTAGAAGATTAATAAACGAATTATAAATCAGATGCTAAACTTATTGGTACATTATGGTAAACTCTCAATGATTAGGTACAAAACAAAAGATCTTTATTTTGTAAGTCAACAAATGTATTACGAATATTGTTAAAAGTAAGAATGTTATGTATGAATAGGGCGAATTGAAATCCAGAATAACTCTCAACAGAAGTTTATTTATTTCATTATTATTATTTGTTTGATCAGACTAGATTAAGTTGGTGTATTCGTAGAATGTATTTTATTTCCTGAAATTCAACATAAATTTCTGATTGAATATTTTGTATTCGTTTTTATTTTTACATAAGAGCTGATTTATTGAATGGTTAACAGTGCTTACCGGAATACTGATTTTGTATTGTGTTTTGTACAAACTCTTAGAAATAAATTTAAGTGCCACAATTTACAAAATTTTGAGGGGGAAGAAGATGTAATATCCATGTATCTCTTTTCTATGTAAGTAATGACATGTGGCAACACTGGGTTCGAGATGAGCCCAGAACATTCGAGAACAACCAGATGTTATAAATATCGGATGGACAATAAAAAATGGTCATTCTGTCTCTTGTAAATTGTGCGTTTTAAATCACCCGTATCCAGACTTTTCAAAAAGGTAGTTAAGTGAAAATATCTTAGAGTAGGTAATTCATATAAGTAAAACAAACTACGAATAAAACATAATAGCAATTGAATAGTAAAGGCAAATAAGGTCAATAAATAAATAAGGGTCAATTGTAAATTACAAAAAACAAAGAGGAACAACAAAGAAACCAAATGGAACGGTACATTTATGAAAAAACGATTCCATCCTATTGTCCAATGGTGTGCTTTGTCACAATGACAAAAGAAAAGAAGAATCTTGAATAATATGGAGCATAACTTTACCAAGGTTCACGTCATTAAAGTTATTAGAGAGTTTTCAGTGACTTCAACTTAACGTCATCCGTCGTCATAATAATGTTGAGGGAGCAAATGAAGATGCTAACCCAAATGGAACCGGAGACATGGTTGCCTTAATTTTGATGTCACGTTAACGGTGATTAGGCAACGCGATATTTTCCCCCAGCTGTCTTGTTGTCTAATGATTATCTAATAAACTTCTTTATTTAGATATGAAACGCTGATTTTCAATCCAAAATTCGAATGTCATTTTAGTTTCAGTACAAATACGGGCTAATTTCTCATTTTTAGTTTTCAATTCGTAAACATTACTTGCATGGATTTAACGCCAAGATATTAAGCCTTAAGTTGTGGGGAACACCGCGGTTTAGTTGCAGTTATAGGTCATTAGTCGTTACAAACTTCATGTTTTTGGGGTTTCCGTTGGGTAAATTATCAAAAAGTATGAATGAAAAATTATTTAGCTCTATGACAATGAACCAGGATTTTACCTGATAATCATCAGTGGAGGAAGCACTTCATGCAATGTTCACGAGAAAACAGCTGAGTGATCAGGCAAACTAAGAACAATACTGCGAAGAAGTAGTGTCTTAAAACTCAGGTTTCTCATTTAAAATGTGTGAAATAATAATAATAACAAGGCTCTAATCAATCAAAAAGAGCCTGTGCGCAAAAGAATGGATTTTTTCCGATCGAGGTGAAGGCTAGTAAAGCTAGATGGCGGAGGCGGACTTCAGATAGCACATTCGGTTTCTACGCGACTTGAAACGCAAAATAACCTAGTTAGAGGGGTGTTCAAAAAACATACCCGCTACATCAACGTAATAAGTAGGTAATGGGGCATTTGAAAAAAAAAAAAAGTCCAGTCATGCAGCATGACCCCATGAGCGAATTTTTGAAGAAATCTTCGACATTTCAGTCGCTATTGATCGTGTAGAGAAATTTTAGCTTATGATTTTGATAGACAAACATGGAATCAAATTATGAAACAAGCACCTACTACCTACGTTTTAAACAGCATGGTTCTAGGATTGGTTATACAGGGATACTTCCATAAGAGTAGTTCAATCTGAATTTGGACAATGTTTTATGCAAATATTACCGATTTTTACAACTAGCGAACGGCATTATTTCGATTTTTGACAGATTTTTCAACTTTGAAATTTTTGAAAACTTGATACATATTCTTATAGGAAATTTTACGCTGATTCCGAATATACCACATGTTAGTATGCTGAAAAAATTATTTCGCACAACAATTCGCAAAAAACAGGCTATTTTGAAATTGTTGACTACATTTTTGAAAATTTCAACCTGAAGATGTAATCCGATCATGCTGGACGACGAACTTGAACTTTCGTTTTGTGTCCTTAACATTTTAAAATTTGTTTGAAGTTTCTAGCACAATTCTACGGACAGTTATCGTCTGGAATGACACATGCATACATATATACATACATACAGAAAAAATGCGTTAAACTTCAGAATATGATTCAGAATAGCCTGAAACGGATTTCTGCATAAAATTTTTTTTATTATCAACAATTTTTATTCATTTTTTTAAACATTCCAGCGATTCTCAAAGATGTTGGAGGGGAGGGGAGGGGGGTCGAACATTTTTGTTTCTTGTGGTAGGTGTCGCTTTCTTTGTTAGTCTTCCAGTAGCGTGAGTGCAGCTCCATCTTCGAAACCAATTGACTTCACTTTTCGACGCGCTCCACGTAGCCTGAGTGAAACTGCTCGTATGATGGAGAATCGGAGCTTAACTCTCACCCAGCCAAGAACTTGGGAGTATGCCTTTTCCCATTTTTCGGCCAGGGTGTGGGCAATGTTCTTTACAAATACTCCGTATTCTTTATGCAAGACCCCATCACACGAGCATATCAGAGGCGAGAATGACCCTCTTAAGTCTTCAGCAGCCTGGTCATATTTCCGGTGCTTCTCCCTGGCTGCTGCGTTTGCCACACTCGACCAGTCTTGGGAATAGCGAGAGGCGGCGTCAGCATTAATAATGCGGTTGTCAAAGAACGCAGGCCTTCCACTCTCCCAGACTCCTTCAACCTTAATATCAGCAACCAGAGCCGAGTTTTCATCAGTGGCGTAGCACTGGTTCTGTGGTTACTCCTCCCCAAGCCAGCGCTGCAAGCCTTGCTGTGTCATCCCCCACACTGTCATGACCCCACTTCACCAATCCTCCCTTTTTGCAGTTCAGGGCATGCGATACATTGAAAATGGCACCACATCCGTCACAATTACTTGGTAGACCAATAGGTGTTCGACCATATCTAATGGTGAGTGCATCCCTGAACTGATTGGCTGACAGGTCATAACCATCCGCAAAACTTGGGAGCACTGTGAGCCATTGTGATGCATTTTCATCAATTATGCGTCTTAGCACTCGCTGTTGATGTGGTTGCAGTCTGGATATCACCTCAACACTGTGAAGACCATCATGAGATGTTCGACGCTTCTTCTCCTCCTTCAAGACTTTATCAACATGGTCACAGTGTTCACCATAGTTTAACGGATGGGCGGCTTTTATAGAAGAGGTCAACATTTCTACTGCTCTCCTTGATGTTTGGTAGGCCAATTCTTGTGTGTGGAGAGGATTTTTAACTGATAAACCCCCTAATTTTGCAGGAAGTTCCATAATTTCTGCTTCGTCGTTCGTTATTTCTTGCCCTAGAAGTGCAGGTAGAAAATATTGGCGAATTGCATCCTTTATGGGTTTGTAATCTTCATGGCATCCTCGTATCACGCGCTGACAGAAGGCTCATTCAAACTGGAAGGATTTTGTGAAAGCAGCATGCGCTGCCTGCGGACTTTTTTTTTGCTGCAATAGAAAAAGTTTTAATCATATCCACCCATTTTTCAACTTTGTTTTGAACGAAGAGCTTTTTGAAAGAACTTGGTCCAATAACTCCTCCTAAGAACCTTTTTCCGTACACGACTTTTATTTCCAGATCGCCAAATATTCTCTCTGCTTCCTGCTCTAGTCCTTCCTTTATCACCAGGAAACATTTTTCGGGTTCAGGATGATAACCCCATTTGGGCCCTTCCTGTTGGAGAAGATCAAACCACTGCCTTACATTTCTTAGCCTTCCGGTGCATGCAGAGTCATCAGCATACCAATTCTGCTTCCACTGATGATTCCTCAGGCTTTTGATCAATGGGAGGGTTCCGACTGTATACATCAACATACCCAAGGGGTCTCCTTGGGTTGTACCTTCTTGACTTAGAACTGTGGCAGTGCAGCGCCGGAACAAAATTATTGGAAAACCTCGGTACGTATTAAACAAGAACCGAGCACATCTTGGCCAGTACACTCTGGCGTTCCACAGTGCAAGAGGTCTACTCATTGTGTTGAACGCGTTCGCTGCATCAACCAGCAAAAGGCACTCCTGTTCCTCCTCGGCAAATAGTTCCACCATAGAATGTATTGCTCCTTCTATGCCCGATTTGATCCCTGCTGAGAGTTGCTCTGAACCACATGTTTCTTTCAGGTCCTCTGCTGTTACTAGGGCCATGGTCTTAGCACATAAATAATTTCTGCATAAAATGTTTTCAAAAATTCACATTCTACAAATTTTGAGGCGAGAGCAATAGCTTAATTTTCTTCAAAAATTCGGTAAAAAAACTATGATTAGGTAGGTACCTATTTACTTTACCAGTATTTGAGTAATTTTGAGGTCAGCAGTATTGTTACATTTACAGGAAGGAGGCTGGTGTCGTGTGACTTTAGGTCTCCAAACGGGTGACGTCATTCAAACGTACGACGTAATGAGTCATTTAAACGTTCGACACTGCTAACGTCCCCTCATGGTCACCAAAAACTCTCTATTATGGTGAAGCAAGACCCTAGGGTTGTTACGGAAATACAGTCGTGAGAGTCGTGAGCACACTTGATTTTTGACTAACTAGTTATCTGAATTACTGGGTACTTCAACTTGAGACTGCAGAGGTCGTTAAGTAAATCATACATAAGAGTTCTCAAATCAACGGTAACTAGAAAATGCGTTACGCATGTATGGATGCGACACAGAGGTTCTACTTGTGGCAGAAATAAGACTTGCCCAGAGTCCTAGGAGGAGGGTTCTTATAGAGTTCTCTCTCTACCTTGCGTCCAGCGATGACTAACCTGTCCTAACTGCTCTGAAGAGAGGGTTCTGGTGAGAGGGAAGGTCCCCCAGAGCGTCCTACTGCCTGGGATGAACAGGGTAAGGCCTGGCAGCTCATAACATTTTTTTTTCTTGTGATAGTTTGTATAGTTCTAATAGACTTTGAGATATATATACCTACGAGAAAGACTGATAGCAAGTCTGACATGAAGAGATAAAATGGAAAAACGTGCCCTTCTCAGACAATAAAAAAAACTGTCAATCATAGTGACAAACACATAATAATGTGTTTGTTACACGACATAAATGTTTTCACAACTTTTTGTTCTGATTTCACCATGACATTACAAATGAATAATGATGTAAATCTTTCCCCAATGGAACAAATTTGATAGGCGTGCAATACAAAATTTCTTATTTTTCACATTTTCCGCCGATTTGATGGGGAAATACGATGGAAACAATTTTCACGTCACCCATTATTACCTGGGGCGATACAATAACGGTTAACAACGTACCTACTTCATAATTATTATTAAAAAAAAAGAAGTTCTTTAGGGTTCAAAATGCCGAAACTGAAATGAAATAAAAACTGTTCTCCAAATTTTTGACAAGGTGGCGTAGAGTGCTTGAGGATCTAAACTTGGATTATTCATTAGGCCAACAATAAATACCAAAAACACGATAAATTTAAGCAAAAATTCATGATTGCCAGGCATGATGTTAGTACTAACGTGGACAAAACGAATAACTGGCATCATTCCTGACATCTTGATCCGTTGATTGGTAGTCGACCCAGGCAATTCCTTGATTACTTTGCTGCAAACAATGATAAAAAGTAGGTATATATTGAACATTAGTTTACTCGTAATTTCAATAGAATCCATAAAGAACGATAAACTCACTGGATGAGGAATGATCACTACTCACCCAAGCCACTACCATCAAAATAATATCAAAATAATAGTAACATGAGAGCTTACGCATTTCGCAATATCTTTACATCCAGCCAAGTTGCAACAATTATTCAAAATTCAGATCATTTATAGTTCCCAACAATATAATACTTGACACTAACAATATAATACTTGACCGAGGTGAATCAGAAACAAACCGTGGGAGCTAGTCAAATAAGTACTACTAGGTCTATGTAAATTTGTAAAAGAGCAACGCCTACACCTTCAACCATTAATGTCACTCCACGGACCCCTAGGGTCGTGCAGTTCTGTAGTTTAGAGTCGTGATTTCCGACTGCACCATCTCCCCACATACCCCCTCGCGCTACCACAGTAATGCTCACCTCCATATAACCCCAACATTACACTAGGACCCTAAAACCCTTTTACTTCAACCATGTCTGTTGAACATCACGTTGAACGCATCTGTAGCAACTGAGTAGACATTCCCCTTCCTAACTTTCACGATCTTGGGGTGGTGGGAGAGAGGGCGAAATCCCCATCCCTCAAACATCCTCCAGTTGCCTCCCGGTCAGGACAAAGAATGCAGTCAAAAGGAATGTTGTGGGCAGGATAGAAAGTGGGTGATAACTGGTAGGGAATAAAATCAAATGATATGAAACAGGACTTTATTAAGCAAAAAGTCATAAGTTGGGTTGAAAATGTCGAAAAACTAGCTGAGGCAAACAAGAAGAGCCCGCAAGCAGGATACGTGGCTTTTCAAAAATCCCTTAGTAAGGAATGGGCATTTACCCAGAGGGTAGTGGGTGGATGTGATGACGAATACGAAGCACTGTGAAATGCTATCCGCCACATTTTTGTCCCTGCAGTTGTTAGGGAACCAGTGAGTGATCTGGAAGCAGAATTGTTAGAGTTGCCCCTGAAGTCTGGAGGCCTGGCATTGGAGAACCCTGTTAAATCTGCCCCAGTAAATTTCAAAGCCTCAGAGAGAGCCATGCGGGTACTAGCTGAAGCTCTATCTGGAGGAACTTCGACATAAACCACCATGAAGAGAGAATAAGCAAAGTTCAAATGGAAGAGAGAGTGCTCAATGCGGCCGGGGTGGTAACACGAAGGGATCGAATCATCCGACTATTGTCAGCAACCCAAAGGAGGGCCGTCGAAAGGATCGTAGCGAGCAACTCATCACAGTGGCTCACGGTTGTGCCATTACAGAGGGATGACCTAGACCTCTCCCCATCTCAATTTCGTGTGGACTGAACGTCAGATACGGGAAAGAGCCAAGAGGATTGCCAAGCCACTGTGATGGGTGTGGCGAACGAATGAACCTCTGTCATGCACTAAATTGTAAAGAAAGGTGGGCTGGTCAAACGGGGGCACGACCAGATACGAGATCAGTGTGCAAAAATGGCATGCCTGGCCTGTTATTCAGTCGGTCTTGAACCCGTAATGCAAGAAAACGAAGATGGAACCCCGAAATTGGTAGCTGATATCCGGATACATGGAGTACGGAACCAAGAGAGGACGGCGTATTTTGATACCCGTGTAGTAAACGCAGAAGCCTCCTCTCACGATTCAATGACATGATCCTCCATATCACAAAATGCAGCGAATGAAAAACACCGAAAGTACGATGCGGCTGCAGAAGACCGAAGAGGTTCGTTCACACCCCTCGTTGTTGCATGTGAAGGATCACTACATAGAGAGTACGACTGCTTTCTCAAGAGGATGGCGGAAGTACTTTCAGAAAAACGGGCAAAGCCTATATCACAGGTTACCCATTGGGTGCGTGTAGAGACTCAAATGGCCGTGGTGAGGGCGGTTTTGTTGAGGGTTCGAGGAACGAGGAGAAAAGTTAGATGCTTCGGGTTGGAGGATGGCGCTTTGATGCCATTATGAGTGCCCCACACCAAGGATCCCTCGATAGCTCTGCGAGCCATATTTTTCCAACGTCAACGCTCCGATGTTACGTGCATAAATTCATGAAAAGTTCAACTAACTGCTTCCGAATTCCAACAATCATTAGCGTTGTATAAATAAAATTTTGTTATTGAATACTAAAATATGGGAAAAAAAAAATTCATTTGAAAATAAAATAGATATAATATATGTAAATGTTGTCGGCTGAAGGCGATCTTTGGTGAGAACAAGGGTCATTGTTGTATGAAAAATAAAGTCTATATATTTGTGATTACGCCGTATCTGTTGTTATTATTAGATATTAAGAGTGTTGTGAAAGATAGTGACAGATTATGTGTGCAAAGTTCCTTTAAGATCTTCAGTGGATTCAACTGTCGTCCTATCAGGCTGGAGGGGGTCCCCTCCCTTCTCGCAGCTCTACCGTCTATTCCAGGAATCGGCAGCAGTCTTCTTTGAATCTCCAAAGCAATCTTTTATAGCCCGACGATAATCTTTCGCTCGTCTGTGCGCTTCATTCACAACTTCGCCATTTCGTTGTGTGGCCTCCATCACCCTTGGATGATACGGTAGCTACCAGCGTGGACCTCTCCGTTTGAATGGTATTGCCAGGAAATCCTTCTCCTCAAAACGGTGAGCCGCAATCGGATGTACGGGATTTTCAAGGTACCTACCTATAGTATCTCTACCCCGAAATGGAGAATACCATCTTACTCCAGGTAATTTCGGAGATAAAGGGAAGATTTCTGTGTAATTTTAATAAAAAAAATGAGGGATGTGACTCATAACAAAGCCACATTCTTATCCAAGAATAGTGACTGGTTGAAGGGAACATTTGTTATCCATACTGATTTCTCACATTCCTGCAGTGGATCTAATAAAGTTGGGAGGCCCTCAAATCATAATTTTCGTTTTTTTCTTTCATATTTTAATGTTATTTTACCACGCACCATTTGTTATACTATTGACAAAATACAGCAATATGAAAGGATGTGTTCCCGTTTCAACTTTTCTCTCATTTACCCTTCTCAATTTCTAAGACAGCAACAACAATAATTAAATAAATAAACTAATATTAATTGATGATTACTGTATCAAGTTTTCGAAACCGGAAAAACGGAATGAGTGACTTACAAGTAATACTTTGATTATTTCACTTTTTCAGTTCAGCTTGGTCGCTGAAATTGCCTCAAAACTGAAATATCTTGAAAACGACTGAGCGCATTGTTCTGAAACTAGTCTTATTCGATTCAAAAAATGAAAAAACCATGGGAATGCATTTCAATTTTGACAGATTACCTTGAAATCATGTTCGTATTCTACACTGGGAAACGTCACGCGCTTGAAGTCCAACATGCATACATAACTACTGCAATAAGAACAATTTTATTTTCAAAGAACTTTAACTATCAAAATAAGCTGTACATTTAATTCTGCATCATTTACTCTTTCATAGGACAAGGAGATCCTTCATTTATTTTCCTTTTGTACATTTGTCCGAGCTAAATCTAATTTTGTGCGAATTTTACAAAACGTCGAATTACATTATAATATTTGAGTTGGGTTAATTGGTTTAGTTTTTCGAAACCCCTTCCCATGCTCAACATATTTTGGTAGCAGAGCGTGGTTGGGTTTTGTAAGGTTTTCATAAAATAAATAGTTACCTATAGTTCGGTATGTACTTATACAATTTATAATAATTCTTTACTTTTCCTAAATGATGCGAAACAAGACAAGTTAATTAATTTCATCTTTAATCATACTGCTTACATACTGACTCAATATTTACCCAACTTATGACACTATTCTTGTATGTTCGTCGCTTGTGTACCGTAGGTACAAATAGTATACCAATTGCGTCGTATGTATTTCACTTTGTACTATCTCGATGGGTACTTACACAATATTTTATAAAAATACTCAAGGTATAGCTTGCACTTTATTTAGCGGCGTTCAGTTTTTTGTTTGATATATGTATTTTCAAACCTTTACATTTCATTAGGCGAAGGTACTTCTCATAATTTTCCCTACCTAATCCTTCACGATTGTATTTCTTATCGTCACGTTACCCTGTACCACACTTGACTGTAGTTCCATTTCCAATATTCCTTGATCATCCTTGATTGATTCCGCACTAAAACATGACTGAAAACGAGCAGCGACTCATTAAGTTGGATTCACTCAAGAAAAAATGTTGGACAACGGCAAATGAGGTAAAACTAATTAATGAAGCAGGGCGAACAGCTATTTCTAATGAAACCCAGGTATTCACATTTAAGGGAATGTTTAGAAGTTTAGAAAAGTATTTTTCAAAGTTTGAGGCGATTTGGGATGAAATCATAGAATTGTCCTCCGGAATATCTCACTTTCCTTCCGAGGAAGAAGAAAAGAAGCGTAAAGCTGTACGAGGATATTATTATGAGGCACAAACCAATTTTGAAATAATTACGTCACGGGGAGAGGCTTCCCGAATAACTTCTGGTAATCTCTCTCAGTCTACCTCCGCCACTCATAATTCGACAATAATCAATCAATCTAGTCTTCAAGCAATCCCTCTTCCTACGTTTACTGGTCAAATTATAGAATGGCCAAATTTTCGTGATATTTTTACTTCGCTCATTCATCAAGATGAATCGATTCCCCCCATTAAAAAATTTCATTACCTTGTACGATCATTAAGTGGCCCAGCATCCAGTATAATTTCTGCCTTCAAAATCGAAGCAAACAACTACAAAATCGCTTGGCAAGCATTAAAGGATAATTTTGAAAACAAACGAGTTCTTGCTAATTGTTATTTAAATAAAGTTCTCGCCTAACCTCTTCAAAAATCTTCGGTAGATTCCTTGAAGAAATTTTTGACTGAGATTTCCGATAACATTGCAGCGCTTAAAAAACTTGGAATAGAAGATATCGGAAATTTTATTGTGTTCCATTTGGCTATCCGTAATCTAGATTCTCGAACCCGTGAGCAGTTTGAAATCGCCCACAAACATATAGAATTTCCTAAATTCGATGATTTGTCAAAATATGTCAGAGACCGAGTTCAAGCTCTCCAACTCGCCGATGTACCAACAACCAGTACACCGACGCAGGTAAAGAATCCTAGTGAATTTAATAAAGGTAAACGTGTGTTTGCTAATATGTCGCATGCGTTAGTTTCTCATGATAATAAACCTTATCAAAATGTAATTCATGATATAAAAAGCTGTTTTATATGCAATCAGACCCCAGGTCATGCACTTAAGTGCTGCACCATGTTTAAGGATGCAGCGGTGGAGCAGAGGTTGCAGTGGTTGAAAAGTTGGAAAGGGTGTACGAATTGTTTATCTTATAATCATAAAACCAGTGATTGCAAATCAAAGTTTCACTGTCGACATTGCCCTCTTCGTCATAACTCATGGCTTCACACATCTCATGACTCAACTTCGAACCTTCCATCCCCGAATCCGGGCACTTCTGCGACTAGAACTCCAGGTACCGTCTTGAATTCAACAGTTATCGACAATTCTAAAGTCATATTAGGAACGGCATTAGCGGAGATAGCTGATGCTCGAGGAATCTTTCACTGCGTTCGCTTAGTAATCGACTGTGCCAGCCACCATTCGTTTATCACCAATGGTTTGCTTGTCCGATTAGGTCTATCACCATCCAAATTTAAGGGAGCAATATCTGGAATTGGTGATACTCTGTTTTCTGGTGCTAAGGGGAAAGTTGAATGTCTGCTACGTCCTCGCTCATTTAGTGCTTCTCCTCTACAAACTTCTGCAGTTGTTGTTAAAGAAATTACGTCTCTTCTACCCAGTTGCAATTTACCTGTCGATCTGTACAGTCGCTATCAAAACTTCACGTTGGCTGACCCAGAATTCTGGAAATCTTCTCCTGTAGACTTCCTGTTAGGTGCAGAACTTTTTGCCGAGATATGGACTGGTCAAGTACATAAAGTTGACGAATGTTCTCCCAAGCTTTTCTCGTCCGTTTTTGGAGATATGGTAATTGGATGGATTTCATCTCTACCTAGTTCACGTACGACTGCTCTTCTCTCCACATCGTTGACTGAGGATCTTCACGAATGCTTGAACCGATTTTGGGAGCTTGAAGAACCAAATTCCTCCCCTCCAAGTAATCCAGATGAGGAACAGTGCGAGGCACACTTCAAGGCTACTCACTATCGTACTTCCTCAGGTCGATATGTTGTGCGACTTCCTTTCACTCAATTTCCTCCCCCTTCTCTTGAATCTTCTGCTATTTCATCTAAACGGATGTTCCTTAACTTGGAGTCCAAATTGAGCAAGAATCCATGGCTACAGGCTGGATATTGCAAGTTTATGCGGGATTACATAGATCTTGGACATATGAGTCTAACCTCATCACCATCTTCATATGTCAGTCATTCCACATCATGCGGTTACCAAATATGAAGGCAATGAAACAAAGCTCAGAATGGTCTTCAATGCAAGTGCTCAAACTTGCAATGGAACTCTTAATGACTTTCTCATGGTGGGCCCAAAGCTTCAAACCTGTATTAGTTTGATTTTATTGAATTTTCGTATTCATAATGTCGTTTTTGTCACTGATATTGTCAAGATGTTTAGGAGTGTTTTGGTTGATCAAGCAGACAAGAGGTTTTTACACATTTATTGGCGCTCAGATCCATCCCATCCACTGCAATTGTATGAATTGAATACAGTTACCTATGGAACCAGATCCGCTCCATTTCAAGCCCTTAGAGTAATTCACCAGCTGAAGGAAGATGAAGGGTCAAACTTTCCTTTAGCTGCAGATATTTTAACCACTGACGATGATTTTAACCACTGATGTTGACGATTATTTGACTGGTAGTCACTCCGTTGCTTCTGCTCTTGAACTGCAATCTCAATTAATTGGCATCTTAAAAAAGGGAGAATTATCACTTAGCAAATGGTCCAGCAACTCCAGGGAACTTTTAAAACATGTGTCTTCTACATCCAGTGATCCAGTTTCAATCAGCTCAGATGAAGCTGAACCTAAAGTTAAAATACTTGGTTTACAATGGGATCCAGTTAACGACTGCTTTTCCTACCAGATAAACATTCCTAAACCAGTTTACACTAGGCGTGGAATTCTCTCAACTGTGGCCAAAGTTTATGATCCTCTAGGATTCTTAACTCCTTCAGTACTGCTCATGAAGAACTTCATACAGGACATCTGGAAGGAGGGCCTCCATTGGGATCAACAGATTTCTACCTCCATGCAGGCAGAATGGGATCAGTTAATCAGGGAACTGTCGAATTTATCCATCATTAAAATTCCCAGATGCATTGGTTCATTTAGCCCTTGTAGGTATCAAGTTGTCGCCTTTTCTGATGCATCAACAAAGGGTTATTGCTGTGCCATCTATCTGCGGACTTTAGGTGACAATATAGATGTTCATCTACTGACAGCTAAATCCAAACTAGCCCCAGTTCGTACAGTTTCTGTTCCACGACTAGAATTGCAAGGTGCTTTACTACTTGCAAAAACCTTCAAGGCAATAACGCCTTTTCTGAATCGTCTTTCCTCAGAATATCTCGCACCAATTTTCTTTACTGACTCTTCCATTGTGCTTGGTTGGTTGAACACACCGTCATATCGACTTAAAACTTTTGTTGCCAATCGTGTTAGTGAAATCAATTTAATAACGTCAGCTCATTATTGGAAACATGTTGATTCGGGGGACAACCCAAGTGACATCGGATCTCGTGGAATCCTACCTAGCAATCTTGTTCACAACCATCTATGGTGGAAAGGACCCACCTGGTTGTCATTGCCTCAAGACGAGTGGCCTTCATCTTCATTTTCTCTTCCTGATCCTTTGTCAGAAAGCAAATCCACTAGTTTGGTTGCTGTACATAAGGATGATAAATCGTTTATTATCAAATGGATGGAGCAATTCTCTTCTCATACCAAACTCCTTCGAGTTCTGGCAATATTGGTTCAAAGGTTGAAGAATCGTGCTAATGCCATTGAGCGCAACAAACCTCTAATTCCCGAAGACATAAAAAATGCCACAATAACTTGCATCAGACTCCTCCAGTCTTTTTACTTCATTGAGGATTCTAGAGACCATGTAAAAAAAATGAAGAAGCTCTTTGGAAATTTGTGCCCATATCTTGACAATGATGGGCTCTGGAGAGTAGGTGGCAGATTACGCAATTCTGGTCTAAGTGAAGAACATAAGCATCCAATTTTGCTCCCTACAGGGTCCCATTTTGTTACAATCTTGGTCGATTACTACCATCAGCTGCTCCTCCATGCAAGCCCGTGTGCAGTCCAAGCATTGATCCAAACCAGGTACTGGATTCCTGGATTGCGGAGAGTGGTCAGGAAAAGAACGTTCATGTGCTTGAAGTGCTTCAAATAGAACGCTAGGTCCACTGCCCCTATCATGGCTGACCTACCTGCCTTCCGAGTACAAGGGAAGCGAGCCTTTGGTCATGTTGGCGTTGACTTCGCAGGCCCCTTCGTCATGAGAGAATCCCTACGTAGAAAGGCACAGACATCAAAAATCTATCTTTGCCTTTTTGTCTGCATGGAGACAAAGGCCCTCCATCTGGAAGGAGTCACTCAGCTTACAACTTCCGCCTTTATGGCTGCCTTTGACCGCTTCATTTCTAGAAGAGGTTTACCCTCTGATGTGTACTCTGACTCTGGTACAAATTTTGTTGGAGCTTCAAATCACCTAAAGGAGCTATATCGCTGGCTTCATGATTCCGACACACAGGGTGAAATCCAGCGCTATGTCCTTCATAAAGAAGTCAAATGGCATTTCAATCCCCCACAGGCTCCACACTTTGGTGGATTATGGGAAAGCGGAGTTCGATCTGTTAAACGTTTGATGAGAATTTCGGCTGGAGATACTCCATTAACCTACAAGGAATTATCAACCCTCTTTGCACGCTATGAAGCAATCATCAATTCTCGACCTCTTTGTCCAGTATCGTCTGATCCAGAAGATGTGAACTTCCTTTCCCCAGGTCATTTCTTGGTGGGCGGCAATCTCATGGCATATCCAGAGCCATCTTTGTTGGACCATCGTGAGAACCTGCTCAACCACTGGCAGCTGCTCAAGCGCTTCTCTCAGCAGTTTTGGAAGAAATGGCATGTTGAATACCTCTCAACTCTTCAGAAAAGGACAAAGTGGACCAAATCTCACCCTAATTTACATATTGGTGACCTCGTGCTTCTGAAAAATCCATCCATCCCCATTATGCAGTGGCCATCTGCTTGAGTGACTGCCGTCCATCCAGGTGATGATGGTGTAGTGCGAGTTGTCACCATCAGGACTGCAGACATTCAAGCGACCAACAGTGCAGCTCATTCCACTCCTTCCTCTTTCCATTCCATCCTACAATCCCTAAAATTTCTTTCAATAAATTTTGGTGGGCGGTATGATTACGCCGTATTTGTTGTTATTATTAGATATTAAGAGTGTTGAGAAAGATAGTGACAGATTATGTGTGCAAAGTTCCTTTAAGATCTTCAGTGGATTCAACTGTCGTCCTATCAGGCTGGAGGGGGTCCCCTCCCTTCTCGCAGCTCTACCGTCTATTCCAGGAATCGGCAGCAGTCTTCTTTGAATCTCCAAAGCAATCTTTTATAGCCCGACGATAATCTTCCGCTCGTCTGTGCGCTTCATTCACAACTTCGCCATTTCGTTGTGTGGCCTCCATCACCCTTGGATGATACGGTAGCTACCAGCGTGGACCTCTCCGTTTGAATGGTATTGCCAGGAAATCCTTCTCCTCAAAACGGTGAGCCGCAATCGGATGTACGGGATTTTCAAGGTACCTACCTATGGCCCATATTCTCGTGACGTACGGGATTTTCAAGGTACCTACCTGCATTCCTCTGAAGGTAAGATTTCATAAAGACGGCAATGGTAGTGCAGCTATTGCGCGAGTTTTGCAGTTACGCAAATTGTATGGACAAAAAGGGTAATTAGGTAGGTACCTACTTTCGTTTTGATCAATGAAGTACCTACATGAACAAGTAATAATATACGGAAAGTACGTAGGTATACCTTACCTCTAGTTGGGTACTTACCTTTCCACATGTGATACAACTTACTATTCCCGCCTAACAGAGCTCTCATAATGCATCCTTTCACAAGACCGCTTTCACAGTACTCTAAAGATTTTTAGTTTCAATTGATTCAAAGAAGAGTTCTAAAACTAGATAGGTAATCCACAACATCTTTGCGGCTGATGTCTGGATCATCTAGAACACTTGTATGTCAACTCCCCAACACACATTTCATATGGATCTCTACCCCACAGATTAAATCTTGCATTCGTAGCGTTTGAGGTCAACACCTGATAATAACTTGATGTAATTTGCATAATAGTATCTCTCTAATTAACTATAAACTGTCTGCCGACTTGAGGGACCGACATATTCTACACTGGGAAACGTCACGCGCTTGAAGTCCAATATGCATACATAACTACTGCAATAAGAACAATTTTATTTTCAAAGAACTTTAACTATCAAAATAAGCTGTTCATTTAATTCTGCATCATTTACTCTTTCATAGGACAAGGAGCTCCTTCATTTATTTTCCTTTTGTACATTTGTCCGAGCTAAATCTAATTTTGTGCGAATTTTACAAAACGTCGAATTACATTATAATATTTGAGTTGGGTTAATTGGTTTAGTTTTTCGAAACCCCTTCCCATGCTCAACAATTTGTATTATCTAATTTATATTTGAATAAAAATGGAAAAAAGCCCTTGAGGTCTTGTTTTGTTTTGCGAAAATGCGACCCCAAAGTAGTGGTCATATGCCACACACGCGCACGGGCACACACATTTTTTTTTTTTTTTTTTTTTTTTTTTTTTTTTTTTTTTTTAAGAAAACTCCCCTCAAAGACGGTGGGGGCACGCCATTAAGAAAAACAAACGAAAAAACTACATTAAAAAGTGGGGAGGACGCCCAGGTTTACCTGATGCCGGCCCTACGACATCCAGGATTATGGCAGACCCATCAGGCTTTACGGGCAACGATATTTGGCTTCTTGCCCCGGTCACTCGGCATATGGTACAGTCTCTCTCTCTCTCTCTCTCTCTCCACATTCCAGCCGCTGGATGACAAAGCACCTGCTATCTGCTTGGCAACCGCATCATGACGCAGAATGCGGCCACCATGAGTCCGTGGATACTGCTGCACTACATGATACAGGTTCTCATTTTTACCTCGACAGGCATGGCAAAGGTTGTCTACTGTCCCACGACTACCTCTAGAACACCTAACCGCAGTGGCTAATGTAGCCACGCGGACGCAATGAAAATTTCGGTAGTCGCGGGCCCCAATGCCCCCTGAAGCCCATTCAACCCACTGGGAGGAAATGGGGGATTCAGAGCATTGTCGGAGTAAATATCCACTGAATCATGCAGAGCAGCAGCGAACTCAGCAGATGAACTGGGTTTTGAGTAGTTGGAGTTGCTCGATCGCACCACAACAACTGCTGCCTGACCAAATCAAGGTCAGCAACAGTGCGGGCCACCTCCGAGCTATAGCCCCTTAGGGCAAGCAGGCGCTGGTCGTAAATATGGGATAGCGGCTGAGAGAGAGACAATGCTGAGCCCATCGGCCTTGACCGATGCATGGATATAGGTGCGTGTATTCATCAAACCACTACTATAAATGTCAACTTGTATTCAAAAATCTATATTTATGCTACTTGGATCTTACCGTAACGCGTCTGACACATAGTGCAAATCCCGTTTGGTTTTGCAATGCCGAGATGCAGGTTGAATATGTCACGGGGTTATGATAATTAGCGCAAATCAAACGTATGCACTCTGATACAAAGGGCAAGGCTCTAGAAAATCAGACACAAAACAGTTAATGGGTATAAAGTATCTACTGATATAAGTACACTATCACTAGGTAGTTATACGATTTGTTTTACCATGGAAAATCCCAAATTCATGCATGGTAAACTATCAGCTCTGACCTAACTTTCTACAAACTTTACAAAGTGGCCCTAGCTACGTGGAAATGGAACGATATCCAGTCAACGTTATCTAGGACCGAAAACACGAACCCAAAGTAACGTTTCCAGAGAAACGGTTGGTTGATAAAATGATTTTTGGCTAGAGGAACGTTTCTGTGATGCAAACGAAAACTTGAAAGCCCGTAGGAGCCTATTCCAATCTGTTTATATTGAGCCATTCAACTACAGTCGTAGGGGTTGAGGGGAGGAAAAAATTTGGCTGTTGCTCATATGTTTATTAATTATCCTAGCGCTTTCGAATTACAGGCCTCTGTAGGGGACATCATATTTAAAATAGGTATATTTTTTATAAATCAGTACATGTTAAAATGTTTGTGCCTTCACAAGAATGGGATTTGCTAGGATTTTCAATATTTGGTTCGTTTCAATCTGAATTTGTATATATTATTCAGGTATTTATGTTGTTGGGCTTATTTCTTGGTTCTTTATCTATATAGTAATGTATAATAGAGCAATTTAGTTACCACGTGAGGTTAGCTTGCCATGTTAACTGCTCCCACACGGTTCCATAAGCCTTCATTTGTTATAAACATGTTTCCAAGCTATCTTAAATGTTAGAAATCGTGCAATAAGTAATACTGTTGAAATGTGTACT
Source organism: Adelphocoris suturalis (assembly GCA_030762985.1). Lineage (NCBI taxonomy): Eukaryota > Metazoa > Arthropoda > Insecta > Hemiptera > Miridae > Adelphocoris > Adelphocoris suturalis. The sequence goes on from CM061040.1 coordinate 135,994,968, forward strand.
ATCGGGTTGACTGCAAACGATAACCAGTGCAATTCCACATACCTATATCAATTAGAATGGAGCAGCGCACATGGTAAGCTAACCTCACACGGGAATTGCTATATTATGTAATACTATGAAGATGAAGAACCAAGTCATAAGCCCAACAACACAAATAAGTGGATAATCCAAACATATTCAGATTGAAACGAACCAAACAATGTAGATCCAAGCAAATCCCGTTCTTGTAAAGGCCCAAAAAATATCTGGTGATCACCACAACTTAACATGTAGGGTACCTACTGATTGTATTTAAAAAATTTTAAATATGAGTCAGTTCCTGTCAGAATCCGGATGAGCTTCCGTCTCTCTTGCACGGGGCTTCATACTCGTGTTCTTGAAAGGCTGCGTTTGGCGATAGATGGGGATCTGAGAACCGGAAAACCAATCTATTCCGAACATAGCTCATAAATGCTATTAGTACAAGTGGTATCTCTTTTGGAATACTATCACTCACACTCTCCTCTCTCTCGAGGATTTAGGCCCCATTGCACCTCTGGGGGGTACCTAAGTCCTTGATATGGTAGCAGAGCGTGGTTTCCTGGATTACGCATGGGTAATACCTAGTACATCCAGGTCCACTGTTATTGAGGGCTATATGTTTCAGAAGAAACATGGCCCGGGTTTTCCAGAAGGAATTCTCATTATCACCCTTTGGTACATAAATAATTTCATTGGTCATTGACTTATAATTTCTCAATTTTTTCCCCTCTTGAAATTTCAATTTTCATACCTATGGTATACCAGGCCTTTGCCTTTATTATTCATATATTCTTTATACAAGGACATTGTTCCCAATTATTAATTCAAGGGCATTGTTCCCAATTATTATTTCTAGGGCTTAGTTCCCAATTAAGGTCCCCAACATGGGCACATATTTTTATATCTATTTTATTTTCCTAAAGGTATAAGTCTCCACAGTCGGGCCACCGTTTATTCCCGATTGTTCCAATCTTTGATTGGGGGTTAATTACCTAACGAATACTTCATATGAAGATTCATTGACAATCCATCCTGTTTTAATTTCTCTTTTCTCATCCTCAATCACCAATGCAGCTATTTATTAATGAGCATCAGTTCTCAACCAGTAAACTATTCCACCTGGTTTACATACTTGCTCTTCAATCAAGTATGTTTTTTAAGGGGGGGAGTGTGACAGTTCCCGTCAGAATCCAAGAGGATGAGCTTCAGTCTCTCTCGCGCTCGGCTTCATACTCCTGTTCTTGAAAGGCTGCGTTTGGCGATGGATGGGGATCCGAGAACCGAAATCGAATCTACTCCGAAGATAACACACCAATCAATCAAAATACTTTATTTGCAGAGATCCTTCAAGGATCGTTACAAGAGTTCGGTGTCTTTACCCCAACAGCGAGATACAAAATAAAATAATATAGCATACTACAATGTAATGATAAAGAAAAAGTCACTTATAGCTAATCATCAGCATTTGAACAGTTCTCCTAGAAGAAGTGGCTTCATATCCCCTTCCAGCTTGCTTCGTTCTGAAGAATGCAAAGGTTCCATGCAGCTGCAGGTGCCTGACAGAAGGCGGTGGCGGCTGAGACGTCTGCTGGATTCACCATTCGTCGCAAGCAAAGGCCAACTCGTACTTGCTGCGTTTATGATAAAACTTTTATCTTCCCCATTTCCAGATTGGTTGTGGCCAACCTCAACTGTGCCAACACCTTTTCTCTATGAATATTCCCTGATCGTCCCAGGTACCCTGTCTTCCATCCCACTCAAGAATTGCACGAAAATACGAGTTGTACTGGGAGTTGAGCGTCCTCTGCATGTCCAGGCTAACACAGTGATTCCAGTACTTATCAACTACATCACTGCCAGCTGCAGCAAGCGACTGCGCTGTCAGACAGTCCCTCTCTAAGGCCACACCAACCGTCACGCAGAGTTCATGAGTTTTGATACCCAGTTGTAGTCCACTTAATGCCTGTGGAACCTAATCAGCTCCTGCAGGCATATTTTAGGCCATCTATTGTCACTCATCTTGAGAACCCTTATCTCAAAACCAAGCTCTCTCTCAAGCACGGCAACCTTTAAAGGAAGCCTACCTGTCTCGAACCTCAGAAAATGACCTGGCACCCCTCTTGGCAAGCATAGGACGCTCTTGAGAAAGCTCGACTGAACAACCTCAATGTCCTCTCCGTACCAGACACTCCACCGCATACAGAAGCACAGGGCCCACCAGAGAGTCAAACAGTTTAAATCTACTGTCCCAAGAGCTCACTTTCCCTTTGCAAAGGATGTCTCTAGTGCTTCCAATTGCTGCTTTGGCCCTCTTAATCATCACTTCCTTATTAACGTTGAATTTATCAGAGCGACTAAATGTGACCCCCAAATACTGGAACGAAGAAACTGGCTTGATCTCCTCCTCGTTGCACATTATCTTCCTTCTTCTTCTTGTTCTACCTCCCATTCTACCTCAAAGATCAGTATATTCAATTTCCTGGTATTGATGGTTAGCTCGTTAAGTCTTTGGTGGTGATGTTAATAGGGACCACAACAATAAATAAATAATAGATAGATCTGACTCCAATTAGGTAAAAGAATAGGCAAAATAATTTTTGAATTAAAGAATACAAACAATCAATATTATAAAACAAAAATCGTGAATTTCAGAAATTGGCCGAACTTGATAGCAACGAGATTTTTGAAAGAATGAATTGTAAACAATGTTCAACAAAACCTGGAAACCAAAACATCTGATAATTTTGAAACCAAAAATAACTGTAGCACCCGCTACAGGAGTCCCCCTCCTGCAAAGGCGACAGTCTTGCGACATGAAGGTACTTGGTCCGTCTCTTGAGATGGCTGGTGATCAAAGGCAGCAATTGCTTGATTTTCTTAGGCCATGAAAGCTGGCTTGAGCCTGTCTATAGACACGGATGTTTCCTTTCCTTTAATCAGCAGCTGGAAAATCTTTTCATTCCGCTCTTGTACAGGATAGGGAACATCATAAGGTGGTTGCAGAGGACGCCTAACCGTATCATTACGGACAAACACATGAGAGCATGTAGCCAAATCTTTGTGAACAAATGTGTTTTTGGCTACATGAACAGCAATAGGGACCGACCTTATTTGGTCAATTGCCCTGGATAATCTTCCAACGAGGTCCGTTGGATCTTCTGTTGGCTGTGGAGGTGGTTCCAAAAACTGTCCTGGTAGTCGTAATGATGTCCCATAAACCATTTCAGCAGCTGATCGTTGCAGATCCTCATTTACGGAAGCCCGTAGACCAAGAAGAACTAAGGGTAGAACATCAACCCAATGGTCTGTAGCATGACATCGTATTGCCGCTTTCAAGCTCCTATGCCAGCCCTCAATCATTACATTTGAAGCTGGGTGGAAGGCAGTGGTGTGAATACGTTGAGCTTCAAGCTTGCGTGTCAACTCGCGAAACAAGGAAGACTCAAATTGTCGACCCTGATCCGTGGTGATTCGAAGTCGAGTACCGAACCGACTATCCATCCAGAACAAAACGCACGAGCAACAGATTCAGCCGTGATATCGCTAATGGGCCAACACTCAGGCCACCTTGTGTACCGATCAATGCAATTGACACAGTATCGATAACCTTGACTGGATGGAAGTGGACCAATAATGTCAATATATACATGGGAAAATCTACTATCAGGCGCCGAGAATGAAGCAGTTGGGCTTACAGTGTGACGGTGAACCTTGCTTGTCTGACATTTAAGGCATGATTGTACCCATCTTTTACTGTCCTTGGCCATCGATGGCCATAAGAAGCGAGAGCGAAGAAGCTTGAAGGTACCCCTGATTCCAGGATGTGCTAAGCTATGAACAAGATCAAATGCCACTCGCCGATGTGTTGGTGTCAGATATGGTCGAACAGTATTATTTGAAGTATCGCAAATTATTGGAGTATTTGAGCCATACATACATATTTTTGCAAACTTGAAAGAGTTATCAGAGCTAAGAAGATCTTGAAGTTCTTTATCACTCTCTTGATCTTTTGCTAGCCTCTCAAAATCTATATTAGGTGCGGCTACTACTGCCTCAAGATGAGACAATGAATCAGCGACAATGTTGTTTTTACCAGAAATGTGTCGTCTGTCCGTGGAAAACTGACCAACAAAATCAAGATGACGCAGCTGTCTAGGGCTTGCCTTTTCCAATTTTTGTTTAAAGGCGAAGGTCAGTGGCTTGTGATCAGTTAAAATCGATAATGCCCTCCCTTCAAGAATGTATCGGAAGTGTTTTATAGCAGCATAAATAGCGAGGAGCTCACGGTCATATGCGCTGTATTTTCGAGCTGCATCACCTAACTTCTTGGAGAAAAAACTGAGTGGTTTCAACTTTCCATCAACCAATTGCTCAACCGCTGCTCCTATTCCTATGTCTGAAGCGTCGACATAAAGTGTGCATGGTACATTAGCAACAGGATGGAAAAGAAGAACAGCGTTGCATAAACTATCTTTACAAGCTTGGAAAGCATTCTGAGAGTCCGGAGTCCAATTTATCAAAGTTTTATCATTCTTCTTATTACCACTGTGCAGAATGGCTTGAGCCTTTGCTGCCTTGGGAATGAACCTTCGATAAAAATTCAACTTTCCTAAGAAGCAACGAAGCTCAGCTACTATTTTAGGAAGAGGAATATTTTTTACTGTGGCAACTTTGTCTGGTAGAGGCTTTGTACCATCTTTGTTCACAAGATATCCTACGAATCGAACTTCGTTTTGTCCAAATACGCTCTATTCCCTAAAACGGTCTAACAGCATACGTAGGTGCTTCAAATGTTCCTCCTCACTGCTAGAAGCGACAAGACAATCGTCTAGGTATGGATAACAAAAATCAAGGCCCCTAACAACTTCATGAATGAAACGTTGAAAACTTTGAGCAGCATTTCGAAGTCCGAAAGTCATGCAGGGAAACTCAAATAGACCAAATGGAGTTGATATGGCAGTTTTTTCTATGTCTTCTGGTTCCATTGGAATTTGGTGGTAGGCTCGAACTAAATCAATAGTACTGAAGATCGTACACCCAGCAAGGTTGTTGCACATATCCTGAATATTAAGTAGAGGATAACGGTCTGGTACTGTCACAGCATTCAACGCTCGATAATCGCCACAAGGACGCCACTTCCCATTTTTCTTGGGTACCATGTGCAAAGGGCTCGACCAACTACTTTTTGAGGGACGACAAATACCTTGTTCCATCATGTAGGAAAATTCCTTTCGTGCAATGGTCTCATTTTCAGGAGAAAGGCGACGAGGCTTAGCAGCAACCGGTGGACCAACAGTAACGATGTGGTGTGTCACCGAATGCTTGAGAACTACCTTGCCTACAGAGGTTGGGTTGGTAATGTCAGAATATTGTGAAAGGAGGTCTTGATATGTTGATCCTAAGTCAGGAGAGATTGTAGACACCGAGGAATGAAGAACACGTCTGAGAGTCGCAATGGTATGGAGAGAGGTGAGACTGTCAACAAGGCGACAACCTTTTAAATCCACAAGGAGTCCAAAATGTTTCAGGAAATCAGCACCAACGACGGGTCGGTCAACATCAGCAACTATAAATGACCATCTAAACGAACGCCTCAGACCAAAATCAATTTCTACAATATTGTTTCCATACGAATGAATAGTGGAACCATTAGCAGTTACACCATTAAACCATTGGAACCATTAAAGTTACACTTCTTACATAAGTAGGGTTATCCGACCTGCGATCGTTATTATAACGGTGGGAAGGACCGGCCTTTTGATAGATGGCGGCAACATCTGAGGGTTCATCTTTAGGTTCCGCTTTTAGTTTCTCTTGATAAGCTATGCCTAGTTCCGCAGTCTGACAAATTATTAAGGCCTTTTTCAAATCTAACTCTTCTTCACGAAGTAGCAAGCGTTGCTTGTTACTGTTCCCTGATACCCAAAACAACATGGTCAAGGATCATACGATCTTGGTATGATTTAGCACAGTCATTATCGCTACACTTGAAATAACACGACTTAGCTTGAGTTTTTTATGCAATCAAAAATGAGTCGAACGATTGGCCTTCTGACTGCACTATTTTGCCAAATTTAAAACGCTCGACTGATGGTATTTATTGAAGGAACGCAGTAGTTATCAAAGTGGGTAAACACACAGTCCAATGTGTCCTTCGGGGTTTCAAACGTATCGAAAATTTCTTGCCCCTCATCACCGAGCACAGTCAACAAAATCGCGATTTTCAACTCTTCATCTTTGCTTTTAAGCTTACCAGAGGCAGTTAAATATAATTTGAATGCCTCCTTCCACTTTGGCCACCGCTCAGCGTTATTGGCATGTTCGAACGAAAGCCTTACTATTAGAATAAGGATATGAGGTTCTTGTAATCTAGCTCAAGTCAGCAGAGTGCGCTGTCGTCATTCTTGTTTCGATGTCCTTATCAACAAGTGTGTTCCTTGTTGCTTCCTTCTTGGCTTATCCGTTTCCATCCACGCTTTTGTTCATAATTACCACTATTACTCTACATATTTCTAATACTTAGTGGGACGGGCAGACCACTCAAGCCGGCCTCTGCCATGACGATGAATTACTTACGTCGGGATCTTCTTATCTTCCAAACTTATTACTCACGGGTCACGGGGTTCTCGACGAAAACCTGACACCATGTTTTAATGTATAACCTAAGCGTTAAGATTTGGGGAACTATTTTAGGATAAACAAACACTGATTCACGTATGATCGCATTTACTGAAAACGACACTCAACAGGTTACAAAACCTCCAACTTCAATCAGGTTAACCAACATAATAGGGGGGTACCCAAGTCCTTGATAAATATGATGTCCAAATTAAATCCCTAAGAGGCCTGTAAAGCGAAATCGCAAGGACTTTATAAACAGATGAGACACTGCTAATAGTTTTCCTCCCCTCAACCCATACCAACTTATATTCCATGTCATTGCATTTTAGCAGTAAAGGCCTCAAAGGGCCGAGTTTTTTTATTTCTTATTTTCAATAATGCAAATCGCTAAAACGCTGCAATTGATTACCACAAAGTTTCTTGTTTCTTTATTAGATGGCCTTCCTACACAGATCACTTGTCTACAATATAATAATTATTAAACGCAGTGGATGGTACATTAACTTCAAACTTTAATTTTAAGCGGCCTTAATGTTAAGGCAATAAAATATTGTAAAAAAACATAAAACAAACTTTGAAATAGGCACAAAAATAATACATAATACAATGAAACCCAGATACAGAAAAGAAGCAGTAGCAGTAGTATAGATCACCACCCCCACTCGCTGGCTGGGAGCCACCGACTGGGCCCAGGCCCCACCCACCTTGGCGGCTCCCCAAGCCAGAAACCCAACGGGAAAGACCATCATCACAACAGCCAATAGCCCGCCATACACGAGCAGATATCTGCGACAGATTTGTTCGCCCGATCTCATCTGACAGATATCGCTTACGATCTGGAGTGACCGATGAGATCGGTCGTTGCCCCTTAACACGAAAAACTTATCGGCCGATCTTTCATGCCCGAGATCTGTCACCTGACCAGTGCCCGATGTCATCTGTTCGTTCGTGGGATGAAATCTGACAGATTCAGGTCTGTCACCGACGTTCGTCTGGCAGACTTGAGTTATCGGTCGAATCCGAAATTTTTTCCAGATCGGTCACAGATTCCGTAAGTTGATGCCATGGGGTTAGTGACTGCCCGTAGTAAAAAGCGTAAATTAGCGGCTTTTGCGGCGGGTATTTTTTTAAATTGCCCATAAAACGGCTAAGCCAAAAAAATACAAGTTTGGGAGAAGTCATGGGTTTCGTCGTAAGCAATGTTTTTGACGTTTTTGTTCATGTAGTCAACATGCTTCAACTGCCACAGACAAGGTCTGTCTCTATACATGTCGATCATCATTTCAATTAACTCGTTTGGCCACTCTTTTTTACCCATTTTTTGATACCGCACAAAAAAACACCAATAGAAACTGATTTCTTTAGAGGAGAGATCTCACAGGGGAAAACACACGTGGACAACTGAACATCTTAACGTTAAGGGACGCTGCCCGATCCAATAGAACAGTTCTGTGTACCACAGACATCGCTTCCGAGAAGTCTGCAGGTTAAGGGGGACGCCCGACTACCATCTGCTAGATTTGAACTCTCGCAGATATCTCTGGTCGATTTTCACATCTTTCATCATTTTCTAACGCCCACTAACGCACAGATCTTTCCCACAGATATCGTTTAAAAACGCGATATCTGTCGCAGATATCTGCTCGTGTATGGGTGGCTAATGACCGCGACCAGCAGCAACAAGAGAACCCCCCCCCCCCCCAGGACCGATCAGGACACCAAACTGACAGAAAGAGGCAGAAATAACCACACACGCTTACACACTCAACCATACTATATATACTTTCACTCAGATACACAGATAATAATTTTAACACTTCAAAAATATATATGAATAACTAGAAATTTTAACGAATGAAAAATATCTGGAAGTAGACAGATTACTAATTTTTAAAAATTCCTCTGCTACACAAAATGAAACAATATATGAATACACACAATGGAGTCAAACGTAGAATAAATATATCAACAAAATTATAAAATGCATCACTAAATCGACCAACTGATGTAAAAAAGGCCTAATAAAAAGTTACCTAATTATTATACTATTCAAACGTCGTAGTTGATCGCAATAGAATTACCCAGTTTTGAGATTTTTTCCAATTTATCACTGCAAATGTGTCATTCCTGGTTTCAAATGTGCAATTTTGAAAAACATTATTCTTGTCATTCAGAATCCAGAAGTCTCAAAGTCAAAAAATGATATTTGTAACCTTCAGAGTTCAAATACCTAATATGTTTACCGAATTTCATCAAATTCCCTGTAGTATAGATCTGCTATCTTGAAGAACTATCTAGAGTCAAAATCCTAAAACGTTTCTCATGCAAATTCATCTAGTCCTTTTTTATTCACAAATATTTTCACGATCCTATCGAACTCTCTGATTTCATACACCTCAATATCTACCATATCTCTGGTTCTAGAACTTGAAGTTATATACTAATCACTTGATAGTGTGAAACTATGTTAAATATAGCGATGGCTGATGTTGGTCGCTTTTGTACCCCGTGTATCAGGGTAACAAGGACCCAAACTGCAGCCCAGGATTCAAGAACCCTATCCTTGTCGCGAAGGTGAGTGGAGTGGGGATGAGAGCCGAAGTGGGCCCTCTGTCGGATAGAGGGACAGTAGTAAACAAACAGTCAAGAGTTCCAGACGGTAAGTCACACCTTCACCCTTTATAATACCGTTGTTCTTTGGGTCATGCCAGTATGAATAATTTCAGCATTATATCAGTGTAGCATTGATTGGCCATCTAATTATACCAGTATATCAAACTATAAATCTATCAGTATCAATTATCAGGAAGTCAGTTATCAGTAATTTATTAATCTCTACTCACAGCATCAGTAATTGCCAATATCAGTATCAGGGAACTCTGTTCCAATATCAGTCTCAGGGAACGATGTTCCAACTATGTTATCAATATCAAGGACCTCTGGTCTAATATCAGTGTCAGGGAACTCTGTTCCGATTGCAGTATCAATGATGACAATCACACTAATATCAGTATCAACAAATGTTACAGGGTCAATATCAATATCAGAGAGCTCTGTTTAGTATCAGTGTCAGTAATAACAGCTGTATCAATGTCAGTGTCTATATGTGGGACGATGTCCCCATCGATATATCAATGCTGTGAGTTGAATTACACTAACAGTAATGTGTGGTCAGGGTAAGGCTAAGGGGAGGTGGAGGCCGTAATGGGGTGGAACCCCTATTAGACGACCAAGATCAACTTATCATAGAGCCATACACTCCTTGCTAAGAGTAATATCAATGAAATCTGAACAATAATACATTTCAGTGCAACTGTCATTGAACATACACACACACTATGTCATGTCGCATTTCAGAACAACGATTTTTAGCCCCCCACATGAAAAATTTGAGTTTTAGACCCCCCTCCGCCACCAATGTGCGTAGGTCCAAAAAACACCATTTTCGGAACCCTCTCGTCATAACCTTTCAGCTGAACCATCACATGGGAAATGCATAAATAAACAACCCTCCCCCCACCAAAAAATAAAAAGGGAATCATCAAAATTATTTGAGAATAACGAAAAGTATAGTACATTTCATTTCCCCCTCCATCACTCCTTTCCACAAAAATCTGTCATCTAAATTATATCCCCGATTATAAACCTTTCTAAACAAAAAGATTGAAAAAAAGTAGGAATTGAAAAAAAAAAGAAAGAAGTTGAAAGAAAAAAATATCATGATTGATAGGAATTATCCCTCCATCCCCTACCTCTCCCGTTAGAAAATTGGAACATTCCAAAGTTTGTTGAATATCTGGACTGAAATCTGGATTGCAAGTCACGGAAGTCAGATGAAAATAGTGAAAACATCACAATTTATTCTTCTCAAATACGGGGTGTCCCACGAGGTCTCCCTCCCGCCCTCCTAAAATCCTTGTTTGTGGGGGTATTTGAAAGAAAATGTTATTCTTCATGATTTTTCAGCTGAACCATCACATGGGAAATGCATAAATAAACAACCCTCCCCCACCACAAAATAAAAAGGGAATCATCAAAATTATTTGAGAATAACGAAAAATATAGTACACTAGCCGCTCCGGCTCGCTACGCTCGCCTCCACGTCCAGCCGGGGGGCAAGCCCCCCGGACCCCCCATTAAATTGCTCGCTTCGCTCGCAAAATGTGGCTTGTAGGGAATGTTGCTCGCTTCGCTCGCAAACGGTAGATCTCTAAGGGTAGGTTTAACTTCTGTAGGGGATGCTGCTCGCTTCGCTCGCTTGAGGAAGTTATACTGCCCACCCAACTTGGCAGACTTTTTTTCTGTTGGAAATTCTTACAAACAAATTAAATCTTATAAAACTACGTGGACCCACGAAAAGTTTATTAGGGAATGTTGCTCGCTTCGCTCGCAAGGTATTGCTGCATAGGGTGTTGGGAAATACCCGTATGAAATTCCGTTGAAATGAGTCAAGTGCGTAGTGAGTCCCCTGGGGGTAATCGCGTCCCTTTCAGGTAAGCAACGTTGTGTAACGGCGGCCCGTGGTCGATTAATTTCTGATGTTAATCGCTTCCCTCGCAATTCCGCTCGCAATTTGACCGACTGCCCGTCACTTTTTTCGATATCCGATTTCGGATTCAGATTCGGCGGACCCAAAGCTGTATTTCGCCCGCGAAAACCGTTCCGAAAAACGTACCTTTATGGGGTATATTTTAATCGGAAAAAACCAAGTTTTTCGGCGGACTTTTCTAGAAAACGGGTCCGTACTCTCGCATTTTTTAAACGCATTTCCCGATACTTTTTTCGCGATCCGATCGCGCCGTCGTCTTCCTCGTTCAAAAACCTACGAAACCCGTATTTTTCCGGAATTGTCAACGGCCGTTTAGAGGGGTAGGGGAAGCGGGGAAGTCCAAAAAGCGCACATTAATTCTTACTTCGACCCCCCTCCCGCCCTACGGCCCATGGTTCGGGTGGGATTAAACAATTTTAAATTCGCTCGCTCCCACTTTTGGAAAATCTCAAGAAGATCCCTCCACTCGTACACTCCCCCCACTCAGCCGTTTGGCCGTGCATAGACACGACAGACAAACAAACAGACGGAGTTTCATTCTTATTAATAACTAGCCGCTCCGGCTCGCTACGCTCGCCTCCACGTCCAGCCGGGGGGCAAGCCCCCCGGACCCCCCATTAAGTTGCTCGCTTCGCTCGCAAAGTGTGGCATGTAGGGAATATTGCTCGCTTCGCTCGCAAAGTCTGGCATGTAGGGAATGTTGCTCGCTTCGCTCGCAAAGTCTGGCATGTAGAAAATGTTGCTCGCTTCGCTCGCAAAGTATGGCATGTAGGGGATATTGCTCGCTTCGCTCGCAAACGGTAGATCCCTAAGGGTAGGTTTAACTTCTATAGGGGATGCTGCTTGCTTCGCTCGCTTGAGGAAGTTATACTGCCCACCCAACTTGGCAAACGTTTTTTTCTGTTGGAAATTCTTACAAACAAATTAAATCTTATAAAACTACATGGAACCACGAAAGGTTTATTAGAGAATGTTGCTCGCTTCGCTCGCAAGGTATTGCTGTATATGTGTAGGAAAAAACCCGTATTTATTCTGTTGAAATGAGTCATCGAGTCCCTTCTGGTTAGCAACATTGTGAAACGGCGGCGGTCTCGATTTGTAGGAGGAAGTTATATTGGAGGAAGTTATACTGCCCACCCAACTTGGCAGACGTTTTTTTTCTGTTGGAAATTCTTACAAACAAATTAAATCTTATAAAACTACGTGGAACCACAAAAAAGTTTATTTGGGGATGTTGCTCGCTTCGCTCGCAAGGCATTGCTGTATATGTGTAGGACAAACCCGTACCTATTTATTCTGTTGAAATGGTGCTCGAAAGGGAAAGTTCCATCCTTATACGCGCGCGTGCGTTGGCCTGCTCGCAAGGTATTGCGTAGAAGTCGAGTCCCTTCCGTTGTGAAATGGGCGGCGGGGTCGATTAAAAATGTAATTTTAACGATTCGCCTCGCTTCCGCTCGCGATTTGACCAACTTAACGTCACTTTTTTCGATATCCGATTTCGGATTCAGATTCGGCGAACCCAAAGCTGTATTTCGCCCGCAAAACCGTTCCGAAAAACGTACCTTTATGGGGTATATTTTAATCGGAAAAAACCAAGTTTTTCGGCGCACTTTTTGAGAAAACGGGTCCGTACTCTCGCATTTTTTTGACGCATTTCCCGATACTTTTTTCGCGATCCGATCGCGCCGTCGTCTTCCTCGTTCAAAAACCTACGAAACCCGTATTTTTCCGGAATTGTCAACGGCCGTTTAGAGGGGTAGGGGAAGCGGGGAAGTCCAAAAAGCGCACATTAATTCTTACTTCGACCCCCCTCCCGCCCTACGGCCCATGGTTCGGGTGGGATTAAACAATTTTAAATTCGCTTATACACCCTATCGGAAAATCCCAAAAAGATCCCCCCACTCGTAGATCCGGCCCACTCAGCCGTTTGGCCGTGCATAGACACGACAGACAGACAGACAGACAGACAAACGGAGTTTCATTCTTATTAATAGTATAGATAGAGATTTCATTTCTCTCTCCATCACTCCTTTCCACAAAAATCTGTCATCTAAATTATATCCCCGATTATAAACCTTTCTAAACAAAAAGATTGAAAAAAAGTAGGAGTTGAAAAAAAAAAAAAAAAAAGAAAGAAGTTGAAAGAAAAAAATATCATGATTTTTTTGTTTAGGAATTATCCCTCCATCCCCTACCTCTCCCGTTAGAAAATTGGAACATTCCAAGGTTTGTTGAATATCTGGACTGAAATCTGGATTGCAAGTCACGGAAGTCAGATGAAAATAGTGAAAACATCACAATTTATTCTTCTCAAATACAGGGTGTCCCACGAGGTCTCCCTCCCGCCCTCCTAAAATCCTTGTTTGTGGGGGTATTTGAAAGAAAATGTTATTCTTCATGATTTTTCCATGGATCTCAAATATGAACACATTACGCCAACGCGTGCAATCAACACAAACTTTTTTTTTAATTGAACTCCCTTTTTTATTGCAGATTTGGATTTTAGGCAAAATTTCAAGATTTCCACGCAACTTCTCTCGAACGTACAACCCGTTCCAGAAGCTCGCAAAGTTGCCCCTAACTATCAAAATTGAGCAAAACATGGATTCCAGTAAACCCCAAGAGTGGTACATGAATTTTCATGGTTTATCAACTCTGATTCACATGGGGCTATTCGTTTCTAGATTCAACTCGATTTTAGTGGGATAATGGCCGAAATTTGGTTATTTTGCATCAAAAAATCATCTTTGACGTGAAATTTTGAGCCAAGGGCGTGCACTCTCGACCAAATGGGAGAAAAATTCTCTAAATCCGGCAAACCAGAGATTCATAAAAGAAATCCGTGAATCGAAACCAATTTGGGAGGAAGCAGTTGCCAAAGGGAGAGCCGGGGAGCTCTCCGAAAATCGAAAGCTCCACCAGAAGGGGGTTTTTGGAACCAGAAAAGACAGAAAAAATCTGGGATTCTCTCTGGGGGGGCGATTTGTCAGATTCTGGTAGAGGGCTGGACTTGTGTTTTTCCGAGAAGAGAAAATGTGAAGATCAGTAGAGTCTGGCTGTCAGTCAGTCTTAGTGCAAACTCCCGAGGTCCGATGAAAGGGAGAGTGTAGACGGGTGCCAGACGGTCTCGGAGAGGTCGGCTAGCAACCAGGAAGTGATTACTCGAGTGTTGACGGGTTAAGTGAGTGCGACAGGTGATGCATCACATAATTTAATGGTAATCAGTGGGTGACACATCCACAGGTTTCAGCGGAATGGGTGGGTGGCGCTAATTGCCAAGCTCACAGGCAACTGGAGAGGGGCGCTCGATGGGTGGATGGAACAGAGCGAGCGGGGGAGTGCCCTCTGTGGAGGGGATGTTCAGAGGCTGCCAGTGATTGAAGCAAGAGTGACGAAGATTGGAGGCGCTCATTGTTATTGGCCGTGGTGTCAGCCAGGCGATGAAGGGCAGGCAGGGATCGCTGTCTTAACCGGGATGCGGCGAAGATCTTTGCTTTCAATCACATTGGTTCTAACCAGTGTAGTGGACACAGGTAAAGGAGAAGTCGATTTGAAGTCAAATTATCAAGTGTAATTTGAGAGTTCTCCTGGCCTCTTATATACAGGTCAGTATGGATGGGGGGTGACCCCATACCAGACTGAGATTAGATACAGACAGCAGCCAGGATAGCCGAAGTGCATATCACAATAAGAAATGATTAACCAAAACTATTGATAAGGAATGAAGCTTTCTGGAGAAAATAAGATTCGGAGGATGTTGTTGTTGTTTGCATTGAATATATCCAAACATACACAAACTAAAGCAAAAGCCCAATACTAATAACAAAGCTAACACAGTAAACACAGCACAACAACACAGCAAACACACAGCAACAACATAGCTAGTTCCGAAACTTCGTACCCCAATCTTTTTATGTGAAGGGACATTTGGAATTCTGAATAAGAATAATAACTTTGCTAAGTCAAAATCGCATTTCGATCCATTCTTAAGATCCTAATAAAAAATATAAACTCACCTTGCGGCATATACAGGCATGTAATACACAGTATATGGGTAATAAGCCAAAGCACCTAGTAAAGCTCTCTCTCTTCGTAGCGAGTTGAACGTGTCAATGTAATGTAGTTGAGTCGCTATGTCTGGCACAAATGGTAACACTGGAAGTGACTCTGTCAAGTTCCTGAAGTCTTCCTGAAATCATCCCAGAGAATGAGGGTCATTATCAAGAGTGGGTTTACTGATCAAATGGTGGATTTTTATCTTGGAAAGCTTTTTCCCCCAATAAAGGGGTCAGGCGAGCCAATGTCATTCAAAACAGGCTTTCTATGAAACCTCACTGTGCTTTCCCAACATGAGAGTAGGTATAGTGCAGTAAAGTTAGGATTTGGTCAAAGCATTCATAAAAATCTTTTAATCCAGTCACAAGTTGTACTCGACTATCCTCGGAAGATTTTTGGTGATATCCTCAGACATTGGGTTGAGGAGGGGTAGGATAAAGCCAAACAGGCAAAAAATTAATTTTTAGTGAATAAATTGAAAACCAAAGTTTACCACCACAGAAATAGCAACAACCAGCAGCGGCAAGGAACGGTAGGCGGTTGGTTACCCCACTCAAACACCCTCATTGAAGCTGGAAGTATTAGGTATCGGCCTGTCCTAATAAGAAGATTTATAAAAAAAGGCCTTCTGTCCTTAAATTGGTTTTTTAAAATTAAACTCCAACGTTTCTCCACAGGAACTGGGGCTTCTTCAGTAAGATTAATATTCAAAAATGTAAAATATCTACTTTATAGTTTTCTTTTTGTTGTTGATAATAATCGAATTTAAAGTTATGAGTTTTTTGAAAATCAAATTTAATGTCAAGAATAAGGAAAAGTTATATCTCCTAGTAAGCGCTGCCCAAGTTACAATTTGAATGGATGAATGAAAGAAATGATTAATTTGTTTTGACCAATATGACTGGTGAATTACACGAATATGTGGTACATATCGTTTCTTAAAACTAAAACTCATTAAAGTAAGTTTAAAAAAAATTAAATTTCTGAAAACCAACAAAAATAAATCGGCTGCTATCACTGTAGTCATAACACAAATACTCATCTTCTGTATCAGTTGACTAACAAAGTGAATTCAATAATATTTGTTTGGCCGGTGTTATCATTATTTTAAGGATACATACAATTTTGAATTACCTAAATACATTTGGAAACTTCTCAAAAATCATCCACAAGAAGTTTACAGAAAAAAGGAACATCGCTTCAGAATCAAGCATTTGAAGCATCAAGCCATAGTAGCACACTTAGAAGAGTCATTCTGTATTAACAATCTCAGAAAGTAAAAATATTGTGGTTTCCTTCCCTCCGTAATAATGAATTTTTGCTGTCTCGCTACAGTTTGAATAAAAGTATTGAGCTTTTGGCACTCGGACTCATCACTAATCAATCTTATAAAGTGTATCTATATATTTGAATTATAACCAAGGAGCCAAAATATCTTAATCTCTCACCACCAAATAGCTTACAAGAACAAATTATATAAACTAGCGTGCTCTCTCTTCTGAATCTCAAATCTGCCAAGGTACACCTCCATCAAATTCAGACTTTATCCCAGTTATGTATAATGTGGTATTTTTCACTCCTGCCATCCTAAAGGCCGTATCACACTTGCATTTTTTCCGCATTTTTTTCGCATTTTAAACGCTGAAACGTGAAGAAGGCAAAGTGCTTTTTTTTCAAGGTCAACTGTGGATGTTGAGGAGGAATAAGTGCAAAAACAGCGCATTCTGGCGGAATGCGTTTTTATTAAATCTGTCAGGTTAGGGCTCCTAGGGGTTTTTCATTGAATTGTAACCTCCCCAAGGTTTATTTTTAGCATTTTTCTTGCGTCAAGGTAAAAATTAGAACGTGTTCTAATTTTCCCAAGTGAGTTTAAAAGCGCCCCGCCAGGATGCGCAATGGTCGAAAAAGCTGACCTTGGAAAAACGCACTTCTTCTTCTTCACGTTTTGGCATTAAAAACGCAGAAAAAATGCGGAAAAAATGCTAGTGTGATACGGCTTTAACACAGCTGGTCTAAGGCTAAAGTTGCGAGTGTACAAGACTCATCAGTTTTTCACCTTTAAACTCCATCCATTTTTGCAGAAAACGCAAAGCGCATGATGAGTATACACTCACAATTGGTGGAGTTGCAATACCTTTCTCCACTCACACACGTTTCCTCGGTCTCATAGTTGACCGCCAGCTGCGGTGGACCCAGCATATTGAGTAGGTACTAGCTCCAAGTTGCCATGTGGGGTGTACAGTTGCTCAAGGCCCTTTCCAACTATAGTTGGGGTGCCCAGCAGGATGTCCTATGAGTACTAAAAGTGCCACCCACGACTCTCACGGGGCTCCTACCCTAGCTGCGGAAGTTTCCACTCCGCCTACCCCTACTCCCCCTTCCACCCCTATGCCTTCCCTTGTGGAGGCATCCAAGAATGGTGAGGTTCCCCTCACCATGAATACAAAGACTGAAGTCTCTGTTGTCAACATTGACAACTTTGTGTCTCCAGCAGTGGAGGCACTCAAGAATGGTGAGGAGATTCTCACCAGGGAAGCAGGGGAACCAAACCCTGTTGTTGCTACCTTCCTTTGGGAGGTGCAAACACGAATATTCCTTTAACAACAGGAAAAGGAATCGAAGATTGTTCAGTCCCCAATAGTGTAACCCCCACTGAACAATCAGATGCTGTTGTGAAGCCTCGAGCTCACCAAAGAAACAGCATGATCAAGGCCAAATACCTAGTGACAAGAAACTTCTTCGGTCATTTCAAGAAGTCGATTCCCACGTTTTTATAAGGTTGAGATTAAGGAAGATGGTTTTAAAACCTCCAGTCCCTTAAAGTTCGGAAATACCTTGGATAGGCAAACCAACGGACATGAACATCATTTCAAACTCCAAGGTTCACATGAAAGTAGCCTCTGAGGACCAGGGAATGAGACTCGGCAAACTTGTAAAGTTAGGAGAGACTGAAGTTACAGTCACTCTCAACCAGAAGCTAAATACTTCACAGGGCACGATCCGTTACCAATACCTTCGATCGTGATCTGCTGACGAGATCCTCGAGAGTCTCAAAGAGGATGCTGTCATTGAAGTCTTCCCAATTCAACGTGGTAGGCGCATCAAGGGGTCATCTGACACCTTTTTGCTCACATTTGCGTTACAAAATCCTCCCAAGACTGTGTCACCTGGTCCCTTGCTTTGTGACTAGCAGGTAAGGCCTTTTATTCCCCCACCAATGCGATGCTACAAATGCCTTAAATTTGGGATACTAGTTGCAGATACAAGGCTGAGCTTGAAATGTGCGCCTGTGGTCTTCCATGACACAATAAGGCAGAAACATCATGTTCAAAGCCCCCAAAGTGTGCCAATTGCAATGGCCTGCATGGAGCACTCTCCAAAGAGTGCCCAATCTTTAAAAAAACAAGTTGCCATCCAATCCATTTCGGCAACTGAAAAAGTCCCTTATCCTGTGGCCCTTGAATGTGCAATTATTCTATTTCCAAAAAGGAATCATGCATCCAAATTAAAACAATCCGTTGAACAGACACCGACCCAAGACCGGCTAATCAATTCCTCCCCAGCCATCAAGGCTGGCCCACTCCCCTCTTCTCCATCCACCACTATTACCACCCTCCCCCAACAATCCCCCTCTCCCCTCCACTGAAGCCATCCTCCAAACCCCCCACGACAACAATGGGGGATGGCTCTGAGAAAAATGTGAAGGGCGCTTCTAAGGTCCAAACACAAAAATTCCGGATGAGGCGACAAATTACGTCAGCCATCAGTTGTTTGTTTACATTCTTTAATTGACCCAGAGTGCAGAAGCAAAGTATTGCACTTTTGGCGTGGGAATGAGTGATGAAACGACGCCAGTACGCCCTAGTGGAGGTTCGGAGAAGGTGGTATCAGTTGTTTTGTGTGTGTGTGCTGTAACCAAAAGGGAGCTCGACCAGGATCCAGCCAGTGGTGGCTGGACCTAGGTTAGATCTGAGAGCTTCTTTCAATGGAATGCCAACGGTATTTATGGATGACGTGACGAGCTGCGATCCATGCTAGGATTATACTCGCCATTGGCAGTAGCATTACAAGAAACGCATCTAAAACCCTTTGATGAGTTCGGTGTGCGTGGCTACTCCATTTTAAGAAAAGACGTGATGCCCCAGCCCATCTATCTCCTGATGGAGTTTGGGATGAGGGCGCTTTTGACGACCTCATTCGTCAGGTTCCTAGCCCTGTGCTTGGGTATTTGGGAATTCGTGGGTGGGGAGTACTTGGGAATTTCAACAACCATAACTCATTGTGGAGCTGTGACTCTACCACAAGGCAGGGCTCCGAATTGGATCTCTTCCTCCAGAACGCCCAATATAATTGTCGCCTATCCATGGTACAATGTCGGCAATTGACCTTGCAATGTGCTCTCCCTCTATGAGAGCTACTTGGTTTCGAATCCATTGCCGGACCTTCATCATTCAGACCACTTTTCCATCAGAATTTGTATGGAAATTCGGCACACACCTTTCACTCCTTTGCCAAGCTGGAAATTGGAGGATGCTGACTGGACACTCTATAGGGAGCAGATGGTGCATGTCAATCTCAATGGAATCATTGAGGAAGACGTTACAAACTTCACCTCTGCCATCCTTAGATGTAGATGTAGATGGAACAGCTCTCAGGGCGGGGGTTTTGAGCCCCCAGCACGGAAGCCATCCTTGAAGCACTAAATAGATTCTGCCGTAGACATACAGCTAAATTATGCTTTATTTTGCTTTTTTATAGAATACCGGCTCAAGCGTTAGGCACAAATTAGCTCCTTTCGCTCATATGTCAGTGAAATAAGGATGATACTCCTCCTAAAGAATAAAGACTCTTTATTTTTCGTGAAAATAGGCAACGTTTTTTCACTAACTTCCGTTTTTTTTAGTGCTACAGTGTCTAATTCATCCCTAGTAAGTTTCAATTAATACTCTTCACAACCAAATCAATGTCCCATGAAGATTTAAATAGGTTGTAATGATGGAATTTAAGTTTGCGCATGCGCTGAGTTGGGAACAACGATGATAGGGGACCATTTGTACCCTAACCTGTACATTCCAAGAAGATTTCATAAAAATCAGTTGAAAATTGTGGAAATAAAGCTTGTTACAAGGATTTACGGATACCGGATAGACACACACAGAAACACACAGAGAGACAAAGAAAGACTCGGTACCAAAGGTGTTCAGAATTGTCTAAAACGTAAAATGCGAGTGGAAATTTAATCACTGTAAAAAACAACAACAGTACGTTTTTGGAAACTAAAACTTTTCCATTTCTCAAAAGTGAAAACGATGCTACTTACCAATAAGAAGCAATGAAATGATGATAATAAGTATAGTTAATTAACTCGATTTCACAAAGTTAAAATAAATTCCATTGGAACTTTATCACCGATCATTCCGTTGGAATTATATCAGCTGATATTTAAAAGGCAATTTATATGTCTTCACTATCTAGTGATCTTTGATGGAATTAAGATATTGATCGACTAGCAGAGCATGATTTCTCCATGGCCTCGCGCTTAGAAATCCGAAGGTGTTTTTCGAAGTTCTAGCCCTTAGGGAAAGCAAACCGTTCAACGTAAAGTGTTGCGAATGGTTTTAATCGATTCTTTGGGATTATACTAATCGCTAAGAAGCAAAAAAATGAATACTTACCTTGAATGTTTTTGAGATCTCGATTTTTGAATTTTTGGCCCTTTAATGCCACCCTTTAGGGTTGATAACAATTTATTGATGCCGCGCTTCTAGCAACATCTAGACCTCAAATGTGATTTTGCACTATGGAATTACTGTAGCAACTGACGAGGGTAACAAGACAAATTTTACAGCGGGGGCATTATACATTCCAGATGATCATAACGATTGAACAGTGGAGTCCTATACTACATGTTGAGGCATCCTAGGATCAGAATTATCAGAACAAGCTTGAGCCACATAACCCTTCACGTTAAACTGGACAGTTTGAGAGGCGGAATAATACGAGTAAAATAATGAAAATTAATCCGTTTGGGGTGGTTACAGCTGCATTAAGATTTTTTGAATGAAATACAGTTGTCTGTGGTCTTATGTGTGCTCGCTAATGCGCAGATCTCTAGGTTAGGATGGGAATCATTTTTACTTTCGCGTATCCTGATCCCCTCTTTTTATGCCGGATAATTTTTTCATCCAAAGACTTCCTATCAATTTCCCATTGGTCCTTCTGATGAAGATAGTTTGACATGGAGGAATTCAATGAGCCGCCGAGATGGATTGCAAGCAAGCAAGACCTTTCATGAGATCCAGTTCATCCTACCCATGTCATTGATTATCTATATGAAATAGCAATGAAACCAATCTTAACTGAACCGAATTATTTGATACCAACATTAATTATTGTGAATAATTGATCCTTAATTTATGCTTACCCGTAACTTTGAAAATCAACAAACTATCCGTAACTTAGGTAACACGTATTTATTATTCTTTTAAGAACCTTTTTCAATTAATTTAATATTTTTGATAGGTCTGTGATTAATCTTAATATTCACGGTTACCACAATTTCAGTAATTTTGCATGGGTAACAGTCCTTGAGACTTTAAAATCTTCCCTTACTATTATGAAACTTGAAGAATGACAAAGAAAAGCATACACGTCTACTAGTTTTGAGAAAATTAGGATTGTTAAGGTAACTAACACCATTAGGTACCTACTTGATACTTACAGTAGTGTACAGCACGGCAACGTTGTATAACATAATCGATCTAGCATAATAAGGAGGATCTGAGCCTTGTCGAGGGCATCGAGGGTGCCTAAATATCTGCTTAACAAAGAAAAAATGATACTTGATGTAGTTTGCATAAGCGCAGAATGAACTGATGAGTTGAAAACAATGAAATCGGTACGGGACCATCTGCGAGTAGGTACAACCCAAACCGCGCATTCACTGACAATTTCATCAAAATTGGATGAAAATTTCATCAATCGTGTTGAAATTTATATGAGTTAATCAAGTCTTCTTTTTCGAACTATCATATTAATTTAAGCGAAATCGAACGACTAGAGTGTGAAAATCGCTGCAAATTATTTCACAAAGGTTTATTATTTTTTCAATTGAGTATGATCGTAGTTTTAGTTGGCTTGCGTACGTCATAAGGCCCGTCCAGACTCCTCGGCGTGTCCTATTTCGAGTTGCCACAACCTATACTTCTATAATTATATACGCATGTTCATATTTCTCGATTTGAGCTCCTATCTATTCAAATAGTTATTGCCTTAATAATATCATTATCTAAGTACGTACGAAAAGTCGAGAGGATATGTTATTAAATATGCGTAGGAAAAGCATTGGTATTAACACACAAATATGACCTAGAAAAAAGCACCGTCACGCGGGGTGACTAAGTGACAAGTGGGGTTACTAGGTGCCACACACGTTTTGTGACTACAAGTGCTACCTGACGGATTGCTATGGTACTTATGAAGTTTGTCTTATGTCCAGTAGATAGCGGATAGGTCGACAAGAGCTGTGGCAAGTTTCAGTTTGTCAAGGCAACCAGTTCGGGAAAACTTCCCAGTTTTCGTGTTTTGTGTTTGTGTTGTTGTAGTTACAAGCTCGTGTGATGTGTTCCGTGAAACTGGGATCCTGAACAACTTGACGAAAGGTACATTTTTTTCTCGTTTCTATATATATCTGAGATGTTAAATAATGACGGACGTTTCTCTATGTCTGTTTATTTAAAACCAACTGTGCAATTACGAAAAAATGGACATTTGAGGGGTGACTAGTTGCAAATAAATGTTTGAGGGGTGACTAGGTGCCAAATAATTTTTTCCAAGTTCAGCTCAATTCTGACCGTGTTTCGATGTTTACTTTTGTTTTAGATGCCTCGACGTTATCGGAAGAAGGTAGGGGGTTTGAAAGGAGGTTTCAAGGGCACAGGAATTGTGCCACTTAACCGAGACGTGGTTTTGGCCAAACTGTGTGATGAGGTCTTTGAGGGAGCAGATAAAGGAAGACATGTGCAAAACATTTCTGATGCTTTCATTGTTGAGATTAAGAGAAAAAGGGCAGGAGGTCACTGAAAAAAAGCAACGCCAGGTGCGAAAAAAAAGTAAATGTCCCACCTGGGAGGGGTATTACGGTTGAAGATCTGGAACCCACGATTTCATCGGAGCCTGGCCAAGGAGAACAATCGTCTGAAGATGCTTTAGCCTCTCATTTATCTCAGCCGAATACAGATGCACCACTACAAGTACCAGCAGCAGTAGCATCAACAAGCAGGGGGGCAACAGTTGTGATGCGGCAAGGGAGGAAAAAAGTTGCAACGAAAAACAAGAAACCAACGAAGGAAAAGCGCTCAAAAAATCGACAGAAAGTTTCAACAGATTCAAGTGATTCGTGCGAAGATGGTACAGACGAAAGTAATATCCCATATGCAGAAAGTGAGGATAGTGTCACTTCCCTTCAAAACTTGATGGATGGAAATGTTTCTCAAACGTCGGATTCTGAAGATGAACCGTTTCCCAGTCGCAGTGTGGCACAAAATCCATCAGTTAGTGAAGATTTGAGAGAGGAAGTACAAAGTGGACCAAAGAAAGATGATTTCGTGATACTTGAATATCAAGGAAAGTTGTACCCAGGTAAAATGATGACAGACTTCGATACAAGTAATGAAGCACGTGTTTCGTGCATGAAAAGGAAAGGCCAGTGCTGGGAGTGGCCTCAAACCCCTGACGAAGTGTGGTACAAACGAGACCAAATACAGCTGAAGTTACCAGCTCCTCCGAAAGAAGTAGGGAGGAACAAATTTAAATTAGAAGACTTGTGAGTTACCTACCTACAAATCAAATGTGATATTCGTTTAATATCTCACATTTAAATATTTTGATATGGAAAAGTGTGATAGTTATTTGCGTTTTAAATTATAACAAGTTAATATCTGAAGGGTTTTTCTCTAATTTAAAGTTTAAAAATGTTGTTTTTTTGGGAAATATTATTACAAGGGCAGTTTTACATTTTCTAGACTTCTTTTAGTCATTAACCAAGCCCTTTTGATCTCTAAGACAGAAAACAAGCCTGTGTAATTTGTTTTTAATTCGTTTAAAAATAAAAAGTTTGAAAAAAGTGTATATATTCATGCCTCGAAGGAACGCTGTACCCACCTCATGGTTCCGCGGCGCCTCCTCTCACTCCACCCCCCGCTCACCCCCCTCACCACCCACCGTGACCCCCTGCCAAGCGTGCCAGGCGTGCGTCTAACACGTCTAACACTCAAAGCCACAAAAAGACACTTTTTCGCCCGTTTTTGGCCCATAGCATCTATGCGAGTAAAGCCATCGGGATGGTTAAACGTTAGGACCAACTAGACCCCAAGTGGAGTCTATGTGCGAAAGAACAGGTTTTTTAAGTCAATTCTTAGGCCTTTTATGGCCCGGACGGCGGACGGCGAACGGCGGACGGACATTTCAAATTTGGATTCTACGCACCTTGAAACGTAAAGTGACAAAGTTTGAGGGGGGGTTATAAAAATTTTTTGCTACACGATCACATAGGCTTATTATTGGAAATAATAAACCAAAATAGAACATAATGGAATTAACGTTTGCGCATGCGCAGAATGAAGTATTATTTGACAACAATGTAACTGATAGGGGACCATCTACAACCTAACCCGGGCATTCTCTGATAATTTTATCGAAATCGGATGAAAACAGTGGAAATTGAGGTCGTTACAAGGATTTCAAATAGGCGCAATAGCTATAAATGATACTATCATGTTGAAACTGATATGGGATGATCAAATAGTCATCCCCCAACAATCATCCAAATTTGAGCAAGTTCGGACGACTAGGGCGTGAGAAAATGATGCTTGGTAGAATTTACGTTTGCGCTTGCGCAGAGTAAGGTATTTCAAGAACGATGAAACATAGGGGACCGTCTAACCTGTGGAAAATAAGCATGTTACAAGATTTGCGGACACACGACAGACGCGCACGCACACAGGCATGCGCGTACGCACGCAGGTACGCACGCAAGCATGCACGCAGGCACAAACGCACGCACACACACACACACAGACAGACACGGAGCCAAAGTTGTTCAGAATCGTCTACATCTACAACGTAATATGCAGTGGAAATTTTCATTTTGGAGACCGAAAATTTGTTTTTCCCCGAAAGTGAAAGCAACCCAAACTCGTATTTCCATAAAAGGTCACTTTTCAATAATACCCTCCATTTCGTTGAAAACACAATGTTTTTCAACATTAAAAAACATAATTTTCTCCCCTAAATAACAACGTAAAAGTAATGTTGACTACATCGTTGAAAAGTTAAGATCTTGATGCAGTTTTTATCGTCTTGCATCTTGAAAAATATTGGTTCTTATAGTTCTATTCTCAATTGAAAAAATTCCAGGCTTCTAAAATGAGGTAAAATGTGCAATCCAGAGGGCTTTTTCATGTCTCAAATCTTAATTCTTAAAAAAGTTCAGGCATCCATCCGATAGAAAATTTAATGTTCTTTCTAACGGTATCCTCGAATTTGAATTACCACAGCAAATTAAGGAAGTTATCATATTTTTAGAGGCAAAAGGTCAAAAACACGAGAAAACAAATCTTGAAAATCGAATTATCTACTCGAAAACACCTCTAAGTTTAGTATTAATTATAATGCTGAAAGATGCTTAAGTAATAAAAAATCGTGTTTCGGGACAGCCATGGTAATTATAGATCGCAACTTTGGTTACTTGAATCCTCCATTTTTATTGAATTCATGACTAGTTTTTCAATGGATTCTAGTATATTAAAGCCTGCTCTGACAGATAATAAAAAAGGGGGCGGATATGATGACTAGCAGGTTGAAAATCCCTTCGGGGCTCAATAATGACCCGTAGTTTGACAATCACCCGTTTAACGATTTTTTAGCAAATATTAATGAAATTTAAGTACGTTTTTCAGCATAATTTTACGGGCGATTTTCTTAGTGTTCTATATCATTGTTGATAAACTTTTGAATGAAATTCTCCTAGAAAATACAAATTTATTGATTTTCAGTCGTTTCTAGCGATTTTTAAAGCACATTTTTTTGAAATTTGACCATGTGCTGGCCAATAAACTCATCCTTTCATTTGGAAATCTTGATTTTTTGGCGAAAGAACGGAATTTTCATCTCAATCCTATCATAGAATGACACATACATAATTATACATAAATATATGTACACAGGGTGTTCACACTTTTGGTTACTAACCTCCTAGGGGTAATTCTACAACTAATTTGCAAAAAAAAAAGTGCCTCATAGACTTTTTTTAGAGACATTGTTTTCAAGTTATTCACGATTTAAGATTTTTTTTCGTTTTTTCAACGTTACATCACAAAATCGGCTATATTTTCTTTCCACATTGAGTAAATTCAAATTTGAGGATACCGTTGGTAAGACCGTTTTAGATAGGCTACCTGTGGCTAGGCTACGTGCGAAAATAGAAGGATTTAATAGTCATAAATTCACACCAAAGTGAAAAAATTATCGAAACTTGAAAATCTTGTATTTTTTAAATTACTTAATGGCATACATAATCCCCTGAATTCCCGTGCACGTTACGGGAAAAACTTCTTTTTTTTTAACAACAGTAAACTTTATTGTTTGAAAAATCAACGTTACAGTTTTGATAGCAATAAGAATATAGTAGAATGTAAGTACATAGGTATCTAATTCACATGAAAGTTGTAGTTCAGGTACAACCCAATGGTTGTTATGTACCAGACTTTAGCACAACACACAGTGCTTGAGTTTATGCAATGAGAGCAGCTTGTGGTCGCTTCCTCTTCAGTCTGCGTCTATTCGGTATAGGTGTAGGATTAGCTGCTAATTGTGAAATTAAGGGATTAGGATTATCCATCATTCGGGGATGGAGAGCACTGTAGGTCCTTTTGATCACTCCTTGTACGGTGGGTATGTGTAAATCAGTGTGGAACGTTGAATTTCGACATACCACGGAGCCGCAGTAATGAACCTCAGCACTAGGTTTTGAGTCACCTGTATTTTGTTTATATGAGATGCCACCACCAACCCCCACAAACCGCAAGCGTTCGGCCAAATTGGTTTGATGAGTGAAAGATATATTAGTTTTTTTTGTGCTGAGGGAAACTGGTGATCGATGTCCAAGTAGTGGTTTTAATTGCCCAATTCGTTGACGAACTTTTGAGACCAGATATTTTAAGTGGTCTTCCCATGTAAGCTTGCTGCCCAGGTGAACTGTGCGGTCTTGTGGGATCAGTACTTCATTAAAAAGGAGAGTTCCATGAAAACTTCTGCGGCAGAGGGTGAAGGGTACGACCACTGATTTAACTGGGTTCATTTTGACCCTCCATTTCTCACACCATTTCTTTGTGTGATTCAGTGTTCTCTGAAGTTCCAACTCGGAACCAGAGGAATCCCCTACTTGCAAGAAGGCTGTGTCATCAGCATATTATGCGGACATGGAGCTGACTGCGAAGGAAGCCGGGAGATCGTTTACGTACACAAGGTATAAGAACGAGTCAAGCACACTGCCCTGTGGGACACCGGCTAAAACAGATCGGAATGCAGAAATGGCTGCCTTGTACTTGACCCAAAATGTACGTCCTTGCAGGTAATACATAAGACCGTAGTAGGTGTCTGGTAGGTGTGGCTTCAGTTTAATTAGAAGACCAGGATGAAAAACTTTATCAAAGGCTTTCTCAGAATTAAAAAAAAAAAAAAAAAAAAAAAATGCCAAGGCAAACTTTCTTGGTTTTGTAGACTTCAAGAATATGCTCGACTAAGCGGTGCGACTGCATTGGGCAGGAGTGGTTTCTTCAAAAGCCAAAATGGGTATCAGGGAGATGTGCGAGGTGGAAGAGAAGTTTCGGTAATAAGAGGCGCTCGAATACCTTGGATAGAGCTGGCAAAAAACGTATAGGTCTGTAACTATGCGGATTGGAAGCCCTTTTGTCAGGTTTCTTAATTAAAATTATTTGCGCAGGTTTCCATTTGTGCGGATCATGCGTTGTTCTCATCATAGCGTTAAATATTTGCGATAAAAGGACAATCCCTTTTTTCGGAAGAGCCTTCAAAAGATTATGCGTGATCAGGTCATGCCTGGTGATTTTTGGTTTATTATTTCCAATAATAAGCCTATGTGATCGTATAGCAAAAAATTTTTATAACCCCCCCTCAAACTTTGTCACTTTACGTTTCAAGGTGCGTAGAATCCAAATTTGAAATGTCCGTCCGCCGTCCGGGCCATAAAAGGCCTTAGAATTGACTTAAAAAATCTGTTCTTTCGCACATAGACTCCACTTGGGGTCTAGTTGGTCCTAACTTCTCGCCAGCTCGATCGCTCCACTCTCATGGGTGCTATGAGCCAAAAATAGGTGAAAAAGTGTCTTTTTTTGTATATTTCAAGTTGTATAGAAATTGGAGATTTAAGAGTGAAAAGAAAATGTTAGCTATTAATTTTATGAAAGAAAAAAAGTATTCTAAATGATACTCTTCTATCCAAAAAGAGATTATGGATTTTAGGCTATTTTTTGAAATTTTATAGATTTTTTAAAACAAAATTTAATGAAGTTCAAGTTTTTAGCATAATTTCGTAAATAAATTTTTGAATGTTCTATTTCAAAGTTGATAAACTTTATTTGACCAATTTTATGCTAAAAAATATCAATTTAACAATTCTTAGCCATTTTCAGTGATTTTGTCATCACATTTTTTGAAATTTGACCAATTAGATGAAATCAATATACAGTATAGGTAACACTTTTATGTGTTGGAAAGATGACTTGGTAATAAATTGTTTTGTTTATCAACTATATTAAAAAGCGTAAAATTGTGAGATTCCGCTGCTGTAATGGATTGAACCCATTTGTGAGGTCCAAAGCTCCGAGTTCCGATACTAAATATACTATAAGCGGCGTTTAATAATTATGGACCAGAGATCTACGTAGAAGGGCTGTCTAATACATAAATAATAAACCTTTGTGTAATAATTTGCAGCGTATTTATTTTTGAGTCTGTTGATCACGTTTCTTACGTCACCGGGGGAAAATAAATAGTGAATGGTGAGAGTTGCAAAGGTTCGTCTATTCGTTCGTGTATTGTGGAAGTAAAATCGGGTTTGCTATACAAGTGAGGTGTGAACTGCTCTGGCAGTATTTTGGAGAACAGATAGAGGAGAGAATAGATGGGAAAACTTGGCCCAAATCTCACTTTTCCAACGGTATAATCAATTTTTATTTTACTTTGTGAATTAAAGGAAAAAATAGGTATGTTTGTATGTTGAAAAAATGGTTTTTTATATGGAATCGGAAGTTTTTTTGAAAAATGACCCTCTCAAAAAATGTGAGTTTGGGGCCCGGTTTCTTCGTATTTTTTCACGCTGAATCGAATGGCAACGCTTGCAGATCTCCTTACCTCCGTTATAACAGAGTTTTACACATTAACTCACACATTTTTTAGATAATTTTTGTATGCTCAATTTGATGTGGTTTTAAGCATAAAACTAGTTAGTTAAAATGTAAAAAGTTACAGTCATGGAGCATGATCGTATGAGCGAGTTTTCGTAGAAAATGAAGCAATTGCACTGACTCCAAAAATTGTGAAATAAATTTTTTATACTAATACCTAATCCCCCCCCTCTCTCTCTCTCTCTCTCTCTCTCTCTCTCTATATATATATATATATATATATATATATATATATATATATATATTTTCTCTAATTTCATTCCTGTTTTCTCTCTTTCCTATGTATTGAATAGAATTAAAATACCTGATCTTTTTCATTAATCACATTAATTTTTTTTCTTTTATTCAAACACTTTTTTTAAACCATTTACTTACTTTTTTACTACTAATGTTGGTTTTGTATATTAACATTGCTTTTTTATATTCATACCAACACGCCAGGTGGGACCTGTTCATGTCCTATGTGTTGAATAAAGAATTGAATGATTCTCTCTCCTTCCATTTCATCTGATTAACTATAATCCCCCTTCACTTTGCTTGCACTCAATTGGTTGTACCTCCAGCCCCCTTTCCTTTCGCTCAACCAATGGGACTATACCCCTCACCTTCACCTGTGACTATATAAGCTGTGTCCTTTCTAATGTGTGTTCAGTTATTGTTTGATACTGATGATGGCCTAACCGTCGAAATCGATTTAACATTGTAACTCTTTATTTTTTCGCGGAAATAGACAACGTTTTTCACTAACTTCCGTTTCCCACCTTAATGAACAATTTACTTTTTAATAAATATAGACTAGTGTTTGGGGTAGAAGCGCTATCTAATACAGAAATAAAAACCTTCATGTACTTACTTAATAATTTGCAGTTTTTTTAATTTTTATAAATACAATTTTGGACATTTTGAATAGTTTTTCATTTGGCAAAGCCGTAACATAAGCATTACATGTGAATTCTGTTGATTTTTGTGGATAAAATAAAATAAATAGGTAGGTACCTATTATGATTCATCACTCTATGGTCATTTACCTGATTACAACCATCCGGATCAACTGTAGAAGCAGCAACATGGAAAAAGTCTCCGTGCTTCAACCCAGTAGGTGGTGTATCCACTATTTCGTATTTGACTTGAACTGTATCTAATCGTAAGTTCACTTCATTATAATTGTCCAGACTCGTACAAACTGTAAGAACTGCGTTAGGAGTTATGATGCTCCCAACTGCAACCGTTTCAGGTCCTCTCTGCAAAGAATTTTATGAATTAGATTTGTACATTTACAAGTTTATAGATTTTGATGCACAGTAAAATTAGGGTCCCCCTATCACCTCCACCATATTTACTGCAGGTAATTCTTGAACAAGTTCGAAAGTATTCAACATGAGACATTTTTCAGCCTTGAACCAACCGTTAGAGAACGTTCATGGTTCAAGGAAAGATTTCACCAAAAGCCTCCTGTGCTACAGTTCCCTGCTAGTCTCCCTACTTCATAAACATATATTTTCCATTTTCTGATAGGTTTAAGATTGGTTGTTGTTTTATTCCAATCCAAGGTGGCCTCCAAATGGAAATATTAAATTTCTCAGACTTTTTACTGACCGAATTTTAGGTTTCCCTAACACAAAAATATTATTTTTGAATTCAAATAATCCCCACCCCCCACCGTCATTTTAATGCATAATGTGACACCTTATATGCTTCTCACAAAAAAAATAAATATATATATATATATAAAATAATCTTAATTTGATATAAATTTCACAGATAAAAAGAAAAAAGAATGATTTGATATTTCGAAAATACATATAAATAAATAAATAAATAAATAAATATATATATATATATATATATATATATATATATATATATATATATATATGCCGTTGGATTTATAGTAGTCGTTGTGCATGCGCAAACATTAATTTCTTATAACGTCAACTAATCAATCATTTCGACTCGCACTTTGTTTTTCAACTAATTCAATACGTCCATGTTACAATATTTGAGGAAGCTATACGGCCCACCCAACTTGGCAGACCTTTTTCCTGTTAGAAATTACTTACGAGACCTTCCGTGATGTTTTTCAAGAGGTCCTAATACTAAGTTCAGAGTATGTATACGTTTCGAAGGAATAGGAAGAGCGGTAGCTCGAAAACGAACGTATCTATTTGTCTACATTTTCGTTCACTAAAATCGGAAAGCATAATTTCATACCTCAAAACTTCAATGGGACCAAATGAGAACTCCAACGAACATTTTAAGAACAACCCGAGCAAAAACCGTCAACATTAACTGGGTCTAAGGCGCAAACAAACATAGCCGGAATGAATTTTTTTCGTTATTTTCCGCATATTTTTGGTAGTTTCTCCGAAAATACAGCATCTTTCGGCAATTTCAATGGTACCATCGTGTTATATGGGTCCTGGAACTTAATTTTGTTGTAGCAATACAATGTGTTCACGATCAAATTTTGATGTGGCAGTGGATAGAAGCTCGAGCGCTTGGCCAAAAACCCATGCATTAAAAGGGGACGTGTCTCACCCTCCTCCCGCCCTTGTTTCGGGTGGGAGTAGAAAATTTTAAAATCGCTAATGCCCCCTTTCGGCGAAATCCAAGGAGATCCCCACTCGTAGACTCCACCCCTTCAACCGTTTGGCCGTGCATAGAGCGGACAGACAGACAAACGGATTTTCAGATTTATAATACAATAAGATAATATAAGAGACAATAGATTCAGAGAAGAGAATAAGATGTAAGAGAGAGGGTATAAGAGATGAGAGCTTCTTAGATGTTCCAAGAAGCCTCCATTTCAAATTTCAGCTTCATAGGACGAATAGCAAAGAAATTAGCTCCGGATCTTGCTAAGCTGACCTAGTGTGCTCAAATAGACTCGTTTTTAGACGTCCCAAGGGGCCTCCATTTCAAATTTCACCTTCATAAGTTGAATTTCAAAGAACTTAGCTCTAGATCTCCCTTAGATGATATGGGGCGCTCTAGACTTCATGATTCGTTTCTAGACGTCCCAATGGTTCTCCAGAAATAAGATCAGCTGCTACTTTTGTCTCATTTTTTCGTGACGATATTCGTGACAATATTTTGTAACATTTTTCACTTTTAGGACCCGTTAAAAGCATTATTCGAGGCCTATCCAGCCCATAAAAAGGCTTCAATATGTAATATTCAATCTTGTAATATATCTTCCTCTGTAATATTATGTTGGTTGACTGTCAACAAATCACCAGGAAACCGTAATGATTTTTTTTTTTTTTTTTGAAAGTAGGTAACCTACCTATTATGGCGTTCAGAATATCAATTTTGGAATATCTGACTTTGTCAACAACAACTAAACGGCTGCACCCACAAAAATCGTTTTGGTGTTGGTAGTATTTTTGGATTTGTAATAATAAGTTCTACCAGCCTGATCCAATCCCAACGTCATTTGACGTGTAAAGTAGTTCCGCATATATCAGGGTTTTGCTTACTTACGAACTTGTTCACCGGGGAAACGTCGTTGGGGACCCATGGCTAAAGCATGTGCATGCTAAAATATAAAAATTAATGCGTGGTAACACTCATTGCATTGAATTTGATATTTCGAATTTAGTCTCCCTGAAGAAGCCCCAGCTCCTGAAGAGAAACGTTGGAGATAATAAAAACCAATTTAAGGACAGAAAGGCCTTGTTTTGTAAAGCATAGTACCTAAGTAGACTATTACCGCACGCTTCGGAGTCAAAGAATGACCGCCAGTGCCAAGACACCATATAGGTATCCAAGTCAAACTAGGTTCACCATTGTCCTTACTGGTTAAATCATAGATGGTGTAGACCAACTCACCTTGTTTTCAAGTTTTTTGTTAAGCATAATGATATATAGGTAACAATGAATTATGTAGATTCTTGAATAAATTTACGCTTACGTGAGTATCACGGAGACTCGCGACAATAACTGTGAACGGCAAGAACTTAGCTTGATCTAACAAACATTCTTTCGGGTCATACGAGTGAGTCCCCAAAAAGCTAATGAAAATGAAGGAAAGAAAAACAATTTTTTCCATCTTATAGCAAAAGAAGGACCGCGACGCGAGTACAGTGTTTGGTAGGTGACTGTGAAAATGTCTCTTCTTCAACACGAACTCTGGACTCTGATGAGAAGGTTGGTACGGAAATGCTGGCAGTCATGGAGATATTATGATTGTCGTTAATCTGTTTTTGAAACAGATGTTCCGTTCTTGGAATCCATGAAGTGGTAGAGGGCTGTGTAGATGTGGGGAGGTATATAGTTCAAGAAGTTGAATCATTTGTGTTGCCACCGTCGCTCATTGTGAAGTTTCAGGGGCCCAAACAAAATGTGGGTCTTAGCGGATTTTCGTGAAAAATGAAGCTATTGTAATGGCTCAAAAAATTATAAAATACAAAATTTCCTTGATGTAAATCCGTTTTTAGGGATTCTGAACCTTTTTCTGGAGTTTGAAGCTTTTTCAAATAGGTATACCTACCTAGTGTACCTATTTGTTATTTCAAACAATAACTCTTCTTAGGATTGAAATTTTACGAAATGAAAACATCACCCAATTTATTCATAATTTTCGGTATGCAAAAATGTTGAAAGGAACGAAGTTCAACCTTATTCTACGTCATCAATAAAATCATCGTCGTCTTCTTCAGATCGTTGCTAGACAAAAATATGGGGGGGGGGGGGGGGGGGTTATCATGAAAATCCCAACAGAACCAAAAGTTTTCCAAACTCAAAAAAAGGGAATAAAAGAAAGAAAATGTGTAGAAGGTACCTATTACTTGGAAAAATATACCTGCAACCTATAGTTGATATCTATTGCCTATAAGTAGGTAGGTAGGTACCTATTAAATACACCTAACACTTCTGTAAAATTACCATTTTCATGTGAGTTGTAATACAAACGATTGAGTTGTAATAAAAAAATTTGATAACATACCTATGTTTTGTTATAGAACCACACCCCTCGAAATATCCCTACGTTTCCTGTGGTAGGTAGGTATAGGGTCAATAAGGATTCCCATCTCAAGCATGAAATGAGCTGATTTTCAAATTAAAATTAATTTTCATTGTTACAATTTTTTATTATTAACCTATAGGGACCTATACTACCTACACCACTGTTTTCTTCAAATAAATGTGTAAGTAGAAAAGGAAATGAAATATTATATAATGAATAAACTATAATTTCAATAATCAATTTGCTATAATATTCTTCAAATGTTTTTATGAAATGGGTAGGTACTTTCACCCCTTGACAAAAAAACTTGGGAGAACGGGGAACAGTCGAATATAGAATATGTATAGGTATCGCTGCTTTAATATAAAATATAAGTCAACACCTGGGGTAGAGTTGAAAATTTTTTCATATCCTGATATAGTAATGTGTGCAGAAGTTCATTTACTCTATTGTTCCATACTGCACAACAAATATGTGAACTAGGAATAGAGAGAAGGTGCTGAACTATAATTATTTAAAAATCAAATAACTCGGAAGTATATAAATCCAAATTACCATGGAAAAACGTTCAGTTTAAACACGTGTAGTGGAATTTTAGAAATTTCGCCCTTGGTGGTGTTCTCAAGAATTATAGCTTTATGTTTTCCTGACGTATAGCAGAGCGGACATCGTCATGATATGGAGAAATAGATCGGGCATTGCATCCATTCCACCGAGCAATATGATCCACTACTTCCCTTGTCAAGCAGGCTCCTAAAGTCGAGTATAACCACGGAAACACGTATTTTCATTATTTACTATTCTACTTATTTGGGTAGTTTGATTGATCAAGAGGCGGTCCGAAAAATCCCTACGTTTTGAGGAATTTCAAAATCCCCACCCCAAAATCCGACCCAAAAAACGGGAAAAACTCCATTTCTTGTAAACGAATCATATTGCTTTGGGGATGGTTTATTCAATTCAGGAAGAAAAAATACATCAAAAAAGAGGAGAAAAAGTGTTAGGAAATTCCAGTCATGCAGCGTGACCATATGCGCGAATTTTCATAAGAAAAAACCCAAAAACTTCAAGGTATGTGATTAAAACAATAGCAAAAATTACAACTTTTCTCATAAATTCTGAATTCTACGCACAATAAAATGCTTAGACCAAAAATTGGATAATTATATCATTTCTTTTTCAAAAATGCGCAAATGCAAATTATGCACAAAAACATGCGACATTTTGTAAACTTGAGTGATAAAAATGTATTGTGTTCTAGATAATGATCCAAATACATTATCCTGCGTAGAAATGCAATTTTATGGAAAAATAGCTATTTTTGGCCAAATATTACAATTTTTAGCGATTAAGTACCTAAATTATTATTAAGCGGTTTTCAACTGTGGCCTTCCCACTTCAAATAGCTCTAACGTTTTTTGCGGAAGTTTGAACCTCATACTGTGTACTGTCAACCAAAAATAACAGCCCAACTTCGCCGAATGTAGCACATCTTTGAAAGTTTATCAGACTAAAAATTTGACCGCCGCAATTCCTCGTTTTCTCTTCAAAATACTTCTTAATCCCTTTCTCCCGCGCGGTCAATGAATTTATTTACACTCTTCTTGGGTATAATTCCATCACACATGAATGGAAGAACCATATAAAAAAATTCAATCAGATTGTCAACGAATGATTTCAAAATGACTCACGGTTTTACGCATGTCCACTAAATTTCAACTTTGGACGTTAGGTTTGTTTTAATTTTATGCGATAAACGGCTGTTATTTTTGGGTTCTACAACTAATTTAAACTAATTTAAGGTAAAACCCCCAAAGACGGACAGGTACCCAATGGTGGACAGTCGCCTCTATTTTATTGAATAATAAGACTTCTATCTTTCCTATGCGGTTCCCGCGTGTTTTGAGCCTACTGCAGTATAATTCCAACATGTGATCGGAAGGCCAGCCGTTAATAAGCCGAACAAAAGCGTCGCGTTACTCGGTGAAGTGAACAGGTGATTTTATAGTTCTTGAGGCGACTGTTCTTAGCAGTTCGAACTACGAAGATGCCTTCAAGATTAAGATATGTACATGTTATTTTTCATTACTTTCCGTAATAGTGGTGTTCATTGTATTCTTGAACATTTGTAGAACGAGTTTATAGTGCAATTTTTCAAGAAACGTCACGTTTTACGGGAATAAAAGGGTGTCCGCTATTGGGTTAATGAATTTGCAGTATACCCCAATCCCGGACACTCCTGTCCGCCTTTGGATCAAATATGATTTTTTTGTTAGGAAGATTTTTTAACGTAAATCAGCTTATTCTGGACTGTGTGAAAGGGAGAAATTCGTCTCAATAAGTTATAATATGTCGGTCCAAAGTTGGACAGGAGTGTCCGGGACTCGAGTTTATGGATGTCCGCAATTGGAGATGGGTGCCCGGGATTGGATTTGGTTGATGTTCACGATTGGTCCCTCGAAAAAATAGAGCCAACGAGTGGGTATTTTCGCTTGTATTGGGCAATTTAATCTAATATCTTTTTACCAACCTAATTTAAAATCAGAATGTGTCGTTATTCACATTAGGACATTATTCACGTGGTCGAATTTCAAATCTGCCCCATACGGGGTGGTTTAGGAGAGGAGGGGGCAATGGGGTATCTTTGTCATTACTGAACAAACTGGGGATTTGATTGACGAGTATGTTCGGATTACTCCAATTCAAGTCAAAGACTACTTTTTTCAAATTTTTCAACTCTGACCCTCAATGGAGGGGGAGGGGGTGGGGGAGTTAATGCGTTTCGAACGTCACTGAACGAACTGGGGATCTGAGTAGTCGAATATGTTTGGAGTATCCTAACTTAAATCACAGGCTACTTGAAAATTTTCAAAACTAACCCATAAAAGGGGGTATTTTAGGGGGAGAGAGAGAGAGAGAAATAGGGTATCTTTGTCACCACTGAAGGAATTGGGGATTTGATTGT
The DNA here is from genome assembly GCA_030762985.1 of Adelphocoris suturalis. NCBI lineage: Eukaryota > Metazoa > Arthropoda > Insecta > Hemiptera > Miridae > Adelphocoris > Adelphocoris suturalis. Next base: position 136,032,635 of record CM061040.1, read on the forward strand.
CGGATATGTTTGGATTACTCTAATTCAAGTCAAAGACTAATTTTTTCAAATTTTTGAAATCTGACCCACTGTTGAGGGGGGGGGGGGGGGGGGGGGGTTGTTAAAGCGTTTCGAACGTCACTGAACCAACTGGGGATCTGAGTGGGCTACTCTTTCAGTACTTTAACTTGGATCACAGGCTATTTGATAATGTTCAAGTCAACCAGTGCAACGCAAGGGTAAACCAGCTAGTTTATAATTCATTACGAACTAGGCTGTAGTATGAAATCTAGTAAAATTGTGAAAGCTAAACTAGAATGTGAGAAATTATATCAATAAATCATTATTTTTGTTACTATAATGTGAGTACCTACCTACTTGATGTACCCATTAACCCCCTGTAAAGTGCTTATTTTCGTTCTTGTAGAAATGAAATATGTAATAATTAAGCAATATTTGCACCTGTCCGCCTTAGGATTTTAAACGTCCTCATTGGGAGCTCAATGATTTTTGCCATGTCCGCAATTGGTACACATACCTCTTATCGAAAATTGTCAATTATTCGATATTGTAAAAACGTTTATTGAATTTCCAGCTATTAAGGAGAAAGATAAGTAATTTGTGGTCCCAATCACTCCCTTAGAAGTTGAAAATGGAACTAACTTAATATAAGGAAGAACGAAGTTGGAATTTAGGCTTAGCGTGTCCGCCATTGGGAGTTTTACCTTACTATAAGAAACAAATTGCAAATTTAAAAAATTTCAACTTTTGGGAAACTGTTTTTTTTTCTCGTTTTCCCCACTGTGTGACCCTCACACAGAACTTGATATTATTTGACTGCAACAGAACTCATGAACATTCATAGTACGACTGGCTTCGAAATAACGAAATTTGATGTGGCACCATGTAATACAGGTGAGAAAGTTGGGCAAGCAGCGTGTATTGTCTGATCATGATGCTTCAACACTCTCGTAGGATTATTCTGTACCTCAGAGGTCGATTATCGTAAGTGACATTTTGGCGATTTTACAGGAGAGCCAAAAGAAGTTGTGGGCACACCTATTTTGATCCCTATGGCCCATTCTGATGACTTTATCATGCTCAAATTAATTAATTTGAGCATGATAAAGTCATCAGAATGGGCCATAGGGATCAAAATAGGTGTGCCCACAACTTCTTTTGGCTCTCCTGTAAAATCGCCAAAATGTCACTTACGATAATCGACCTCTGAGGTACAGAATTGTTCTCTGGATCCTAGATAGTTTTCAAACATGCGCTATGACCGAGGGGCAGCTAAGGGCAAATAAATTTTGTTCTAGTCTTCGATTTAAAGTGTTTGGAGGGAGAAGAAACCATTCCCATCTCGGAAGCCCGAGCTTTTTTTGTAGCTCTGCCGATTCCCAATTTATACAGAAAACTCGTGACTTACGCCCTACACGGGCTACACAATTTTTTAGCCCAGTTTGGCGGCTATGTTGCATAGATGGACATCCTAGAACACAAAGAAAAATGTCATGATCCCCCCCCCCGTCTTTTTCAGTAACATAACCCTCATTGACACTCGAGTTGAATTCACACAAACAATCAATTAAGTATTTTTACTTCGAGCCCCAATTTGCGGTCTAAAACTTGATTTTCGGGAAAAATCCCTGCTGTACCAGGATTCTGTAGCTGTTATACTGTGAGAATCATGAACCAGATAATCGAAATCAGCATGTTCGGAAAAAGGGGTTTTTGCCGTTCTCGTCCCACTGTGCGCCGCGGTATAAATCCCGTTATCTGGCAACACTTATTATGACAATAATAATTAACTATAACACAATGTGAAAACTATAACTGATTAAGTATCGGGCACCGTCAATATAATACAGGTATGGGCAACCTTTGACATGTTGTGGGCCAAACTTAAGTGTGCAAATACGTTTGCGGGCCGCAAACTAAGAAAGTTAAATAGCGACATCGAAATCAATGATACACTTAAGCTTGAATTTTGGAAACTAATCTACCGATGTTTGGATTAATTCTACTGATACAAAGACGTAAAGAATTTTCCAAATTATTGTCAGTCAGCCTTGTACGATGTTTTGATCTATTAACTTTCATCAATGAAAAGAACTGTTCGCATTTACCTACTGCCAAACGCACAATCACAAATCAATCTTTTTGCATATTTTCTAAACTGCAGAAAATGGTCTTTTTCGAGGTATTTTTTTTTAGAAATCGCACAACTCCACGTCTTCAAATTTAGATTTTAGGAGTGAGTTTTCTTGAATCTCGATCAACTCTATTAGCAAGTAGGTATATTGGAGCATTTTGTACATTAGGTACTTTTTTTTGGAGTAGCAAATGAATTGAAACAGTCTTCTGTTTTTGAAATCGCTAATTCTGTTCGAAAATTGCTTCGACAGTAATTTGAGTTCTTCAGCATATTGAGCATAAGCAATATTTTCATACGCAGAAAGCGTGGTGAAATGGTAACTGTTAGCAGACAGCATATATGAATTGCACATGCAGATATTTTGTTCTGAAATGCTTTCAAATGGCTGTACAAATCATTTACTCACTGTTCTTGTGTTTGAATTTAAATCATTCAAATCAGGGGCGGCTACTGATAGGGGCATAGGCGCATGTGCACCCCCAGTAAAACCAAAATAATAATGTTTCAAAATTTCTCCACTCTCATTTGAAGTTAGCTAGTGACAGAAGACAGGAAATCTAAATCTACGCGCCAAACAGAGAAGTTTGCGGTAGGGAGGGGCAGAAGGGGGAAGCTCACCCAACCTGACCAATCAGAAGCGAGCGGGCGCACTTGCTCTTACTTTGAACAATTCTCCTATCTACGTACGACGGATTTCGAATTTGGCTCGAGGCGCGCCTGTGAGATTGACCAATCAGAGAGCGCGTCACATCCCGAAAGGAGCAGACTTAGGGCCATGCTCCACCGCTAGGTACCGACACCGAGTACTTTCCGTTCTTCCTTATCATCCCTCCTCGTCCTCATGATCATTTTTATCAGTCACACTTCTTCTATTTTTCCCAGTCTGTTATTTCATTTAGTGTTACGATTTTTCGAAGTTATTGAGTGTTGAGTAGATACTTTTACGATGAATAATTTAGTTGAGTTCATCAAGTTGAACTGGTCCCATTTGTCAATTGAAGAAAAGAGCAGGATTCGCGATGCTGTCCACCCCTTACCATCACTACCGGGACTAACGCAAACTTTGAAAATCAAAAATCGTTCTGATTCGGTCCGTAAGTTCAACCCCTATAATGTGATAGATTTTGCTTCCGAGACTGCAAGGCAGCGGAAGCTTTGTTTTCACTTTCGAAATGAAAAATTTTTTTGCTCCAAAATCGAAATTTCCACTCGCATTTTGCGTTTCAGAGCCTCCTGAACAAATTTGGTTCCGTGTCTGTCTGTCTGTCTGTCTGTCCGTCCACATTTCCTTGTAACAGCCATAACTTCCACAATTTTGATCCGATTTTAAAAAAATTTTCAGGGATCGTGTGGGTTCAGTTCTAGATGGTCCCCTATCAACTTCATCATGATCGAATCAACGGTAGCTTCTGCGCAGGCGCTAACGTGAATTCCTTGTGACGGTCATAACTCGGTCAATGTTGAACGGATTTCGGTCAGATTTTCAGGGATGATGTGGGTAAGGTCCCTTGAGGTCCCATTAAACAACCATCATAATTGCATTAGCGGTACGCTCTGCGCATGCGTGAACGAAATATTCTTGTTACGGTCCTTGCAACAGCCGTAATTTCCACAATTTTGATGCGATTTTCTTCAAAATTTTATTGATCGTGCGGGTATAGCTCTACATGGTCCCCTATCAGTTCCGTCATGATCGAATCAACGGTAGCCCCTGCGCAGGCGCAAAAAAATTTCTTGTTTCAGTCATTACTCAGGCAATTGTGAACGGATTTCGGTCAGATTTTCAGGGATGATGCGGGCAAGGTTTCTTGAGGTCCCGTATCACATTCTTCGCGATCATCAGCAGCGGTACGCTAGGCGCATGCGCGAAAGTGATGTTTTTCAGGGAACATGCGGACTACATCCTGGATGGTCCCATATTAAAATCAAAATTTTCCTTATTAATTTCATTTATTATATGTACCATTCAGCTTCCAATTTCCCACCTTATTAATTCCCTGATGCCAGAACCGGTCGTTTCTAGTTTTCTGGAATTTAATGGTGACGTACTGTGAAGGTCACGAGGAAGCTCATGTGCCATTTCCTTGGCAGTGTATTATTTTTATATTCCCCATTATTTATCTAGAAGATGACTAGATATGTTCCGACGAAGTTCCGATGATCCCAAGACGATATTCTATAAAGACGATATTCTATAAATATTTTGCGATATTTTCCAAGAGGGAATGATTAATTTCAAGTGGTGGGGTGTGTAATGAACACTCTAGTGTTATTATACATTTGCCCCCTGTCCCTCCCTGGACCTAGTCTGGGATGCGTGTTGACCTTCGCATAAACGTCGGGGTCAAGGACAATTCACCCCCACACATTCTCAGATGTCGCCACACTGAGGCAATCCAGCGATATGCTAGACACACTCTTATATTCACTGAAGGCTCAAAGACACCTGATGGTGTTGGCCTTGCTCTATAGAGCCCCAACTTCCAAGTCACTAGACGCCTACCACCAGTTGTGTAATGAACACTCTTGTGTTATACATTTCACCGTGCCTAGAAACAATATTGTTACCTGGTGCGATATACAAATAAAGTTTTGTGTTGAAAGTAAAATCTAAAATGTGTATTTTATGATTTCACATTGTAATTGTAAACTTATAAGTATTACAAGTTGCGTCTGTGTTCACAGCAGAGCTGTGGGCAGTGACACTGGCTGTTCGACGCTGCTACTTATTGGGAGTTGGGAATTATGTGATCTGTAGCGATGCACTAAGTACCATCGAGGTGATAAGGGACTCATATTCTGATGATCCCCTTATACAAAGCCTACGTGGATTGCTACACCACAACATAAGGCTCAACCTTAACTTTTATGTGGGTACCGAGCCATGTGTTTATTCATGGAAATGAGTGTGCAGATGCCCTTGCAAGGAGAGTCATTGGTGATAACTCCATTGATATGTTGCCTATACTCATAGAGGATCAAATCTTCTACTTGCAACATAAAGCCAATTCCATCTGGCATAAGTAATGGCAGGGTGAGGTCACTGGTCTGCATGGTGTCCTCCAGGACTTGAGCCCAGTGGGCTCTTTCGTAACCCTACTTCCAAGGAGGGATCGAATAGTGGTCAACCGGGTTGCCACTGGCCATACACGTCTTCCTCACGGACACCTGCTTAGCCCAGAAGCTCGAGATGTTGTGTGTGGGAGGTGATCTGTCCATCCGCCACTTTCTGGAGAACTGCCCTTTTGGACCTCCGAGTCCAGCATCAGCCACCTCAGTGGGTTGATGTATTATCTGGACCAGACAATTTCTGATCCCTGTTGTACCTGAGAGCCGCTAAGCTCTACTACGAACTGTGATATATGATCTGTGATATATTTACATTCACCTAGTCGTAGTTTTATTTCACTTAGCTGATTTTATATAGTAGCATGTATATAGTTATTAGCCAATTTTTTCATCTACTTTTAGTTGAATTACTTTGTTTTGGGGGTTTTTTTTTTCAACCACTTTGGGGGCTGAACAGTGGTCATCACCGTGCCCCTCATTTTTTTCCCCCCTCTGAGTTGCCGGTGGAGTCCATGATCGCGCTCCTTTTTGGTCAAGGATGTCAGCATCGCTCCCCTTAGAATCATGCCACTTCCAGTGTCCCTCTGGACACATTGTTCAATGCCGCTAATGACCCTTCTGGTTCGGCTTAAACCTTGGAAAAAAAGGATAGATTGTTGTTACCAACAAACATTCTCAGAACTCAAAGCTAATGAAAAATATACTTCTCGATTGTAGTCAACAAGTAGGAATACCTACTTAGTTACAAAATACGGGAGTTCACAGATGTACGATTAGAATGAGTGACATATATATCCCCTGTGTAATGAGGCGCAACCTCCTGTTTTGTGTTCTTATGCACCAAATGAACAGTTTTTCTCTCTCTCTCATTGAAGTTTGAGCAATTTATTGCGCGCAAAAATTGTTGTTCAATAAACTCATCATTTCTTTTGGAATGCTTGATTTTTTGGCAGGGATACGGATTTTTTAAAATCACAATTCTAAGAAAAGCTATTCTATCGAATGGCACATACTTTATAATGCATACCTAAAAATACCTAAACAAAAAGTGCACAATGGAAAAAATTGGAAAATTCTATTTTTTTAATGTTTTGACCCATTGACCTTATACCAATTCCTGGGTGGAGGGAGGAGCATTTTAATCCTCATTAATGAAAACTAACCCACCTTGAAAGCGACGAAGAAAGATTCAGAAAGTTTTTTGGACTGAATTATAAACAGTCCAAGTTCGTAGTGTCACGTAAAACGGCGATCTAATGAAGGCAAATAGGTACTTGCTGGGTGCCAATTGGTAAATTTTTCTCTTTTGTTAAACTTAAGAATCATTTACTGAAAATGCAGTCGCATTTTTTTTTTCTTTTAATCGAATTTTGTAGAAAATGAAGCTATTGGAATCGCTCCAAAAACTTAAAATAAAATTTTATTAATTGAAATACGTTTTGAACAATTCTGAAACTAATCCTAATATATGGGTCATTTCACGCGAACGGCCAAACTTTTTTTTTCCGATATTTTTTAAAAGTCCTGATTTTCTAGTACATTATACCCATTGGTGATACAAGCTAGGAGCCAAATTTTCAGACCCCTTCTTCGCCCAGCCTTTTCTCTACAACTGTCCGAAGTTTAAGGGTGTGCGCCAAACACTAACTTTAGTTTTAATTGCTCAATCGTTATTGTGCCCAAAAAAATAAGTAAGGTGGCCAATTCTTATGGTAAATCGTCTGCTCTTTCTGGTAGTCATGTCTAAATTTACAAAAAACTTGAGCTTCCTCATGAAAACTCAAAATAAAAACTTCTTTTTCACATTTCATCAATTTGGCATTTTTTGAAAAAAAAAATTTTTGATCTTAAATCATACCTACCAGTATGTAGAATACGAGGTTAGGAGGACGTAATGGGCCGACAAACGGTTTGTCGCCAGTGGTACTTAATGTACGGCCTGAACTCCCAAAAAACGTAAGCTTTCCCATGAAAACTCCACATTTCATCAATTTCGCATTTTTCGAAAAAAAATTTTTTGATCTTAAATCATACCTACTAGTATGTAGAATACGAGGTTAAGAGGACGTAATGGGCCGACAAACGGTTTGTCGCCAGTGGTACTTAATGTACGGCCTGTACTCCCAAAAAACGTAAGCTTCCTCACGAAAACTCAAAATAAAAACTTCTTTTTCACATTCATCAATTTCGCATTTTTTGAAAAAAAAAAAAAAAATATATATATATATATATATATATATATATATATATATTTTTTTTTTTTTTTTTTTGATCTTAAATGATACCTATCAGTATGTAGAATACGAGGTTAAGAGGACGTAATGGTCCCGACAAACCGTTTGACGCCAGCAGTACAAAATGTACGGCCTGTACTGCCTAAATAAAATAAAAATTGAGTTTTCATTATAAAGTCCCCAGTTTATCAAATTTGCTTAGAACTAACTTCACATTTGACGGCACATCAGATAGGTGCAAATTTTATCATGAAAATTCAATTTTTCTTTTATTTTGGTAGTACAGGCCGTACATTAAGTACCGCTGGCGTCAAACCGTTTGCCGGTCCATTACGTCCTCTTAACCTCGTATTATACATACTGATAGGTATGATTTAAGATCAGAAAAATTTTATCCAAAAAATGCGAAATTGATGAAATGTGCAAAAGAAGTTTTATTTTGAGTTTTCATGGGGAAGCTTACGTTTTTTGGGAGTACAGGCCGTACATTAAGTACCACTGGCGACAAACCGTTTATCGGCCCATTACGTCCTCCTAACCTCGTATTCTACATACTAGTAGGTATGATTTAAGATCAAAAATTTTTTTTCAAAAAATGCGAAATTGATGAAATGTGGAGTTTTCATGGGGAAGCTTACGTTTTTTGGGAGTTCAGGCCGTACATTAAGTACCACTGGCGACAAACCGTTTGTCGGCCCATTACGTCCTCTTAACCTCGTATTCTACATACTAGTAAGTATGATTTAGGATCAAAAAATTTTTTTTCAAAAAATGCGAAATTGATGAAATGTGGAGTTTTCATGGGGAAGCTTACGTTTTTTTGGGAGTTCAGGCCGTACATTAAGTACCACTGGCGACAAACCGTTTGTCGGCCCATTACGTCCTCCTAACCTCGTATTCTACATACTAGTAGATATGATTTAAGATCAAACATTTTTTTTTTTTCAAAAAATGCCAAATTGATGAAATGTGCAAAAGAAGTTTTATTTTGAGTTTTCATGGGGAAGCTTACGTTTTTTGGAGTTCAGGCCGTACATTAAGTACCACTGGCGACAAACCGTTTGTCGGCCCATTACGTCCTCTTAACCTCGTATTCTACATACTAGTAGGTATGATTTAGGATCAAAATATTTTTTTTCAAAAAATGCGAAATTGATGAAATGTGGAGTTTTCATGGGGAAGCTTACGTTTTTTTGGGAGTTCAGGCCGTACATTAAGTACCACTGGCGACAAACCGTTTATCGGCCCATTACGTCCTCTTAACCTCGTATTCTACATACTGATAGGTATGATTTAAGATCAAAAAATCTTTATCCAAAAAATGCGAAATTGATGAAATGTGAAAAAGAAGTTTTATTTTGAGTTTCCATGGGAAGCTTACGTTTTTTGGGAGTACAGGCCGTACATTAAGTACCACTGGCGACAAACCGTTTATCGGCCCATTACGTCCTCCTAACCTCGTATTCTACATACTAGTAGGTATGATTTAAGATCAAAAATTTTTTTTTCAAAAAATGCGAAATTGATGAAATGTGGAGTTTTCATGGGGAAGCTTACGTTTTTTGGGAGTTCAGGCCGTACATTAAGTACCACTGGCGACAAACCGTTTGTCGGCCCATTACGTCCTCTTAACCTCGTATTCTACATACTAGTAAGTATGATTTAGGATCAAAAAATTTTTTTTCGAAAAATGCGAAATTGATGAAATGTGGAGTTTTCATGGGGAAGCTTACGTTTTTTTGGGAGTTCAGGCCGTACATTAAGTACCACTGGCGACAAACCGTTTGTCGGCCCATTACGTCCTCTTAACCTCGTATTCTACATACTAGTAGGTATGATTTAGGATCAAAATATTTTTTTTTTTTCAAAAAAAGCCAAATTGATGAAATGTGAAAAAGAAGTTTTTATTTTGAGTTTTCATGAGGAAGCTTAAGTTTTTTGTAAATTTAGACATGACTACCAGAAAGAGCAGACGATTTACCATAAGAATTGGCCACCTTACTTATTTTTTTGGGCACAATAACGATTGAGCAATTAAAACAAAAGTTAGTGTTTGGCGCACACCCCTAAACTTCGGACAGTTGTAGAGAAAAGGCTGGGCGAAGAAGGGGTCTGAAAATTTGGCTCCTAGCTTGTATTACCAATGGGTACAATATACTAGAAAATCAGGACTTTTAAAAAATATCGAAAAAAAAAGTTTGGCCGTTCGCGTGAAATGACCCATATATGTATTTTTCATTCTATTATAGGCTAATGACACACGTGGGAGTTTTAGACGCTTGACGCCGCGATTGTTTCTCTCAGCGTCAAAGCGGTACTTACTTATTATAGGGTTGAAACACACGTGACGCGAGAAGTGAAAGTAGCGAGTTTTACCCGCCGCGTCAACAAAATGGGTATGACGTGGGTATGACGCTTGGTACCTGCTACCCGCCGGGGGCTCGCGACGGGCAAAAGACGCTTGGCGTTATAGCAGTACTCAACCGACCATTGTTGGTAACACACTTCTCGCCAGCGGGAATTTTCTCGTGTGTAATATTATAATATTTCGTGATTTCATTTCTTCGTTTGTTCATTGTCATGATCATGAGTGAGGATTTCGATACCGAGCTCTTCATTGAAGAGGTAAAGAAACATCCAGAACTGTGGAATGTAGGGGTTGAAGATTACAAGAATAAAGGGAAGAAAGATGTAGCGTGGGAGAATATAGCCAGAATCATGACAAGGGATTACGAAGAAAAAAGCATTGCTGAGAAGAAAGCAGTTAGTAAGTACATTTATTCTTTATACAATTAAACTTTTCCTGAAATTACTGTACTTACATAATAACGAAAAAAAAAAAAAAAAAAAAAAAAATCGCAAATGGTTTAAAATAAAACCAATAAAATAAAAGCATTAGCATATGTAATCGTCTTGCCAAGGTACTTTGCCAACATCACTAACGAAGTAGTCGGCGAACTGATTCCTGATAGCAGTCACTCGTGGTCCTGGTCCTTCAGCCGAATTCCTTTGAATGACAGGGTGGTTTTCTTGTAAACCAGCAACAGATAATGTATCTACATACCTACTTGTAACCGTCTCTCCGACGTACAAAATTGTGAAGCAGGCAACACGTTTTCACGATCGATACTGCAAAATCTACATCGACATCTAGAGCCCTGTGAAAAATTCTCCATTTGTTAGAAAAAATTCCTTCCACATATCGGCAGGCACGGGTTAAACGGTAATTGAAGATTTTTTTAGTTGTCCTTAGCAGTTTTCCTTTGTAAGGCCGCATAATGTGCTGTGAAAGGCCGAATGCATCGTTTCCGACAAATACGTATGGCATATTAGGCCCGTTTGTTTTTGGGAGAGGTTCATCGGTAGGTATGTCTAGTGAAAAATTCGTCAAACCCTTGTAAAAAGTACTATTTTCGAAGATTGTGCTGTCCCTTTCTCTGCCGAAAGAACCCACGTCTATATAGAGGAAGTTGTAATTTGCATCAGCCACAGCAAACAGTGCAATAGAATAAAAATTTTTATAATTGAAATAAAGTGATCCACTGTCAGTAGGTTTTTTAATTCGAATGTGCTTCCCGTCCGAAGCTCCGATACAGTGTGGAAATTGAGCACATTTTTCAAACACCGAAGAAATTTCAAACAACTTGCATTGTGTAAATGCTGGAAAGCATTCTTCTTTCAAAATAGTCTAAGAAGTAGTCTGTGTGACCCTTCGTATTATTTTACACAGTGTTGAATGGCCAAGTCTGCACGAGTAGTGCAGGTCTTGAATGGTACAGCCACTTGCGAAATATCTGCAAAATGAATTGTTATCATGTTAGCGTTCAATATAAGATTAATTTATACACGGCTTATGTAAATGTTTACATATATAGCTTTTCCAAGCCTAATTGAGAATTTTCCAAACCAAATTGAGAATTGTTCAAAGGAGAATAATCTTTAATAAATAAAGACAGAAAGGGATTATCCAAACTAAAGTGAAAATTTTTCAAATGAAATCAAAACTTTTAATTATGAATAAAATGGTACAAGGTACCATTTATCCAAGGTATAGGTACCTCCTAGTTAAAAGAAAGAAATCCACATTTTTTAATTACAAAAAAAAAAAAAAAAAAATTCAATTTTCCACATTTTGAGTAAAATGAGGTAGGTATTTACGTAGGCTAGTATGTACTTGAATACTACCTCATTTTAATCAAAATATGGAAAATTGAATTTAAAAAAAAAATTAAATGCGGATTTCTTTCTTTCAACTAGGTACCTATCCCATGGCTAAATGGTACCTACCTTGTACCATTTTATTTATAATTGAAAGTTTTGATTTCATTTGAAAAGTTGTCACTTTAGTTTGGATAATTCCTTTCTGTCTTTATTTTTTAAAGAAAATTCTCATTTGAAAAATTCTCAATTTGGTTTGGAAAATTCTCAAATTGATTTGGAAAATTCTCAATTTGATTTGGAAAATTCTCAATTTGGTTTGGAAAATTCTCAATTTGGTTTGGAAAATTCTCAATTTGGCTTGGAAAAGTTGTATATAGTTTTACAAACTTTATGTTTGTTTGCATATTTGTTTTTCTAAATGTTTAATCAACATCACTTTTTTTAGTCAAGAAGTGTTTGACACGGTGGAAAAATATCAGGGACAGTTATTCGAAAAGTGTCAAGAAAAGGACTGCAAGTGGACAATCTGCAAGCAAACAACGTGTGCACCTGTACGCCAGACAATTGTCCTTTCTGCAATTGAGTACAGGGGTTGCTGAAACCCAATCAACGATTGAGGAATCAGACAGTGAGGAATCTACACCTGCTTCGAATGAAACTTCACAGCAGGTACATATTGAGGAAGAACCATCCGAATTTTCTCGCCCATCTACATCTACTTCTGCAGAATACGCCCCTCCAAATCAAAAAAAGAAGAAAAGACGTGATCTGGAAAGTTCATTGTTGGCGTATATGCGAGAGCCGATAGTCTTTGTTGAACCACCAGACGACAACATGTCTTTTTTTGATTCTTTACTTCCCATTGTGAGGAAGTTCAGTGATGATCAGGTTTTGCAATTCAGAACCGAGGTTCTGAATCTTGCTACTAAGATAAAGAGACAGGGATCGTTGCCACCTGTTCCACCATTTACCGACTGTGCCAGCAGTGACGGTAATCAACTTCCTTTGCCAGCAAATGCACAGACCTAATCATACTCTATTTGTCCCATGTATTCTCGACCCTCTTCAGCATCTTCCTCGATGCTCCCATCAACTCCGACAAGCCCGGATAACTACGATTTCCCGCCGGGAAACTATAGCTTGCTAAACTAACATGCTTCATTGTACAAAATGATTTAATATTAGTGAATGACAAAAATAATGATTGAATGAAGAGTTTATAATATACCTATCTGCTTGTGTTTTCTTAAATAAATAAGTTCAGGTCGATATCGTTCATTTTATTGTTCACCAATAATTTTTTCATATGTAAAATAGGTATGTGTTATTTTGAGGTCACTTACCTCAGGGCACTTACCTCAGCCAACATTTCCATGGGTGGTACAGCTATTCTCATGACCGTATCTTGACTTTTGATCTCGTCACTGATCTTGCCCAACAGTTCATCAAATGAAGAAGTACCTACTCATTCGAAAATAGTTGAAGAACTTGGTTACATCACTCCTCAAGACCATCATCATTGAAGTGAAAGCACCTTTCAAAAGTCGTTCACAATTGAACGGATGCACCCAAAATTTCCTCTCTTTCTTATATTTAATAATTTTATATGCGAAATAAACTAAAACTTTATTTATTTTTTTAATCTTTGCGCTTCTAGCACACTCTTACAGAAGCGAACCATCCTGTTCGATAGTCAGATAATGACTGACCGCCTGTGATAGGCGGGTACTTTGACGCTGTCGTGTGTCATGGAAAGGGAAACATGACGCCGCGAGATTTTTCAGAACCCTCGCGGCGTCAAGCGTCTAAAACTCGCCCGTGTGTTAAGGGCCATAGGATTCTGTGATAGGTTTGAGATAAATAAAATCCTTTCTTGCGCCAAAAAATCAAGCTTTCCAAATGAAAGGATGAGTTCGTTGGCCAACACTTTTTGAGTACAGTAAATTGGTAAAATTTAAGGAAATGTGCTTAAAAAATCACTAAAAAGGCTAAAAACTACTAAAAATCGATTTTTTTTTTTTTTTTTGCTTTTTTATAACAATAATTCTATTCAAAAGAAGTTTATCAATGATAATATAGAACATTATAAAATTCACCCACAAAATTATGATGGAAAACGTACTCAAATGTCGTTAATATTTGATAAACAATCGTTAACAACTGCAAAATAGCCAACAATTCAAAATCATATTTGAATTGCAGAATATTATTTGAAAAGAATTTCTGCCATGAAATAGTTAGTTAACATAGTAAGCCCAAATTTCAAAACAAAGCACCTAACATAATATATACGATAATTTACGAAAGGTCATGGTGCATGAATGTAACTTTTCTATTCTGCAATCTGTATGAGGGATGTGAATAATAGATTCCCACCTCTGCAATGTTATGCGGGTAGTATCAGAGACGCGAAGGGGCGCGTCCTGACTGCTCATCAAGCGCAACTTCTTGAACTATGGATACAGCTGCCAGACCAGGAAGCAGTCTCTTAGAAATGCACTGAAGACGGCGACGCAGATGCTCCATGCGGAACCCCACCTTAAGAGTTCTCTCAATGGCTAATTCAATCAACTCAATTGGTAATTGAAGCAAAATTGTTTATGAATTTTGAATGCAGCCCAGGAAACTTCTTACATCTGAGACGTCAGACGACGTTTATAACTTCAAGACTGCTTAAAATTTTTTGGGATCCGTGAAAATACCTTTTTCAGATACAATATATCCCAAAATCTTGACTTGAGGAGCCCTTATGATACATTTTTCATTCAAAGTGACACCAGATTTTTCCAGCCTTAAAAGTACCTACTTGATCCAATCGACAGTCGTGATACTTTTTATCCCTGCCGAATATGAGACTATCGTCTTGTAGACTGACCCAGCCCTCCAATCTAGTGTCTCTCATTTTTCCGTGGAAGGAGAGACCCATAGGCTTGACCTTGAAAATGGACCTTCCAAAGGGTGTAATAAAACAGGCCAGTCTTGCTAATTGTTAAAAATTGTATTACCTTTGCCAATAAGTGCTAGAGTTTCCTTTACTTTAGGCATTATATACCGTCCATGTTTTATATTTTCATTTAGCTTCTGTAAGTCTACACAACCCCGTTCTTTATGGATGGGTTTCGGAACCACCACCATTCCGGTACACCAAACGGTGGGGTCATTTATCTTTTCAATTAATTCCTACTCCTCAAGCTGGTTGAGTTCCTCTCTCACTGCGTGACGCAAGGGAATCGGAATTCTACAATCGGAATGGGAACGGTTTGGCTCCCTCGATTAACTCAATGTTGTATTCATCCTTGCCTATGCCATCAGAGTTGTGGATACAGGCCTGCAAAGGCATCGACACCAAAACATTAACTCCTTACAGCCCGAATCGTGGCTACCGCTGGCTCTGCTAGTGGCCAATGATTGAGGTTCTGAGATATTATCTCCCGGAGCCCCAATAATGACTCATACTCTGTGTCTGGACTTCCAGATTCTTTCCAGTTTTTCCATGTGAAACCACTGTGGGGTCCACCACACCTGAGATGGTCAACCTTTTTCGTCTTGGGCAGTACAGTTTAGTTTTTGAGTCGCTGAGCTATGCATGTGGCAATTTTTTTGAAGTCGCACTTACTGAGAGCGACTGAGTCAGCGCCTGTATGCACCTTAAGAATGAGGGGGACTGTACCATAAGATATAGTGATTTTCCAGCTCGATGATTTCTTTTAAAGATTGGCGATTTTTCAACTAGGTATCTGAACTATCTCGATGACAATTGGTGGCAGTGTTCACAGACCGTCTGAGGCACATTTTGGTGGTATGGCTGTATGAAAGGCTCTACAACACCGACAGCTTCATCAGTGTTGAATTCATCAGGTGCCCTGGATTGGGAGTGCAATTTCAGTCGTAGATTGGAGTATTACATTTTTTTCCTCGGTAGTGCCTTGGACTTTTTTTTTCACTTCGTTAATGTGTAGGCTCGGTGTACTGCCATCCTCCCCCTCTTAGACGACTTGCTATATTTATTTGAACACTGGACGCTCCTTAACGATTTTTTCAAGTTCCGAAATTGCCATCAAACTTCTCTTTTACCTTGGAGTAAACATTGTCATTCGTGTTTGGTAGGAAAGTGAATAATCCCAAGTCATCTTCTGCCGTGTCTACAGGCGAATAAATTAAATGATCCACCTGTTCAGTGTCCGGTTGTTTATCCAGTCCTCACACTCACCTACTGTTTTACCAAAAGAACATTCTGTTCATGAAGATATAATTCCCAAATGCCATGAAAAGGAACGAAGTGTAGGTAATGATCATAGTTGGTATGGTACAAAAAATGAGTCCCATCCCATTGGTCAATGCTACAAACATATTTTGTGCTAGAAGTATAAGCATATTTTTATAAATTTAATTTGCGAACATATCCTGATATGATTCTCTCAACTTATTCTATGCTGGTGATAGTGGATTAGTCAAAGGAACGTTTTTCTGCACCGTATTTTTCATTGAATATTCCTTTTATTAAAACATTTTGCCTTTTAGTAAATGTGTAGGTAGTTGTAAATAAACAATTACCTAATTTAACGCTATTATCGCAAGTCCCACATAAACCAAAATCCCTTGTTGAACTAGATTGGACGTAGAATAATACGGGATTCCGGCTGAAACAAAAAAGGTGACAATAATAGGTAGGTAGGTACTGGAAGAAAAAATAATTTAGGTAGGTATCCATTCATTGTTCTAAAAACATCCCAAACGAACAAGTTCATTACTCAAGTATTTGGCCTACCTTATATGTATATCATTTTGGATGTATAGGTACCTTGGATATGTACCTACCCTCTTTTCTCTCGCCTTGATAGGAAAATCTTCCGGGGGGTTTGGGTGCTGATGTAGAATTATCCATGAAGACAATGTTTTGCTGCAATAGACAATTTAATTTTCTTAATGGTCCATTATTGAGTTTGTACAATTTTTTACAGGTATCAATATTTCTTTAAAACCACCAGATTTGATTAAATAATATTATATATAGGTATACACCTACTATCATAGTTTTGAGATTAAATAATGTACGTAGTGGTGAAGGATGATAGGAGAGAATACATTGAATGGAGATGCTGAACTGAATTTTTATTGTATAATTTGATCGCTCTTTTCTAGACGGATGGATATTATGACATAATATGATAATAGGTATACCCTATTTACATTCAGACACTTCCACTGCCCCTGCCATATAGACTATCGTATTTACTGCCCATCAGGGCAGGGAGTATTTATATACGACCTTTACTTCCCAGTTCCATTTCGATGTCAGGCAATGGAGGAAGCCTCCTAAGCCTCATCTATACTGGAAGTCACACGAGTGGGATGTTCAACTCTCATTACCACTCGTACTGTCTGTCCTTTAAAGTCTGCTCCAAAAATTGCCAGCGGAGGGAGCACAGGCAGGAGGAGTGGCAGGGGTAAGGGCAGCGAAAGTGAGGTGTTTACAGGTCTTACTAGGTAATGAAAATGGGTTAATAGGTTCGTTACAGCTGCAGATGATGATGGATCACATTTCACGACAGCTCTGTAAGTGTTGTCTTGGTGACAGCGCCTCATCATCACAAATGATATAAATTTAGTAGCAGTTTATCGTATTATAATAACATTACATATTCTAAGGTCACCAGTAGAGTTTTTCATCCAACGAAAATTATAACCTCTCCATGGCAGACATCTTATGTGCATAGAGAAGAAATAATCATAACTCATCAAAACATTTTGCAGTCTGTGACATTTGGAGGCATAGATTATACTAGGAATCGTGGAAGGGACTCGTAAAAGGGTTGAATGGAGTAGCCACTCTTATCCCAGGCAGAAGTGGATGTACTACCTTTTAGGAGGTCCTAGAGCAAGCAAGAAGGAGGCTACAACGATTTGGACACTGCAGATTAATCTCAATATGAGTAGAACTGAGTAGCCTCAAGTAACAAATCACTTAAGAGAAGTCTGCTGACCTTATGATAATCAGCATGCAGTTTGATAATATGAAAGGTCTGGAGTGGGTGGCGGCCAGGCTAGGGACTTCTGCAATTTGGGAGGTTAATTGTCGGAGTGTGATGATAGAACCTAGTGGAGCTGTAGAGAGATCTGTCTGGATCAGGAGTAATGAAACTACGTACCGTAAACCGGGGTGAAGGCGATATACTGGGGGGAAGGCGATCATTTTGATTTTGCCCACTAATTACTCTAGTGCTCCTAGCGAGTGATCACTGATGGCTCCATGGAATGTGCAGTCCATATCGACTATTGTCTATCAACACGATGATGAAGTTTTAAGCGCGTTTTTAAACCTTATTAGTGCCTTATCAGCCAGTTTTGTGAATCGCGTTTTCGTGGCAAGATTATTCATAACCAAAAAACCTCTGTGGATGATGGTTTAAGAGTTCAACTTCTGCAATTGTTTTTAAATATTTTTGTTCTTTGAAGGTAAGAGAAGAGAAAACCGTTGCTAACATTATTTTTGGAGTAACTGTGTTGTCTATGAAGTACCAAATGAGTGATTTTTCATTTTACAGGGGTGAAGGCGATCATGCCTCGAAAATACATTTAAAATTCCTAGATGATGATCTAGTTAACTCAAAGCATAATAATATATTCTATATTACCATAGAGTACTATTTTTATTCATAGCCTCAGGGCCAAGCCCATAGATTACTGTATACAATTTTTTTTTTAACACTCCTGTTTTTCCTTCTCTTAACTTATTCCAGTTTGCTGGTTTGATTATCTCTGGAAATGTTTTGCTAATAATACCACTCATTTTCAAAGTCTTCCTAGCTAATGGATGTATTCATAGCTTGCAGTAACACGAAAATACTGATAATGTTGACTAATAAGTGAAGTTCTAGTTTTAATCATTGAAGTTCCTGTATTCTAAGGTGTTACCATGGTACCTACTTACCAATTTCTATTCCTACCTATGATTACTAGTAATTATCTTTACATGAAATGTTTTAAATAATGTGATATTAAAGTTTAATTAAATGAAATCTATTTTCAACCATTCTGAAACTGATGTCTCGTGACGTTGAGTCATGTTCATTTATCTTCCTACTAAATAATCTGCTTTAATCCTCCAAACCAATTTTCCTGCCCTTGGATGTTTATTAAATATTTTTTAAAAAGTTTAATTCTGATCGCCTTCAACCTTCACCCCTACCCATGGGATGAAGCCGATCAGTGTTTAAATAAATAAAAAAATGGTAAATAACATGATCAATTTAATGTAATTATGTCATTGCAATTGTGAAATGTGAAGGAATGTATATTATTTTTTGCAGAATTTTTGTGTCCATTTATTTAATAGGGAGAAATAATAGAAAAACTTGAAATTTTGATCGCCTTCACCCCGGTTTACGGTACTTCGGCTGCTGTCTTACACCCAATGAACCAATAGCGGACTTTGAGAAGAATCTAAAAGGCCTCAAGGATGAGCTGAGGGTTACTGGGAGAGATACTGATGGCTGGAGATTTAAATACCAGAGATAAAGTAGGGAATGCCACCCCACATGCCAGAGTTCAAAGGCTTACAGAAATACAAGCAAAACCTGGTCTGGTTGTCATGAATCAAGGAAGTGTGTCAACATTTAGAAGAGCATGGGTTGGGACAATACCCGGCATCAACTTGGTCACTGAAATACTGGCACTCTCGATAGATGGTCCTGGAGGATTTCTCAGATAGTGATCACCAATCCATCCCGTACAATGTAGGAAGTGGGACCCATAGGCACCATACTTACTCACTCCACACCATGTTGGAATACTGAAAGACTATAACATAACCTCTTCAAAACAATAGTCTGCAAGCTATGAAACCCAGGATGTTAGGCAAGCAATAGCAGCAGCACTAGTGACTGCAACGATGGGATTCTTGTCAGGAGCATGTGATGCTATAAGCGAAGTAGTAGAAGTGGCAAAGGCAGTGCTGATAGGGAACTACAGGACAAGATATTGTGTATGTCTGTTAATCGAGACAAGAAAAATGCTTTCAATCCCACTGGATAGGGGGATATACCTGGGGTGCTGAGGTACCAGTTTCATGTGCCTCTGCACCTAATGGGCGTGTTCCAGAATCACCTCACCAACTGTTCTGGGTTGGATCTATAATAAGAAGGGGAGTAAATCGGTTAAATAGTGAGTTTGACAGACTGAGGAGATCAAGCTCTTCATCCATAGTGTCAGTCCACAAAGGGTTTCTACCAACCTCACAACTAAAAAAGGACTGTCGTCAAAGGTACCACCACAGTATAGCACCTACATAGTCAATGCATTACTTTGGTTTAGCACTTCTTTCAATTTTCTTCTTATTCTTTTCTTCCGTGGTTTGAATATAAAATCCCATTGTGTGATATTGCTTAGACAAGCCCATTTTGGAGCTATCCAGAAGTGAAGAAAGGTAATTCTAAAACGTTCCAAGTGAAAATTCACAATTGAAAACAAATTTGGGAAGTCGAAGAACGTTTCTGGAAACTTTGAAAATGTCACAAGTCTACACTGATGCCATTAAGTACCCTAGATTTAGTGCTTTTGCCACCCCCCCCCCCCCCCCCCCCCTAAACTTTTTCGACCAGTTACCTCTTTAGGTTACCATAGTAACCAGGAACTCTCTATTATTTCGTAATCACAAAAAAAAAAAAAAAAAAAAAAATCTACATATTTTGACAATGCTCCGAAAATCCCTTGTAAACTCCTGGAATATTGGTGGGAAAAACACCTGCCAGCTTCGGGAGTTCTTGTGATTGATTATGTAGGAAGAGAAAGAGACCATGCTCTTCTTCCATGGCAATAGACTGAATGAACTTTGACGCAAACGAACCTTTTGGAGTGCTACCTGCTATCCAAATGAAGAGTCGTGACGTCACATGGAAATGGACTGGGCATTGAAAAAGTGGAGGGTGCAGCCACTTCGTGTAGTGGGTTCCCTGCCGATGGGCAGCTAAAGGGCGTGGCCTTTTAACAAAACATTTGAGGACCATAGTTTCTTTGTGCACTCTCTTCGCTTTGGTGGCTCAATTGGCTAAGGCCCCCCCCCCCCCCCCACTAAACGCTGTGCTAGGCCACACCTCTTAGCTACCACTTCGACTCCCCGAGGTACGGGGCAATGGGTGAGGCAGGGGGTGGATGCCTGATCCATTTCCCTTCCTTGGTTCATGGGTCCTAGAAAGTCTTTCTCCAACCGAATGGGAAAGAAAAAGCAACCCTCTGCAAAAAGGTAGGCTTGACATCGTAAGAAGTCATCAGTGTTGGAGGAAGACCACCATGACTTCTTAAGAGGTCATACTGCACGGAATTTTATTGTGCATAGCGACACATTGCCACTATGTTAAGGAAAACGCATTTTCCTCCACAATACTGTGTCATAGTATTGAAAATATTACAGCCATAAAATTAAGATTAATCTCAAACTTTGAAATAAATAAAAGAAGGCCGTCACACCAGGACCCGGAAGGTAGAGGGAGGGGGTGCCATCGCTCCTTCAACACCTCGTAATTTTTCGTTGTTCTTGTCGGCAACTTCTCAAATATATTTCTTTAATTTTACTCGCACAGTTTCCAACATACACCATTTGTGACATTTGGGAAATCACAACTAAATTACAATGTATCGATTTTATTCGAGAATTTCCAATTTGAATATTTTTTGACGGCTTGAAACATTTGGACTGTGGGAGAAAAAAAATGACAGTTACAATTTTCTAATAGGTGTAAAATACGGACTTGCTGATTTGCTTGCTGAACTTTCATATTATAGGTAGGTACTTGTTCATTATGACTGTCCAAATGAAACTCTCATTTCATTCATTCAGCTCACCGCACAGTTAGTGCTCAGGAAAACCCTGAAACACTCGAAAGTGCTTGATTATGGTTTTTTATCCAGTACCTAATTTCTATATTGAAGATATCTGTTATGAACCAAACATCGACCATGGTGGGTCCAGGTGGACCCCAACCACACTATTTTCCTGCTTCCTCATGCCTACCTTACTCCCCTAAGCTTACTCTTGGCATCGGTACTCTCCTATTCAGATGTAATCCAGTGGTCAGTCAGGTTGTATCCAACGAGAATAGAAGATACTAGAGTGGCCCTGTGCGCCCGCAAGATGTGTCACGCTTCCCCCACCCTCTGGTTCCCCAACTTTCTTGGGCCTTCCTGCCTACTACGCAGTATCCGCCACTTTGCCACTGTTTTCGTGCTGTTTTTCGCCTCGTTTTCTTTGGTTCTCGTTAGTGTCGTTTCTTTTTCTTTTTCTTCACGAGAATGGGTGTTTGCATAGCATATGGATGTACCAATAAGGAGCCTAAGAAGAAAGCATCAGGTGTTAGTGAAGAAGTACATTCCTTACCCATCTATCTAATTTGTACAATGGCTATTTATATCGATCATTCCTGAGTTTGCTGCGATAGAGGAATGAGGAGTTGGTCATTGGTGGAGGATTTTGTCACTGATGTCACAAAGGGATGAGGAGGGGTTTAGCTCGTCTCCATTACTAGATTGTTGATTTTTGGAAATTAATGGGAAATTGGGAAAATGTCAACTGACGCACATGAGGATCGCTTTATACAAAAGGTCATACTGTATACTAACACTGTATAGTATACTAACACTCAAAATGAATTGCAAAACATTAAATAAATGAAAAAATTAAATAAAGGTGTCACTTGTGTGATAATCATTTTTTTTCTTTCAAATTTGTGAAAATTCATAGAAAATTGAGAACTTGTCAAGGGGTGCATAGAGCACAAAAGCGAATAATCACGTTTTGTATTAGTACCATAAAATTGGGACACAAATCAAGAAAAAACTATGGTTTAGGGCTTCATTTGCGTGATATTGGAAAACTGTGTTTCGAATTTTTGAAAATTTATGTTAAGTTGAAAAATGGTCTAACTCGCAAACTGTCAGATTATCACTCTAGGATACTTATATTACGCATACATACAGATTCCATGAACTTGATTTATTCTTTTAGACCACGAAAAATGCATTTATATTGTAATGACCCAGTTAACAATTTCTATGCACTAAAAGTGCACACATTTTCAATTAAAAATCATTCAAATTAACATTGTAATTAATTTCATATTCATTCATTCATTTGTTTTTATTCATTTATTTTTTTATAATTCGATAATGTACAAAAATTTGCTCCTACGATCATGCAGGAACTTTTTTCTAATTTGCCTGATTGAAGATTTTGCTCAAACTGACCCTCCATGGAATCTTTAAAGATTATTTGAAACAATGCAATGTTCTAACCTGCATTCATGTCCCGAAAACGAGGAAGCCAAGTGTCACATCTAACTTGACAGGGGGGCTAACTTTCCGCCTTGAGCCTGCGGCTAAAATGCTAAAACATTGAACAAGCTTTCTTCCCGCTAATTCGTAAATGTAAATAATTTAAAACTACATAAATGTTTTACTAATCGAAATTAGAACAGAGTACCTAAGTAGGTAATTTTCTGTTATGGTGTGCGTCTACAATTACTATAACCAAAATTAGCTTCTCAACCAAGTGTCAACAAAGTAAGCGGCATTGTTTACTATATCAATTTATAATATAAATAAATATAAAACTACGGCATGAATAGAAGAACAAGTATGAAAGAAATGCGTGATAAATCGAGAGCTTTCCAACGAGTGGAGAACGATTTTCGTGGGATGAAAACTAACGGCGATATACTTCCCTAGAAACGGGTCGATTGTAAGGTGGTTAAAACGCTCCGCAGGGCGGGGTTTGGGGAACCAAGGGGTTGGGGGGGCAGAGCACACTTTCGGCTCGGCGGCTTGCACGGGAAGGGCCGCTCTAGTATCTTCTATTCTCGTTGGTTGTATCAGTAATACAGGTCAGACACTCTTTTGAATTTCTATTGTTGATGGACTTCCATTAACTTGTTTATGCAGCTCATCCGGACGCATTTTGGTCTATTATTTCAATAATGAACCTTTGTAATCGACCAAAAAAAATTGGTTAACCCCCCCCCCCCCTCCCCCCTAAAAATTTGTTGGTTTACGTTCTCTGACGTTTAGCTTTTCTCTGAAACTACTGGAACTGGACTGAACTTGATGAAATTTGTCTCAAAAATCATACATCAGCCAAGTAACATCGGCATCCCGTTCGATCAACCCTAATGGTAATACTAGACAAAAAGGTCAATAAAGGGAATATATGAGCTCAGATGTACGTCGGATAATAAAATTTCATCATGAAGGCGTTCGTAGTTTAGTGGATACAGGGTCCGACACACAGCGGTCAAGAACTAGACAAAAGTTCGGCTGCGATGCCGACGAAAACCCATGGTGAAAAACGATACTCTGAAGTACCAGAAAACCAAAAATTCAAACCCCAAAATCAAAGCGGTGCATCTCCAAAAACGGCATGAATTGAGAATGTATCGGTTACAAAATTTTTTGACGTTCGATTATGACCCAAGAACAACGATAGGGTGGTTCAAAAAAAAAAAAAAAAAAAAAAAGTTCTGGGATTTCTTGTCCCCATTGTTGTTTTTTTTTTTTTTTTTTTTTTTCTTCCTCGGTATGTCAGGATGACACTCCTAAATTTTTAGCAAAAAAATATTGATCCTAATCACTTTACCTCGGTCGATTTTGGCCAGTTATGGACCACTATCGTAATTAAGGTTCTGAAATACCTTGTGCCGATTAAATTTGGTATTTTCCAGGATACTCCTTACGAAGCCGTTGGTAATTTGGCAAGGACTTGAACCGGCATTGTACTTATTCGCTGAACGACCCGATACCATACCATTGTACAAGCTTTTACACGTGACCGAAACCGCTGACAATAGGTAACCCTACGCTCAAACGATCCAATCACAGTTCAGACAATTCAGAACTACGAATTTGACCCCGGAAAACAGATGGAAAATTTTAGCTATTTTCTCCATTTTGCCGCTATATTTGGCAAATAAGTACAATGACGGTTCAAGTCCTTGCCAAATTACCAATGGCTTTGTACTGAGTATCATGGAAAATACCAAATTTTATCGGCACAAGGTATTTCAGAACCTTAAATTATCAACGCGACATAATTTCCGGTGAAATTAGGGTGAATTTGTCTATTACCCTACTAAATTTGAGATTTATGGCCGATAAACGAAGCAATCATTGGCGGAAAAATATAGTAAAAAACGGAATCATGTTCAGAACATGCCAAAGCATATTATCCGACCATTTTAGCATGTTTCTAGTACAATTCTTAACCAGGCGACAGCATTTTCGGTGAAATTTTCGATTTTTACTCATCTTCAAGCAGCGCCCTCTGCCAGTTTACCGGATAACTAGTGGACGGAGCATAAAATAAATAGGTTCATCGTGTTCAGCGCATGAAAAAACCCATAAATTGACCTAACAAAATTGAAATCCGTCCTTCAAATCATCATCTCGGCACCAATTCAGAGGTTGGTTTACGATAGCGGTCGATAACTGACCAAAATCGACCCAGGTAAATTTTTGCTAAAAATTTAGGAGTGTCATCCTGACATACCGAGGAAGCAAAAAAAAAAAAAAAAAAAAAAAAAAAAAAAAAAAAAAAAAAAAAAAAAAAAAAAAAAAAAAAAACAATGGGGACAAGAAATCCCTGAACTTTTTTTTTTTTTTTAACCGCCCTATCGTGCTTGTGTCATAATCGAACGTCAAAAAATGTAACCGATACATTCTCAATTCATGCGCCGTTTTTGGAGATGCACCGCTTTGATTTTGGGGTTCGAATTTTTGGTGTTCTGGTACTTCAAAGTATCGTTTTTCACCATGGGTTTTCGTCGGCATCGCAGCCGAACTTTTGTCTAGTTCCTGACCGCTGTGGACAGGGGGTGGTGCAGCAAGCCGTGCAGCGACTACCATCCAACGGGGGCTCCCAGCAGACTCATCATACATTTTAATTGTTTCTTCCTATTCACTTTCAAGTTTGTTGTTTTCAAGGCTATTTATTCCTTTTGTTAATTAATTTATTATAAAATGTGACATCGTCCAGTTATACTTCGATAATCCTACATTCACTCAGTTTGATATGTAATTTTTTATGAACCCGTGATATGCATAGAAGGGCTATCTAATACAGAAAGAATTAACCTTTGTGTAATGATTTGCAGCATTTTTTGTTTTTAATTGAGAGAGTTAGGTACATAGTTCTACTGTTCACATCATGAATAAAACTTTAGTCAACAGAAGTCAACAATGAACTAGAACATTAAAAAAACGTATGCACGAAATTATCCTGATAAATGTACTTACTTGAATTTCATTATTATTGCTGAATAATCGATAAAAACTGTCAAAAAAGCTAATAATCCAAAATCCTTTTTGAATTGCAGAATAATATTTAGAATGAGTTGCTTTACCATCTAATTATCAGTTAACAATTTCTTCACAATCAGAGCTCAAATTTCAAAACAATGGAACGTTATAAGATACGATACCTAGGTACCTAGTTTACTAAAATTCGTTTACGACTAGAAGGAACATTTTTTTAAAATTGGTTTTCTGAATAAGATGATTTTTCCGTGTAAGTTCAGTGATACAAGCCACAATTTTGCTTCTTGAGGCTGAATATTGTAGGATATCCTCGTAGATACCTACCTCTAATTTGATTGCATGATATTTGGTTGCTAGTCTCCTTCACTAAAGGGCGCCTGAGCCCAAAATGCAGTTGGTGTTGTGGCCGACCCTACATTGGCAGCTCTGTTTCACACTCTGACGTGATCTACACAGGGCTAAGCTATTTTTGAAGGTAAAGTTGAATATACCTTCTTAAAGAAAAAAATTGTTGGAATTTTTAGTCCAAGAAGTTGAGAATTGTCGGTTTCCCAAAACGCGATTGAGCCCCCCCTCCCCATATGATGATGCGACGGCCCTAGTTGTCAAAGTGGGTTGGAAAGGATACTTATGTTTCATACTTACCGTGTATTCTTCGGTAATTTTGTTTACAAAGAGGCGGATTGCAAAGATTGATGTCGCAGTGTAACCCCATGGGTGACAACCTGTGACGATCCCGATGGCTGCGCCTCTGCTGATGATTGGCATTCCAAGTTGGCCGTTTATACCGCAGCGAAACGCATTGGGCTCACAGATACTGCCTGGTCCAGTAATCTTGTCGTTTGGAAGGAATCAACCAAATTCCGTAGTTCTGATTTTTACTACTAGACTTGTTCGTCAAGTTGGCCTTATGAATTATCTATGTTTGCAACCTCAAGCGCCAAACGCAAATTTTTCAAAAATTGGGGGGAAAATCAGAAATCTTTTACTAGTGCGAAATCAGAGTTAATCGCCGCTTTTTCTAATCTCATGTGTAGCCTTTTGATCGGTTGTTGTTCTTTCTATATTCAACCATCTTTAGGTAGGTATTATATCATCCGGTCCACACAGTCTGCCATAAAGTCTCTCTATCTCACAATTCAGTGTTCTTTTATAGTGTTCATATGTGTTTTTCCACTACCTTGTGCAGGTGCATAGCTGCATTCAAAACAGCCTGCCGTGATCACAAACATCAAAATCTAGGTTCAAATGGCTCAAAACGGATTTCAATTTTGAAACTGAAAACAAAATTTGAAAGTTTGATAATTTTTGAGCCATTGTGTAGATAACGTCCCAAAAATATTTGATGCCTCGGACGGAGTTTGAACTCCCTTTGTTACTACTAAGGGGAAATTTCCCTCAAGTTGCAACACTCCAACGGACTGAGCTACGAAGCCGGTGTAATCAAACCTCTTCGACTGTGAGAGTTATTTTCCGGGAGCGTAACAATTGCAATAGCTTCATTTTCTACGAAAAAATCGCTAAAACAAGTTCTTTAGGTTTCAAATCACCGAAAACTGAAAAAAAAGGTTTATTTCACTTTTTTTCTATTATTGGCAAGGTTTTTGGGCGCTCTAGGTTATAAACTTGGAATATTATTCATGAGGCCAATATTAGAAGTAAGTCGGCAAAAAATCAGAACTACCAGATTTGGTACCTATATGAGGTTGCTGGACTAACCCTGACAGGCCTCGAATTTGTCTTCATTCATGATGTCTACATCCCTTGCAAAGTTGTCAATCCAGGCAATTCCTTTGTTGCTTTGCTGAAAATAATTATACAAAAAATAAATCTACTTCCTTACCTATAATTTCAGTGAGGTCCCTTTGGACGGATGGAAAAGAACACTGGTTAAACAATAATTTCGACCTTCAACAATGGGACCGTGATATGGTAAGCAAATGTGGAAACCATTATGAACAAGGACACTATTGATATTAGTCGCAATTTGCTGTGCACTTCTCCTAAATTTATTTGCATAGGACAGCTAATGATCCATATGGTTGAGGTGCGGCTTAAACCACTAAAAAGAAGAAAAAAATCGCATAGGTATAAAGGTGCCGGCCTTGCCACCATGGAGGGCATCTGCCTCAATATAGCCCCCCCCCCCCCCCCCCCCATCTCCCTCTCCTAAAGCAATGACCCCTTAACCATTCCATCTCAATCATGTATGTAAGCTAAGGGCCACACGTTGACAGTTGGCAACGTCGCTCCTAGTGATGAATGCGATGATATGATGCAGTACCTATATCATTCTGCTTTCCACAGTCATTGGTCTTTTCCTTTCATGAATGATAATTGGAAGATCAACCTACCTAATGGGGCAGGTGGATTCCGTTTTTATATTAAAGACGAGGTTTGTTAATGAGTGGCAACAGATCATCTCGCTTAGACCAACTCCGTTCAAAGGTAAAAATATATAAAATAAGGACATTTCCTTCTGATGTGTTGGCAATTTTACCCTGCCTAATGGCATGCTCCTCCACCATGATCCACCCAGTGATATTTTATTAACAGTTATGGACAGTTATCTTAAGAAAAACCGAATTTTGATTAATGAGACACCTCAAGGGGAAAGAAAAAATAGGTACATCACAGCAGGAGCCATCCAGGGTTCAGTTCTGGGACTGCCGGTTTAAAATGCATCATATGATGGTGTCCAACAACTGGAAATGCCGGAAGACTGCTGCTATCTTGACCGATGTGGATGATGTTGCGACACTTGTCCTGGCTAGAACCACAGAATTGCTACAGAACAAACTGATTCAAATTCACGGTAATTCTGTGATTCGGAAGATTATCCAGTTTCTTCACCACACAGTGATGAGTTGAAAAGACCACATAGTGTGCGAGAGAGATGAGTTGGCATTTCAACCACTCTCAGGTTTTCTCTTTGGGAGGCAGTCATAACAGGTAATCATCGTAGTGGGTGGTCAGTCAGCCAGCATAAGGGGAGCAAGGGCGTGCACAGTGAGGGGTGGTGCTTCCTGATTAGCCACTTGGCAGTCACTCTGCAATGGGGAGGAAAGGAAGCATGGTGGCCTACATGAAGTCTTTCCTGCCTTTGACGAAATGTTTGAAAAGGAGCGTGTTTTAGTGGATAAACCTAAACCTTCTCAAAAATACCTATTTTTTAATATTAATTAAACAGAAATGGTTTTGATTTGCAATTTATTAGTTAAACAATTAGCCAGTGCGTTTCATAGCTAGATAACCAAACAAACCCGTTCAAAAATAAATTGTAAACTTCCTTCTGGGACGAGCTCCAGAGCCTTTGCATTAAAAAATGGTTGAAGGTGCCCTACTCTCCCATATATTCCTTCGTTGATTTTGCCACCATATATTCGTCACACCCATGCTATTTATGAGGGGAGGCCCAAAAGTAACGAGAAATGGGCTAGGGAGAAAGGGGAGTGGAGTGGGTGTGGGTGGTTTTGAAGGGACACATCTCTTAGAGTCAGAGTGAGAAGTTTGGCCACTGTAAATGGAACAGTTGGTCCGTGAGAATGGGACTCCAAACATGAGGGGCTCGAGGTAGAGCGCAGCACGTGAACAAGGATCTTACCAATTTGCTCTTGTTTTGTTGCCTATTACCACAGTCCTAACAAGCGCAAGTTTTTTTTTTTTTTTTTTTTTCTGGTTCATCTGTTAGTGTGTGTTCTTTCATTATAATAATTTATTTATTAATAATATATTTCTCATTTTTGACCAGTATTTATGAGGATGATGGTGCAGGAAACGAATTGTAGAGTGACAAGGGGTGACACAAGGTATGAACAAGGGGAAAGTCATCTGCTCTACCATGTTCGTAAGGTCCTTCGCTCCCTAGCGCTCCAAGCGGCGGACCATTTTAGTTCAAAGCCCATTCTTTCTGTGAAAGAACTTTTTCAGTTTCCATAAAAATGTGGGGAAAGCTGGCAGCCGGGAGTAACACTGGGATGTGAAATTTGGTTTTCTGTTGGGGAAAACACCCGCAGAGACTCTTGTAATACTTGAAACAGCTTAAGTGATTCTGCTTCAAATAAAGCTCGTGTCTGTAAGTGGTTTCAACGTTTTAGAAATGGAGAAATGTTGGATGAAGGCCAGCTTTGTTTTGGGCATTCTGCAATGCCAAGAACCGAAGACAGCGTTGAGGAAATAACACACTGGTTCATGAAGACCCTCATTGTACCATTGATCAATTTCCTAGTTTAGATGTCTGGAATATCTTGAAGTGTAATCCAGAGGTTTTCTGGATGAGAAGGCTTGCAGCCAAACTTGTTCCACATCTTCTCACAGACAAGCGAAGGGAGCATCGACTTCATGTGTTTTGAGCTACAAAATCATGTGTAAGAGGAACCAGCATTTTTTTCCAGTCATTACTGGTGACGAGTCACGGTGCTATGAAAAAAAGGAACAGCAAACAGCAACAAAATTTCACGCGCCAGCAGTCAGCCATCCAATATTTTTGCCAAAACGGAAAAAGCTCTTCCACAGGAAAAACGTTCTTCCCATTTACAGTGACCAAGCTTCGCACTCTGACTCGTGAGATGTGTCCCTTCATAACACTCTCATCCACTCTACCCATGTTTGGTTTACCTACTAATTAAATCAACAAAAACACATTATTTGAATAGCTTCCATAAATTAAAATTAAATTAAGTCTTTTACAACGAGATCACAACGACTAGGTATACTGACTTCACATGAACTGCCTCTCTCTAACTTAGCACGGGTAACCCACAACCCTGGGTAACCTACTTGATAATGGTTTGATACAACATTACATTTACATCCTTATTCTAATATCCTACAACTCACTCCCACCCCTTCCCCCTATCCCGATTCCCGTTAATTTAGGGTCCCCGCTCGTAGATATAAACTCATAATACAGATAGCAATATAATATGTATGCTACTTGGATCTTACCTTTACTCGTCTGACACATAAGACGTACCCTGTTTGGTTCGTTAACGACTCCATGCATATTGGATATTGTGCTGTGAGAGCATATTTCCCACATATCAATTGTCTACACTCTGTTACATAGGGCAAGGCTCTAGAAAAAGAACGAAACGGTTAGGTAATAGAGAGTTCCTAAAGCGATGGATAGAAAGAGATGAGACGCCTTATCATGAATGGAAAACACTACTGCGCATGTGTGGGGAGATCAGGCGCCTCATCTCCAATAAGACAAATTTATTTCGCCTAAACATAAGACGCTTTATCCCGAACCAACCTATCTCATCTCTTCCTTTCTATCGCAAAGAAACCTTACACACCGATAACAGTGATTATGAGTACTTGATACAACACTGATAGATTTTTACAATCAATGGTTATATATTTAATGGTGATGAGCTTGAGTGTTAGATAGAGACAAAGAATTCTCCATTAAACCAGAAGATAATGTTCCGTACCTGAGTGATCAATTATCTACTAGGTACCTACCTACCTACTTACCTACCTACTTTGGCTAGTGAACTGTTTAGGTACTTAGGTACCTACCTTCTACTTCAGTTTGAAAAGTGGAACTCCCGACACTCTAAGTAGAGCCCATCTTACGCTACTAGGTACCTAGGTACCTATTTTTGTGATGGAACGACTTACTTCAACATGAAATTCTAAACAAGAATAACCTGAACAAAACAAACTCACCTTGCGGCAAATATTGGCAAATACCGAACGAAATGCTGATAAGGATATAAAGCAGGAAATAAAGCCCTCTCTCTTCGGATTGAGTTAAACCTGTCAATAAACTCCAGTTGAACTGCAAGTTCTGGCACATAGGGCAATACTGGAACTGCCTGAGTCAAGTTCCGGAAGGGTTCCTGGAACCATCCCAGAAAACGAGATTGATCATGAGAGAGGGTTTAATGGTCTTGCAATTGAGAATACCTACTATTTTGCTCTCTAATGAATACCTTATAATCAAGAAGCAGGACCATCTACAACCTAACCCGCGCATTCTTTGACAATTTCGTCGAAATCAGATGAAAACAGTGGAAATTAAGGTCGTTACGAGGATTCCACATAGGCGCATGCGCAGTAGCTATTAATGATACAATCATGTTTTAATTGATATGGGATGATCAAATCGTCATCCCCAAACCATTATCCGAATTTGAGCGATACCTATCGGATGACTAGGGCGTGAAAAATGGAGCATAATGGAATTTACGTTTGCGCATGCGCAGAGAGGAGTATTGATTTTGCAACAATGAAACTGATAGGGGACTGTCTACCCTCTAGCCCGCACATTCCCTGAAAATTTCATCCAAATTGGATGAAAACTGTGGAAAATAAGCTTGTTACAAGGATTTGCGGACACACGACACACACACAGACAGACACGGAACGAAAGTTGTTCAGAATGATCTAAAACGTGAAATGCAAAACGGAAGTTAGTGAAAAACGTTGTCCATTTCCACGAAAAATAAAGAGTTACAAAGTTGAATCGATTTCGACGGTTTGGCCATCATCAGTAACAAACAATAACAATAACAGTTATTGTTTGTTACTGATGATGGCCTAACCGTCGAAATCGATTTAACATTGTAAGTCTTTATTTTTCGTCTAACTTCTGTTTTGAAATGGGTTTCCACAATTTCGTCGCGAGTGATTTAGTTCGTGTAAAATGCAAGTAGAAATTTCGATTTTGGAGAAGGAAGGGCTTGCAAGATGACCCTGTTCTTCTTAAAATATTTATCAATTTTTTAATACCTATATAAAAAAACTTCAATTGGTAATACGCTACCTAGCTTAATTTTTCAAGTTAGGAACTACTATTTGATGGTTTTTCCATGTCGGGATCGCGTATCTATCAATAGGTAAATGAAAATCACCACGTCATCAGCGTAAAGAATTACCGTCAAGTGGGGTGACTTGGAAACATGGGGTGACTTGGATCAGTTGGGCGAAATTTTTTTGTTGGTGTGTTGGCAGTCCTGAATAAATATTTATCAGCTGTTTGAGGTCGGGTTCTCTTTGTCTGTTTCTTGGCTATTTTGTGGCAGGAAGTTGGGCTCATAAAAGTAAGTATTTCTAGGATTTTTAAAATTATGAATGTTGTATCGTAATATCCGCACTTTTGAAGTACAACAAACAGTGGCGTAGCTGAGTCATTTCTCAGGGAGGGGCAACAGTCGAGGATTTCATTTTAGCGAATTTTCTTAGAAAATAAAGCTATTGCAATGGCTCCAAAAATTTTAAAATAAAAATTTTCAAAAATTTTCTTCATCGAAATCTGTTTTGAGGCATTCTGAAAAGATTCCTGGATTTTAAAGCTTTTTTATATGTATATATATATATATATATATATATATGTATACATATATGTATGTGTCATTCCAGACGATAACTCTCGATAGAATTGAGATAAAAACTTCGTTCTTTCGCCAAAAAATCAAGCATTTCAAAAGAAAGGATGAGTTTGTTGGACAACACTTTTTGAGCACATTAAATTGGTCAAATTTCAAAAAATGTACTTAAAAAATCACTAAAAAAGGCAAAAAACCGCTAAAAATTAACAAATTTATATTTTTTAGCAGAATGCTACTCGAAAAAAAATTAATCGAACATGAACTAGGACATTTACAAATTTAAGCACAAAATTGTACTGAAAAATGTACTTAAATTTCATTAAAATAAGCTAAAAATCGATAGGAGTACTTGAAAAAATTGTAAAAATCGACAAAATCTTTTGTTCATTGGAATATTACTGACAAAAAGTTAATTTGCTATAAAATGTATAATAAAATTTTTATTTGTCCCCAAAGTGCTCAAATTTCAACAGAATTTAACATAAATGTAATACGAACGTTTATGGAAATTCGCTCATAGGATCATGCTGCATGACTGGAACTTATTTTATAGTTTTGCTATTAATTTTTAGTGCTTGTTGCTGAGTATACGAAGACTCTTAATATACTGTCAAACGTTCGTATAAGTAGGTAGGTGCTCAATGGCTTTTTGAAATGATCTGAAATCACGGACGCTTTCATATTCATAAACCTACCTATGGATTATCAAAGTATAAATACTACTTAGAAAAAATATTATCTAAATAACTAATCAGAACGTGAAAAATTACCTACGATAAATACGAATAGGTACCTACCGATGAATTGAGGAGCACTAGGTTTATTATACTATTATTCTAGATTTACTGTATACAAATTCATAAACCTATGAACCCCCCTATGAACCTATGTCTTACATACAGGTTTATCCTCAATTGTTACTTCTGCGTGAAAATAAATTTTTCTGGACAATATCATGCAATTGTTTTATATAAGTAGGTACCTACCTACCCGAAATGAAATACAGGGCGTGAAACTGAGATCAAGAAACATAAAAAAATGTAAACAAACTCAAACCTGCAATATGCTAGGTTAGAATAGAAATGCTACACTAGATTATTTTAATCTTTTCTATTAAACTATTTCAATCGCCACTGCAGGCTTCTATTTATTGTATTCTTTCTTCATTTTAACTGGGATTTTATTCGTAAATGAATGGGTATAATACAACGGGAAACTGTTTTGAAACGAACAACCAAACATGATCAAGTTGGCAGTGAAAAGTAGGGGAAGTTCGTTGGGGAATTGGTGGATACTGAACAATGGATATTTTTCTAGGGAAAAATCGCATATGGGCTCGCCTCAGATGGTAGTGGGGAACGACTTGATTTCAGTTTGTGGTATCCACATTTCCGTTTCGTTGACTAGGTGATTTTACTCCTCTCCGAGGGGCTGTATAATATCCACGCTATTTTGCCCCTACAGAAACTAACCTAATAAAAATTTCTTCATTTCTAAGAGCGTCTCAAGTCGCTAGGCAACCGGAATCGTATAATAATAGTAATTGTGTTTTACTGATTACATTCTTTAATTGAAGGTATTAGGCACTGAAGTTGGAAGCTTAAAATTATTAATTTGATTGTATCCATACAACAAAATTCTGCATCCTCTATATTTTATGGAGGGGCTCTGCCCACCCTGCCCCTCCTCAAACTACGCCACTGACAACAAACGTAGGTTCGTTTGTTACTAAACGTCAGTCCGAGGCTGACGAGACTTTCAGGGCAGATTACTGTGGATACATACTTTCAAAAGCAGAAGCCATCACCCCCCGTTCGTGCATGGTTGTTTTTTCATAATTTTGAAAACAAATAACTCCATATGTCGGGGTGACTTGGAAACCCCGATCCAAGGTACCCCAACATTCTGATTCATTATTTTTCAGCCAAATAGTGCATTTTGTGTAGTCGTTGGTTAACTAATTGGTTAAAAAAAATGTTTTCAGGCATTATGAGAACATACAAAAAAAAGTAGGGGGGAGGGGGGGAGGAAGTATATGGATTATGACCAAGCAACACTTCAAAAGGCAGTTTCTGATATAAAAAACAAGAACATGAATGAAGCTAAGACATGCAAGTAGATTGTATGGGATAGTTGTATCCACATTATCACGCAAAGTGAGTAATTTGAACCCCAAAAAACATGGGGGCCAATGTATTTTATCAATAAAAGAAGAGAATTACATCTGCAACAATTTGGATATCGCATGTGAGTGGGGTTTTCCTTTAATATCTATGCACGTCAGACGGGTTGAGCAGCAATATTTGAATGTAAAAGGTGTTAAAATACATGAATTTAAAGAATTCTGAATTTTTTGACCCAACTTCTGTGATAATTGATAATTTTTGTGATTTAATAATAAAATACTTTTTTTTTTTTCAATAGAATTTCTGTTTCAACCTTTTTAAAAAATCGTAACAGAGTTCCAAGACGCCCCTGGAGTATGTACAAATGAAAACTGAGGCGTTTGGAATGGGGTTTCCAAGTCACCTCACCCACGGGGTGACTTGGAAATTAGCACTTTAAAAAAAATTAAAAATACAAAGGGTGCAAATAAAACAATTTCAAAAGGTGGGTTCTGTAGAAGAAGTAGCGTAACATGTTTCAAAACAAAAGTTATCACTTTATTATTGATTTTTGACGTATGTACAACTTGTTGAAGTTCAAAGTCTTGACGGTACCCAAAACCATGTATCACGTGTGGTAGGTACCTAACTGAATAGGTATCTAGGTTAGTATCCGCAAACACTCGATATTTCTTCATTTTAACGTGATGGATCCCATTTTTGCGCGCTCAAAAATTCAAGTGCCTAATGGATTATTCTGCCATGAAATCGTATGTAAATTTCGAATCAGCTTTTCATTTGAAAGACGCGAGTTGAGAGCCGCAGTGCTGGTTTCGCGATCAAAAAATAGAAGGAAAAAATGAAAGGGAATTACAATTTGGAGCTTTTTTAACCTTCCAAAATAAAAAAACGACTGTCAAGTTGGGTGTGGCTCATAGCTGCCTCATTTCCGTAACACAAAGTTATAGAACATTGAAATGTTTCAAGTATTCTTTAAAGATTCCATGGAGGAAGAGTTTGAGTAAAATTTTCAATTAGGCAAATTAGAAAATTATGCTTGATGGATGTTAAGTTATGGCCAGAGCTCCAAGAACATCCAATCTAACTTTCCATCTGGGTGGAATTTTCCTTATCCATTCGAATAATGAAAACACAGTTCATATTGTTCATTTAACAATCACGAAGAAACACAATCAGGTAGAAAAAATGTATTCCTACCCATGTTCAAGTATGGCACTTACGTTAGTTCTCAGCAAAGCAATGTTATATAGCAGGGGTGATTGATCGTACTCATTATAATCTACGCCTTCTTTAGGGCATTGTGGGTGCCTAAATATCGTGCGAACTCCTCGTGTCTGAAACAACAGAAATAAAAACTCAACTACAGGTAACAAATGATCATTCAAAAAATTGTCAAACTCTATGGAATGAAGAAACATAATGGGACAATCAACATTATCCACCCCTATGTACCTAAATAGTTTATAATCTCCAAGAAAAAAAGTCAACCCTCCAAGGTGAATTAGAGAAGCCACAGCTGATCAGGACGAAGCCCTCCATTTATTTTGTCTTTTGATGTCTCAGAGAGGCTCCCTATCAAATTTCGACTTCCTAAGGTGAGCAGAAGATAATTTAGCTCACTCGTATACAATTTCGCAACTTTTGGTGTCAAGATTTTTTAACATGGAATCATGTTTTAGCGATGGATCCCCCGCCGAAAAGTGAGACTATAAAGTGAGATGAAAGTAGCGCCAATAATTGTGATGATTTCCGCTTACAACCGAGTCGTTGCTAGGGATACGATACTTCGTCGTTTTTCATCCCACAAAATTCGTTGACCATTCGTTCGAAAGCTCTCGATTTATACAACCATACTATATTAACTACTGCGAAGTGCGTGGCCAACAAGCTGAGTTATGAGCATGGTTATATGAATAATTGTTTACACACAGGTATCATTCTCAATTATTGATATTGTGAACATGATTGCAACCGCTTGTTAATTTCTGATGATTTCATTGAGCTGGTGTTTCGATTACCTATGTGATTCATAGCAGGTGATCCGAATATTGCGAGAACGGTTTGATTTGTGAAGCGGTGGTTAAATCATTTTAATAGGTAATTTCTATACTTTACACTATAGGAAGCTGTAATTTCGTATGTAGCCCCTTTAGCCTCTTTCTATAATAAAGTGAATGTTTACTCGAGAGTTTCTATTAGGAGATCATCATCTCACAAGAGCTCAATCGTCGTGATCATTTCTATAATAAAGTGAATGTTTACTCGCGAGTTTCTATCAGGAGATCATCATCTCACAAGAGCTCAATCGTCGTGATCATTTCTATAATAAAGTGAGAGCGAGGAGCTAAAACATGATTCCATGTTTTTTACATTTGAGCAGTCAGGCTCAAAGTAATAACATCCGGGGGGGGTCCAGGGGGGCAAAGCCCCCCTGGCGGGGTCAAAACCGAGTTTTCCAATCTGGTGTAACGATTTTTGGGCGTTTAGGTCATAGCAAAGTTTAGCATTTTCTACGGTAAAAACGTTGTTAACAATTCAGAAATAACTGTCATTTAATCCATCTATTAGACGAAGAACGTGCATCCTCCTGAGATTTTGCATGAAACCCTAATTAGCTACCTACTATAAATTAACCTGCCAACAGCTTTTGATAACGTTATTAAATTATTATGACGAACTACGAAAAAATGTAATTCCCAAAAACTAAGTTTATAGCGCCCCATTTGAACGATTTTATAGGGTAGCTAATTATGCATGGCAAATTCACGAATAAGCACCACAGTACATCTATTAAAGATTTTGATAGATTTACAAGGTGCCGCAACTGCGGCGTCCTGATGTTGAGGTGAAAACATTAATGGGGGTATTCATGGCCCATTTCGAAAATCTAATCGTCGGAAATCGAACTAATTGAAAAGTGTTGGTGTCATTAAATGAAGATCCCTTGATAAATTTTCGATGTCCTTAAAAATCGTTGAAAATCTTGTTTTGATTAAAATATGCTGGAAACTATAAATTTCACGATTTGTTGCCGTCTTTAGTCATTTTTAGTGGGTTTTTTTAGCACATTTTTTGAAATCTTATTCTATTTTTATATTGAATTGTTTTGAAATATAAGCATTTAGAGAGCAAAGAAAATATTAAAAATTAATTTTATACAACGTTTCTTTATTTGGACTGTTCAAATTACCAATTTAACGACAGAAAGGCCTTTTTTGTAAAGTTTTGTTAATTAGTGTTAGTATGGCAAACAAACTTTTTCTCAGTAATGATCTGCTATTCAAAAAGAAATTTTGGATTTCTAGCTCTTTTTTGCAGTTTTTTTTTTGCACATAATTATTAAACAAGTGCATTTTTCTGCATAATTTTCTTCATAAATTTTTGAATTTTCTGGTTTATAAAGTTGGTAAATAGGATTCTGCTAAAAATATAACGTTGACCATTTTTATATAGTGGTTCCTAACACTCTTAGGAATTTTCCAGCACATTTTTTAAAATTTGATTTCAAAATATTTCTTTCGTGATGCCCAACGAACTCATCCTTTCTTTTAGAATGCTTGATTTTATAAAGCAAAACGGGATTTTTGTCTCTGTCCTGAGGAGAGTTGTCTGGAGAGTCACATATTATGTACAGGGTGTCCACGGGGACCACCGGCTTGGATAGATTCTAGAGCACAATTCAATTTTTAAGATTTTTTTTCGTGTTCCTACCTTTCGTCGCTAAAACGATATAACTCCCTCAATTTGCTGTAAATTCAAATTAGAGGGTATCGTTAGAAAGAATATTGAATTTCCTATCAGATAGGTGCCTGATCTTTTTTAAGAATTAAGATTGGAGACATGAAAACGCCCCCTGAAAAGAAAATGTTACCTAATTCGGGAAATCTTGAGTTTTTTCAATCGGGAATCACCCCACCCAAGTCCACCATAACACCACTAGCCCCTGCTTAGTAGTAGGTACCATTCTTTCCCTCAGTTATTCAAGTATTCCTCGTTGCTATCCATGATTTTTTAATTTAATTCCTATAACGTTTTATTAATATTTTAGTCAGAGTAGACAGCGTAGGAGCGGTTTCCCGTTTAATTAGGGTCAACCAATGCCACAAGTTCATGCGCCAAGTCAGGGTAGGTAAACCTCGACTAAAAACTGACTTAATCTTAGAGAAAAACCTTCTTATTTTTACAAGGCTTTAGTTCGCCACTCATTTTTTAATCTTCTCCTGCATTTCTTTCTTGATGTGCATCATTTTTATATCTAGTGAGTTGCTTTACACTATGAAATTAAATAGTCCATGCTCCTGCATCTACCTGGCTACTTTTCCAGCGAATGGTATGTTTGCACAAAGAATTCAACACCACTCCAGAGCAAGGGGTCTGAAGTTTTACTCTGCCATCCGTCGGAACCCAATTCAACCAAGGCAGCTGATATTTCACTTTGTTATGTTCTGGGAAAACTCCCGCAGTTGAAGAATTTTGATTACATTGTCCTCGGTACTGCAGTGGACAAAGGCACGGTCTCTTTAGAGCTCTCTCTGGCATATGAAAAGGCTTGAGTTCGAATTCTATCGAAGTAGAAAATATTTTTGTGCTGAAACAGTATCACACCCACTACTTCATAGCTCCAAACATTGACCAAGAAGCTAACTCCCGCAGTTGAAGAATTTTGATTACATTGTCCTCGGTACTGCAGTGGACAAAGGCGCGGTCTCTTCAGAGCTCTCTCTGGCATATGAAAAGGCTTGAGTTCGAATTCTATCGAAGTAGAAAATATTTTTGTGCTGAAACAGTATCACACCCACTGCTTCATAGCTCCAAACATTGACCAAGAAGGATGTCCATCAAGAATGACATGTTCTAACTGGGGGTACAGAGACAGAATCGAGGAGAAGAATCGTGAGAACTCTCATAGTATTCTCAAAGGGCACTGTGACATTCTGAAGAGGTGCAGCACATTTTGAAATATTTGGAGTAAAAACAAAGATGAGCTAAGAAATTACCAAAGTTCCGTAGAATTGTTCCTGTTAGGACAAGGAGTTGCATTTTCTGTTTCTTTTGACCTGTTGCAATCTCATCCTTTGAAATAACATATCCCAAATATTTTTTTCCTGGGATTGTGCCTATGCCGTATACGGTAGTGGTGCTTTGAGGGTTGAGAAATTGTAGATTAGGCTTCTCAAGTTTTAATTCCTTATATCGCTTAGCGCTTTCGCCTTTTCGGCCTCATCAGAGCTGAGAATCGTAGTATTGTACTTCATATTAGTAATAGTTGTTTGGGCTCCTCAACATCTCAGAAAGTACTTTTGTTACGTCGTGTTTGTTGAATAAAATTTTGGAAATCTGGGGGGTTTTATCACCCATTGTCTTTTTGTCTCCTTATGTATGTAAGGTTGTCGAAATTGCAGAGATTTTGGCGTTAAATTGAGAGATTGGAGGGAGGAGAAACATTTATTTAAACATAATTTATTCCTTTTATCAACGTTAAAAATAAATGTTTCTCCTCCCTCCAATCTCTCAATTTAACGCCAAAATCTCTGCAATTTCGACAACCTTACATACATAAGGAGACAAAAAGACAATGGGTGATAAAACCCCCCAGATTTCCAAAATTTTATTCAACAAACACGACGTAACAAAAGTACTTTCTGAGATGTTGAGGAGCCCAAACAACTATTACTAATATGAAGTACAATACTACGATTCTCAGCTCTGATGAGGCCGAAAAGGCGAAAGCGCTAAGCGATATAAGGAATTAAAACTTGAGAAGCCTAATCTACAATTTCTCAACCCTCAAAGCACCACTACCGTATCCCAAATATGTACCTACTCAACAAAGGTGGGCGAAGAATCGAAACTTCAGAGGATTCAGTTTACACTTTTTTCCTGGAACTACGTCAAAATCTAACCTCAAATTGGACGTGAATGCTGAAGGTGGGATATTAAATGAAAGATCATCAAAGTGTACCTTGACCGCCTGTGGCATGTCAAGGAGTTTTTGGTTTTTTCATCCTTTGGAGAACTTTTTCCATTGCTCTGTGGAATGAAGGTACGACAAAGGCCAAAGGTTAGGTACCCTTAGTAGCTATGAATTCCCTTCAGT
This sequence comes from Adelphocoris suturalis, assembly GCA_030762985.1. Lineage (NCBI taxonomy): Eukaryota > Metazoa > Arthropoda > Insecta > Hemiptera > Miridae > Adelphocoris > Adelphocoris suturalis. The sequence goes on from CM061040.1 coordinate 136,074,097, forward strand.
GGACAGAAGACTGTTTTTAGCGAATTTTTGAAGAAAATTAAGCTATTGCTCTCTCCTCAAAATTTGTAGAATGTGAATTTTTGAAAAACATATATGCAGAAATCCGTTTCAGGCTATTCTGAATCATATTCTGAAGTTTAACGCATTTTTTTTATGTATGTATGTATGTATATATGTATGTATGTATGTATGTGTCATTCCAGACGATAACTGTCCGTAGAATTGTGCTAGAAACTTCAAACAAATTTTAAAATGTTAAGGACACAAAACGAAAGTTCAAGTTCGTTGGCCAGCATGATCGGATTACCTACATCTTCGGGTTGAAATTTTCAAAAATGTAGTCAAAAATTTCAAAATAGCCTGTTTTTTACGATTTGTTGTGCGAAATAATTTTTTCAGCATACTAACATGTGGTATATTCGGAATCAGCGTAAAATTTCCTATAAGAATATGTATCAAGTTTTCAAAAATTTCAAAGTTGAAAAATCAGTCAAAAATCGAAATAATGCCGTTCGCTAGTTGTAAAAATCGGTAATATTAGCATGAAACATTGTCCAAATTCAGATTGAACTACTCTTATGGAAGTATCCCTGTATAACCAATCCTAGAACCATGCTGTTTAAAACGTAGGTAGTAGGTGCTTAAAAAAAAAAAAAAAAAAAAAAAAAAAAATGTAATCACAACTGATGAGTTTACTTTGGCAATGTGTTAATAATTTGATTCCATGTTTGTCTATCAAAATCATAAACTAAAATTTCTCAACACGATCAATAGCGACTGAAATGTCGAAGATTTCTTCAAAAATTCGCTCATGGGGTCATGCTGCATGACTGGACTTTTTCATTACCTACCTTCGTTGTTTACTGAGATCAGCCAGTAACCACTTTGTAGGCTAAGTGTAATGAACCATTTATTACCAGTGGAGTCAGGGGTGGATCTAAGTTGCAATTTGGGGAAGGGTCACCGGGGGCATGGAACACCCCCTAGGCAGAGGGAGGTCCTCCCCCCGGAGAAATTTTGAAATTTAAAACCCACGGAGGTGGTTTTGGAAGTATTTAAATATGTAGGTACATATCTAAAATATTGGCGTATACAAGAACTTAAAAATTAAAGTTTAACCCTACATTAGTTTACATTCACTGGGTAGAGCAGTAGTTAGTTATACGACATTTGTCTAGGATCGATCCTTAGTATTTAATTTTGGGCAGTGGGGGATCCCCCCGTAAAATGTTGGTGAATTGTAAGACACTAAAACGTATTTCTAGGCTATCTGGCAACTTAATACGATTAATTATGTTATGCAGGGCAAGCAAAATACACAAACTTCCAATTGAAGACCCTTTTTTTGTTACTCTCTTTTAGTTTCTTGCTACTTGTATAAAGAAGAGTAGTCTTGACTTAATTAGTTACCTATGAATTATATATGAAATAAAACAAAATAGTTCTCTTCTCCAATTTTACCCATTTTCCTCCAAATTATACTAACAAATTCCCTCCTCTATACTCACTATATCATCATTAAAATGACGGCATTAGTGAAAATTATGAATTTTCAATTTATTAAGCACTACTAAAGAGGAGTAAATAATACTGTTACACAAATTAAATAAACATGAAACTACTTTAATTATATACTTTTACATAGATAGTTCCTATACTACAAAACAAACTCTTGCCTCCGTTTCTTTTCGGCAAATGTAACTAGGTATAATAGATTCTGAGTCAATTGAAATATATCGATGGACGTTGAGAAGTGCCAATCCAGTCAGTCTTTCTTCACCCATATTAGCCCTAAGCCTTCTGGCGCTTCGAAGTAGAAAAGGTACCTACGCTCGGCGGTAGCTGCACTGACAGGAAGAGTAGTTAAAATTTTCAGTTTTGGATCACTCTACAATACCGAAAAGAGAGTAGATAAGTAGATGCCAAAACCCATTAGGTAAGGATATAAAATTGTTACATATAAATATTCCTGAAATATTAAAAAACATTTTACGATGCTAGGCCTACTAAGGAAAGATTTAAAATTATTTAAGAAAGAGTTAGCATTTGTGTTCTGCTTGTTTAAGCCAAATTGAATCTCAACCAAAGTTTTAGAACCAAAATTCCGCTAGGAAATCCCCGGTCTAATTTATAATTTTACTAGTTAAAAATTAAACCCAACTAAAATTTGTTTCCAGTTTGGGTGTTTCAAAACTCACTCAACTAGTGGAAACTCACTCACGAGCGTGTGGAAATGTACCTATTCAGCAGATGTCTGAGATAGCATTTTTTTATAAACAAAGGAACCTTTATCTGCTACCAGGGTACATACACCATATAATAACATATTTTTTTAAAGTATAAAAATGTAGTGAATTGTATAAAAAATTATAACAATTGTAGTGAATAATGACATTACAGATTCAGAATTATTCTAGAAATTTTTTCAATTTAATATAAATACCGATAAGAAATGAAAGGGACATGCGTAGCCACGTCGGATTACTCTAAAACAAACTCAATCTAAATCAGAAACTTTAGTTTTTACAAGTTAGTAGAAACCACTCATTCCACACAATCCACAAACAACTGAATTCTCCCATCCCTTCCCGAGTCCCTAACTTACGTTCGATCGTCCAGCAATGTTATGCTTATTTAAGTCCATCCTTGTAGAAAATGACATAAGTTACCTACCTACAAACTGCATGATGTGTTGAACATTCGTAAATATAAAACACAACAATAAATTACGAAATTATAAACTAAACAACTTATCATATTCTTGTTTTAGTGGAGCTTCTTGAAATCACATAGGTTCACAATAAGTATACATATATATTCAGTTGAAGTACACTGTGAAACCAAATATGAAATCTCAATAAAACGCGGCTTTCACCTTGAAATAGACTCCTGTGTGTCCATTGTCCAGTGCAGTCACATACCATTAATTTATCTTTTGTCAATTGACAAAGACTGTGAGGTCAATTAGTGTGTGTGATTGAAAGAACAATTAATGAATAGTCTTCATTAATTGTATACCTATTTTTTTAATTCGGAAAATATTGAGGGGGGTCATGAAGTCACCTACCAGTTTGTTAATTCTGAGGATTGGATGAGAGCTTTTCTCTGGAACAAGGAACAGGTCTAACCAGATGATTGACCACCACCCCCTCTCTGTTTTGTGGAGTAGAATCCTGTGACAAAAGGTCCAGAACGTCAGTTGTGGATAGGTGTGAGATTACCAACACAAAACCTGAAATACATCTTAATTTGGTTCTCGCGTTTTGTGAAAACACTACCTAACTCAATAAAAGTCCTTCTGCTCCTGTCTGTTGGTCAGGATCCAGCTCTGCGGTGCTGCTTTTTGTGTTGGTAATGCATTGTTAGTTCACTCTTTGCCCTATCACTATCAAATTTTCTGCTAGGTTCATCAATGCTCATGGTCCCCTGAGAAAATCGAGGCCCAAAACATTCTTCATAAATTTCAGCTCCCTACCATTTTAGGTACTACAGTAACCAACACCTATAATCAAGGAATCATTTCCACCAAATGGAGGAATCATTTGTCCAGAAATCGATTTATGAAGGCTCATCCTGCGAAGTATTCTGCTTTCCAACCTTTTCAATCTATATTTTCTCCCCTTTCAGTACCTACATGGCTTGGTGAATCTCAGCTTTCAGCAACTCAGTACCCTTCAATGTCGTCCTAATGTTGAGGTAGGTGATTGAGATGGGCAAGAGTAATTCCTGTAACACAATTATGTCAGCTGAACAATTGGGTTCAGACTCTGATAATTTTGAAAATACTTGCATACGTAGGGCCACATTTTGGGCTTCAATCGTGGATCTACGCACTCAGAATTAACTTTTTCATGGATTCCTTCCTTCCTAAAATAAAACACTATCACTCCCCTGACCAGTTAAGCATACCCCCAGCCCCGGCTTTTGGGTCCATCGCTCGCATTTATTTACAGTACGCTTTCAAGTCTTCATCTAGTAATTTAAATATACTTTGGAGCAATGGATTGGTTTAAATGTTGAATGTCTCCCATTTTATGCTTCCAAGCAGAAACTAAATTTGAACAAGAAAGAGGATGTTTTTCCTTGTGTAGCACGATTTAGGCAGGACCACGTAATGATATAGGCTTACCTTGCTGCCATTGTCCCATCCATTTAGAGTTGCTAATCATTAACTCAAATTGGAATCCCATTCCACACTTCCATCATAAGTTGGCAGCATCAAATGTCTTCAGTACGTGTTGGTTGTGTGGTTAGATGCAGAAACGGAAGCGGTAACACAAGGGATTGAATATTTGGAACGGGCCATTTGGAATTAGATTATTCAATGGTGGAAGAGCAGTTCATAAGTCACGCATCTCCAGTGGTAGGTCTCTCACCTCTGTCCTAATCTATAGGCCCTAGAGGTCATGCTTTTCTTCCGCGGATATTTCCTCTCCAAACGTCTCCATTAGTAGATGGAAGTCATGGAATTTCAGTCAGTAATTTCCCTCTTCTTATGAAGCCCAAAATACCCTAAACTGCACATGTTCAGTCCATACCACCTTCTCCTAAGTCAATGATGATCCTGCCACTATCAAAAGTTTTGTAAAACACAGGTAATTTTGCACTCCCCTTTTCTAAATAAACAAACTTGATATTGGCAACTAGACAATAAGGTTAAACATAGTTTAAAAGTAAAGCAGATTTCATTCATGACATCCAGCAAAACTTGCAGCTTAAACTAAACCAAACAATACAGTGAGTGACGGATTGGATGGAGGCACTCATGTTGTCAGTTGTAGTACCTATCACCACAACACAGACAGTCAGACAGTAAGCTGATCTTTTGGAACTTGTAGTGGTGGAAGGACATGCCAGCTGAAGACAAATCACAGGAACCGCTCACCATTTGAAACGAAGATGCTTATGAGAAGCGCTGAGGCAATTATGCTATAAGGGGGAGAGGTATGAACTGATGGAAGTATGGCTATGAATACAGACTATACAGAAAAGTAGTGCATAGAGAATTGCAACACAAATTATACAGTGTTTGGACCAGTGCCAGCGGCCCATGTGATTGCCCATGCGGTGCCAATTTATCTCCTGCCACTGGAGCTCAAGAAGCTTTATGAGAAGAAGTCAGAGATACCCTCTGTTGTCAGGAAAGAAGAGAGGAATTAAACTCTTCACATGTGTCAGGTTGAGATGCAACATGAAACCCGGAGCTGGTGGACCACCCTTCTGATTCAAGACCAACTTGAGTGTGTGGCTGGATATATATTTCTGAGTGAAACGAATAAACATTTTTTAAGACATTTTTTTGGTCACTTACTTGGTTACATCCTCCATTATCAATTGCAGAACCAGTAGTTTGGAAATACTCTCCGTAGCCTAACGATGGAGGTGGTCTATCTAGTTTTTCGTATTTGGCTTGTACAGTATTGATTTGCAAGTCGCTGCTAATACGGCCTGACAGGTTCGAACAAAGGGTGAGAACTGAATCAGGTGTTATGATACTTCCAATCGCCAGATATCTAGTTGTCACGACACCATCAGGGTCTGTAACCTAAAAAGTATTTCATACATTTATATGGTGTCAAGTTTACGGTATTAGACAAATTTTATTATTGAAGTTTGTTTAGCAAGCTATCTCGGTGGGAGTATGGCCGCAGCTCTATCACATCTGGCACTAATGTTGTGTATCATTAACGAGTTCGAAGTATTTCAACACAGTATACGCTACAAAACCTTTAACGAAAATCCGTCACGAAAGTAGCTCATTAATTTCTAACTATTTTCACTTTCATACAACCCATGTATGACCACAGAACTACGAGTAGGTATACCTATATGAATTTCATACACAGAGAACCAACTGGTAACCTCCCCCTTCTCCCTCCAAATTTGTTGGTTTACGTTTCAAAATAGGTACCTACGTAAAATCCAAAAATCAACTAGAAAAAAAAAAAAAAAAATATATATATATATATAAGTATATATATAATAATAATAATAATGATCAGTGGCGTAATTTGAGGAGGAGCAGGGTGGGCAGAGCCCCCCCACGATCACCGAGGATGTAGAAGTTCTTCTTGAAACGGATGCTGCATGAACAATAATTAATAATTTCACGTTACTAACGTCAGCAGGTACCAATTACGGTGAGTTCGAGAATGCAACCCGCAAAGCACGCCTGTTATGTGGGTCCAGTTACCTAGCAACTTGGAACGCTCCTCCAAGGCTGGTTCCAGGGAGGGCCAAACGCCGTGGATAATATAATTGCCCATAATGCCCATCCAACAGAAGCGAAATAACTACAGTAAAAATAATGGTATGCTGGATACTATAAAGTGAAACAATGGTGAAATTACGTCGTTCCCCCTCTTCTGAGGGGGGGGGGGGGGGCTTGCCCTTCCTCATTTCCCTCCTGGAAGCCATAAGTCATTTTTGCCCCACTCTCACTGCCCCTACCTTTCTCCACCTTCACAGCCCTCCGATTCACGTTCGATTGATCGATTCAATGCAGTAGCATCGATTGCGTCCTTCTTACCATCAATAAGTTTTCTATCTCATAAAAGTCTTCAATTGTCCCTGATTTTTGGTGTCCCAGTAGGAATAACGGTAAAATAAAATTAATAGAATCTTACACGGACTAAAAAATGTCTGTGCTGTGGTGATTGAAATATCCATAGTCGAATGGAAACGATTGAAAGAATCGATATGTGAACCAACCGATAAATCATTTTACTTCAGTTTGTTTACTAATTGTGATGTCTCTCATCAACGTTTAATGTCCTATATCCTGTATCTTATTCCGTGGTAATTGTCATACAATGTTTAACATGAAAGGAACCGTAATTAGTGTAAAAGTGAGTGCTAAAGTTACGAGTTATGAACCCCTTGGAGGGATACATCAAGATCTACAAAGACGATTGGATTGGAAACGGTAAGTCAATGATAAGCCTACTTAGTGCTCCCCAGTTCATGAGCATTTTCTCATAATAAAGACAGATTTAGTTTGGTAAGAATGTTCTTTTTGTGTCCATCAAAAGAAGGGTTAATTACCTACCTTAATTTAAGGTACGTAAGGTTATGCTGTAAAAATAATACAATGTGTCTGCGCTTCCCTATTCGTCAACCTACATAATGATTACTTTTATGTTCATTTTCTCTCGGTAGGTAGGTAGGTACCTAAGACTCAAATTCAAATTAATTCTAAAGTGACTGTTTTCGCTTAATTTTTTTCAACAATGAACCTTTGCAATCAACCATTTCTCCTCTGCGAAATCAGATGGGTAAAAATACCGATTGTCACTTCAAGGTTCGTTCGGGACAAAGTACAAAATAAATACCTATTGTGCGTCGTACTAAGCATAACGCTTTTTCCCATCTACTTCTTACATTCTCCTCTTCGTTATAATTTATTATATATCAGATTTCCATTGATTTTATATGACCCGGACTTTTTGACAAGGACTTTAAATTTGGATTTTCGGTTTTGTGCAGATATAAGGTATAATTTCGGTGATTTTACATTTACTTTGCTAATTGCTAAACTTCTGGTGCAAGTGGCGAGCGCGAATGTATTTTTCCTGAGATCTACTTAAAAAATTATGAAGAACATCATTCAGGGGAAATGAAGGGGTGGGGGGAGTAACCTTTCCGTGGGACACCCTGTATACATGCTACAATGCCCTCTTTGTGACTAGTAGTACCCACCATACATATTTATACTATAGTTACATATATAATCTTTGGCTGTTGTTGTTGCCCCTCCGTGATAAATTGCTTTGCTACGCCACTGATAATGATAAAACCATCCGTCCTCCGCAGCTTTTTTTCGGAACTGTTGAACCTAAATGTTCATAAAACTTTGGTCAAAAATCATATTTGGGGTCTAGTTGGTCCCCAAACGTCGGTGGTCACTTTCTATCAACACAGGGTGGTCCCAAATGAAAATTTTCAATTTCCCTCAACGAATTTCATATTTTCCCGATACAAACATTTATATATTTCTTTAAATTCAATCAAGTATTTTTTCCAATGATTTTAATATATAAAGTGAAATCTTTAACATTTCTGAAACTAAAATTGTGTGAAAACGTATCGGTAAGTAATGCATGCATTACAGGGACGTCCCTATGAATGGATTTTATATAATTTTGGTGAGATTTAAAATAAGAGAAAAACAAAAATATCATGACTTCTCGGACCCCCCCCCCCCCACCCCCAATTAACTCTCTCCACCGACACCGAATTCCTATCATAAGTATGAAATGTGAAACTCCTGACATAATTTCCAAAACTAGACCAAATTGACAATTGAATTGAAAAAAGATCACGAAAATCTGACGAGAATAGTAAAAACATCACGATTTATTATTATTACCCCCTCCATTCACCCTCTTCCATATTGAAATTTGAAACTCTTGATCTACCTTCCAAAACTAGACCGAATTCCTAGTTGAACAAAAAAAAAGAATCCTGAAATATTATATTAGTTATAACATCATGATTTATTACTATTACCCCCTCCATTCACCCCTCTCATACCTAATTAAATTTGTAATTCCTGATGTGCGATCCGAAACTAGACCGAATTCATAGTGGGACAAAAAATGAATCACGAAAATCTGTTGGGCATTGTTAAAACACAAGGATTTATCAGTTTACCCCCCCCCCCCCCCCCCATTCACGCCCCTCTCGTGATGAAATTAAAAACTCTTAATATTCGTTCCAAAACTGAACCGAATTCTTAATGGAACAAAATGAGAATCACGGAAATCCGTCGAGTTTTCTAGCTTGGGCAGCTAGAAATAATTGGAAATAAGCGTCTGAAAGAATCGGCAATTGTCTCCTCCACCCACCACCTTGACAACAAATCCGAAATTCCCAAGGTTTATTGTAAAACTAGATTAAAATTGGAATCGAACCAAATAAGAATCATGAAAATTGGTTGAGAATTGTAACCTGGGTGGCGTCGACAAAATTTGCCGAAAACACGTTTTTCCGGATGTACCCCCTCCATTCCCCCCTGTTCAATCGTGAAATTCGAAATTTCCGAGGTTTGTTGCTCAACTAGACTAAAATTGGGACCGAACAAAGAAAGAATCTCGAAAATCGTTCGAGAATTGTGGCCTGGGCAGCGTCGACAATATTTGTCACACACACACACACACACACGCACAAACTCACACAGACATACACCTACGTTTTTTTTTCACAGGTTCGGTCTTAAAAAGGTCTGAAACGGATTCGTATGTGGTTGTATTTTTTCCTCATGCTTGGGTTGTCCCCCCACCCCCTTGGATCAATTCCAATAGGTCGTCCCTCTCAAAAAAGAAGACTTGCCTGTATGACCTAGCTTCTGAGGGACGTACTAAAAAGAAGTCAAGACCATGTGAGCGAAGTTTCTTTTTTTTTCATTAAATAATATTATAGCTCGGAAATTGCCAACTATAAAATTATAGCACAAAACGCACCAAGTTGGGTGGGCAGTATAGCTTCCTCACATATTGTAACATGGACCTGTAGTGTTGGTTGATGAACAAAGTACTAGTCGAAATGATTGATAAGTCGACGTTATAAGAAATTAATGTTTTCGCATGCGCACAAACTACTATTAAACTAATGGCAATTAAATTTATAGGGAATGTCTAGGAGCTAAACCGCACATAACTTGACAATTTTATAGGGGAAAGTGCCTAACATGGTACAGTTCCTAATTTGGCACTCTGCAAGATCTCCTCATCTAAGAGAAGAAGCCTGGTGAAGATTACATGAACAACGAGCTTAATGGAACAGGCCACAAAATAGCAGGTCAGATCATCAAAACATAACCTCTTACAAACTCCACACAACTTGTTGCAAACTCTAGCCTGTTAAAGTTTTTTGTTCCTATTTTCGTCTCCATTTTTCTAGTTTCAGGTAAGCGATTTTTTATATTTTGATTATCAGAATGGTTTGGTCTTCTAATAAAGAACAAGAGGAAGAAGTTGTTTTTGCCATATATTCATTATGCACCCTGCCAGCTCTGATTGTTAACGACTGCCAAGTTTTCCCAACATGGCAATAGCTAAGATTCCTATTATGGCACTCGTGTCATATTAGGACACAGTTGGTTTTTTGGCATTTTCTTCATCACTGTGTGTTTTTCCTAGTTTCTCTTTGTTCCCTTTTGTACTTTATTTGCTTTATCGGCCTTGATTACACGTGTTTGTATCTGTGTCGGTTTTTGTATGGCCTTTGGTGGAATCAGTGGGGTGTACCCCCACGAAGGCACCCCCCCCCCCCCCCCCCCCCCAAGGCCCCGATCAAGGCTCTGGGTGCCTTGATCGGTGTTTGTATGAGTTTATGTATGCGATAAACGCAACCACACTCCAATGGCTGGACCAATTTGAATGAAAATTTATGTAAAAATAGACAGTTCTTGGGATGATTTTAGCCGTATTTTAAAATCCTCCAAACCTCCAGTAACATCCTAAATAGGGAAAACCTAACAAGTCATCCTAGTTAACAACACTCAGTTGTAATTATCGAAATTGCTTCACAATGCGAAGCTATCTTTATTTTACACGAGTGGGTAAAGTAATCCTCTCCTGTTCACTCTAGAAATTTTAAATTCAATAGAGAGCTTATGTTGGACATCATGAGATGAATTGAATCACGGGCTCCATCATGATCAGCTGAGTGAGCTAAACCCTCTCCTGTTCATCCTAGGAAATCAAAATTTGACAGGAGCCTTTCTGGGGCACCAAGAGTCGAATGAAATGACGGGCACCATCCTAATCAGCTGAGTGAGCTATATTCTCTCCTGTTCATCCTTGGAATTTGTAATTTCATTGGAAGCATATCTAGGACAACTATAGGCGAAGTGAAATAAACATAGGCACTTGTTTTCACTAGTCAAATGAAAAAAAAAAAAGACTGGAAATCAAGCTTGTTACAAGGATTTAGCATTAGCGCATGCGCAGCAGTTACTAATGGTATCATTATGTTGAAATTGATATGGAATGATCAAATCGTCTGCTCCCAACTTTCTTCCAAATTCGAGTGAGATCGGTCAACTAGGTTGGGAGGAAATTATGTTAAATACGTCAAAAATGCAAACACCAAATACGCAAAACAAATGCGCACGCAAACGCATACGTCGCATGCATACGTCAAATGCGTTTCTGATATACCGATAATATATTACATATGCCCTCTCTTAAATCCAACAGAAAGTGGGCGAGGAATATTTTTTCCCCAATTTATATTAGGCTCGGAAGTGTTGTCACCCAAACGATGAATTCAGGGGCAGCCCCTTTTTGGCGGCGCGTGTGGCGGTTCGGGAAATATCCGGAGGAGCGCCCTGCTGCTATCAACATCTTCAGTTGAGTTTGAAGTTCCATCGAAAAATGCCGTAGGTAAGTCCAACAGCAGATTTTTCTCGTAATCAGGGTATAATAAACGCAAAACCGTTGCGTACCTTTATTGTTCATCATTCCTGTCACTTGTTTTTTCCATATTTAAGCATTACAAAAAAACGTTTTAAGCAGGGGAGGTAGTATTTCCAAGGAGCACGAATTCAACCAGTGACTCAGAACAGTTGTAAAAACCAATATGGCTGCCAACTGAACAGTAATGTGCGAAACGTCATTCCTGTCACGGTCAGTTCTGTCACGTGACAGGACCTGACAGTGTGTGACAGGAATGACGATTTTTATTCAGTTCTTTCGTTCATTCTTTTTGCTCCTTTCAACCAACATTATGAGCTTCGCAACTTTTAAATCCTCTGTAGAATTCACATTCCCAATACAAAATTAATTTCAAAAAAGGGTTTCCGTTTTTTTAGCCTTTTTTTTTTTTTACGGGTTATTGAAATCTGTAACGACTGTTCGGAAACGTGCTTTTAGCGAATTTTCTTAGAAAATGATGCTATTGGAATGACTCCGAAAATTTTAAAATAAAAATGTTCTTCATCAAAATCTGTTTTGAGGCATTTGAAATGATTCCTGAATTTTAACACTTTTTTATTTGTATATAAATGTATATATGTGTCATTCCAGACGATAAGTCTCGATAGGATTGAGATAAAAACCTTGTTCTTCCGCCAAAAATTAAGAATTCCAAAAGAAAGGATTAATTTGTTGGACAACACTTTTTGAAAACAGTAAATTGGTCAAATTTCCAAAAAATGTACTAAAAAAATCACAAAAATTACGGAACCGGCTAAAAATGGTTAAATTTATATTTTTTTAGCAGAATATTACTCAAAAAAAGTTTATCAACCATGACCAAGGTCATTTAAAAATTGAAGCTCAAACTTATGCTGAAAATTGTACTCAAATTTCATCATAAAGTGTGCTAAAAAGTCGATAAAAATTTTAAAAAAATCTAAAAACTCAAAATCTTTGTATAGAAGATTATTTTTTACAACAAGTTTTTTCACAATAAAATTAATTGGTAACAGTTTCTTTACGCACAAACTTCTCAAATTACAACTTAATTTAACTGAAGTGTAATACGATAATTATGGGAAATTCGCTCATATGATCATGCTGGAAGACTGGAACTTTTTTTTTCTGTTAGTAACCCATGTTCTACTTCAGTTCTTTGATATTAGGTAGGTATGGATATATAATTGGGCATTACATAATATTATTTTCCAGGTTTTCCTTTTTCTGCGCATCTTAATTCTCGTTTTTACAATTTTCAGTCTTCAGAATAGCCCCTCAGAAGAAGAAAGAAACAGCAGAAAAAATAAGAAGAAGAAGCGAAAAAAGATGTTTCCCCTTTGTTTTACTGGACAATGACACATTTTTGTTGGTTCTTTATACTCAGTAAAGTGTTCTATTTTTGATCTACCTATTAGGTGAGAATTTTTAAATGTTAAACAAATTTGCTATCCTGTAATTTTTCTTGTCTATTTTTGATATTTTTGCGTTTTGTTCCTTGTTATAGTTCAGTTTCTTACATATTTCTCAGTAAATCTCTTTATAAATCTTGTTCCTAGGTAAGTTATTTATATTTCTGCAAGAGAATAGATTCAGACTGATCTCTACAGTTGGTCGCATCTACTGTCCTTCCTATATGACCGAACTTCTCTTCGTTGTCAATAGTTGAAATATTTTAAATGTTCTAAAGAATTTTGTAATAAATAAAATATTTTCTACGAACCTCCCGTGTACTTTGATCTCCTTTCAGGTCTTATTGTATGTGAATGCATACATTAAATTATGCTGGACACCCTCTTTAGTTCAGATCTGGTCATTTCTGTCACATGTTAGTCAGTTCTGTCACACTGCATAAAACACTCATAAGTATTCTATAAAACGAAATTTCAAATGATCCCCTATCACATCTTCTTCCAAAAGATCTTCTTTTGTAGCTACCGTCTTTGAATGAAATGTCATCTTCTTTAATTGTACTCTATATGTAATATAAGATATGTGAGAATGAAATTGACCATCAAAACCGTAAAAAACTGAAAAATTCTTTAATTGAAAAACTATGCTCAGCAGACATTGCCGCAAATAATACCAGACTTAAGCGAAAAAAAAAACCAACAACGAGAACTTCAGAGTGACTTTGTTAATGCGTCGTTGCTACGTTTGCGAATGCCCAGAGTGAAGTGTTGGTTTGAGGACAATGCAGCTGAGAGGGACCATCTACACCTTACCCGCAGATTCGCTGGAAATTTCATCAAGCTCGGATGAAAACAGTAGAAATCATGCTTGTTACAAGAATTTGCGGACACTCGACAGACACACACACAGACTGACACGACGGTACCGGCTGATTGATGTGAATGGTCTAAATCGTAAAATGCGAGTGGAAATTTCGATTTTTGAGACAAACAATTTTTCATTTCCGGAAAATAAAAAATAAAAAGTGATTTTCTAGATTTTGTATACTTATGACTAGTATGTTTATGAACATTGTATAAATAATTATTTGATACCTACTGTTTACACTGGTTTTTATTCTGTTTAATACAATACCAGATTTTATAAATATACACTTTAAGCGTTAAACAAGATTATGACTCATTATAATATGTCTGTTTGACGTTAAAATGGATTGAAAAATAAGGGGAACTTATATGGCACTACTGCCATATAATATAGCTGGTGAGTCATATTAGGTCATAATATAATATAGCTGGTGAGTCATATTAGGCAACCCTTCCCAAAAAACTAGAAAATGACCTTTTTTACAAAATGCTAATTTTTCTCATCGAACAGCAATTTTAGAGTATGAGTACACGTATAACCAGTAAATTTTGCTTTGAAGATTTTAGACCAATGAGTGGTTCAAAAACGGATCCAAAAAAAAAGGTGTACCATAATAGGGCACTTTCTATTCTAGTCTGTGTCGATCAATTTTAGTTTTGCGCATGCTCTATAGAGTTATTACTCCACCAATTGCGATATAACATAGGTTATTTTCCTGAAACATATGCCCATCTACTCCCCGAGTTTGAATGAAATCGGATCGATCTAGATGATAAGAAATCGACGTTATAGTAAATTAACGTTTGCGCATGCGTACAGACCACTATTTATTTGACGGCAATGAAAGTTATAAGGGACTTTCTAGAAGCTATCCCGCACAGGCCCTGAAAATTACATCAAAATCATTCTATTAGACTCAGAGTTTTGCCTGTGTCAATCGGTCTCAATTTCACGCATCGCAATGGTTATTACTTTACCAATCGCGGTATAATTTATAGGGCATTTTTCTAGAACATTTACCCAATTCCCTACCGAGTTTGAACGAAATCGGACCAACAGATGATAAGAATAGACGTTATGAGAAATTCACGTTTGCGCATGCGCACAGACTACTGTTGATTCGACGGCATTGAAAATTATAAGGGATCGTTTAGGAGCTAACCCGCACAATCCCTGAAAATTTCATCAAAATCAGACTGAAACTTGGTATAGTTTTGGGCGTGACAAGGATTTACCACAGACAGAAATCAGACAGACCGACACGGTTGGTACCAAAGCCAAAATCTGAAACGCAAAAAGCAAGTGGAAATTTTGATTTTGGACAACAATTTTTTCGACTTTAATCACGAACACAAAGCTACTATTTTTATTAAAAACCTAAATGCAATACAGTAGGCACAAAGTCTTCTGGACATCGAATTTAGGTTTCTGTGAGAATGAACCATATAGGGATAGGGATAAGTACTGGTTTATTTAACATAGGTACAACTTTCGTATTGAGCATGGCGTATGTAGATGTGTGTGTGTATATATATATGTATATATATATATATATATATATATATATATATATATATATATATATATATATATATATATATATATATAGGTACCTACCTAATGTGTGCGTAGGTAGACGAATTTTCTCTTACCAACTCCTTAGACGAGACTCTAACGAGGAATGCCATGAACTTTGCCGGATCCAACAAACATTCTTTCGGGTCATAGGAGTAAATCCCCAAAAAACTAAAAAAGGAAAGAAAGACAGTTTTCTTCATTTTACACTAAGAAAAAGCACTTGACGTCGAGTTGTGTGAATCCGATCAATTTGTAACGCCAAGTAAAATTCGCACAGTAAAACGTAGGAAACTTCTGCGACAGTACGACACGACTGTGAAACCCGCCTTGGAACTCAATGGGAAAGAGTCAAAGCAGTGCTTGATCCTTGTTCCCAATCTTGAGATGTAAGTTTGTAAGCTTTGTTTGGCGCACAGCCGGATGTGTTGGAAATGGCTTTGTTTCATTTTTTAACATATGTTTAGTACCAAGTTTCTATGGAAGTAGCATGGAAGATCAATAGATGAATGAAGTACGGTATAGGGAATGATCAAGGTCAACGAATTTGTTTTTCCTAAAATTTGGCATTAGCCGGAGGCCGTAGCATGAAGCGCTTATCTTCTCCTTCTTTATCTTCTTCTTTATATTAATAAAGTAAAGTGTCTGTATGTGGGTACCTCCATAACTTTTGAACGGATTGACCGATTTGCGCGATTCTTTTTTAAAATGACCAGCCACTTCCGGCGCAAAATATAGGCCAAATCAAAATTGCGCAACCCCTGCTCATTAAGGGGTAGTTGTGAGGGGTGGGGTAGAAAACGGGAAAACCCTTGTGTGGGCTCAAACGAAAGTCCACGACCAGGGGGTTTCAATTCCAGCTACCATAAATAAGAACATACGCCACACACGTTAAACCTACCCTTAGGGATCTACTGTTTGCGAGCGAAGCGAGCAACGGAAATTTTCAATAATTTTCATTTTTAAATTTTTGAGTCATTGCAATTGTTCATTTCTTACGAAAATTCGCTAAAAAAAATTCGTCCGTCAGTCATCCCCCGTCTAAAGCGACTACCATCCGAATCCACCCGACCAAACTTTATGAAACTTGGGTTAAAAATCACTTTTGGGGTCTAGACGATCCTAGAAGTTCGGAATAAATTTTTATTAACCCTAAAAGGTAAAAGTAAACATTTTTTTGCTTGTTAATGATAAATATAATCCCAATGAATCGATTAAAGCCATCTGCAGCGCTGTACGTCGGATTTCATGAAAGAAATCATGCGCTGCTAGCGAATCTATTGATAAGCCAATCAATCTCTAAATTCCATCAATGAACGTTAGAGAGTGGGACCGGATTGCATAAAAATTGCCTTGTAAATATCAGCTGATATAACTCCAATGGAATTATCAGGGAAGATAGTTCCAATGGAATTTATTATTCTAACTTTGCGAAATCGAGTTAATTAACTATTGTCCGCGTGGATGTAATAGTGAAGCATTGGCAGATACTTATTTCATCTCATAAATTTATTGCTTCTGATTCTACCTACAGGTAGGGGAAGCAGTGTTTTCACTTTTGAGAGATGAAAAAGTTTTAGTCCCCAAAAAAACAAAGGTTGTTTCTCTATTGCCCTGGTAATTAATTTTGAATGACATTAATTTTCCTTTTCAGGTGACCATGTCACACAGGCATATTGATGTCAACCTACGGATTTGCCGATTGAAATGGACCTGCTTTGTAATATCAAGAATTCAATATCAGAGCACACTGATCAGTTGTTGGGCCTCCAAGCCTTACCTATTTATTTCTTAATCGTCTTATGATGCTGAAACCTGAAATATAGCAGTAGGTAGCTGCTTTTTGGAGATCTGAAATACAGTTACAAAGTATGGATGGACTCAGATCAGCTTCGGAACCACTGATGCTAATTTCTTTCCTGATCGACGGTGCTTATTTAGATGGAGTTCCTTCGGGAAACAATTACGAGGTACAGAGGCGCACTGATCAGCTGAGGGGCCTCTGAACTAAATATTTATTCTTTCCTTGCCTATCGACCTGTTTTATGGTTCCCAACTGGGTCGATCGCATAGAGGTTCCAGCTGGGTCGCAATTGCCTTAAGAAGTTGAAAGTAAAATCGGGGAAAAATAGTATTTACTGTACGGGTGAAAGAAAATAAATCTATACGCCGTTGAAATTGTCCTCACAAAAACAGCTATTCTAGCTTCAACCCCTTCACTCAACTGGTTCACTGAAGCTCATTTTATGAGCTCCTTTGTCAAAAACGGGAAAAAATAAACATTTTTCGAGCCAGGCATTCCAGCTGAAAGATGACAAGCCTACCTGCTTGATTTCTTTGGTATTAACACCTCAACAGTACCTACCTTTGAGTTTAATGTGCGTGTTGGGTACTGTTTATTTGGGTATACCTGGTGAAATCCGGCCTTGGAAAAATTTATTGTACTTTAGTTTTTATCCAGAGTTATTCTAATAATTTGTTCGTACCGAAATTATTTATTATTCTTTCTTGAGTAATAAATTTAAAAAATCAAATATATTTCATATGCATGCATTTGCGAAAACTCATTATACCGTCCTTAATTAATTAAATGATGGCTGAGATGACTAAAAGAGATTAAAACGGTGCAGTATGAAATCTGAGGTTTGGAATATAAAACTCGTTGGTCGAGAGCCTCGAAAATCTCCACTAAGTTGTAGTTGGGAACCACTGGTTTATCTCTATCGAGAATCCTTCAAGAGTGAAAGATGTATAGCAAGCGACCCGCAATACTGTAAAGTTGTGCGGGCAATTGCATACCCAGCTTTCACCGGAGGGGTGACATAGTGTTGGTACAAGAATATTGGTATGTTTCTGAGCCATTTGATTTGTTTAATGTGATTATTTATATTTATAGAGATGAAAGACTTGCCCTCAACGCTTGATAGTGAATTTTCGTTGAAAATAAACAATTGCAATGGCTCAAAAAATTTAAAATCTGAATTTTTGAAAAATGTCTTCATAGAAATCTGGTTTGGGGCATTCTGAAACGAATCCTAGTGTTCAACACTTTATATAAATATATATATATATATATATATATATATATATATATATAAGTACTTAGTATACTTTTTGGGGGACCCAAAAAAAAAAAAAAAAAAAAAAAAAATATATATATATATATATTTATGTGTCATTTCAGACGACAACTCTCCTTGGATTGAGATGCAAATTCCAAGTATTAGTATTAGTATTCCAAGTAGTATGCAAAGTCAAGTTTCCAAACGAAAGGATGAGTTCATTGACCAGCAATTTTCGTGCACACTAAGTTGGTCAAATTTCAAAAATGAACTTAAAAAAATCAATAACAATGGCTAAAAACCGCTAAAAAACGTCAAATTTATGTACAAAATTATGCTGAAAAATGTATTTGAAATTCATTAAAATTTGCTAAAAAAATCGATAAAACAGCAAAAAATTCTAACATTTCAAAACCTCTATTTGGATAGCAAAATATTATTCAGCATACTTTCTTTATTTTTTCATAAAATTAATAGTTACCAATTTCTTTACGCTCAAAAAGCTCAAATTTCAAAACAGTAAACATTATACATGACAATAATTCACGAAAATTCGTTCATACGATCTTGCTGCACGACTGGAACTTTTTTTTTTTTTTTTTTTTGAAATGATCGGAATTTACCTTTATTATATCAAGCCTTATAAATAACAAAATCGCGATAGAAACCCTGAAACGAACAACAGAAATTTATTGCTTTTAGCAGTAGCCAGCACCAGGCCGGAGGGGGGGGGGGGGGGGGCAGTGGTAAAGTGCATATAGGTATTAGCCAAAAATAAATCAGCTTTATGTACCTGAAATGAATTCGATTATTATACCCCCCGAATGGGAGGGACTTATTTATAGCCTAGTACGGATAGTAGGATTCTTTGCCCAGCAAAATTGTCGCTCTGGAAATCGTGTACGCATCTGTTTTGAATCTGAGCCATGTCAAACGCGTCGCCCTTTCAGTATTCCAGTAGCTCTGTACATCACTTTTCGGAGTAAGAATAATGCTTAAAAGCAACCACGAAATGAGGTTTCGAAATTTTGTTGGTATAGGCCCAGTCGGTTTTGAATATCTTCTGGGAATGGTCAGACCACGTATTTCGAAAAAGGAGACAGCTCAATCAGTTGTAATGTTGAATCTGTAGTCCACATTATCGCTATTAGTCCGGGCGCCAGGTCGAAAAATTCAGAACGAGCTGGAAGGTATTTTGAAGTTGATTAAATTTCTACAGGTCACTCGAGGGTTCTTTGGGATGACAGTGCTGAGTTTTCGACCTCGTGGTCTTGTGCTAACTTGGGTAGGGGGAAAATTCCAAAAAATTTCCTAGTTTTTAGCGGTTTTTCGCCAATAACTTTAAAACATCGCGTGTAACGGAAAAACTTTCTGAATACAACTTGAAGAGCATTAAATTTCTTATAAAAGCATCGATCATTCATTCATTCGGTGAAATAAAGTTTGGGGGGGAGGGGGGTTACTTCTGGGACCCCCTGTATAACAAAATAAAAAACGTTGTAACAATGTAGTACTGGAAACTTGAAAAAAAAGTGAAAACGTCCACCTGGCTTTCAGCAACTCCCCTTAAAAAGCATACCTTTTGTCCTCGAGTGAATTTTGAGATGCTTTAGCCATCCGCAACATACGAACTCTAACGGACATGCCGAAATCATGCGATGGCTGCAGACATGATCACTGCTTCACAGTGGCAATACGGCACAACGAAATACGGGATATGTGGGGGGGGGGGGGGGGGGGGGGAGTGATTAATATGGCCTAGGGAAATTGCTGCAAGGAACCTGTGATTGCTGAAGCCTCTGGTTCTGATCCTGGCCTTAGAGGAGATCGAGGAGTGTGGGAGCCTCAACGAGCTGCGTTGTTTGATGTTCGTGTTGTAGAGACCGACGCACACTGAGAAAAACGGCCAATCCAGGTGGACATTGCTCTCGTCTAGACACACCATCCAAAAAACTTGAAATTTTGAGGAAAAGTTCGTAAGATCATCCCTACTACGGGGGGGTAAGGAGAGACGTGGATGTGGATGGCCGCAGCAGCGGTTGCGACAGTCGTTAGCGTCCACTAAGCGACTTCCTTGCAACTTCGTCAAACGGACCCGTGTTTGTAACGGTTTAATATGTTATTAGGGATGCTGAATCGAATGAAACCACTTTCAGAGCTCCAACTCTCACCCTAATCGACATTACTGATAATTAACTTTAGGAAAAATCGAAAATCCACTTTTTATGGCTGTAAATCTTAGTTGAAAACTATCTTCGCCAGCTGCATCAAAATCTGCATTTAAGTACCTACCTATATACTGGACCAAGGACTCAGAAGTAAATTGTAAATGTTCATAAATATCCACTTCTATCCTTTATTGATTTGTACAATTAGCACATGGGATGAAAGGTGGAAAGGGGGGTAAATTTGAGCAAACAGTACTTCAGTAGAAACTGTTTATGAAGAGAGTAAACAAATCATGCCATTTCTTAACAAGTGGAGTTCAAGTTTCTCAACATAGTATATAGAATACATATTGTCACAGTTTTGAACTTCATGGTGAAATTTAAAAATATAAATAAAATCAAGTCTTCTAGAATTTAAATTGTAAATAATTATAATCGTAAAATTATAATTGTAAACTTATAATCACTACAGCATCCCTTTCGCCACGGTCGTGAGCAACCCACACATCTAACAGCTCCTTTTTTGAGAAAGCCATTCACCTGAAAAAATTCGTAACAATTCAAAAATTAAGAAAAATATGATTCAATTTTTCTTAAAAAGGTGATTTTTTAGGCAGTTAAAATTTTTCTAAATTCAATTGCCAAGCCGTATGGTTATGCATTTTTTTTTTTTTAGGTATAGTTTGAAACTAAACCACTGACAAGGTAAACAAACCCGATCAAAAAAAACCAGGTGTGCTAAAGACCACACGGGAGAAGTGTAAACTTCTATGACGATTTTCTGCTAAATATAATAAATATAAAATATATTATGGAAATGATTTTGGTTGCCGAAAAAATCTTTCCACTCTGTTGGGATGTTGGAAACTAAAATCGGACATTACTTTCCATTCTGTTGGGATGTTGGGAAAGTAAAAATGGTCAGGCTCCGCCCCCGGACCCTCGGTAACTTTCCGTCTTGAGCCTTCGGCTAAAATACTAAAACATGGAACATGCTTTCTTCCCGCTAATTCGTGAATGTAAATAAATTTAAAACTACGACAAAATGTTTTAAAAATCGAAATTAGAACAGAGTACCTAAGTAGGTAATTTTCTGTTATGGTGCGCGTCTACAATTACTATAAACAAGATTAACTTCTCAACCAAGTGACAACAAAACAAGCGGCATTGTTTACTATATTCATTTATAACATAAATAAATATAAAACTACGACATAAATAGAAGAACAAGTACGAAAGAAATGCGTGATAAATTGAGAGCTTTCCAACGAGTGGAGAACGATTTTTGTCCATTGAAAAATAAAGAAGTATCATTTCCCCAGCAACGGCTTGGTTGTGCGTGAAAATAATAAGAAAAAAATGCCACAGTTCCTTTGAGCCTGACAGCTAAAATTAAAAAACATGAATATGCTTTAGCCGTACACGACTCACTCCTCGTCGATTCTCTGAACCCGACCCCCCATCGGCCTCTGAACTCTGTTTATCATTCTGCCATCAATCCTAAAACATGGAATCATGTTTTAGCTCCTCGCTCTCACTTTATTATAGAAATGATCACGACCATTGAGCTCTTGTGAGATGATGATCTCCTAATAGAAACTCGCGAGTAAACATTCACTTTATTATAGAAATGATCACGACGATTGAGCTCTTGTGAGATGATGATCTCCTAATAGAAACTCGCGAGTAAACATTCACTTTATTATAGAAAGAGGCTAAAGAGGCTACATACGAAATTACAGCTTCCTATAGTGTAAAGTATAGAAATTACCTACTAAAATGATTTAACCACCGCTTCACAAATCAAACTGTTCTCGCAATATTCGGATCACCTGCTATGAATCACATAATCGAAACACCAGCTCAATGAAATCATCAGAAATTAACAAGCGGTTGCAATCATGTTCACAATATCAATAATTGAGAATGATCACCTGTGTGTAAACAATTATTCATATAACCATGCTCATAACTCAGCTTGTTGGCCACGCACTTCGCAGTAGTTAATATAGTATGGTTGGATAAATCGAGAGCTTTCGAACGAATGGTCAACGAATTTTGTGGGATGAAAAACGACGAAGTATCATATCCCTAGCAACGACTCGGTTGTAAGCGGAAATCATCACAATTATTGGCGCTACTTTCGTTGCACTCTCATGGGACATTTTTCGGTAGTTAGGTCACGGCTAAAGCATGCTAAAACGTGACGGTAAAATCGTGTTCACACCCCGCTAAATTTTTTGACGCGGTGCGCCTATAGAAGTTTACACCTCAAAATTTACAAGACTCCAAAAATTGGGTTTTCACATATTTTAGAGCCCGAAAGCGTTGTTGATTTTCCGGGTACTTCTAGGCTAGGTATGTAAAAATCTTTTAAGTTGTAGCATACCTTCTAGACAAGTGAGAACGCTTCAAAAATAGCCTCTGCTGTATAGTGAGAGACGGCAGAAATCACAATGAGGGTCCAAATATGCACTGAGTAAGGAGCTGCATTTCGGCTTGGAATGAGCCGCATGTTTGAACCATGCGTTACTACGTCAAATGTGATTTGTAATACAGGTTTTATCTAGATAACCATCTATGAAAAGAAGGTAATGTTCATCGTTTGATCAGTTGATGTAAAATTTGGGTCCAATGTTCACCTAGATTGGCCGTTTTTCACAGTGTGCGACGCACCCTCGTTTGAGTCCCACCCCGTTAGCGTAACTCTCACTACAGCTGAAACTGAGAAGAAGAGGAAGTATCTCCAGGCATGTGAGCAGCGACACTAGCTGCTCCTTTGCACTTTTGGTGTGCTTAGTTGATGGTGTTCTCGCCCCCCAAATGCATGTGTTTATTAAGTGTACTCAGAAAGGCTGGCCGAAAAGTGGCACAAGAACATAAGGGTAGTACATGGTTGGCTTCGGGCCTGGCTGGCTTTCTGTGTTGCGAGAGCAGCCTCAAATTAGCCTCCTGCAACTACATGCTGCACCAGTTGGCTGGCTCTGTGTCACAGGATGTCCTTCGGACTGTATAGTTTGCCTGCTTTTCAAGCAGGGTTTCATATGGAGTTTTGGTATGAGGCAATTCGGGACATGCAGGTGAGGTCTTCATTCAACAGGAGAGGGCTATCAGAATTTGCGGGCTATCCCGGAGTCAGAGTTGCCGTGGAAGCTTTCGCACCCTGGGAATCCTCACTGTTCCAGCCCTTTATGTAAGAAGCAATCTGGATCAAATAGAACGGCGGCGTGATCTGCACACCTAAAGTTTCCAACGCGCTGCGTTCTCTTCCTGGAAAGAAGTTCATTGCTACGGTCAGGGAAAAATTGATGAACGTAGAACTTTATACAGTGACGGACTTTTTTTAGGAGGGCTTTGGTCGTTGATATTTTCTTTTTACCGGGCGTGCTTTTTTGCATCGTTTTCATTTTTCCCGAACTTTAGCTGTACGTCTTTTAAATTTTATTAAAATTGTTGACAATTGTATTGCCGATCCGGTCTTTGCAAGTAAATAAACTATTATTTTTTTTCTAGAATTTAAGCCGCTTCTCAACCGGAAGGGTCATTAGCGGCAATAAAAAAATTATTATTATTATTATTTGGACAACTAAAAGAAAAATAACAATAACTACCCATTTACCCTCACATTTCACGGAACATTTACCAAAAACAACCTAAAATATTTTCTCACATCACGTCCACCCCCTCGATATACTAGGAAAATGTTCAATAAAATGTTTCGTTTCTATTATAACGAAGTTTGAGCAAACTAGAGTAGGTACTTAATTCTGAATTCAAATTTTACTATACCTACCTAATTGTTTACAAACAAAATGTATGTCAATTTCAGACTCAATACGGGTCAGTCTCATATTCAGCAGCCCGAAGAAATCGAACATTACATTATTCACCTTCGGGTACACATTGCATTTTGTTTTTAAAGCTTATGACATCTAGCAAAATTATAATAACGGAATTTTCTTACCTATTTTGGGTGTATCCATCGCCGGAAAACGGTAAATCGTTTGCCCACTCGCGATAATCGATTTCAGTACAAATCATGAAATAGCTCCGCTTCGAACCTCATTATGTCGGATGAATCACACCTTAGAATTCTTGTTTACTCGGTTCAGCCATCAATGCAGTCTATCTACCAGAACAAACTTGCTTTTCCTTTGCGTTTTTCAAGTATTAAGGTTGTCCTTTAAATAGTCAATCATTGGTGTCAAGCATTTTAATTTTTTCCTTATTTGAGCCCATAGAATCGCATTTTGGTCCACTGTGCGCCGGACATACTACTGGAACTACTGGACAGAACGTAATGAATTTTACTCAAAATTCCGGAGATGCATGAGAAATCTCGGCATCACTTTCAGCCAACCCTAAAGGGTTGAAATTAGGGGCTAAAATATTTAAAAATATAATGATCTAAAAAAATCAAGGTTAAAACAATGTTTTTTGGTTTTCATTCATAGGTTTTATCCAAAAGAATCGAATGAAACCACTCGGTTCGCTGTACGTTAATCCGTCCCCTCTTCGAAAGGGCTAGAACTTTGACAGGAAAAAAGCATATATGAGTGCGATGGAATGCTTACTTTGCGGAATCAAGGTTATTATAACTCTTGTCTTAATTCGGTTTCTCTGTCATATGATCTACTCTATTCTAAATCTAAGCTAATATTTTCTCAGAAATCAGTAAACTGAGTTGAGTATCTACACTACATGCAGATACATCTTGTACATTAGTGTCATCGTGATACATTTGTGCCCCGGAGAATCTCCCTATCTAACTTCAACATCCTTGGATGAACAGTAGAGAATTCAGCGTACTCGGGTGATTAGGAATGAGCCAATCATTTCAATCGTCTCCGAATGTTCCAGGGAGTCTTCCTATCAAATCTCAACTTCCTTGGATGAATAGGAGAGAATTCAGCTCACTCAGCTGATTAGGAAAGAGCCATTAATTTTAATTGTCTCTTACTATCACAAGGAGCCTTCCTATAACATTTCAACCTCCTTGGATGAACAGAAGGGAATAGGTCACTAACAAAGTGTCTTTAAATTGCCATGCAATTTGGGAACTTCCTAATGAACTTTGTAATGATTTCTGATTTCATTCTTGCAGTATAGTTACCGACTTTGTAAATCGGTATCGCGACACAATTTTCGTTTTGGAAATTGGGTCAAATTTAAAAAATAATTTTTTTCAATTTCAACATTTTTCTTTCTTGGTCGACTACAAAGAATCATCATTGAAAAAGACATGACCCCCAGCCCATAACAAGCTTTATTAAAAAAAACCATCTGTCCTTAAATTGGTTTTTTAATTATTTCTCGACGCATGCTCCAAACCGGTACAAGAAAAATGTCGAGAAAAATATTGTACATCGAAGCTCACGCTTTCACAAAGAAAACACAAAAAAATAAAAAGTGATCCTGACGGCTAATGGGTACCCCATCAAAATAGTAGACCAAACTATACACAGCACACTTTAAAGAAACACTCAGAACGATATACCTTCAACTCAACAACAACCCGTCCAATATTATTCAATGCCTTACGTGAAAGGGGTGGCAGAACAAATGACAACGATTTTCGAGCCCTATAAACACGTCAAAATTGCATTAATTAATTTCGAACACTTAATACAAACATACCATTATTTTCCAAACTAAAAGATTTCACACCAAAAGAACAACGTTCAGACTTGGCCTATCAGATCCCTTGTGGTAGTTGTGGGTGTGAAAAATTGTATGTGGGGGAAACGTGTCAGTACGTTCGGCGTCGTTTTTCAAATATGACAAGACGGTACAAAAAAACGCGTTGGTTGCCCATTGAAGATTTTTAGGACATATAATATGGACTTCAAACATTTCAAAATTGAGGGAAGCGAATCGAAATTGCAAAAAAGGATATTTCTAGAAATGGTTAAGATAAAAAATTCAAATTCAATTAACACACTTGAGCAAAATTTACTCGTATTTGATTGATGGACTCTAAATTTATAATTACCGTCACCGTTATAAGAAACACTGTGAGACGTCCTGAAAGAAACGCTTGCATACGAATGAGTCTGCAACACATTGGGACGTTTTATGTCTTTTGTTGCAGACTCGTATGTGTTGCGGACTCGTATGCAAGCTCTAAGAGCCACTCAGCTGATCCGGACCCTGGGCATCGTCAAGTAAATGTCCTAAAGAGGCTAGATCCGAAATTACAGCTTCCTAGAGTGTAAAGCATATAAATTAGATCTAAGAGCCACTCATCTGATCCGGACCCTGGGCATCGTCAAGTAAATGTCCTAAAGAGGCAACATACGAAATTACAGCTTCCTAGAGTGTATATAGAAAATTACCTATTAAAATGATTCAACAACCGTTTCACAAATCAAACCGTTCGCGCAATATTCGGATCACCTGCTATGAATCAAAACATCAAAACACTCAATCAATATTGTTTTTATGCTATTTTATATACTGCCATTGAAATATTTGTTCCCCAAACTAAACCCTTCTCTCATCCTTATCCTAAGTGGTTCAATATTTAACTTATTAAATTAATCAAGGAAAAGAACTTTGTTCATAGTCGATTTAAGATTTCATTCTGTACTCTTCTTTATTTAAGGTTTTCTCAACTACGTGGTGAATGTAAACGCTTGTCCCGTAAACTATATAAGCATTACATTGCAGACATCCAATTGTCATTAAGTGATAATCTAAAAGCCTTTTGGAACCATTTAAATTACACGAATGGTTATTCGCAGTTACCTAGCCAAATGTCTTTGAAAAATAGGTGTGTTGGATAGTAGAAATAGCCCGGCTGTTTGCCGACTATTTTTCTTCCGTTTTTGATAAGCCTCTTGACTCCCGTACTCAGCTCCAGAGTAAGGATTTTTTGAGTCTCGGTTCCATTGAGATTTCCTTGTCAATGATACAGGATCAGCTGGCTGCACTTGATGTTAAGAAAGGTCTGGGTCCAGATGGTGTGCCACCTATTCTATTGAAGTCCTGTCAAGCAAGCCTATCCCTTCCTTTGTTCAGAATTTTCAACAAATCATTGAAAGAGGGCATTTTCCCCAGTAAATGGAAAACATCGTTTGTGACCCCAATTTTTAAGAAGGGTGATGGGTCATTTGTTGATCATTATAGACCGGTCTGTTCTTTATCGACGATTCCCAAATTACTAGAAAAACTTATAGTTCAAATCATCTCGCCCTTAGTCACCCCTCACATTACCCAACACCAGCATGGGTTCATTCCAAGACGCTCTACGATCTCTAATTTATTAGTGTTTCAAACATATATTCTTGGTGCGTTTGGCAATGGACACCAGGTTGATTGCGTGTATACCGATTTTTCTAAGGTGTTTGACAAGATCCCTCACTCTATTTTGTTAAGTAAATTACATTCGTTTGGGTTTCATGGAGTTTTTCTCCAATGGATCGAGAGCTATTTGTCTGATAGGAAACTGATAGTCAAGACCCAAAATATACTATCAGAACCCTTTCTAGCATCTTCTGGGGTCCCCCAAGGTTCCCATTTGGGGCCTTTGTTTTTCATACTTTTTCTCTCCGACCTACCTGAGATACTCCCGGAACGAATACACTTTTTGTTATTTGCTGATGACCTCAAACTATTCTTGGAAATAACCTCAGTGGATGACTGTATTCACCTCCAGCTAGGCATTGATCGGCTCGTTATTTGGTGTAAATCCAACAATTTATCTCTTAATGTTACCAAATGTAGTATTACTACTTTTTCACGATCTCCTAATACTATTAATTTTGATTACACAATCATGCATAGTAGTCTCTGCCGCAAAATGTCAGTATCTGACTTGGGAGTATTGTGCGATAGCCGTTTATCTTTTATTGAGCATATTGACAGTATTTGTAGTCGAGCCATGCGGTCATTGGGATGGCTTAAGAGTAATACTCGTGATTTTGATAATATAAAAGCATTAGTTATCCTTTATAATGCTACGGTTCGCCCCCTTCTGGAGTATGGAAGTACGATTTGGTCCCCATACTATCAAGAACATAAAAGGCGTATTGAATCAGTACAACATAAATTTCTCCGCTATATTGCTTTTAAAAAACATATTCGGCAGGATGATGTTGTTTATGATTCACTGATGACCGAGTGTGGTCTTTTATCACTCCAGGATAGACGAGCCGTGGGCGATCTTTTATTTTTGTTCAAATTACATAATTGCAAAATTGACAGCCCCCAAATTTTATCTTATTTTGATTTTCGTACGCCGATCCATCCTACAAGAAGTAATGATTTATTTTCCGTCCCTTTTGTCCCGTATAACTATTTGTTCAATAACCCCCTCTATCGCATGGCTAGACATTATAATTTAATAGCAGCTGAAAATAATTGCCTCGATTTATTTTTCAATAGTTTTTCTGTTTTTAAGAACCACACAATTTCTTATTTTTCTAAATTTTCGACCTAGTAAAGGGTACCTACTATTATTATTCTTTTGTGCATTGATTTAATTTTTGTTTCTAACACTTTTTACTCTGTAAAATTTACTTTCTCTCGTTGTCTGTATTTTTTAAATATGTCTGCATCTCTATGTAAGCTTCCTTATTGTATATTGGGCTAACTAGCCCGTAAATAAATAAATAAAAAATTAAAACTCGGCGCTCCGCGCCTCGCCAGGGGGCAAGCCCCCTGGACCCCCGGTTACCTCTATTTACATACTTCGGACGAAATTATTGAAACACAGAATGTGTTTGCGTTGTCGCGCAACCAAGTGACAACGCTACATACGAAATTACAGCTTCCTAGAGTGTAAAGCATAGAAATTAGCTCTAAGAGCCACTCAGCTGATCCGGACCCTGGGCATCGTCACGTAAATGTGCTAAAGAGGCTACATATGAAATTACAGCTTCCTAGAGTGTAAAACATAGAAATTAGCTTCAAAAGCCACTCATCTGATCCGGACCCTGGGCATCGTCAAGTCAATGTCCTAAAGAGGCTACATAAGAAATTACAGCTTCCTAGAGTGTAAAGCATAGAAATTACCTATTAAAATGATTTAACCACCGCTTCACAAATCAAACCGTTCTCGCAATATTTGGATCACCTGCTATGAATCAAATCATCGAAACACAAGCTCAATGAAATCATCAGAAATTAACAAGCGGTTGCAATCATGTTCACAATATCAATTATTGAGAATGATCACCTGTGTGTAAACAATTATTTATATAACCATGCTCATAACTCAGTTTGTTGGACACGCACTTCGCAGTAGTTAACATAATATTGTTGGATAAATCGAGAGCTTTCGAACGAATGGTCAACGAATTTTGTGGGATGAAAAACGACGAAGTACCATATCCCTAGCAACGACTCGGTTGTACGTGAAAATCATCCGTCACACATTTCGTTACCATCCCGCGTTCCATTTTCGGCTAGTTAGTCCATGGCTAAAACACATTCTGTGTTAAAAAATATAAATAAAAATAAAAAAACACCAGCTCAATGAAATCATCAGAAATTAACAAGCGGTGGCAATCATGTTCACAATATCAATTATTGAGAATGATCACCTGAGTGTACACAATTATTCAAATAACCTTGCTCATAACGCAGCTTGTTGGCCACGCACTTCGCAGTAGTAAACATAATATGGTTGGATAAATCGAGAGCTTTCGAACGAATGGTCAACGAATTTTTTGGGATGAAAAACGACGAAGTACCATTTCCCTAGCAACGACTCGGTCGTAAGCGGAAATCGTCAAAATATTTACGTTACGTTACGTGACAGTTTTTTGTGCAATGTGCCAGGGCAAAGACATGAAAATGTCAAAACCAACCTTAACGCTTTTTTTTAACGCTTTTTTCGTATATGTGCCAAATTAAAGACATGAAATGTCAAAAAACATCTTTACCAACATAAACTTAAACAATTTTAAACTTTATTATAAAAAAACTCACGACTTTAAATTCGATTATTAACAACAACAAAAAGAAAACCATAAGTAAGTAGATATTTTACATTTCTGAATATTCTCCCTGAAGAAGCCCGAGTTTCTGGGGAGAAAAGTTGGAGTTTAATTTAAAAACCAATTTAAGGACAGAAAGGCCTTTTTTATAAAGCTTGTTATAATCTGAACTGTCAGAATAAAGAAACGTTACCCCAGCCCAAAGACACATCCATGTCAAAATAGTACTTGGTGTGGTTTGAATGGAAGTAGTTACAAACAGGACTTTTTCATCAGATCCTAATAAAAATTCAATACAACAGATGTTGCAGATACAGCAGATTGTGATTTGTCCTTATGCTTATCATGCCCTAAAATAGGCCATAGCTCTGTTGTTGAGTATTTAGGCGTATTTTTTTAATCAAGGATGAAATGGCAAAAACAAGTGGCCCATGTTAATAAAAACCTACGGAAGCTTATATATGTATTTGCCAGATTACGATCAGTGCTGTCCAAATCACTTCTTAGAATGATCTATTTTGCTCTTGCCCAATCAATAATTCTTCATGCTTTGCCTGCCTGGGGAAGTGCTTGTGCCACTACAATGAAACCAATAATTTTGACTCAAAAAGCCCTTATGCGAATAATTTCCAATAGCAGCTATTTAGCTCATACCTTGCCTTTATTCAAACAAATGAGCATTTAAAACCTACCCAATTTATTTAAACTTGGTTTAATTAAACAGATCTTGAAGGAGGGCTCTTTCAATTTCCCGCAACACCGTACTCCTACCACTCGATTTCAACTGTCTGGGCACATGGTACTTCCTAAATACCGCACAACTGCGGCGCAAAGTATCTATAGGTACAAGGGCATAAAAGAGTATAATTTGCTTCCCTGGTATTTAAAAAATAAATTATTTGATCACCCTCTTTCAAATTAATAAGTTATTGAAATCCTTCTTCATTAATAATCTTGACCTATAATAATAATTATTGATTGTACTTATTGGTTTATTATTTCCAATAATAAGCCTATGTGATCGTATAGCAAAAAATTTTTATAACCCCCCCTCAAACTTTGTCACTTTACGTTTCAAGGTGCGTAGAATCCAAATTTGAAATGTCCGTCCGCCGTTCGCCGTCCGGGCCATAAAAGGCCTTAGAATTGACTTAAAAAATCTGTTCTTTCGCACATAGACTCCACTTGGGGTCTAGTTGGTCCTAACATCTCGCCAGCTCGATCGCTCCACTCTCATGGGTGCTATGAGCCAAAAATAGGTGAAAAAGTGTCTTTTTTTTTGTATATTTCAAGTTGTATAGAAATTGGAGATTTATGAGTGAAAAGAAAATGTTAACTATTAATTTTATGAAAAAAAAAAAAAAAAGTATTCTAAATGATACTCTTCTATTCAAAAAGAGATTTTGGATTTTAAGCTATTTTTTGCAATTTTTTTAGATTTTTTAAAACAAAATTTAATGAAGTTCAAGTTTTTAGCATAATTTCGTACATAATTTTTTGAATGTTCTATTTCATAGTTGATAAACTTGACCAATCTTATGCTAAAAAATATCAATTTAACAATTCTTGGCCATTTTCAGTGATTTTGTCGGCACATTTTTTGAAATTTGACCAATTAGATGATATCAATATACAATATAGTTAACACTTTTATGTGTTGGAAAGATGACTTGGTAATAAATGGTTTTGTTTATCAACTATATTAAAAAGCGTAAAATTGTGAGATTCCGCTGCTGTAATGGATTGAACCCATTTGTGAGGTCCGAAGCACCGAGTTCCGATAATAAATATACTAAAAGCGGCGTTTAATAATTATGGACCAGAGATCTACGTAGAAGGGCTGTCTAATACATAAATAATAAACCTTTGTGTAATAATTTGCAGCTTTTTTTTTCTTGAATTATAGCTGACGTTAGTTGTATTTATTTATTTCTTGATTCGCGAATAAATAGCTCGCCAGCGCGACTATTCTCCCTAACACGGGCATTCACCCACATAGGGGAATAGTTTCTGTTGTAGGTTTTGAAATCGTTCATTGTATATACAGTTTTACTTACTTGCGAAATACAATTTTTTTCATTTCATTCCATTTCATGTTAATGATTTGATGAAATCTTGTCTTTCTCCTCTACAAGGTATCGCATTGCTTTAAACAGGAAATATGTCATCATTTAATTTCGCTTCAAATTCTCTGTATAGAGGGTGGTTATGAGGGGGTTCTGTACGGCCTGTACGGAAGGGGGAAGGGGTGGTTCGGTTACCAAGCCGGCAACCCCGGAGGTGGGGATGAGGAGGCGCACGCTGCGTCCGGCCGGGAGGTGGGGATCCTTCCAGCTTCAGTCTCGTGCCGTGCTTCGTCGCGAACATGAAGTAGGTGCTTAGCGTGAACCTCATCGTGTTTCCAAACCAAACCACAAATATTACGACGATATTAAATTTCGAAAAAAAAATATCCACAGTGTTGGGAATTTGAAAGATTTTTTCATTCCGATTTCGGAGGTAATTTCCGGTGGTGTTGCGGGCGAAATGTTTCTATCAGTGGTCGTTTTGGCGACCGCGGTCTGCGTCGCGGCCCGCGGCGCCGAGCAAGCCGATCCGTGCTACGAGAACGGGCGCCCGCGCCGGTGCGTCCCGGAGTTCGTCAACGCCGCGTTCGGTGCGTCCGTGGAGGCGCGTCCGTCGGCGGCGGACGCCGCGCTCATCACGGACCTCAACAACGGACAAAACATCACTTGCTGGCGCTCAGGCCCTTTGAGCCCTTTGGCGAACCAACCCGACAACGTCACTTTGAAACTGCCTTTGGGCAAAAAATACGAGCTGACCTACGTCTCATTGCAGTTTTGTCCACATGCTTTTAAAGCCGACTCTTTGGCTGTGTACAAATCCATGGACTACGGTAAAACTTGGCAGCCTTTTCAGTTTTATTCGAGCCAATGCAGGAAATTGTACGGTCGTCCGAACCGTGCTGTGATTACCAAAGCGAACGAGCAGGAGGCGCTTTGCAGCGATTCAACTTCGAGGCTGTCGGCCGACGCGCCATACGGGTCGAGAATCGCCTTCTCGACGTTGGAGGGGCGCCCGAGCGCCGCCGAGTTTGACAACTCGCCGGTCCTCCAGGACTGGGTGACGGCGACGGACATCAAAATCGTCTTCAACCGCCTCCACTTCTTCGGCGCGGCGCCCGAGAAGGAGCTTCCGCAGAACGACGAAGACGACGCCGGCAAGACGTCCGTCGTCGTGCCGGAGCAGGACCTGAGCGTCACGGCGCCGTCGACGCCGCCGTACGAGTACGCCGTGTCCGATCTGAGCGTCGGGGGGCGGTGCAAGTGCAACGGTCACGCGGCCAAGTGCAGCGCCTCCTTCGCCGGCGGCCTCGCCTGCGACTGCCGCCACAACACAGCTGGACGAGACTGCGAGCGCTGCAAGCCGTTTCACTTCGACCGGCCCTGGGGACGCGCGACCGCCCGCGAAGCCAACGAATGCAAAGGTCAGCCACACCAAAATTTAATTCTACTGGAATTTTCAAATTTTCCATGAAATTAAAATATAAAATTGAATTTATTTATTATTTATTCATTTGGCACATCACAAAATTTCACATGAGAAGAAAAGGAAAAATTCCAGTCATGCAGCATGACCCCATGAGCGAATTTTTGAAGAAATCATCGACATTTCAGTCGCTATTGATCGTGTAGAGAAATTTTAGTTTATGATTTTGGTAGACAAATATGGAATCAAATTCTATCTACAGCATGGTTCTAGCCTTAAACAGCATGGTTCTAGGATTGGTTATACAGGGATACTTCCATAAGAGTAGTTTAATCTGAATTTGGACAATGTTTCATGCAAATATTACCGATTTTTACAACTAGCGAACGGCATTATTTCGATTTTTGACTGATTTTTCAACTTTGAAATTTTTGAAAACTTGATACATATTCTAATAGGAAATTTTACGCTGATTCCGAATATACCACATGTTAGTATGCTGAAAAAATTATTTCGCACAACAAATCGCAAAAAACAGGCTATTTTGAAATTTTTGACTACATTTTTGAAAATTTCAACCCGAAGATGTAATCCGATCATACTGGCCAACGAACTTGAACTTTCGTTTTGTGTCCTTAACATTTTAAAATTTGTTTGAAGTTTCTAGCACAATTCTACGGACAGTTATCGTCTGGAATGACACATACATACATACATACATACATACATAAAAAAATGCGTTAAACTTCAGAATATGATTCAGATTAGCCTGAAACGGATTTCTGCATACAATTTTTTCAAAAATTCACATTCTACAAATTTTGAGGCGCGAGCAATAGCTTAATTTTCTTCAAAAATTCGCTAAAAGAAATTACAAAACATCTGCGAAAATTAATCTTAACATCCTCAATACATTCATAATTTATTTATTTATTTATTTATTTACAAAACGGACGATGCCCAATTACAATATTACTAACAAAATAAATTCGTCTCTTGATGAGGAAAGAAAATCCGTAATTCGGTCTGATAACAATATAGGTGTATATATGTATATGTTACTGTAAAAGCCCGAAGTGCGGTAAATGTTAGGATTTACCAGAAAATCCTAGCATTTCCCAATATTGTTGGTGAAAGCCCGAAATTATATGAAAAACGGGCATTTACCGCTTGACAGTTGGTTAATCAGGATTGACTGACCCATTTGGTAAATGCCCAAAAAACCTTGTGTGACTGAGGCATTTCGGACTTTTACCAATCTCTCTTGGCAAATGTGCGAATTTCCCACGACTCGTTGGTAAATGTAGTGCCTACAGAGGCTTGCATGCAGAGGCTTGTATGCAGAGGATGAAGAAATAAGCCTTCGAATCGCTGTTCGGAAACAATCATTGGTCGGCGGCCAGGGTTTCTAGAAATGCAATTGTTTTAAAAAGTTTTCCACTAAAAAATGACTCTGCAAGGCAGCAAAATATGAAGTGCTACTCGAGGTGCCAAAATTCTCTACCTTGTTGCAACAAGTAACTTATTGTAAGTTCCTTCTATAATTTTACTTGATTTTACTACGTGAAAATAAAGTTTAGATTTACAAAGTTAGTACCGTTCACCTTTAGTTCAGCTTTTACCGCCTAACGCTGGGAAATGTTAATTTTTTACCACAATCGGTTGGTAAAAGTTCGAAACACGCTCTCTAACT
Organism: Adelphocoris suturalis; assembly: GCA_030762985.1. Lineage (NCBI taxonomy): Eukaryota > Metazoa > Arthropoda > Insecta > Hemiptera > Miridae > Adelphocoris > Adelphocoris suturalis. The sequence goes on from CM061040.1 coordinate 136,109,722, forward strand.
GAAATAATGCTAGCTTTTACCAAGCCTCTTGGAAAATCTTAAGATTTACCGGAAAAACTCCGATTTGAGTGCCAACATTGGGCTTTTACCAACAATAATGGGAAATGCTAGGATTTTCTGGTAAATCCTAGCATTTACCGCACTTCGGGCTTTTACAGTAACATATATATAAGGTCAATGTCACAAACAAACAGTTCTTGTAGCAGAGATGGGGGAAGGCTATGTGGACAGAGATTTCAGGGCGGACGGTGGATGGTGCGTAATATTTTTGAGCGGAAGGTTCGAGATGGCTGACATGGAAAAAGTCTAGAGCTGGATTTCATTGGAGTATATGGTTGGCCTGACGAGGGATTCTATTGAGAGGCTGTTCATACAGGTAATTAGTTGTGGAGAATTGAATTTGAAAAATGGGTTGGTTACGGGAGTAAAAAGCTGGAATACGTAGGTTGATTTCGGAGATGAGTTCGGGGCAGTCAATCCGGTTGTTCAACAAATTGAAATGTGTCCACGGAAAGATAAGTTCTCAATGAACTTGTGTTTTTCTGTGGAGTCTCATTCCAAACTAATGAACTATTCCTGCTGTCAATGGCACTATGAATGAATACACAGGAATCCTAATGATTCCTAAAAAATCCTATTCCACTAACCTATTCCTATTTCCTGAAATTGTGCCAAATTTCCCCAAACAAGGCAAGAATGGCAGAAAATCTTGAAAATTCTGTTTTGCTACATAAATATTATTAAGAAAAATGTTATAAACATATCAATATTATATCAATATATATATCAATATTAGTTTTTCACAATTTAAACGTTAAAAATTATGTACACGAAAAATTGACAAAAAAGCGTATAAATCTTTAAAAATCTTATTTTATATCTACATTACAGATCATCATTTAGGGTGTTCCAAAAAATCTACCAAGTTAATTCCAACAAAGGAAAAAAAATGTGAAGAAATGTATTGTTTGTTCATGTGCTGCTGATTATTGTACTGGAATTTTCAAATTTTCCATGAACCTAAAATATAAAATTGAGCTAAAATTCCCCAAACAAGGTAAGAGTGGCATAAAATCTTCAAAATTCTTTTATTGCTGCGTAAATATTATTAAGAAAAATATTATAAACAATATTACAACAATATATCAATATTGGGTTTTCACAATTTAAACGTTAAAAAATTATGTCCTAGAGGAAAATGGGGTAATACCGCCACCTTAAGCATATTTATTAATCACGGCCCCGGTTCGCACTCAAGAGCTTCAGGTTTTGAAGTAAATTATAAAAAAAAGCCACAGTTCCTTTGAGCCTGACGGCTAAAATTAAAAAACATGAATATGCTTTAGCCGTACACGACTCACTCCTCGTCGATTCTCTGAACCCGACCCCCCATCGGCCTCTGAACTCTGTTTATCATTCTGCCATCAATCCTAAAACATGGAATCATGTTTTAGCTCCTCGCTCTCACTTTACTATAGAAATGATCACGACCATTGAGCTCTTGTGAGATGATGATCTCCTAATAGAAACTCGCGAGTAAACATTCACTTTATTATAGAAATGATCACGACGATTGAGCTCTTGTGAGATGATGATCTCCTAATAGAAACTCGCGAGTAAACATTCACTTTATTATAGAAAGAGGCTAAAGAGGCTACATACGAAATTACAGCTTCCTATAGTGTAAAGTATAGAAATTACCTATTAAAATAATTTAACCACCGCTTCACAAATCTAACTGTTCTCGAAATATTCGGATCACCTGCTATGAATCACATAATCGAAACACCAGCTCAATGAAATCATCAGAAATTAACAAGCGGTTGCAATCATGTTCACAATATCAATAATTGAGAATGATCACCTGTGTGTAAACAATTATTCATATAACCATGCTCATAACTCAGCTTGTTGGCCACGCACTTCGCAGTAGTTAATATAGTATGGTTGGATAAATCGAGAGCTTTCGAACGAATGGTCAACGAATTTTGTGGGATGAAAAACGACGAAGTATCATATCCCTAGCAACGACTCGGTTGTAAGCGGAAATCATCACAATTATTGGCGCTACTTTCGTTGCACTCTCGTGGGACATTTTTCGGTAGTTAGGTCACGGCTAAAGCATATTCATGCTAAAATATCTCCAGTAGTGAATTACAACGTTTTTGCTGGTTGTGTAGCAACTTTGTATTAGTAAACAGCAATTTACAAGACCCTTGTAAATGGCGGTATTACCCCGCAGAATTAGCTAGCTGGGGAAATACCGCCTTGGGGTTAGGGTAATACCGCTATATCAAAACAAGGAGGAAATGAGTAGTCTCATCAGAACATCGGAATAACGATTTATTGAATTTCAAAGACTCTTCCTGGGTTGCTTGTCGCCATATTGGGAACTTAGTTGACAAGAAAAGGATTCAATAGAGGTTGACAAACTCCACATTAGAATAGTAAAATTGGAACGAAATAAATACTGGTGAAATAATGTTGGTACTTCACAGGAACTGAATTATTGCCAACGTTCAACGCGGAACTCGTTAAAAAAAAGAAAGATTATATGGCATTCCATCTTCCCAGCTTTTAAAGTTTTAAATTTTTGTGCTCTTCTTCAGGTCGCAGCAAAATTGGTGGCGGTATTACCCCACTATTCCCTACACGAAAAAAGTGACAAAAACTCGTAAAAATCTTTAAAAATCTTATTTTTATCTACATTACAATTCATCATTTAGGGTGATCCAAAAAATTTACCGAGCAAATTCCAAAAAAGTACCTCACACGGGAATACAAATGTGAAATTTTTGGTTTGTTCATGTGCTGCTGATCATTCTACTGGAATCCTCAAAATTTTCATGAAGCTTAAATATAAGATTGAGCTAAAATTCCCTAAGCAAGGCAAGAATGGCCGAAAAACCTGAAAGTTGTTTTTTGGTACATAAATATAATTTAGAAAAATCATAAACGATATTATAACATTTTATCAATATCAGTATTTCTCACAATTTGAACGTTAAAAGTTATGCTTAAAAAAAAAAAAAAAAAAAAAAAAAAAAAAAAAAAATAAAAAAAAAAAAAAAAAAAAAAAAAAAAAAAAAAAACTGCCGAAGACACGGCACAGAAGCTTCCTCGTGGCTTCAATGTGACTTCAATAAGTACGTTCGCGCATGCGCTGAATCATGGTGAAACTGATAGGGGACCATCTAGGGCTAAATCCAAACTATTCCTGAAAATTTCATTGAAATCCGATCCAAATTGTGGAAGGATCTCAGAAGTGTTGTGATGTGTCATAAAATATGTAGTTCTTGTTTTCCTGGTTAATTATCATTATTTTTATTTTTCGAAGGAAACCATTAGAATAGATTTTTCGATAAGCGTTTCTTATTTGCATATTGATATGTAATTTAATGACGTTTTGACTCCACGAAAAACCACAAGACCCTCGAGGCCTTATATTTCCGTGGGCACATTAACCATAAATCAATTTTTATAACGATTTTGTGGAAGCTTCATTATTGTTTTTATTTTTATTGCATTTTCATTTAAATTGATATTTTGTCAATATTTTTGGTTGTGACAAGTGCCAAAAAATAAATAAATAAGCTATGGCTATGGCAAGGAAATATAGGAAGAAACGCTCGTGCATGCGCACTGCGTACCGCTGATACAATCATGATGATATATATATATATATATATAAATGTGATTGATAAACCAGTCCTGAGTTATCCTAATCAGTACGTAAGACGATTACAGTTTGTTGCTAAGGTTGAGGGGGTTGGATCAGGTCCACTGGCCGTTTACGTCTGAGCCTTCGCGCATTTCTTTGGTTGTCAGGGCGTTGATCATATCCCTCGAAAATGGGATTGGAGTGGGACGAAATCGATGCATGGATGCGAGAGGTTGATCCTTCCAAGACTTCGATGACTGTAGGAATGTTCAGATCTCAGTGAATCACAAGGAGCCGACGTCATCATTCGAAGAACTCTGTTCTGTTGAGATTCGACTCGTTTGATTTGGGTGTAACACGTTGATCCCCAAATCGAGCAGCCTTGGTCGTATGAATACCTGCTTTTTGGTTTATTATTTCCAATAATAAGCCTATCTGATCGTATAGCAGAAATTTTTTATAACCCCCCCTCAAACTTTGTCACTTTACGTTTCAAGGTGCGTAGAATCCAAATTTAAAATGTCCGTCCGCCGTTCGCCGTCCGGGCCATGAAAGGCCTTAGAATTGACTTAAAAAATCTGTTCTTTCGCACATAGACTCCACTTGGGGTCTAGTTGATCCTAACTTTTCGCCAGCTCGATTGCTCCACACCCATGGGTGCTATGAGCCAAAAATAGGTGAAAAAGTGTCTTTTTTTGTATATTTCAAGTTGTATAGAAATTGGAGATTTATGAGTGAAAAGAAAATGTTAGCTATTAATTTTATGAAAAAAAAGTATTCTAAATGATACTTTCCTATTCAAAAAGAGATTTTGAATTTTAGGCTATTTTTTGCAATTTTATAAATTTTTGAAAACAAAATTTGATGAAGTTCAAGTTTTTAGCATAATTTTGTACATAAATTGTTGAATGTTCTATTTCATAGTTGATAAACTTTATTTGACCAATCTTATGCTATCTTAAATATCAATTTAACAATTCTTATCCATTTTCAGTGATTTTGTCAGCACATTTTTTGAAATTTGACCAATTAAATGATATCAATTAACGGTATAGGTAACACTTTTATGTGTTGGAAAGATGACTTGGTAATAAATTGTTATGTTTATCAACTATATTAAAAAGCGTAAAATTGTGAGATTCCGCTGCTGTGATTGAACCCATTTGTGAGGTCCGAAGCTCCGAGTTCCGATACTAAATATACTATAAGCGGCGTTTAATAATTATGGACCAGAGATCTACGTAGAAGGGCTGTCTAATACATAAATAATAAACCTTTGTGTAATAATTTGCAGCGTTTTAGTTCCAGAGGCAGTGGAAATTGTTCATTGAGAAGGGGTTTCAGCATATTTATACGATTTCTGGTCCGCTTAATCATATCAACATGAGCGTGGAATGTAAGCTAAGCGTCAAGCTGGATTCCCAGGTATCTCACGGATTCAGTTCTGGGGACGTCAATGTTTTAAAGTATAAATAGTGAACATCTTATTTTCTGTTTTTATTACCGAGTCCCTATCTTTAGGAGAGTTTATTTGTTATCAATATATACTCTGGAATTGTTTGTTTAAGTTCAGAAAGTTTTCAAATTCCAAAAAAGTACCATACAAGGGAATACAAAATGGGGAAAAATAAAATAAATTTTTCCTCATTAGGTCATGCTGAAATACTTCTCATTTGCACGGTTGTTGTTTCATGATTTCACAAATTCCAATTTAGCAACATCTGTATATTTCTATTTGTTTGAATGTTTCTTCAGAATTTTATTTTAGTTCCTACTTGAGTTTTGAACTATGAAGGTTGCAGGTACTGATTTCGGAGAATTTCTCCCAAACGTTATCAGTTTTCCAAGCCTAGCCGAGTTTTTATTAGAATTGAAAACGATAAATGTTTTCGCATCGATTTATATCTCATGTTTCTTAATATAGAAATTGCTGATATTCTATCGTGACAGTTTTATCAATACGATTCATTTTCCTTGGGCTGAAGTCATGCCGCGATCCACGAATTAGGTCTGAAGATAAGGCGCAGATATGAAGGTACTCAGATACTGGCTTGAGAGACCCAAAGGACTGCAGAATAATAAATTATTGACTAATTTTACCAATCAAATTAACTTGGAATTTGACAATGTACCACATGTACAACAGATTAGATTCATTGATTGATTATGAGTGCAGAAACTGGATTTCTGAGAAAAAACCGAGTCCCAATAAAAAAGCTAGTTCAATTCGATTTTGTACGAAATTCATAAAAATTCGGTTCAATACTCATACAGTTGCGTATAAAATATCATACAGATTTGTACAATACTCATTTTGAGAGCTCTTAAAATCTTGATAGGGTTGATTCAAACCCGATGACGACCAAATCTAGTTAGATGTGAGATATTATACCTTTTGGAGTCTGAATAAACTAATTATCATGGTTCAATTTTAATGTGCGACATGCTATTGGCATGATCTTCCGGAAGAAAATATCACGAAATGTGTTACTGATCGTTAATTTATAAATTTATGCATAGGTATTTGTCATCAGATAGTTTATTGCTTCCGAGTCTACCTATAGGCAGTATTATTTTCACTTTCGAGAGAAAAAAAAATTTTGGCCTCCAAAATCGAAATTTTCACTCGCCTCTTACGTTTTTGACCATTCTGAACAACTTTGGTTCCGTCTGTCTGTGTGTGTCCGCAAATCCTTCTAACAAGCTCATTTTCCAAATTTTCAGGTGGTTTGAGGGCTAGGGCATAAACGTCCCACCATCAGTTTCAATGTTCCTGACTCAATACCTCACTCTGCGCATGCGCAAACGTAAATTCTCCCAAGCATAATTTTCTCCCGCCCCAGTCGTCTGATCTCGCTTAAATTTGAAGGATAATTGGAGAGAGTTTAACGCTTTTTCACTTGTATATATATATATATATATATATATATATATATATATATATATATATATATATATATATATATATATATAAAACATTTACAGATTTAATTCACCCTTATATATATATGTATATATATATATATATATATATATATATATGTAAGATTCTCGCCTGACCTCGCATCTCATTTCCTTGTTAATCACAACCTGGAGTCTTGTTAGTCACTCCATGTTGTTTTTCAAACCCACAGTTGTTGTTTTAGTTACCAAGAACTTTACTTTCATCTCCCGTTTTTGCTCATTTATAATCCGTTTGTACGTTAGAATCGACTTAGTTTTCGATTCTCAATAAATTTTGAGCATCGTTTCTTTTGTATTATTTCGGTTTGTGGATAGTAATCCTAAGTCTTACAAATCGAAAACTCGGTTCTAACCATGACAGGCGTACGCGCGAAATTCCTGATAATTGCCGCGGCCAGTGATGACAAAAGAACTTCAGTTTATCACGTCAAACAGTTTCAGATCCTCAGTGAAAGAGAAATCTACGTATTTTCGCCAGACAAGCGATCAATTGGGAATCATCAAGAACTAACGAAAAATACAATCATCAAGAATGCACTAAAGTCAATCAAATCGAGGGGCCAGTTTCGAAACATCACTATAACGCTTTCAGAGAAATCTATCTAGACTCAGAAGGAAATCCCTGTTTCGAGGGTGAGTACTTAGAGGAACTTCTTGATCCCACAAAAATTGATTTGAAACAACCACATCACATCGGACAACCATCGAGTGAACAACCAGATGAATGGAAATCGTTGAAATCGGTCACAAATGATATTGTTCTGGGTAAATTCAATGGGAAAAACTTCAATGCTTCAACTTGGCTCGCGACGCTAGAGACTGAATGTGCCCGTCTAGAAATTCCAGAGGGACGTTATTGCGAAGTCATCAGGCTGTTCATCGAGGGACCTGTTACCGACTGGTACACAGCAAACAGAGTACTCCTTGGAACCACGATCTGGGGGACCTGGAAACAATCATTCCTCGACAATTTCTCCAACAAAGGCTGGTCAAACGTAAGTTACGCTTATAATTTTAAATTCATTAAAGGGTCCATCTCAGAATACGCGTTGAGGAAACTTAGTTTACTCGTTGACATTGATCCTACGTTAAGTGAGAACACCCGAGTCTGTTTTATAGTGGTGGGACTGCCTTGGTATGTCCAGAATAGGTTGGATAGAAACGAAATAACAACTGTTAACGAATTGATGATAAAATTGAACCAACTGGATAGATCTTTTCAACCGACATCAAATAGCAACTCTGCAACCAACAGTAATAAATACTCATCGTTCAATAAAACTGGATCCATAGAACGTAAGCCGTGTTCTTATTGCGAGAAAATAGGTAAACCAGGCCGAATGCATCCCGAATCAATCTGCCGCACAAAAAAATTCTCGAATAACATCTCTAATAATAATAACGAGAAACATATAAAAATAGCCAACAACACGGAACTAGAAGATTTGATGAATAACGAAATAGAATCAAAAAACTGAATTTGCCTCCTCTCATCACTCTAAAAGTCAATGTAGAAGATACTTTAGCCACGGGTCTCTACGATCCAGGCGCAAACATCACAATGGTACCCCTACACTTTTTCAGTAGACTGTATACCAAGATGTACACCTCAACACCCTTGACTTTTAGAACGATGAGTGGAGAAGATAAAATAAAAGGTATAGCATACGTGAAATTAAAATATTCAACATTGAGAGAAAAACAAGAGTTTTTGTGATAGATAACAATAATTTTAAATACGATATACTAATTGGTCTTGATACTATTAAAAACTTCAAGTTATGCCAAGATCATGAATTACAAATCACTCAAGCTAAAACTGAACTTCAATTAGAATGTCCAAACCATAGTAGTGGAGCAATTAGCATAAACTGGAACGAGCATATTCCTATTGATAAATTTGAAATAAAAATAGCACATTTAGATGCTAATAGACAAAAACAAATCTACGATTTGATTGAAAAGTACGGCTCAGTGTTCGCAAAACACCAATTTGACATAGGAACTGTTAGCAAACATGAAGCGCACATAAAATTGATGGAAGAGAAATATGTGGCAAAGAAACCTTATAGATGTTCTTACGACGACCAAAAAGAAATAGAGAAACAGATAGGTGAGCTTCTAAATCATGGCCTGATAGAAGAATCATCTTCACCTTTTTCTGCGCCGGTAACATTGGCTTTTAAAAAGACGGGCGAGAATAGTAAAAAAGAGAAAACTAGGTTATGCATCGACTTCAGAGAACTGAACAAACTTCTGGTCCCAGAGAGCCAACCATTTCCGCTCATCGATGATATTATAGTTAGAACTCGGGATGCTAAATGGTTCTCTGCCTTAGACATTAACAGTGCCTTTTGGTCAATACCTATTCGTACTAAAGATCGTTTCAGAACTGGGTTTGTAACCCAACATGGCCATTGGCAGTGGGTCGCTTTACCTTTTGGTCTAAAAACATCACCAGCCATCTTTCAACGGATTCTCTCCGGTATTATACGGCGCAATGGTCTTGACAGCTTCTGTTGCAATTATATTGACGACATACTTATATTTTCTAAATCTTTCAATGAACATATAATACATCTCGAGGCATTAATGAAAGCAATTTATAAGGAAGGTTTCAAATTGAAGTTTATAAAATGCAATTTTGCTAATAATTCCGTTCAATACCTGGGTCATATAATCGAATACAACTCTGTCCGACCTCTTAATGATAATTTAATAGCAATTAAAAATTTTCCAACTCCAAAAAATCGGAAGAATGTGCGTCAGTTTCTGGGGAAAATAAATTTTTACCACAAATACATTCAAAACGCAGCAAAAACACTAGACGTCTTTCATAATCTCCTTCGCAAAGGCGTTGAATTTTCATGGACTCAAGAATGCCAAAGCGTTTTTGAAGAAATCAAAGCTTATCTAACCTCTTCCCCCGTACTAGCAATTTTTGACAGGAACTTGCCAATTGTTATTTATACTGACGCGAGCAAGGAGGGAATTGGCGCTATCCTTAAGCAGCCTCAAAGCGATGGCATTGAAAAACCAGTCGCCTATTTTTCAAAAAAACTGAATGAGAGCCACAAGAAAAAAAAAGCAATTTACATAGAAAGTATAGCGATTAGAGAAGCAGTGAAATACTGGCGGTATTGGTTGATAGGTCGACCTTTTAAAATTGTAACTGACCATAAGCCATTAGAAAATCTAAACTTGAAGGCTAGGACGGACGAAGAGTTGGGTGACCTCGCAAATTATCTCTTACAATACGACTTCAAGATAATTTACAGGACTGGATCAGCCAATGCTGAAGCAGACTGTCTATCGAGAAACCCTGTTCTGGAGAGCGACTACGATAACGATGACTATGAACCTCTACGTACGGTTAATCTACTGGAGTTACAAGATATAAAGAGTAGCCAGAAAAACATGATTAAGGGTAAGCAAGATATTTTAAAGAAAGGGATAATGTTACGGAAAACTAATGGTGCAGAACGAATAATACTTGATAAGAATTATGGACTGAAACTGGTTAAGAAGGTACACTTACAATACGGCCACATAGGTCCGAAACATATAATAAACACTATAAAAAATTATTACTACTTCCATAATATGTATAAAGAGATTCATCGATTCTGTTCCACATGTGAAATTTGCCTAAAAAATAAATCAAGACGGAATAGAGAAACAGGTTTTTTGGGTCACTTGGGACCGGCCAATAAGCCGTTTCAAATCATGTCTATTGATACAATAGGCGGATTTGGAGGAAATAAATCAACAAAAAGATATCTACACTTATTGGTTGACCACTTCACTCGTTATGCATATATTTCAACGTCAGCGAATCAAACTGGTAGCGAATTCATTAAATTAACTAAAATGGTACAAAATGTCCATCAAATTGGCACATTGTTAACCGACCAGTATGCAGGTTTGAGCTCGAAAGAATTCACTGACTATCTTCAAGAAAACCATATAAGCCATCTCTATACAGCCATTGATCACCCTGCTTCCAACGGACTAAACGAACGTTTGAACCAAACACTAATCAATAGAATAAGATGCAAAATTAACGAAAATAAACACAAGATAGCGTGGACATCAATAGCCAGAAGATGTACTGAGGAGTATAACAATACAGTACACAGCGTCACCTTATATTCTCCAAATTATCTGATGAATTGTATTATGCCAGATTTGGTTCCGAAAGAGTTCCTAAAAATCCCTGATTATCAGCAGGATGTAAAAATAGCTTTCAGAAACTCAGTAAAAGCACATGAAGAAAACAAGAAGAGATACGATTCTAAAAGAAAAAACTTATCACTTGAAATAGGGGACAGCGTATATGTTGAGAACGGAAACAAACATAACCGTAAAAAACTGGATGAAATTCGTTTAGGGCCTTTCCCCATTGTCAATAAACTCTCCAACTCGGTGTATCAAGTGAACGTCAGATATAACAACAGAGAAGACAAGCGCTTATACCACATTAGCAAGATCATCAAAGTTAACGATCAAGACTCTAACATGCTCAGCAGCTATCCGTCTGGGACACTTTCAACTACAGTGACTTGACTGGGTGCAGTGGCACCTGTTGTGTTTTGGTGTTTATTGTGTTTCAATGATTTACTGGTGTAAATCGCTTGGGGTGGGGGGGATGTAAGATTCTCGCCTGACCTTGCATCTCATTTCCTTGTTAATCACAACCTGGAGTCTTGTTAGTCACTCCATGTTGTTTTTCAAACCCACAGTTGTTGTTTTAGTTACCAAGAACTTTACTTTCATCTCCCGTTTTTGCTCATTTATAATCCGTTTGTACGTTAGAATCGACTTAGTTTTCGATTCTCAATAAATTTTGAGCATCGTTTCTTTTGTATTATTTCGGTTTGTGGATAGTAATCCTAAGTCTTACATATATATATATATATATATATATATATATATATATATATATATATATATATATATATATATATATATATATATATATATATATATATATATATATTTGTATGTGGCATTCCAGATGATAACTCTCCTTAGGATTGAGATACAAATTCCGTTCTTGCGCCAAAAAATCAAGCTTTCCAAATGAAAGCATGAGTTCGCTGGTCAACACTTTTTGAGCACTTTAAATTGGTCAAATTTCAAAAAACGTGCTAAAAATAAATCACTAAAAATGACTAAAAACGTCTAAAAATTGTTGAATTTATATTTTTTATCAGAATTTTAGTCAAAAGAAGTTCGCCAACGATGAACTAGAACATTGAAAAATGTATTCACAAAATTATGGTGAAATATGTACGTAAATTTCAGTAGTATTTGCTGGAAAATCGATCAAAAAACTGAAAAATTGCTACATATCCAAAATCTGTTTTGAATCATAGATTATTTTTATTAAGAACGAGTTTATTTGCCATAAAATTTGAGGTTATCAATTTCTTTGCGCTCAAAGTGCTCAAATTTCAAAACAAAATAACATAATATAACACGGTAATCTCAGAAAATTCGCTCATACGATCATGCTGCATGAGTGGAACTTTTTACACCCTAGTCGTTCGATTTCGTTAAAATTTGGATGATAGCTGGGAGAAGACGATTTGATTTCTCCATATAAATTTCAACATGATTGTATCATTAATAGCTACTGCGCACGCGCCAATGTGAAATACTTGTTACGACCTTAATTTCCGCAGTTTTCATACTATTGTGATGAAATTATTAGTGATTGCGCGGGTTAGGTTGAAGATGGTCCCGTACGCGTTTCATCGTTCTCAACTCTTCAGCACATTCTGCGCATGCCGAAACGTAAATTACATTGAGAATTTATTTTTTGTTTCTTAATTGACCAATTATGACGTTTCACGCTACTTTCTTAATTTACTCTTTTCCGCTATGGAATTTATCAAGATCTAGTATAAAACTTTTCAATGATCTATACCTTCATGATACTTGAACGAGGAAGCTTTGTGCCACACCCAACTTGGCAGACTTTTTAAAAAACAACCCTGACTACAAACAATGCTTTTCTTTCCGATGAACAGTGTCCATATTATCCTAACCACCACTGATAAGGTCGCTCGTTACATTCTAAACAACCTAAGTTTGTTAATTGTTTTAAATGATAGTTTCCCTAATATTCAACCTAGAATACTGTACTTAATTTGAAATGGAGATTTTCAACATGTATCGTGTTTTACCGCTGGGTGTTGTGCTCGGAAATTAAGCAACATTAAGCGCGAGCCGTCATGTTTTCTATTGATTTTTACGTACAACCAATGCGTTGCTAGGGAAATGTAACTCCCTTAGTTTTGATTGCAGGAAAATAGCTCGCCACTTTTGGTTTATTATTTTCAATAATGAATACAAAATATACCAAGAATTTGTTTTTTTTAAACACCCCCTGAAAACTTTTTGGTTCACGTTTCAAGATGCGTAGAATCCAAAAATCGAAAAAAGAAGAAAAAAATCCGTCCGTCCGCCGTCCTCGGCTTTTCTCTGAAAATACCAGACCGAATTATATGAAACTTGTGTCAAAAATCACATTTGGAGTCTATACGGTGCTAAAAGCTCGGCATCAATTTTTATTAACTCTAAAGGGGTGTAGGTACTAAAGGGCTAAACATTAAAAAAATCAAGATCTCGAAAATTTTCTAAGTACTTAACAGTAATAATTTAAAATTGATTAAAACCACACGCAACGCTGTACGTTAAATAGTTCGCTTTTCCTAAGTGCTTGAACATCGAAAAGAAACCTTCGAATTTCAAAGTGCGAGAAGATAGAGAAATCATTCGCTGCTAGCGAATCTATTGAATAGACAATCAAGATAGTGATACTGGAATCTGGAATACATAAAAATTGCCTTGTAAATATCAGCTGATATAATGCCCATATTGGAATCATCAGATGATATAGTTCCAAAGGAATTTATTATAACGTTGCGAACGAGTTTATTAACTATTGTCCGTGCGATATACCTACCAGTGAAGTATTGGTACCTAAATGCTCCCAAGTCTACCTATGGGTAGCGGAAGCATTGTTTCCACTTTCGAGAGATTTATGAGTTGGGGTCTCCACTAAAATCGAACGGCTCTTGTTTTTTTACAGAGGTAAAATGTCCATGCGCATGCGCAAACGTAAATTCCATCAAGCATCATTTTCTCACGCCTCTGTTGTCCGATCTTGCTCAAATTTGAAGGATAGGTAGGTGGAAGAGGTTAATTTGAGCATTCCCCAGCAATTTCAACATAATCGTATCATTAGCAGCTACTGCGCATGCGCGAATATGTATTTATTTTTAAACGGGCCTAATTTAAAAAGTTTTCATCTGATTTCGATGAAACTTTCAGGTAACGTGCGGGTTCGGCTGTAATTGGTCCACTAATAATTTCATACTTCTCAAATCATTACTTCATTTTGCGTATGCGCAAACGTAAATTCCTTCAAGCATACTTTTTTTACGCCCTAGTCGTTCGATTTCGGTGCATCTAAGTATGTTTATATTCATGCTGGTCATTTTGAGAGTTTTTAGTGAATGGGGAAAAAAAGGTTTAATTTGGTTTGGTTGAAGTTTAATTTGGTTTGAAAAAGGTTTAATTTGGTTGGGCTAAAGTTTAATTTAGTCTGGAGAAGGTTGTATTTGGTCTGGAAATTCTATACATTAAATGTGACACCAAGATCTGGGTATTGACGTCGTCATTATATTGCAATAGCTGGTCAGCATTCTCTTATACGTTTACGAAACGAACCACATTCATAAGGGTTGATATGTGCACATGTAAATTAGATGCTACCATTTGCGACAGTTCCCGCTAGATCCAAGGGAATGCGCTGCCGTCGCTCCGTTGTTTCCCAACGGGCATCGCACGCCTGTACTCGTGTTCTTGAAAGGCCGCGTTTGGCGATGGATGGGTGATCCTAGAACTGGAAAACGAATCTTCTCCGAACGTAGCATATATGCTATTAGTACGAGTTGTATCTCTTATGGTACTGTCACTCTCCTCTCTCTCTCTCCCTCTCTCTATAAGTTCATTGCATGGTAGCAGAGCGTGGTAGGATCATGCACGGCTGACGCCTAGTAATCCGATCCACTATTTTTGGGGCGTTAATGTTTCAGAAGAAACATGGCCCGGGTTTCCAGAAGGAATACCCATTATACTCCCTTGGATACATAAATACTTTCATTGGTTCTTGATTATTAATTTCTCAATTTTTCCCCTCATATTAATTCTATTTAGCATACTTAATTTTCAAGGGCATTGTTCCCAAACCCAGGGCATCGTTCCCTATTTCATAAGTCCCCATAGTGGGCACCTTCCACTAAGTCTCCAAAGTTGAGCAAGTTAATTCCCCAAGGCATAGTTCCCCATTTTCGTAAGTCCCCAAAGTGCGCAGCTCCCTACTGTAAGTCTCCTGGTTGAGCAAGTTATATTATTCCCGGTTGTTCCAATCTTTGATTGGGGGTTAACTACCTAATGAATACTTCACATGAAGATTCATTGACGATCCATCCTGTTTTAATTTCATCTTTTTATCCTCAATCGCCAATGCAGCTATTTATTAATGAGCATCAGTTCTCAACCAGTAAACTATTCCACCTAGTTTACATACTTGCTCTTCAATCAAGTATGTTTTTTAAGGGGGGGGGGGGGGGGGTGACAGTTCCCGCGAGATCCCAACGGGCGTCGCACGCCTGTTCTCGTGTTCTTGAAAGGCCGCGTTTGGCGATGGATGGGTGATCCTAGAACTGGAAAACAAATCTTCTCCGAACGTAGCATATACCTATGCTATTAGCACGAGTTGTATCTCTTATGGTACTGTCAGACCCCTCTCTATCTATGAGTGTGGATTTAGGCCCCCATTGCACCACGGGGCGCCTAAGTTCATTACACATTGATCAGGTGAAATAAAACTAGGTAGAGGATCAAGGCGTTAGAACTCAGTGAGTGAATCAGATGATATGCTTTATCCGGGATTCTCCTGCCCCGGTATACTAGAGGCTAAAAAGGCTAATCCCCTCTCCAGGCCGAGGCGGGGTCGGATTGCACTACACAAATCTATTGCTTGAGTCATAAAAGTAATAGTTCAAATGAAATTCCAGTTCCCTCTTTTTGCCCAGAGCCTATAGGACCACTATGAGGACTGCGATTCTTAAATCGCGCATCGAATGCATCGCGTCATCTGCCATTAAGTCCATAGAAACGGAAACTTTCTTCTACATTTTGAATTAAATTGAAAGAAATTAATGACGATCGCTCTTGCGCGACCAAGAACGAAATACAATGTTGTCCATAGAGTTCTATTCATAGATCTGTTGCCACTCTAAGCAAAAACTGATTTCTTCAGAAGTTATGAAAGTTGCAAGGGTCTCGTATTTGCGCATAGCGCAGATTTTATAATTGATCCGGTTGCCATGAAATAGTGAAGTAATTTGTATTGATTTGGTCTTAAATACCGAATAAATTCGATTGGAGTAGAATGTAGGAATGAATCTTGTTGGGAGGACTACCGCTTCTTGAAAACAGTAATCGACCAAAGATCCTGAGTCTAACAATATCTTAGAACATGAGAAGGTGTTGGGTGTTGTACGATATGCATGGATCGGCTTCAACAGAAACGAAACACAATAAGGACAAACAAGTTTTTTTCTTGAAAGGATTTTCATATATAGCTTTAGTTCATTTAAGTGGAGAAGGCATTTTTCCCGGCACATCAAAAACGCCTTATAACGGGCCCTTTTCATGTTCCTTTTTATCCGGATATATTAAAGGCAGAACGATGAAACTTTCAGGGATTGTTAATCACATATCAAAGTAACCTTTTTGACATAGAACCTTTTGAAATATTGAATAGCGAACAAATTACAGCAGTCAGTTTGGTATCTCATTTACTCCACTTCTAATTCGAATACTGAAAAGTTCTATGTCATAAATGTATATCCATAGTTACTACAAAACTCGTAAAAATTGCATTGAAATCCGTTGGTTTCGGACTGAGTAAAAGGAACATGGCTGTAGAAAAATGATATTTTTCAGGAGAAGCAAAAAACTTAAAATTATACATCCTGAAGTTCATTCACTGATTTCTGTCGTCTATGATCTATAACATCCTCGTATTTGTTATAACCATGTACTCAAGAACCGTTATAAGAAGTTATAACCTTTTTTTCCCCTGTAAAACCATGTTTTTCTGAAGATTTATTGTTATTACGTGGACTAAACTAAATTCAAATCTTAGTCCTTCTCTGTGATATATATATTTGTTTTTGTTGAACTCTCGTATTAGAATGTGAAGAACAAAACATCTATTTTAAGAAAGTACCAAGAAACCTCCGGGTAGGTACTTTAGGCATGTAGGGAGTGAGTCCTCGTCCAGGATCTTCTCAGGATCTTGAAGGTGTCGAAGTGAAGAATAGGTACCATAGAAAACATGGGAGTGGGGTTTGACTTTTACCTCTCATCATCAATTCCAGATTTCGATAACTTTCGTACTGAAAGGAACTATGATGTAATTGATATTGAATCGTTCGGAGCAGCCCTTGTTGAAGTGATGAGCTGCAAGTTTTGTTATGGTCGAGTTCAATTCGATGTTCGAAGTAGGATGGGACTAGCAGCAAAAATCTTATATCTATGTTGTTTGTTGCAAGTTGGCTGAATTCAGGAACTGTGAAAAAATCGGAGCACCGAATTCGAAAGGTAAAACACAAAAATGTATTCACTAATTTTGACTATTTTGAGGTTTACCTATTTAAGATTTGAGGTGTTGGCAAAGGAAAAGCCGGTGCCAAGACATTGCTGTCTGATGAATCTTCCACCTCCTTCAGTCAAATTCTAACATACGACAGTTGTTTGAGAAAAAACTGTTTGAGTAAGGGATAGCTGCTAGAGTCCTCAGCTCAACAAAAGAAGGAATACTGAGATAATCTTGGGCGGCAAGGCAATCGGAAGAGGTTTTTGCTGAGGAGGAGTAAGACGACCCTGCCTCTGGCGCTGACATGCATTGATGTACGCAACTTCAGAGTATTTTTTAGACCACTTCCCGTCGTCATTTTTTTTTTTTTTTCAAAATTTTAGTATTGATTGATTTGTTATTTTATATAGAGAAATCAAATTGAATTTAAAAAATCAATTTTTCCCGAAAAAAAAGCTTTTTTCTCCTTAAGTCCAAATTATAATTTCGGTTCAAGTTCAAAATCGTGAGGATATTGTTTCGCAGTTTCCTACTTTTGTCTTTATGAATCAACCATAAATGTAGTTGAGTAAGTTGAGTGTACCTAAGTGTCTATGCGAGTATGAATGTAGGATGAACTGCATTCTGGCCAACACAACAACCCATCCGGCCCATTGCGGATGCACTGGAAATAATTGGAAGACCCTTAGGGCTAGTAGAACCATAAACGCAAAGTGCTTTCGTAATGACAACAGGGAGTAGTGTTAATAACCTTCGACCAGCTCTAGTTATAATGTAAGTGCTCCATGCGAGGCCAGGCACTTGAATATATTTTACTACGCTAGGAGTTCCCAGGCCCACTGCGAAGGGCTTAGATAAATATGCTAATGCGCTCTTCTACAAACAATCCGGTTGCAGGAGTTTCAAAGAAGCTCGAGACTATACGCATAAATGCAATTGTAGATGCAAGAATATGATATTTAATGCAAATTAGTAGTTCCCCTCATTCATTGGCATAGACCTCGACGATTGTGGGTAAATTTGAGACAAAACGGATCTGTCCAGTAACAGAGGCTTACATAAATACTGATTATTCGTCATTGGCTCTACATTAAATCCACCACTCATTGGACCGTGACATTAAATGTCCCTATCCATACCCGTTTGCACTTTATGGGAAACGTTCGACGACACTTCGTGTTAAAAAACGCCTGCCAAGAAAGGGTGAGGTACACAGCTTCCTCGACATGCATGCATGATGTCACACACGATATGAATGTATAGCTCATTGAAATGCTTCAAATGATCTTCAAAAATTCCGTAGCGAAATAGTAAATCAATCATCCAATGGAGTGATAATATCGTCTTCTCCCCAACTATCCACTAAATTCGAGCGATATCGAATGACTATGGCACACACCCTGAAAGTTTCATCAAAGTCCGGTTAATTCTATGGAAATTTAACTTATATGAGGATTTAACAAACGGGCTGAAGCTATTAATGTTACGATCATGATGAAATTGATATAGATAATCAAATCATCTCCTTCCGACTCTATTCCAAACTCGAGCGAGATCAGGCGACTAGGGCTGAGAAAATGATGCTTGATGGAATATACGTTTGGGCAAGTGCAGAGAGAAGTATTGATTAGGGAATAATGAAAATGATAGGGGATCACCTTTTACAGCCAAACCCAAACACCCATTGAAAATGTCATCAAAATTGGATTGAAACTAAAGAAATTAAACTTGTTATGGGGAGTTCACATTCTTATAAGTGCAGCAGCTACTGATGATACAACCAAGTTGAAATTAATATTGATGATCAAATCGCTTTCTTCCAAATATCCTCCCGATTTACCAAGATCGGTTGACTAGGGTGTGAGAAAATGATGCATGAGCAATTTACATTTGGGAATGCGCAGAATGAAGTATTGATTTGGGAATAATGAAACTGGTAGGGGATTACCTAAAGCCAAACCCGCACACCCCTTGAAAATATCAAAATCGGATGAAAACTATGGAAATTAGGCTTGTTGCAAGAATTTTTTTACACGAAAATTTAGGTCCCCATTGCACCACGGGGCGCCTAAGTTCATTACAACGATCACTCGATTGTTATTGATTGTTATTTGCCACTCCTATAGTGGTAAATACACAAAATACGCTGGTTGAGTAGTTACACGGTCAGTAGTACACGGTTGAGTAGTCTTAGTTTCAAACTTGACGACACCCCATTTAAATCCTTATTGCATGAATGACAAGTCTGAGTGAAGGAAAATCGAACTTGAATCTTCTAAAATAATTTCCAGTATTTACATAATATTTTCTTTCATCAATTTCTTTTTTCGTTAGAGGAGCTACGATTTAGAGTGTATGATTTGAGGGACGATAACTTGGGATGACTAATTTAATCGTCTTTGAGCGTTACATCTAATTACACCTTACTTTGATGACCGTATTTTTGAAAAATTCAACCAATGAGTCTCAAAGGCTATTTATCATACAGGCGGCCCCACTTACTGATATGGAGTGGCGCCAGTTGTTGTTATAAACCGATATGTGCCAATAATTTACTATCTTTATCTGACACTGCATTCTTTAGAAGATAGGTAGGTAGGTAAATGATAATAATTTCTTATTACCATTCAATCGATTTTATAAACGATACATTGATTGGTGAAAAGCAAATTCCTCACGAATATTCACCGGCAACTTTATAGAGAATGAATTTCTTTTCAACTTGGATATGTTTTTGGGCTGGGGGTCATTCTAAAATTTGCCACCGAAAAAACTGCAACTCTACAACCGACAAACAAATTCGGTAACTATGCAGCAACAATAATGTAGCAGCGCTCTTCGGTTGCGTTATAATAGACCCATGAAAAATTTGTTTTAACAAAACCTACTACCCATCTTTGGTGTATGACACTCACACGGCTTACCTTTTTCTATTTCAACTGATTTTCACGTACAACCAATGCGTTACTAGCGAAGTGTAACTACCTTAGTTTTAATAGCAGGAAAATCGTTCGCCATTTTTTGGAATACTCTCATTTTATCACATCTCATGATCCCTAAGCCATTGTAGTGTCAAGGAAAGCTGGGAAAGCTGCTTTATTACGCTAAGTTATAAACTAATGTTTCTACGTAACCATAATGAACTAATTATGGGAAAAGAAGGCACTACAGTGTAGGTATACCTTTTGAGTAGTAGGTGCGTAGTCACTAGGAAGTCGCTTTGGAAATATGGAATGCAGCATTCGTCACCATTATCCATTCCATCTAGTGATTGAAGAACAGAAGTTTGGGGTTAGCTTATGTGAAGATAGATCTGGACGAGTTTGACAAGGAACTCAGAATTTTAAATTTCAGTACCCATTAACAGAGGCCCATTTAATTACACTGTCAAAAATCGTACAAGATAAGTTCTATCTCAATCCGTATTGGCTGGTGTCAATTTCTGAGTTGCACCTCAGTTGACGCGAAATTATGTCCCGTTCAAGACAGAATTCCATCGTACAAACTACTGTAACAACAGCTCGTTTGTCAGGATGCTCAGGTCAGCCAATAAGGTCTCTCAGTCGATTTAACCACTGCTTCGCCCACTGTGTTAACGTCATTAGTTGTTGAAGATCCACTAGTTGTTTCCCACTTCCAAATATGGAATATCCCTCATAAGGCAGCTTTTTGGAGAGCTTCCCGTGAGATCTGACCGCCTAAAGGGGAACGCCCATTAACAAATTACGTTTGAAAAGGACGCTGCTCTATTTTCGGTTGTGAGGAAGCACAATTACGACCGATTCAGCAATTATTTACAGCGTTATTAATGGAAAAAGCACTCGTTTTTCCCTGGGTTGAAAAACAACTGAGGCGAGGCCGGTGGGTGAAAGGGAATGATGAAGCTCTGGAAACCGGGAAATTACGAGACCAAACGTTTCATCAAAAGGGTCTTTATACCGTTCAGAATAAATATCGCCGGGGCCACAGACTACAAGTTTGATTGGAAAAACGCTTCGTATTGTGCAGACTCGTAGGGGAACGTGGTGTTTTTGTTGCGTTGTCCTCCGATCAAACATCGATCCAATCCTTGCAAATATAGGTAAACGCGTATTTACAAACCCACAAACTGGCATTGTTTGGTGTGGTGTATTGTTTGTTAAGTAATGAGCGAGTCGAAATCAATCCTCTTCATGTTCACGTTAGAAGGGCTAGATATTGTAGACATTGTTGGTAACCATTGACCAGTTTGGATTCGTCAAATTACTTGAGAATCTTTATGAAGAATCAAGTTATCTCATGCCTAGCAAATTGGGTAGCACCAAGTTTTGATGCTTTCCTCATGCATTGTTTCAAGCTTCTTCCAGTTCTTGTCAAGTTCCTGGTCCCTTGCAACTGAGGTACACCTAGTTCATGTTGCTCTTTTAATTTAAGAAAAAGCAGGTGCTTTTTGCATTTATTGTTCTTTCTGGATGATCGTTCTCAACATAAGAAACAAACGTGTCCATGCCCCCCTCCCCCCCTCCCCCAATTAATGACAGGATTTTGAGTTATACCCGATGACTTGACTTTGACATTTCCTTTCACTCCGGTGCGGATCATAGGGCCTCAATGAATGTTTTCCATTCCGAACGATCTAGGGCCAGACGCTCAACCTCTCGCCATGACTTCCCCACTCTACTGGTTTCTGTCTCTTTTCGGATCGTTTCCATGTTGCTCTGGGTCGTCCTCGTCGTCGAAATCCCTGTGGGTTCCAGTTCAACGCTGCTTTTTCCTCAGCCCCTACGGTTTTTCAGAGGGTGTGGCCTATGTATCACCATTTTCTCTGCATTATCTCTCGAGAGATAGATTTCTGTTGAGTGCAACGTAGCAGCTCGTCATTAGAGATAGATGCCGGTCACCAAATCCTCAAGATTCCCCTCAGTCAGCGGTTCACGAAAACCTGGAGCTTTCTGGATAGGGCCCTAGTGACATTCCACGTTTCCCACCGAATATTTAGGCCTTTTTATCATGATATGGAACGTAACTTTTTTTCCACAATTTTTGAGATATCGAAGTGAAATTCGGAGATTGTTTATGGAGTGCCTAATACTATGTGCCTTAAAGAAAAAAAGAAAAAGAAAAAAAACCAAGAAGGTACTTTCATACTCTCCCCCCCTTTTTGGGTAGTCCAAATGCAACTTTTGAATTTTTTATTTTTGTGTGCTTAAAACATAGTTCGAGGTACCCCGAAAACACTCTCCAAGTTTCACTTCGATATCTCAAAAATTGTGGAAAAATGTTAATTTCCATATCATGATAAAAGGGCCTATAATTTGTATACAATTTCCAGCGCTTAAATTGGGGGATAACTCAAAATCCTGTCATTAATTTTTATTTATTTATTTATTTTTTTTAGTTGAGACTTTTGTTTCTTATGTTGAGAACAACCATCCCGGAAAGTTTGAGACGGATCCTATGGAAGCCAAATCCTATTGAATAAGTGTGGGGTCCTTTTCTTCACTGTCAAGTTTGTTAATCGCGTCTCATACGTTCTATCTTGCAGTAAATTTGAAAGATGGACAGGAAATTCTGGCTTCTCGAAGGCTAGTCATGTCGAATCATCGATTTCATCATGAGGTCAGTAAACCATGCTACCATGTAATTTCACACCAGCAAGGAAAAGGGGTTTGACCTTGAAATCTTTGAAAAGTATGATGAGTATGATAACGTGATCAACAACTTTTCCACCCACCACAACTATTAGAGTTTAATTTGGTTAAACTCAACTGGTGTTTCGTACAAATTATTCAATAGCCTCTCTAGTGTAATATGCATTTCTACAACAAGGGAAAGTGAATCGCTTTACCTGATTGAGGCACCCTAATTCCTTTGAGGGTGACCTGCATTGTTTATACGGCTCTAACCGAGCGTTTGATGCATTCAACCCGGTCGTTCAAAATATAGGGGCCGTAACCGACCGGTGATTTTCGAATCGCCGTTTCCGGAGTGCCGGCGAACGAGAATAAATTGAAGAATGCACCCGGAGGTGAGGAGGTATATCGATTCCGTTTCAAGTGGATGAATAATTCCGTTTGACCGCGCGTTCAGCGTTGAGGTTCCCCTCCGCAACTTGTGATATTTTCATTTGATGAGACCCCTTTTTCGCGAGGCAGGACATCTCAATTATTCAGGGGGGCAATGAAACGGCGTATACTTTTTTTTCTCGCGGTTTTCGGACTGAAAATATACCGGATCAAACTCGAAGCTGAAATGGGGGAAATATACCAGTGAACTCGTGCATAATAAAAACATTCACCTAATCATAATAGGTTCATCAAACGTAATTTATCAAAATAATTAAAACATTTAATTTATTAAAGCAGAAAAAACAATGTCCCCACCGTATACATATTTTTGTGGTTCATTATTTTTAGTAATTCACCTTTGTGATCGTCCAGGAAAAGAAAAATTTAACCCTCCTTCCTCCCTTACAAAAAACAATAGGTAGGTATGTGATTTAAAAAGTTCCAGTCATGCGGCATGATTGTGTGAGCGAATTTTCGAAATCATCGTACTATATAATGTTAAATTGTTTTGAAAATTCAGCACATTAGGTGAAATGGAATTTTTAATTACCAATTTTATGGCAAAAAACTCGTTCTAAGTAATATTCTTCAATTCAAAAATATTTTGGATTTTTAGTTTTTCTTGTTGCAGTTTTGTCAATTTTTTGGCCAATACTAATGGAATTTAGGTACATTTTTAGCATGAATTTCTGCATAAATTTCAATGTAGTAGTTCATCGTTAATGAACTTCTTTCGACCAAAATTATGCAAAACAATTTAAATTTAACAATTTTTAGAAGTTTTTAGCCATTTTTTGTGATTTTTAGAGCACATTGTTTGAAATGTTACCAGTTTAATGTGCTCAAAAAATGCTGGCCAACGAACTCATCCTTTCGTTTAGAGATTTTGGTACAATAACTGAATTTTTATCTCAATCCTCTGGAGAGTTATCGTCCGGAAGGATATACATATATCTTGATCTCTATTATTTATTAGAATGAAACTCCGTGTTTGTTTGTCTGTCTGTCTGTTCGTTGTTGTTGTTGTAGTTTGTCCAACGGCTGAGTGGGGAGAGTCTACGAGTGGGGGGATCTTCTTGTGATTTTCGAAACGGGTGTATAAGCGATTTTTAAATTTTCTAATCCCACCCGAACTATTGGCCGTAGGGCGGGAGGGCGCTGGCAGCCCGTTTTAATGCGCGCTTTTTCGACTTCCCCGCCGCCTCTATTAACGGCCGTCGAAAATTCCGAAAAAAACCCTATATATATATATATATATATATGAAGGTTGACGTTCCCCTTCGCAACTTGTGATATTTTCATTTGATGAGACCCCTTTTTCGCGGGGCAGGACATCTCAATTATTCAGGGGGCAATGAAACGGCGTATACTTTTTTCTCGCGCTTTTCCGACTGAAAATATACCGGATCAAACTCGAAGCTGAAACGGATGGCATCTCAGGGGGAAATATACCAATAAACTTGTGCATAATTAAAACACTTAACTTTACTAATCATAATTCATCGAACGTAATTTATCCAAATAATTAAAACATTTCATTTATTAATGGGGAAAATTTCCCTACCGTGTTTATATTTTTGTGGTTCATTATTTTCAGTAATGCACCTTTGTGATCATGTGATCGTCCGTGAAAAATAAGTTCCTATGTGATTTTAAAAGTTCTAGTCATGCAACTTGATTGTATCATCGAATTTTTGTAAATCATCGTACTATAGGTACTATGTTAAATTGTTTAGAAAATGCAGCACGTTAGGTGAAAAGGAATTTTTAACTACCAATTTTATCGATAAAAACTCTTTCTAAATAAAATTCAGCAATTCAATAAACATTTTGTCAACGCTTTTTTTGCAGTTTTGTCTATTTTTTGGCCAATATTAATGGAATTTAAGTAATTTTTCAGCATAAATTTCTGCATAAATGTTCCAATGTTTTAGTTGATCGTTGATAAATTTCTTCTTTTGACTAAAATTTTGCTAAACAATAATATGTTAACAATTATTAGCCGTTTTTATAAATTGTTAGTGATTTTTTTTAGCACATTTTTTGAACTGTGACCAATTTAATGCTGGCCAACGAATTCATCTTTTCGTTTGGAAAGCTTGATTTTTTGGTGCAAGAATTGATTTTTTATCTCAATCTTATGGGAAGTCATCGTCCAGATAATTATATATATATATAGTTTTTGTGAGGGATGAAAACACTCTCGTGTAACATTATTTTGAGGCGTTGTAGATAACTTACAAAATTGAGAATCAATATATTCCTATATTTTCCGACCATCCTATAACGCCTCAAAAAAAAAAAATAAATAAATAAATAAATAAATAAAAAGGTTGGTTTATGGCTATACCTATAGTAGGTAGGCATATACCTATGAAAAAACGTTAAACTCTAGGATTCGTACCAGAATGTCTGAAAACGGATTTCAAAAAAGAAAATTTTAGACAATTTTGATAGAAAATTTTTTGTAGCCGTTGCAATAGCTTCATTTTTTACGAAAATTTGCTAAAAATTGAAGGCCGACCTACCGCCATCCGCCGTGTGAAGCTTTCTCGGAAACGGCTTGACCAAAGTTTGTGAAATTCGGATCAAAAATTACACATAAGCCGAGGATGTGCTTGCGATCCCAGCATTACTTTCAATCATCCTCAAGGGGTAAAATTCAAGGATTGAGATTTTTTAATAGTCGTGCAGCATGGCTAATAGAGAGAATTTTTGAAGAAAAGTTACGGATAAAATTAAATTTGGCTCTTAAATTCTGATCATTTTGGCCAGCTATGTCCTGAATAAAACTGAGAGGACAGCCGTGTGATGAGATCGCAAAGGACATTTTAGGATACGCAGTCAAACTCGAAAATTTGGTCAAATTTGCGCAATTTCCACATGAAAAACGTGTTTTCTGGTTCAATATGAATCTTAGAGATCTGGGAGTGGTCGCTATCGACTCAGCGCTGACAAATAATTTGACTACCCCAAGTGCCCTATTGTCAAAAAACCGATTTTTCAATCTTTTTTGGGCCACCAAATTGTAAATTTGAACCTGCAATTCTGGAGCGATCGGGCTGACCAACGAACCAATATATATATATATATATATATATATATATATATATATATATATATATATATATATATATATATATATATAGTTTTGATGAAGGATGAAACACTCGTGTGAAATATTATTTTGAGGTATTACAGAAGGTTGGAAAAGATAGGAAACAGATAAATAAAACTTACAAAATTGAGAGAATATTTCGCCGTGTCGGCTTCGTCAGCTTTAGTCTATATTAATAGACTAGAATAAAATATTCTCTCAATTTTGTAAGTTTTATTTATATGTTTCCTATCTTTTCCAACCTTCTGTAATACCTCAAAAAAAAAAAAAAAAAAAAAAAAAAAAAAAAAAAAAAAATATATATATATATATATATATATATATATATACTTGGCCCTTCGGGCCTCGCAAGGGGCTCCGCCTTTGTATTTGCCTAGTCAAATAGTTCCGTATGTGTCCCCACGCTATATTCAAATCCATCTAGCGTGTAAATACATTGGAAGGATATATAGTTTAGTGTCTGGGGATGCTCGCAAGCTCGAATCTCAAGAATACATAACATCAAGTAGCCAATCTCTTAGTAAAAATTAGTTGGACATATATAGGTCAGAATGATGTGTAAGGTGGTCTGGAAGTTTGCAAGCTCGCATTTCAAAAATACAACATATCATGAAATTGTCAATCCCCAAGCAAAAATTCGGATTAATTGGACATATTGGTCAGAATGATGTTTATGTTATAGTTTGGTGATCTGGATGCTCTCAAGGTCGCCTCTCAAAAATACATAACATCAAGTAGTCAATCCCCTAATAAAAAATTGGATTAGTTGGACATATATGATGATCAGAATGGGAATAGGTCAGAATGATGCATTTAGTCGGTGCTCTGGATGCTCGCTAGCTCGCCTCTCAAAAGAAACATAACTTCAAGTAGTCAATCCCTTTGTAAAAATTCGGATTAGTTGGACATATATGATGATCAGAATGGGAATAGGTCAGAATGATGTGTATAGTTCGGTGATCCGGATGCTCGCAAGCTAGCATCTCAAAATACGTAATATCAAGTAGTCAATAACTTAATAAAAAATTGGATTAGTTGGACATATAGGTCAGAGTGATGTTTATGGTGGTCTGGATGCTCGCAAACTCCCATTTCAAAAATGAATAACATCAAGTAGTCAATCCCCTAGTAAAAATTCGGATTAATTGCACACATTGGTCAGAATGATGGGTATAGTTTGGTGATCTGAATGCTCGCAAGCTCGCATCTCAAAAAAACATAACATCAAGTAGTCAATTTCTTAGTAAAAATTCGGATTAGTTGGACATGTAGGTCAGAATAATGTGTATAGTTTGGTGGTCTGGATGCTCGCAAGTTCGCATTTCAAAAATAAATAACATCAAGTAGTCAATCCTTTAGTAAAAATTCTGGAGCCTATTTAAAAAGATCTGGAAAGAGCTCAGTTCAGGTGGTTCAGTTGCCGCTGGTGCCCAGTTCAGGTGAGCCCCACTCTCCGTCTGGAGTCCCTAGTCTGTTGGTAGGTATAAGATGCACGTTTATTCAAGATATAAACACCAATTTTGTTTAGTCAGAGATCAACAACAATAGAGTTTTAGGGTTCATTGCTCAACTTTGACTCTCAAATAGCGTGGAGACACATACAGAAACTTTTTGACTAGACAAATATTTCCGTATGTGTCCCCACTTTTTTCAATCTCATATTTCTCGCGTAAGCGAAGGAGAAAGTTGATTTATGATGAATCCATTGGAAAGAAGAGATTCGGAAGTTTCCGAAACAGTCGTCAAATTCATTGTTTGCAATATTATGATAGATTTACATTGGTTTCAAAGTGGGGACACATACGGAACTACACCCTCTTTGACTCTTTCCTACAAGGCATATGGTGATTCGTGGTAGTTTTAAAGCCAAAGTTGATCAGAATGGCCTACAACGTAAAATGCTAGTGGGCATTTTGATTTTAGAGTAAAAACACTAAGCTGCGCGCCTCAGAAAGGGCTCTACCCCTTCACCACGCTGTGGAGACCCCAGGCCTGATTTTACTTACACCTTGCGCCTGCTGAACATTTTAGGAACGTTGAACGCGCTCCATTTCAAATTTCAGCTTTCAATGTTGAATAGCAAAGAAATTAGAACCGACGCTACTTTAGTCTAGACATTTTTCACTTTTAGATCCTGGTAAAAGCGTGTTCCGCGCTAAAATTTCATTTCACAGTGAAAACAAAGTTCCGATATCTATAGGTAGTCTCGGAAGCAAAACCATGAAGGAATTATCCTTGTGAACTCTTCTGCATAACAGATTATTAATATTAATCCATTCCTGCTATTAATAGTAATCCATTACTCGTTCCTACTAAAATTGTTACTTAAAAAATCTTTCCTCGATGACTCCAAAATAGTTTTGAAAGATGTAAAAGGAATGAAAAGTCTACCTACAGAAGGAAAGCCATCGTATTTGTACGGTGTTTAAATTCAAAACAGGAAGCTCGTCCAAAGAAATGAGACCCTATTAAGAAACGAATAGCGTTCCAATAGTGACCGAGATGAATCGAAGGTCTTTTTTAACATGCAGCGAAATAGCGAGCGATCAATCAGAGCCTGTTCCGTCCTTGGGGTCCGGAGTTGTTCGCATGGATAAGAACGGTGGGGAGGGGGGAGGGGGGGACAGAAGTTACGAGCCGGATGCCTGTTGCATTTCACAATTAATTGCCAACTGCACAGGACAAATCCTTACAGTATGCGTGTGTGCACTCAGCACTGAGAAACAAAGAAAGGTCTTTTTTGATAGGAATTGTATTCTTCACACACACCGTGAAAACTAAGGAATATTATTTCTCAATGGTTGGAGCTTTAGTAGCTTTGTTCAACTTCGGTATTGTCTTCGGTGAGGTGGGTCCATATCCTTTCTCTAGGATTGCCGGGTTAAATTCAAAGCGAAGTTTTCAATGAGGTCAACATTTGAAAAGGCTCTAAAAATCCCATGGAGATGAGATTTATGTGACCTTGATATTCGGTCACCCTCCTCCAGTAAAGCATCACTTAGGAAATAATAAATCTGAAAATTTCCTGCTTGATGTGGCGTTGAAACCACACAGCTAGTAGGAAGTTAAGCATTTCAATCATAATTTGAATGTCTAAAAACAAGTTATTGGATGGAAATAAAAGCTACATAACTGAATTTAACACAGCACGCATGTAACTGTAATGTGTGGAAGTTTTTATAAAAAACACGGTAGGTACGAGGCTTTGAACTACTTTCCTAATCAATTTAATTTTTTATGGAATGTCCCTGGTTTTATGCCTTTCACTAGTACGATCCCTGGGACTCAATTTTTGGACACAGGTGGACACGTTTAAAAGTATTGCAATGCAGATGACATTTATACAACATGGAATCAGTATTCAGAAAATCATTGAAATAGTATTCATTCTAACCAGATGAATACCCTTAAAGTAGCGGTACCTTCAGGCATTTGGAAATAAACTGTCACTAACTTGAGAGAAAATTTGATCAGAATGTTCCTCCCTCCCCCTCCCACCAAAAGGGGGTGTGTTTTGTTTTGTAAAGGGTTTTGAATCTGTAAGTCTTGGTTGCAGCCTAAAATTGTTCTATTGTTTGATTATTCCGTTTACATGGGGGTTGCAGTGGGTGTTTTGTACCATCTACATAGTTCAAAACAAAACACAAAATTTGTTGATGTAGCATACTAATGTACTGAAGGAACAAGCAGCAATCTGAATGTACGTATCATTGGTAGATCGTAGATTCTTAAATTGATTCTGTCTTATTTTTAGGTCTAAACAGACGAGTATTTCTTATTATCGCGTATACAGGTTAAAAATCACGACCGAATCGACGTTATCAGAAATTCATGGTTGCACATACGCACGCGGTATTATTGATCCGACGGCAATGACATTTATAAGAGACCATCTAGGAGCTAACCTACACAATGAGCGTTACTCATAGGTGCGAAAAAGTTATTATAAATATTTTTAAGTGGAATAACATTCCGTTCTAAGAAGTTTGGAATCAACCGCTCGTTCCTGTGGTGAGTAGTTTGCTTTCTATGATTTTTCGAAGTTTCGCACACCGGTGGCGTCAAAGTGCTACTCCCGCCTGAACGGGACCCCTTGCCACCCAGTGTGACGTCAACAGTGCATACTTCGAAAAATCATAGAAAGAAAACTATTCAACATAGTAGAGTGCGGATGGTATCAAATTTCTTAGCATGGAATCTACTTTCATTTAACAATATAAATTAATACGTGGGTAACGCTCATTCCTAAAAATGTCATCGATATTAATTCGGGTTGTCCTGGAGTTTCTCGTATCAACCAATTTTAGTTTTTGATCATGCGCAATAGTTATTACTCGAGCAATTACGATGAAATACATGGCGTCTTCTTGAGAACTACACTTAACAACCGGCTCTGAATAAAATCGGATCGAAACCTTTCTATGATGGCAAAGGAAATCATAGTAAGGCTTTATGCCACCTAGGAAGTTATTCACATGATCCCTGGAGATTTCATCATAATCGGTCCATTAGTTTTGGAGTTCTACGTGTCAACAAACTATAGTTTTGCGAATGTCTAATAGTTATTACTCAACCGATCCCAATAAAATATATAGAGCACCTTCGAAACATACCTAACTATACCCATTATTGAACTGACTACATTGAAATTTATAGGGGAACAGTAACAAGCACATCCCCTCAAATTTCATCAAAATCGGGCTAAAACTTATTGCTTAGTAACTTACTTTTGGGAATGACGAGGGATTGGCATAGAGACACGGACAGACAAACAGGCAGAGACGGAACCAAATTGATCAGCAAGCTCTGAAACGCAAAAAGCAAATGAAAATTTTGATTTTGGAGGCACCAATTTTGCTTCCTCACTACTGAAGGTAGGGAAGCTTTGTGTTCCTGATAGAAGCAAAAAAAAAAAAAAAAATTTTTTTGTTGTCCTCCAAATTCAAAATTTTTACTTGCTTTTTGCGTTTCAGAGGTTACTGATCAATATTAGTTCCGTGTCTGTCTGGAAGTCTGATGTCTGTCTGTCTGCCGTGGTAAATCCTTGTCACTCCCAAAACTATACCAAGTTTCAGTGCAATTCCGATGAATTTTCCGGGATTGTGCGGGTTAGCTCCTAGACGGTCTCCTGTAATTTTCAATGCCGTCAAATCAACAGTATTCTGAGCTCATGCGCAAACGGGAATTTCTCATAACGTCGATTTCCGATTTAGTTCAAACTCAGAAGGTAATTAATTGGGCATGTGTTCTAGACAGATGCTTTATGAGTTAGATCGCGATTAGTAGAGTAATAACCATTGCGCATGCGCGAAACTATTATCGACTGACACAAGCAAGATTCCAAGTCTAATGTAACGATTTTGTTAACATTTTCAGGGCTTGAGTGGGATAGCGGTCCCCTATAAATTTTATTATCGAAATAGGAGTCTCTGCGCATGCGTAAACGTTTTATAACGTCGATTTCTTATGATCTGTTGGTCCGATTTCATTCGTGGTGTAGATGGGTAGGTATATGTTCCAGGGAAATCCCTTATGAATTATATTGCCATTGGTAAAGTAATAACCATAGCGCATGCGGAAAAATAAAATTGATCGACACAGACGAATCTCCGAGACTACTGGACCGTTTTTAATTACATTTTCAAGGACTACGCGGTTTATCTTAGGCGTTCCTCTATAAATTTCATTGCCTTTGGATTAATGGTAGTCTTTGCGCATGCGCAAACATTAATTTCTTATAACATCGACTTATCAATCATTTCGATTCGTAGTTTGTTCTTAAACTAATTGTATACATCCATGTAACAATATGTGAGGAAACCACCCGACTCGGTAGCGAGGAATCAAAAATGAAGGCCATCCATCAATTTCGAATTCGACTTCATCCTTCCCACCTCAGCCACCTCATCAAGTGCATTCCGAAAATCAGTAAAAAGGCAATAAGGTCAAGAAATCACCATTATTTCCAACGTGTAGACTAACGTATTTATGATGTGGTATATAACATATAGATTACCCTACTGTTGGTTGGTACAGTTAAATAGAGTTGAAACTAAACTCAAGTAGCATGTTCTTGAAGATGACCTGAAACTATTTCAGTGAAAGAGTATTATCGAAGGAAGTTGGCCGTTGAGCCGATTATGAGGAAAAGAACCCTTTGAAAGACGTCTAATATTTCCATTACACGATTTTCCCGAGATTTCTTGGAATTATTTGAGACAGCGATTTTTTCATTTTTAAGAAACTGTTCGTAGAATATTGAAAGAATAATTGATGCGACTTTCGAAACCGGCAGATGAAAAATGTATAATAATTATTTGATCTATACTAAAAATCTACACTGCTGGTTGATTGCTCTGTTGAAAACTACAAGGTCCATTCTTTTTATGTACGAGTACGTTGGTAATGGAAATTACGTTACGGTTGAATAGAGATATTTTTAAAAGGATGGCATTGGACGAAATACCATTTGCGTGTATTATTATTTAGTTGCTGATTTTTGCTTCCTCACTACCGGTAAAAAGCTTTGTGTTCGTGCAAGATGTCGAAACAATTTTTGGCCCCCACCTCCAACATCAGAATGTCCACTTGCTTTTTGCGTCGGAGCTTGCTGATCAATAAATTATTAGCGTGTTCCAAGCACCCGTCTTAGCTCATGAACTAGTGAGTTAATCAGACGGGTTCCAGGAGTTCACGAAACGGTTCAAGAACCCGTCGTTTGGAACACTATAGTTCATTTGACACTCAATGCACTAACCAGCGCCAGCGTCGTCTCTAGCCTCGTCATGGTTATTTATGTGAGCGACATTCCCTCATTGTACGTTTATTTATTGTTACTTCAAGATTAGAAGAGTCAAAATAAAAGTTTGCATCCATCCAGCTTCATCGAAAGGCACGACTCTATCGGCGTCAAATTTCTGCTATCTAACTCCTTCTCCTCATCAGAACCAAGGACCCTCTCCCAATCGGCTATGGATGCATACACTTCCGATTCCGAATCAGAATCTTCTACGAAGAGACCCGCTATTCTATTAAGATTCATGACGTAAATAAAGTGCAACGCAAGCGAGGAACTAAAGAGATGTGAACAACGATAACGCAACAACCATCAAGCAGGCGACTGACAAAGCAAGTATTTAGCGTGAAGGTTCGCGGTGAAATGAAATTTTTGGAAGGTTCAGAAAGGTTTCCTTCAGTTAGAGTTCTCAACCCTATCCCCGCGCAGGCCTGAAAAGTTCATGAACTCACTGAACTCAGTCCATGAACCCGACGCGGTGGGAACACCTTAGCTAGTGTTGAGTTCCTGAACTCAAAACACTTGGAACACGATTCACGTGCGCATAAGGTTCGGCACCGAACCAGTTTTAAAAAGTTCATGAACTCGCGTTGCTTGGAACACAGCTTTTCTCTAGTCTGTGGTAAATCCTTGTCAGCCCAAAATTATAGTGGCTGTGCACATGTGCAAACGTGAATTTCTTTGATGATTTCTAAAGATCTATTGGTCCGATTTGGTTTAATCTTGGAGGACAGTTGGGTATATGTCTCAGAAAAATGTCTTATGAATTATATCGCGATGTTAATTGATAACCATTGGGCATGCGAAAAACTAAAGTTGATTGACTCACGTGGAACTCCTAAACTATTGAACAGATTTTGATGGAATTTTCAGGAATCATGTGGGTTATCTCCTAGGTGGTGTTCTAAAAATTGCATTGCCGTACGATCAATAGTTGCACGTGCGCATGCGCAATCATGAATACTGATGAAGTCGATTTGGTCTTAGTTGGTTTTTTCAACAATTCTTAACCTACGTTCATGTTAAATAGGTGAGAAAGCTTTGCCTATCCAACTTGGTATGCGTTTTTTATCACGAGTATGAATTTTCATGTAGGCAACACAGATAGGAGGTGATCACGGTTTACTCTTCAATATCTACAATCTCCCAAACATACGTAAGGCATTTCAGCCCTCGTTCACCCCGCTGTCCCACAGTTTCCAGCTTTGGTTCGTCTGCGGAATAACTGTCTGCATACCTGGAACATTATTTGCAGGCTCTAGCCAGCCACATTTCTAAGTGACGCATATATAACTTCCTACGCGCTACGTTCCACACCTGTATTAATATTTGGTTCTCATCCCCCGATAACGGTCACTGTAGGTGTAAGTCGCAAATATAAGTCTCTGCAAGTATAATAAAGTCGCGAAAATTGTTTGGTGGCACTGCAAAGATCCCTGGATAAATGACGTAAACATCCGAATCCTCCCCAGAATTTATAGTTCTGAATACGGAATTTGTTCTAAAGCATATGCAAAAGAAATCCTATATGCATTCTATATGCAAAAAAAATCCTGAGATCCTATTTTCTTTATTTTTTCTGTATGCAATATTTTCTTTTGCTATGTTTTTTCTATGTTGGCGTCCTAGGAAAAGGGACCATATCTTACTTTGGTGAAATTTTCAGTAGACCGTTTTTCGAAAAAATAGTCAACAATATTGATTTTCAGGTTTTAATAGATTCTGAAGTAATAACTATCCCTTTAGAAAGTTCAATAGTCACTTATCGAAGTTTAGCCGATTTTGGAAAATTTGAATACAACTTTTTTTTTGAGGGATTTAGAGGAAAATACTCTTTAAACCAACACCCAAAAATAAACAGCGTTCATAGTTCGTGATAGGAGCGAAGCTCTGCTTAAAGTTGAAAGGCCGTTGATGGTCGTTCAAACTAAGTTCTATGGGTTTTTAGTGGACTGGAAATCATTTCTGATGAAGTATTGTGGAATTGATTGAGGTCCTTTTAAGGCAGCCATGTATCATCCAGGAAGGCTCAAATCATTTCGAAAATGGATTGAAGAGGAACTGTAGGATCCTACAACTCTATTAGTTCCAGTTTATTTAACTTTGCTGCCTTGTTAACAGCATCCGTATTATCGTTTTTTTTTTTATTATACAGCATTAATTTTAACAAAATGCAATAAAATACTTTCATCAGATTTACTGAAATTAGCGACTCTTCCTTTTCCTGCAATTTCGGAAAACGATAGGACAAACCTATAACATAAAATATATTAATAATTCAGTAGATACGACGGTCAATCTTAGCAAGACTGTACTGCACTGTCGTTTTCTGAATGGCATTTTGTTGTTGTAGCTAAATGTATGTTCTCGGTGATTTCACGTCTGATCTGAATGATTGCAGCATCACTTCTACATGTTAGTCATCACCCATGTCGTATTAACAAACCTGATTCCTTGATGAAGACGGAAGATTGGCAGAAAAAATCACCAAGTCCACTAATTCATTGTTCGAGTCATTTCACTATTACTATCGTAGAGGGCTCTCCCTCCATTCCAGTTCGAAAAGACCGAGAATCAGAACACTCGCTATCGAACGAAACGTAAAGGTATTTCGCTCACAGTCTAGAATTTATTCCTTTTTCTTGCAACTCCCCTACAACACATCACTGCCGAATGGATTGATTCAGTTTTCGTTGGTTCTTGAATCCGTAAAGAAGACGAAGGAAGAAGAATGCACTAAAAAACAAACTCTTCCAAAAGAAACTTCAACACGTCCAAAGACCCCTTCCTGACAATCTTAACATTCAAGCTGCGAAGATAGGGGAGAGAAAAGCTATGTGTCTGTTTGAATACTTCTTTTTTATGGATTATTTACTGTTTTGTGGACTTGGTATTTCTTTTCTTAGCTTCCGCACCATTGTTATCGCCGACGATTTCTCAGAAGGAGTAAATAACGAAGTTGAATACTCGTGGAAAGTTCTCGATTCCTTTATGGTATTGTTACGAATTGAAATAATCTGTTGTAATACCAATCGTTCGTGTTTATTTCTTGAGGTATCGGGTTTATAGAAAGTTTTTCACTCGACCGCATACACGAGGCTTCTAATTTAGTTTTTACACATTTGTGAAAGATAGTGGATTCCTGAATGACCATGTTTGTGGCAATAACCGATGATCAAGGCTCCATTTTTATGGCGTCTCTCTGGAGTTAGGTAATATTAGCAAAGCCACATATATAAGAGAGACGGCCTATTAGAATTGATCCAGAGGTGTGTGGGTCCACACAAGCATTAGAAAAATATAACCGTATACAAATCGAGATGGGAAAAAAACACAGGTGTATGTCGGATTGTGTAAAAATATGTGTGACGTAAGAGAGACAAATTTTGTTGACGCTGCCCAGGCGATAATTCTCAACCGATTTTCGAGATCCTTTCTTTGATCGATCCCAATTTTACTCTAATTGTGAAACTAACCCCGAAAATTTCGAATTTCAAGATGAAAGGGGGAAATGAAGGGAGGGGTTGTCGACGCTGCCCAGGTTAAAATTTTTGTCTGATTTTCGTGATTCTTATTTTATTCGATCCTAATGTCAGCCTAGTTGTGCAAAAAACCTTGGGAGTTTAGGATTTGCTGAAAAAATTGATAAAAATACAAAAAACTACTAAAAATCAAAATTTTTTGATTACCTACAGAATATTATATGGAACGAGTTGTTTTTGCCATAATATTGATAGTTAACAAATTATTTTCACTAAAGTGCTCAAATTTCAGAACAATGTAAAATAATATAATATGAAATTTTTCGAAAATTAGATTCATATTATTTGAACTATCCGGCTCTTGCTATTATTTTATTCTACAAGAACTGACAATTCAAACGGTGTCTGACCTTAGTATCATAATTCACAACTATTTATGGGAGTCGCCAAGGGGCAAGCCCCCTGGACCCCCAGTTACTTCTGTTTACACAATGAGTTTTAGCTCACGCGTTTCACATAAGCCCATGAAACCCGCATATAACAATGACTCAGATTTTGCAGTGTATCTCATCACTACTATGTCAAGTTGTTTTATTTATTTATCACCAGCGCAACGAATCACCTCCAGCTCAATGAAATCATTAGAAATTAACAAGCGGTTGCAATCATGTTCACAATATCAATTATTGACAATGATCACCTGTGTGTAAACAGTTCAAATAATCATGCTCATAACTCAGCTTGTTGGCCACGCACTTCGCAGTAGTTAACATAACATGATTGGATAAATCGAGAGCTTTCGAACGAATGGTCAACGAATTTTATGGGATGAAAAATTACGAAGAACCATTTCCCTAGCAACGACTCGGTTGTAGGCGAAAATCATCAGAAATTGTGGCAACCCATTTTCGTTACGAGACCTTCTCGAACGATCAAGTTCGTCCCCCACCCCGACAACTACTTGGAACCGTTCCCTACAAGAAGAACTGTGAGTTGTTCATTCCGTTCAACCTGTTTCGTTGAGAGCAGAAAATCGTTTAACATAAACGTTTCGTTTTCGGTTGGAGATGCCAAGACTAAAACACATTCTGTGTTATAATTATAAATTAAGAATTATTATTCGAGAAATAATGACAGCGCGACATGTTATTGGTTAATTTTATCAAATTTCAACTGACCTCTGCAATGTGAGTGCTGTATGCTGCGGCTCTTGTGTTATGAAACGTTCCAGACTCTACGCGATTAACTCCCACTCCATCCTGTTCCTCCCCACAAAGCTAATCCCTCAGCGTTGCCTACCTTTGTAAATATCCGTAACTGCAGGGAGTTACTGTCAAATGTACAAAAAATACTGAATCGAACTTAAACGCCTGTATTTTAAAGCTATTTCATCTCTTCCTGATTCAAGAAGTCAATCCCTTAGTAAAAATGCAGATTAGTTGGACAAATAGATCAGAATGATTTGTATAGTTTGGTGGTCTGGATGCTCGCAAGCTCGCATCTCAAAAATACATTTAACATCAACATATAGATTAATTAGATGAATACACAGAATGACGTTCTAAAATATGGCTTAAAATATTTAAAATTTTGACGTTTTAAAATATTCATTGAAGGTTGAATTCAAATGCAAAAAACGTTGCCGTTGGGGGTGTCTAGCCGCCAGTGGTTTGTGTTCATGATGGTACATTTATTGTAAAATGAAATCTGGGGGACACCCCCAGACCCCCGGATTGTTAATGTTAGGATCAAGGATCAAACCAATGAAACACAGAATGTGTATTTCGGGGATTCCCCGGAGGGCTGGTGGCATTCTGGTAAGTTCGGCCGAAGTTCATTCCGCGTTCTTGGAATCTAGCTCCTAGGATCGTAGCAAAGAGCTTATAGTAGGATAGATAGCATGTAAAATGTAAATGTTTTGTGCGAATTGTATTCAGCTGAATTGAAGGTAAAACTCAAAATATTGCATTTCACCTCGAGGAGTAAGTTTATTGAACTTGGACAAACTAAGTGGTTTTAAGACTCAAACTATTAATCACAAGAGGCTGAATGAATTTTTCAATAGTGGATGGATTTCAACAATACAATAGCAGCAATTCAGCAATATAGGTAGGTAAATTTTTGTGTTTCTGAACTAGAACGGGTTACATTACCCTACTTAATCACAATAGGTACATTTAAAGTATCACAACATCAGTCCGATTGGAAAATTATTATTAATAGGAGTAGTGATTTTTCTTCTTCAAACGAGATCT
Organism: Adelphocoris suturalis; assembly: GCA_030762985.1. NCBI lineage: Eukaryota > Metazoa > Arthropoda > Insecta > Hemiptera > Miridae > Adelphocoris > Adelphocoris suturalis. The sequence goes on from CM061040.1 coordinate 136,148,726, forward strand.
TTAAACAAGAAAACACCCACTTCCTGATGAATTAGTCAAATAATCATAAAGATTACAAGCAATCCAACTAACGTCTGAATACTAACTGTCAATGAAATGGGAGCAGTACGTACCGGTCTTTCTTACCTACCGGCTTATTTATAATATTTATAATAATATTATAATATTGCTTGCCACTATGTATTATATTATATGAATATTATATTATATTACACACTCGCGCGAATGATGGGTCACAGGGCTACGTGAGTATGTACTGATTGCCCAGTCCGTAGAGAACACTTGAGCAGCGTTTCCACTCTCCATTATCAACATACTAGCCGCTCCGGCTCGCTTCGCTCGCCTCCACCTCACTTTAATCGCTTCGCCTCGCTTCCCCTCGCAATTTGACCGACTTCCCGTCACTTTTTTCGATATCCAATTTCGGATTCAGATTCGTCGGGATCAAACCTTTATTTCGCCCGCGAAAACCGTTCCGAAAAACGTACCTTTATGGGGTATATTTTAATCAGAAAAAACCAAGTTTTTCGTCGGACTTTTCGAAAAAACGGGTCCGTGCTCTTGCATTTTTTGACGCATTTCCCGATACTTTTTTCGCGATCCGATCGCGCCGTCGTCTTCCTTGTAGAAAAACCTACGAAACCGGTATTTTTCCGGAATTTTCAACGGCCGTTTAGAGGGGTACAGGAAGCGGGGAAGTCCAAAAAGCGCATATTAACCGTTACTTCGACCCCCCTCTCGCCCTACGGCCCATTGTTTGGGTGGGATTAGAAAATTTTAAATTCGCTTATGCCCCCTTTCGGAAAATCCCAAGGAGATCCCCCCCACTCGTACACTCCCCCCACTCAGCCGTTTGGCCGTTCATAGACACGACAGAGGGGTGGGGTTCGGGGGGATCTTACTGGACAGACATTTTCAAACCAAATAACCCTCCGTAAAAACACATTCTGTGTTATAATATGATATCCCGATTCTGGGATCGATATCGGAGCCTTCGTGTCAATCGTTACGTTACCCACTAAACTAGAGAGGACTACAGCAACTAGTGAACAATCATAGAACTTCGCCACTAATCAGACTATGATTTCCTCAGTATTCGCAACGAGCGCTAGTGTCGCGCAGCCGCAAACGGCAGGCTTGAAACACTCCTAACAAACGGAGGGGAAAACACAGTGCGGTGGGAGGTGCTCGCGTCGGGTCTGGAACGTCTCGGCGTCTGTGTTAAGGTGTGTTCTCATCCATCCGGAATTGCGGAAATGCGGCAATCCAGCAATGCGTTCGGCCTTCTAATTGGCTAGCGGCAGTTGGAACAGTGGGGAGAGCCTTGCCGGACAAGCACTCTTGAGACGGACTGTCCCCATCTGAAACATTAGATATTTTACCGGGCTGTTGCTATTATGTCATCCGAAGCTGTTGTTGTGTTATCTTGTTTTATGGCTGTGGTCGGGTGAGAGTCCGTATTTTTACGATCCTCGAATTTGGATTTCATTTATAGAAAATATATTTCTGTAGAGCTTGTGTATAAGAATACCAATAGTAAATTAATAAAACACTCAAATTGAACACGGTTTTATGCAGATGAGGCCGAGTTAGGTTAAAAATACCTAGGTGTAGGTACAGATTTTGCGATCACACCAACAACCTACCTTCCAGATGAACCTATTGCATTTGTGTTTTGAGGAATTTTTCGATTATAGATTAGCATATTCCTGGTTGTCGAATGAGTAGGTATTTAAGAAGAGATATCACTTTTGCAAAACAAAGAGGAAGTATAGAAATACGCCTACTTGTCCTTACGAAATGGACAAATTACCTGCGTTAAGTATTTAAGTATTTCTTATGGTGCATCAATGCATTTAAATGATTTGAAATGCGCCAAACTACACATTTTTTCGGGTAGAAATAGCTATAATGTTATTTTGGGATAAGTAGTTAATGAAAGTACCTTAGGGCAGTCTCATTTCAAAATGACGTCGCCTTAGCAGTTAATCTAGGTAGGTACATACATAAAAATCTTTTGTGTATGCCCTCATGATTTATGAGTTTATTATTCAACGTCGTGCATGGAGCTTTGATGTCCGTGAAATGACCGGTAGGAGAAAATTCGGGGGAAACAGGTCTGTTTGGGGAATGCACTGGTAATAAAAGACACAAACAATGATAACGATATGATAATACAACCGGATGGTTGTGAACGGCCTGCCGCGATTTCGCACTCCCCTCCACTACTTCCAACCGAAAACGCATTTCCGCAATTCCGGATGGATGTGAACCCACCATTACGCACGAAAAGATGGAAACACACGGCAATATGTGTGGGTTAGATCTAGTCCGACGTCTTCTTGGATTTAAACCCGCGAATTCTAAGGTTCGTGTTTTTCGCGTACGAAGGTGATAACCTAATTATTGGAAAGTAGGTGTATAAATAACGAAACCGATAAAGTTGAACTGCTCCCGGACACACAAACAAGGCCATTAAGATGCTTTCTGGTCTGAAGAGGTGTTACTAACAGTTCTTTGATGTCCTCAGATGAATTTATTCGAAGCTGATATATTTAGAAGATGATAGGCAGTCCAACAGTGAAAGTTCGAAACAGATTAAGGATGTATATAATTCAATTTCGATATCCGTCCAGCTCTGGCTTGAAGCCTTTGAGCCACGGCTGAATGAAATTTGAATGATATTGAGCGAGCCGTTTTCAAGTTATGAATCCATAATCATAACTTTATCACTCTCTCCCGGTCGCGCACCCTTCGCATGAGCGTAATTGTGAAACGTGCTTGGAAACGTGGGATTAGTCTAAAATTAATAAATTGCCCCTGTTATTGCAAACTGTTTTCCCCCCTGTTCTGCTTACAACGAATAGGGAGCTCTGCCGTCATCCTCGGTTCTCCAGTATCAGCGCGCTCTCGGTTAGGGTAGAGTTCCTAACCTCGATCCTCCCAAAACCCATTCAAACTGCCGTAAAATCAAACACTCTGGTTACGTACAGGGGGCGTTGCCTCCACCTCAGCTCCCGGCTTAATTATTCAGTGACTATCTAATTTTCCGTTGAGCTCATCCATGTTTGCAAAATGGCCTTGCTGTTGCGCTCCTCCCAACAACAGAATAATTTCGTTTAATAATCATATTACAATACGAGGGGATATCAATATCAATTAACGCATCATTAGGTTTCTCTACGTTTGTTTTGCATTCAGTATACAGCTTCCACCTAGGTAATTTTAGCTGTTATTCCATCGCAAAACTACGGGGGCAAACTTATCCATAAAAGTTTATCGTGCATAGATCACTGGTCTAATAAATGAAGTTGAAAACCATCATTTGTAAATTTTAGTTTACGGGAAAGCTGGATAGGATTGACCGAAGTCATCCGACCAGCAACCTCCTGCATCTCAAAGGTGCTTTGCACATTAACAGTCGTGTTAGAGATAACTTTTTCATTCATCTCCTATTATCAGATCCTATTATCACATCCTTGGTCGATAGTGATTTTAAGTGTAATTTCTTCGGTCCAGTAGTTAGGCTTAATGATTCAAACGGTATGGGACGGACGGAAATTCATTTTATCGGTCGATTTTTGAAACTTCTAAAATTTAAACGTGTAACATGCCACAAATTCTAGTGTGAAAGTAGCAACGCCCTTTCATTTTTGATTTTGCGTCAAAAATCAGACTATACATTATTACTTCCGGGTCTGCCTATAAGTTGCAAAATCAAAGTTTCCACTCACATTTTATTTATCACGCCATACTGAAAGACTTCAGTTTCGTGTATGTCTGTCTCTCTCTCTCTCTCTCTCTCTCTCTCTCTCTCTCTCTCTCTCTCTCTCTCTCTCTCTCTCTCTCTCTCTCTCTCTTTCTCTCTCTCTCTCTCTCTCTCCCTGTGTGTGTGTGTGTGTGTGTGTGTGTGTTTGTCTGTGTCCATAAATCCTCGTAACAAGATAATTTTTACAGATTTCATCCGATTCTAAAGAATATTTTAGGGAATGTGTCGGTTAGGCTGTAGATTGCCCAATTAGCATGCGCAAACATAAAATCTCTCTTGCATCATTTGTTGCGGCCGTTAAGTCCGATCTCACCTGAAATAGTAGGTTAATCATTGCATATAAAATTCAACGCGATCAATAGTTGCTACTATGATGCTACTAAATCGAGTTCAATCGTTTTCGCAACACAGAATCGACTGAAACCACTATAAGAGCTTTAAATGTTGTCTTTGACAACAATACGACGTCATCGTCGTCGTCACTGACGTCAATAATGGTCAAATCATCAATTATCGAGTTTGGTATCGTTTTCAGTTATTTCCTTAGCATAGGATTGAATTTAGATAATCTAAAATGTCAACCGAAGAAATAAAGGTATGATATCATCAAAGACGTGGAACAGCACATCTAAAAACGTAATAAATTCGTGGTCGTTCAAGTAAATTAGCTCGGCAAAATAGGGGTTTATGTAACTTTTTCTGATTTTTTGTTTTTGGTACCAAACGAATCGTGGAAATCTCCTCTATTCATATCCATTGACGAAACTAACCTCATAGCATCTGTTCCCACGCTATAAGGCTCCAAAATGAAGGAAATTATCAAAATACTGTTCTTATTAACAAATGGAACTACCTACATAATTTCCCTACACTGACAATATGTTTACTCATATGTTTATATTGTTGGTGTGTTGATTAGGAAATTATAATAAAATGTTCAGTTCGTTGCAAACCATGAATGTGTTCTCCTGTAATTTAAAATTTTCTATTCATAAATAATTTAATAACAAAATACACTTTTCCAAATTACATTATATTCATACACGCACATAAATTGAGTGGTTATGGGCCCAGAATCGCCCTAAATATTGTGTTAGAATAAGTATTTGTGAAAAGTGTAGTGACTTTCTGTTTGTGAACTTATAAACTCAGTGAAATAAGACAATGAGTGCAAACATGAAATTTGATGTGTTAGGGAGACATAACTTTGATACATGGAAGATGCAAATGCAGGCAGTGTTAATTAAGAACGAGGGCTGGAAATATGTAAACGGGAAAACAGTGAAACCAACTGAAGAGCCTGGTGCCTCCACATGGGAAGAAGCAGACCTGAAAGCTCGATCAGACATAATTCTTGGGATAAGTCCATCGGAACTTAAATTGGTGAAAAACTGTGAAACTTCAAAAGAAGTGTGGGATAAACTTCACGAAGTTTACCAGTCTAAAGGCCCTGCTCGAAAAGCCACGTTGTTGAAACGACTCATTTTGCACCGTATGAAACAGGGTGACGACATACGGGATCATGTCGCAAATTTCTTCGACGTTGTGGACAAACTCACGGGAATGGAAATTGTCATAAATGGTGACTTGTTGACCATCATGCTACTTTATAGCTTGCCCGATGAATTTGAAAATTTTCGATGTGCTATCGAATCAAGGGATTTTTTACCTTCTCCGGAAATTCTTCGCACGAAAATTCTAGAGGAAGCTGATGCAAGGAAGAGCAAGTCTGGCGATGATCCAAACGCGTTGCTGTCCAAGAAGAAATGGCTGAAAAAGAATAAACCTCAAAACCCTGAAAATAAAGTACAGTGTTACAGGTGTAAGCGCTATGGTCATAAAAGACCTGATTGTCCGCAGAAAGACGAGAACAGGAAAAGCACTGGAGCATCTGAATCTCTTTTTGTATCTCTATTCGGAGAAAGCAGTCATTTGAGCAATCGTCAGTGGTGTTTGGATAGTGGTTGCAGTACTCATGTATGCAGTGACAGATCCAAGTTCACTGATACCAACGGGAAATATGAAACTGAACCTTGCTAACACCTCCTCAACTGAGATCATAGCAAGAGGAACTGTTGATTTTTCTGCAAAGATAGACAATTTAGAAAAACAGTTTGAACTCAAAAACGCACTTTTGGTTCCGGATCTACGCAGCAATTTACTTTCTGTATCTAAAATTGCTGATAAAGGGTACAAAATAATATTTTCTAAACAAGGTGCCATTGTCAAGGATGGACAAAGAATTGTTCTAAAAGCTGATAGAAGGGACAATTTGTATTATGTATCCGAAATCATTTCTCCAAAAGCTAATGCTGCTGATGAGAAAGAAGGTGTTTCAAAGTTGATGATATGGCACAATAGATTCGGACATCTTAATGAAGCTGATTTAAAGAAAATAATCAAAAATCGAGAAGTGCGAGGAGTATATGTGAACACGAAAGAAAAACTTCCTACATGTGAAGTTTGTTTAAAAGGGAAAATGAAACAAACACCATTTCCCAAGAATAACAAGAAGGAGTGTGCACCACTCGAAATTATACATTCTGATGTATGGGGTCCGGTGAATACTGAATCACATGGTGGATCGAAGTACTATGTGATGTTCATAGATGAGGCAACGAGATGGTGCGAAGTTAAATTTATTAAAGCCAAAAGTGAAGTTCTTAATGCTTTCAAGAATTTCAAGCAGATGGTGGAAACCCAAAAGGGAACGAAAATCAAATTCCTACAGTCCGATAATGGGGGAGAATACGTCAGCGCTGAATTCAATCAGTATCTCTTGGACAATGGAATTGGTAGACGACTGACAGTTCCCGGAACACCTCAGCAAAATGGGATATCTGAACGCAGACATCGAGTAATTTTAGATATGGTGCGGTGTATGCTAATCGACTCGAAACTCCCACATTCTTTTTGGGCGGAAGCTGTGAGCACCGCTGTGTATATACGAAATCGCTGTCCGTCTTCAGGAATCGGAGGGAAAATTCCGTACGAATTATGGCATGGGGTGACTCCAACTGTTTCTTACTTTCGCACGTTTGGCTGTAAAGCGTACATGCTGAAGAAAGGACAGAAAAACAAGTTGGAACCTCGTTCGACGGAATGTATTTTCATAGGCTATTCCGAAATATCCAAAGGGTACAGAGTGTGGAATCCGGACAAGAAAAGGGTTTTCATAACACGAGATCTGAAATTCGTTGGTGAAGACACTCCAAAGAAGCTCGATGATTTTGAAATTGAAAGTTTATATCAATTGGAAGAAAATGAAAACACAATTGATATTGTTGACAAGCCGAAAGAATTTGTATCAGAAAAAGAAGATGATGATTTTGAAGATGAAGAGATAGAAAGTATTAGTCTTGACGAAGTTTCCAGTAGTCAGTCAGAGCCAGAAGAAGAGATGGTGAGAGGTAGAGGTAGACCTAAGGTACTTCATACAGGGAAGCCGGGACGACCAAAGAAACTCTACCATATGGTTCCAAAAACTCCTAAAGAAGAGGAAGTAATTCCGAAAATTAGTGGAGAATTCGCGAGTGCAGCCGAAGTATCAGTTCAGGAAGCATTTTCTGGTGATGAAAACCACTTCTGGAAGGAAGCTATTCGCAAGGAATACACGTCGTTACTTCTCAACAATACTTGGAGAATGGTCAAAAAGCCTTCAAATCAAAATATTGTCAGCAATAGACTCGTACTATGTAAGAAGTACAAAGCAAACGGAGAATTGGAACGTCATAAAGCAAGACTAGTAGCAAGAGGATTTTCACAACAATTCGGTGTTGACTACAATCAAACATACTCGCCAGTCGTTAGATTGAGTTCCATAAGAACAATCATGGCAGTTGCCGTGCAACATGGTTTTCATGTTGTCCAGTTAGACGTAGAAACCGCTTATCTCAATGGTGACTTGGAGGAAAACATTTATATGCAAGCACCGGAAAAATTTGAAGAGATGTTGAAAGACATTGTTAGACACGAAACTGGGAGAGTTCAAGAAAAAGCAAGGACTATGTTAGAAGATTTGAAGAACGGGAAAGATACCTGCAAACTTCAGAAATCTTTATACGGATTGAAACAATCTGGACGTCAATGGTTTCTAAAATTGGATGAAAAACTTCGTTCGATCGGAATGAAACCAAGCAGTGCAGATCCGTGCATATATTATCTCGACGGAGTTATTCTTACTGTTTTCGTCGATGACATTACACTCGCTTCAAAAAGTATTGTCAAACTAGAAAAAGTGAAAAGTGAACTTATAAAACATTTCAAGATGAAAGATATGGGTCAAATCCATTATTGTCTTGGAATGGAATTTGATTATGAGAAGGAGAAGGGGAAACAGTGTATGTCTCAGCGAAAATATATCTTGGAAATTCTCAGAAGGTTAGGAATGGAAGAGTACAAGCCGATATCAACGCCTCTTGATCCGAATGTGAAATTAGAGAAACCTGAAAACCCATCGGAAGAAGAAATGAGCAAGTACAAATATCGCTCGTTGATTGGCTCACTTATGTATCTTGCGATCGGTACTCGCCCTGACATTGCATTTAGTGTCAATTACCTGAGCCAATTCAATACCAACCATACAGAGAAGCATTGGAAGGCTGCGAAGAGAGTTCTTCGTTATTTACAAGGGACGAAAGATTACAAGTTGACATATGTTAGAAGTCTTGGTAATTCAATGGTTGGCTATGCAGATGCAGACTGGGGGAACAACGCAATAGACCGTCATTCGTTCAGTGGCTTCGTCTACACACTTTCTGGGGGAACTATTAACTGGGAAGTGAAGAAGCAGCGATCGGTGGCGCTCTCCGGTGCAGAAGCAGAGTTCATCAGCCTATCAGTAGCAGCAAAGGAAGCGAAATACCTGAAGCGAATCTTCGAGGACTTTAGATTACCGATCTCTTGTCCGTTGTCCTTATACAACGACAACCAGGTGGTACAAAAGCTTGTAGTGAATCCTCCGTACCCCTCAAGAACCAAGCATATAGACATTCATGACCACTTCATTCAGGAGGCGACTGCTAAGGGACACAGAGTTGAAAAACATGTCGACTAATGAGATGCCAGCTGACTTTTAACCAACGCTGTTCCTCAACAGAAGAATGTCCACTGCCAACTGATAACTGGTATGAAGCCTGGTTAGCTGTTCTCTGCTGTAGTTCCATTTGAGGGGGCGTATCAAAATACTGTTCCTGTTAACAAATGAAACTACTTACATAATTTCCCTATACTGACAATATAGTTTACTCATATGTTTATATTGCTGGTGTGTTGATGAGGAAATTATAATAAAATGATCAGTTCGTTGCAAACCATGAATGTGTTCTCCTGTAATTTAAAATTTTCTATTCATAAATAATTTAATAACAAAATACACTTTTCCAAATTACATTATATTCATACACGCACATAAATTGAGTGAAATATCCAAATTTGTATTCAAGTAAGGTTGTTCTGGTCTCGGGGGCGACCTCCTTGACAGTGACTCCTCTTAAGTTGAATTTTTTTGGGAAAAAGTGAGATATACATCTGAGACTATTAGTTGTTCAAGCAAATCAAAGAGTTTTGGGAAAACAAAGACCGAAAAACAAGAGAAATCAGCTGGAAGGGGTAGGGGTTTTGGCCAGTCCGGGGGCGGCCTTCTTGACGATCAATTCTCCAGGATGTGTAAAGAGTCTCACAACATCCGTTAAGGGCTGCCTGTTCAGAAATGAATTGGTGGCCCCGGGAGTTGTCATGGTGGGTGGGTCCGGGCCGGTCGGGTCCCTCTGGCCTTGACCGGCGTAACACAGGGGGAAAGCCTCTCCACTCCGAAAAAATGGCACAGGTTAACAGAGTTATCTGTTAAGAAGACAACAAGATCACAGCAAACCATACAGATGACATCAAACACAGCATATCAAACAGACAAAATTTCAAGATATATACACCAATCCCATTTCAATATATATGCATTATTCCCATTAGTTCTGGTACATGTACAATTTGTATAAAATCAATAAATGAATTAAAAAAAAAAAATAAAAAAAAAAAAAAAAAAAGAAAAAAAAGAAAAAGGAACCCATAAAAACAAGTTTTTAATGTAACTCTTTCTTTTTCTCATGTTCTCGGTTAATTTTATTGTTGTTTCAATATTTGGTAGTTTCTTGGCAACAGGAAATCTTACTGTTCTATAATATCACATTTCATGAATTTAATCACTAGTTATCACTTTCGTTTTTCTTACTTTATCTCGTATCTATCTATCTCGTATCGTTATCTAACTTTAGCGGTGTTTTCATTTTTAAAATTTTCCCGGTAGAGTTGCCTGAGTTGCTCAGTTGGTGTTGCCAAGACATTGTAAAGTTTTTTAAAAACACTTGTAAGGTTTCCCATATTAAATTTCAAATTTTCGAAAATTTATAGTATAACTAACTTTTTCTTTGCGAAAATTTGATAAATTAAAATGTACGCCAGCATGAACTCGTGTGCAAAATTTCAGATCGATTGGATATCGGGAAATGGGTTAAAAATCGATCTGAAATTTTGTCTCAAGAAAGAAAGCAAGAGCTCAAGAAGAGAATCGAAGTTAAAAGAAATAGTTAGAAAAAAAGGAGTCTGTGTTCCGTTGCTATGGTCGATGTTGACTACACATCAATCTTTTTATTGTCCCTACCGTCTGCGGCCATTCGTTTTATCGCTCGGCAAAAATATTATTCTCCCGTCAAATTTCAGATTTCATTCGATTTTCTTCTATTTTTATCATTATCGTTAGGTACATCTTTGTGATGAGTGGTTCAGCGAGTGTGACGGACAATAATTTTTTGACCGTCTTAATAAATCGCGAAAGCGACAAATTAACTTCAAACGGTGGACAGATACCTAACAGTCGCAAAACGCTGCGAAATTCAGGACAGCCATACGTCTCAAGAAAATCCATCCCAGTTCAAACTCGTACTCCTGAGTATCTCTAGTCCCTATGACATCATAATAAATTTCAAAATGGAAGAAGGGGGCGCTCTTTTTGGATAAATTTGCCGATCAGATGGTTTCGCCGAAGAATTCGATTTTATTTCTGCTCTCCTGGAAAATCTGCAAAAGTGACATAAACCCCTATTCGGCTGAGCTATTCTTTGTAGGACGCTGAATCGAATTGGATTAGTTCCCTGCTTGATTTATTCCTTGCCTTAAAGTCTCAGTTTTTTATCGAAATTGTTTCTATTACTTCAAACTTCGTGGGGTACCTGATTAGCGGACCCACTAGTTTGCAACTTCACAGAGCGTCTGTGTAAAATATGAAGAAGGCTCGATCGCCCCTGGTTTCCTTCGCGCAAAATACGTTCACGAGCTCCGTTGAACACGAAGAAAGATAAAAGAAGAACAAAAAGAGAAAACTCGACAGGGAGGTTAAGAAGAGAAGGAACCTCGAATTGGAGGGAAAAAGGCCTCTCAAGAAGAAATCTGCCTGAGGCCAGCACCTTTGCTCCTATACATTTTTGGGACATCTTCCCGTGACGTGGGATGAGTTGTTGGTAGGGGGGGGGGGGGGGATCATTTTTATTTTCGGTCGCTTTCAAGGCACTCCCCCCCCCCCCCCCCCCCCCTTTACCGCTCCTTCGCCGCCATCTTCTTTTCTTTCCGAGGATTCAAATTAGCGATGTTTTCGCCTCAGGCGGAACACAGAGAGCTCTCCGAGACCCGTCGAAGGTATCAGGGGAGAGGGCATGTGGATTGTAAGGGCTCCGAGGGCAAACACCCCTCTCAATTTCCGGAGAGCAAAGATGAAGGGGAAACAAACTCGTTCTCAAGAAAATTCTTTGGAAAACGATTTTTCAGAAAAAAAAAAGTTTTCCTACCGAGCGAAACTCGATGAGGGAAGAACATTCCGAATGGCAAACTCGATTGAACTCAATTTGGTTTCATTTCAAAATATAACGGATCGAATGGGTTTGAAAACTAAATAACGAGAATCGACAATTTGTATCTTTCGGCGAAGTTCTTAGCCATTTTCGCCTCGTAGTTCATTCTACAAGCATTGGTGATTGCGAACTATAGACAAAGTTAAATTAAGGGGTTGTCGGGAGGAGGGCGGTTCATTTTCTGTTCGGTTTTGCTTCCGAGTCTACCTGTAGGTAGCGGAAGTATTGTTTTCACTTTCCGGATATGACAAATGTGTTGACTCCAAAATTAAAATTTCCACTCCCATCTCCTTGCAGCAAGCATGGGTTCTACATTTTTTATTCGATTTCGATTAAATTTTCCTCTATAAATTTCATCACTCAGAAATTTATAGTTTTTCCTGCGCATGGTCGATTTGTGAATTCGGAAGGTAGTTGGAAAACAATGATTTGATTACCTCAGTTTCGTACCATTAATAAGTAACTACTGCTCATACGTGAACGTCAAACATTTTCAACGAGCATAAAATCTATAGTTTCCACCCGATTGATGAAAATTTAAGGGATAGAACTATTTAGACTGTAGATGGTCCCCATTGAACTCTATCACGGAAACTCAAACGTGACATCTATGAAGCATAATTTCTTTATTGCTGTATTGAAGATATTGTTCAAACTCCGTGGGATATTTAAAGATTATTCCAAACCTTTTAATGTCCGTAAAATATATATTTTTCGGAAACGAGGAAGCAATGAGCCACATCCAATTCGGAATTTTTTTCTAAGTAATGTGGGAAATGTATTCAGGAATGGTAAGACGAGAATTCTATACTATTATCTGGTACAGATTTTACGTTGTAGTATCTCGAGTTAAGGAGCCACTTATAAGCGACGCATATAGAACCGATAGAAAATATACGTAGATACACTGCAATATCCCTCAGAATTCTTAGTCAGACGCTAGTGTATTCTACACTTTTACTTATATCAATATATTTTTAGCAACACTCTTTTTGATGAAACAATGTCCCCCCCCCCCACCCCCCCTTTATACATTTATTGTACATTTATTGTACCAACACTCATAAAATAATTTTCCTTTTGCTGCTCCGAAGGATAACTTTTACAATTATCGTGACATTTTTTCTTCGGTTGGTCTCCCGATTTTCATGAGGGCCTTAGCAATCATTCAATTGGGATTTTGGAAATTGTTTACCTTCAATCAGCTGAGGCCATCATTGTCCAGATTGATCGGATAAGTTTCGAAATTGAATACTTTTTGAAGCATACAGGCTCTATTATGAGTATAATGACCCTAAATTTGTTTTCTATAAGTTTACATTGGCAGCACCATTCAATTTGTAATCCAACAATTTTCAAGGAAGGTTATATATATATCACTTAAATCGAACTAGCTCTCGAGGAAGAAGTATCATAGACATTGATTAACTAATGACCACTAAAGTAATTCGTAGGAAATAGGATTTATACGTTTATATGTGTACATAGGTAGGTATGGCTTTAAATAGTTTATTAGGTAGCCTAGTATATGATATTTACAAGCAAAACTTTAACTGATGAGGGCAAATAAATTCATTTAGTCACAAGTGACACATCAGCGGGTATTTTCAAAATAAAGTTATGGTTCCCTACCTTTTGTCCTTCAGAATTATAATGATTTCAGTAAGTACTTAATCGTTACTGTCATGAATATGAGCACTAATTTCAAATGCAGCTCAGTTGATAAGTGGGTAATGTAATGTTTTGGGGGAATATTTTTTACCTCCATACGCTAGAGCAACTTGTTAATGGATGGAGTCAATCTAGATTAGACAGCACGAACCTATTTGCAATGATTCTTAGCCCGTTTTGCATCTTTATGAACTCCATGAAAAAATATATCCATCGTTCCGCTTAGAGAGGAAACCTGTACAGGAAAAAAGTGTTATCTCAACTTTTCTAACGCCCGAAGCAAGGAAAACCGCTGATCCTATTACCGAAGTCGATAGAGAAGGTGCTACTTCTATCTCTCCTTTGGAAATTGGATCAGCAAACCGCAGCTTCGCCCCAGAAAGGTAAAAGAACGCGGAAAATTAGTTTCCCTCCTCTATGGAAAACCCTTTGCCGCGGATCGAGGTTCTTCCGCCCCTATTCCTTCCCGATGTATTTCTCTCACGACTGCCGGTCGGGCGTAGCCCCCCCGAGTTGTTTGTTTCACCCCTGGGACGGTAAAAAGGCGGGAAAGAGTTAACACTGCGGAGATTACGGGGTTCTCCCTTATGGTTGAGCCTTAACCCCCCTCCCCTCCCTCCAGCACATCTTCTGCTACTTCTAACCCTCAAACTCAAACTTCACCTAGTAAATCCTTCTTTGCAGAAAAGAAGGGGTGCTAGTTCCACCTTCAACTTTTTGTTCTTCCTTTTTTGGCCGGATTTATAGGCCTTCTGTGCCTCTTCAGACTAAACGCTTTCTATTCGTTATTCGCTTGTTTTTTGCTCCAATCTCAGTGAAGATGAAGAACTAAATCTGGTCTCTTCTCAAAGTTTTATTTAGTAGTACCTACAATAGATAGCGGTATTTTTTTTATCAGATGCTCAATGCATAGTTTTCGTACGAACCAACTTTGCTAGATGGATAACATTCCTCCTACTCCAGCATCATTCACAGCAGAGAAATATAGTCATTTTGCTCCCGGACTCCCATAGGCCCTGAGTCATCGCCCCTGGTACCAGTAGCGAATTGAAATGTTTCTCATACATTCCTCAGATCACAAATAGTAAGGACCAAATATCTTCTGGGACGATATCATCGAGGCCATTTATAGCGACCATAAACAGGGTGTAACTACTTAGTTACACCAGACCGTTGAGGGATGCCATTCCGGTGAACATGGAGATCGGAGAAGACATTCCCAAGGTACAACCTGAATTTTTGGTGGGAGAGGAAGCTGCGGATAAAGCCTATACCACCTACTCCACACTGCTGCAGCCTTTCCCAGATGTTATAGCACCAAGTGGTAAAAATAAGAATTATTATCGTGTTATCTATTGAGCCATTTTGACTTGGAAAAGCCATAGACCACTTTCATCATTCAAAATTTACGTTCGACAGAAAAATTTCACGCTTTTTTATACTAGATCACATACAACCAATCGTTCACTTGCAACCTAGAGAGAATATAACTTCCTGATTTCCCATCTCACAAAAATCGTTCACGACCCCCAGGAAAGCTGTGAATTTATACCACATGACTCTTTATTTCAATAGGCCGATTTCCCCCTCCTCGATCTGCCTGAGAAGTTTTAGGCTACACGCTTCGTTACGCATACAAACTAGATTGTGACTCGATTCTGAGTAATTTTTGTTGTGTAGCCGCTCTCTCATACTATCATATCAGCTCAGCTGAGATGGGCTGTACATCTCTGGAGAGTGGTTCCCGAAAGAATCCCAAGAAGACGCAGGGGAAGAAGAAGAAGGACTTGAGTAGAAAAAAATTGAATAGCCGCAGAGATCAGTAGGTTAGAACAGGCCGAAACAATGGTTAATGAGAGCCCTCCCTAGATGGAGATCTCTTTGCTCCACTTCTACACCCCAGAGGTATCAAGTAGGTAAATGTTGTGACTCTCCTGGATATATTAGTCTAAGGGAGACAACGTCTGCTCAATTTATTGAAGAAATACTTGACACCAGAGTACCTTTCATCTCTGAACACAGCAGTTAATTAATATAATCTCTACGTCTGCTCTGTTCCATCAGTAAACTTATTGCTCGAACATGTTCACTACAGCCCCGCGCAAGGTGATCATATTATATCAAAGAACCAAATCAGCTTAGTATCGAATAGAGAAGCAAAATCAGCGGGTATTATACGTCCCCGCATTTTCTTTTTTTTTCTTTTTCTGTAGCCACCAAGTTTTAATTTCTATTTAATATTACTGAACGTGAATCTAATTGGTATTAATCAATGTTTCCACGTTTCCACCGAGAAACTGATTTATTTGAACAAATGCTGAAGACATAAAAGCGTTTTGGCTTCCAGATGAGTAAATCATTTTCCGTATGTTTTTAATATTCGTTTTGAAAATTGTGTTATTTGTAAAGATTTAATTAAACCGTTGTTCAACTTTTTATAGTGTTATTACCGAAAACCTAGCATAACCTAACTTATATTACCTCTAGAAAATACCTTTGTAATTGTACTAACACTTGGTGGCTATAGAAGAAAAAGAAAAAAAATTGAAAATGTGGGGATGTATTAGAATAAACCTAAATCAGCAAAAGGAATTAGGGTAAATAGTTCTATCCATGAATAGAATTAGGTATATAACTGTATACCTACAAACCACATCCATTAAGTTACTGAGTGTATGATCATTTACGGTGCCATAAGACATTTTTATGTCACGATGTATAAGCGATGTATAAGCGTTGATAATTCTTATATATAAAACTCAAAGTTTTTTTATATTTATCTATGTATGTAGGTATGTACTCGTATATTCCCTGTACACGGATAAACGACTAGACCGATTCTGATGGGAGCGTTCGTAAAATGTTCAGCAAGTTACGGCGCACAACATAGGCTAGGTCTGAACCTCCAAAACATCCTTCTTCATCATAAACGACGCTACCCTTCGCAGCGAAGCATGTTCCAAGTGAAGCATGGGCTGCATTATTGATAGGTGATGAACGGGAATTTGATATTTCGTGCGAAGAGCGGGATTGCCAACACGCCGTTCGGAGTCTTTCTTCGCGCGTGTTTGGTTTTGACGATTTCGATCACCTGAGTGAGCTAAATTCCCTCCTGTTCACCATCGGAAGTACGAATTTGATAGGGTGACTCTTTGGGATATTAAGAGACTATTGAAATCATGGGCTCTTTCCTAATCAGCTGAGTGAGCTAAATTCTACCCTGTTAACGCCTGGAAGTTAAAATTTGAAAGGGAGACTCTCTGGGTCATCAAAAGACGATTGAAATTATGGGCTCTTTCATGATCAGCTGAGTGAGCTAAATTCTACCCTGTTAACGCCTGGAAGTTGAAATTTGATAGAGACTCTCTGGGTCATCAAAAGACGATTGAAATGATGGGCTCTTTTCGAACCAGCTGAGTAAGCTAAATTCTATCCTGTTCACCCTAGGAAGTTGAAATTTGATAGGGTGGCTCTTTGGGCAATAAGAGCTGATTGAAATTATGGGCTCTTTCCCAATCAGTCCGGGCCTGATTTTGCTACTTTTATGCTGTAATTTTGCATGCAGCCTCCGTGGTTACAAACACAGTCTGGATATGGTTATTTCAGCAGTCTATGCACCGACTAACCTGTGCAACGCTTGGGTAACCGGCTAGTTTTTAATAAAGTTATATTTGAAGAACTGAATTTATCATTATCTGAAACTTTGTGTCTGCTATTCTGAAGCAATGACCAGCTATTCTAAAACATCGTACTAATTCCCACTTTTCCTGGAATCCACTCTCTGTTACACGAGAAAACAGCCTCTCGTTTTCCACTTATAGCGTCGAAGGATGTCGTAGGCCTTGAATGGATGAAACAGTCACCGGCATCCTCGCCTCGCGCCAATAGAAATGCTGATCTGGGGCTTCCCGTATCCACAGAGATAACACCCATTCATTAATTCCATTGTTTCTCTCCACGACCGCTCGTTAGCAGGTAGCGTACGACACCAGTTCGCCGCCCAACCCGTTCATCTTCACAACCGATATCTATTACACTAATTGCGGTTCCCACTTTTTTTTCCACACCTACACCCACTCCAAGATAAACATCTCCTTTCGGATGTATAAAAGGCCTACCCCTCTACTTTCCGGTCTTGTTAAAACTTTTTTTCTCCAGAAAAAATCGTTGTTTTTTTTTCCTCTTCTTTAAATCATCAAAGCGCAGAGGACTTTGCCTTGTAAACGTGATCACTCCAAGTGTAAAGTTTTAACGAACTTAACGCCTACTCTTGGGGCCTTCAAAGGTTTTCTTTTTGAGGGAAAATATCGTCTCAACTTGTCGTAATTCTCAGTAATGCGGCTTCCCTGTTTACACAGTTTCGCGTAGATTACGTTAGTTATTTGAAAACTACCATCTTATGTAAGTAAGAACGTAAAGTTTATACGATGTTTGCTTTGTAAAGAAGGACAATTTGTATTTCTCCGTTCGTACTTCAGGCTCATCTTGAAGCGTCTTTTATCTTTGTGCATATAATTATTTTGACAATTTATTGAAATTGTGTTTTCTGGAATTCTATGTTTCACTGAGTTCTGTTCGACACACTCGTCATTTTCAGTATCACAAATTATCGTACAAGAATACAATAAATTTGTAATGAAGAATACAATCGTACGATAAAAGACAACCAAAGAAGTTGGTTTGGTACGTACATAGCTTAGTTACCTATTTCCAATAATGTAACCGATTTCCGAATTTTGTTTACCTACTCAAAATTTGTTAGTTTACTTTGAAGATACGTAGGAAAGCGATGAAAGAACTTCTCAACGTCACTTTGACAAGCAAACAATCCTTTGGTCTGCTTATCATTATTGAAAAATGTACCTTTGTAATCGACCTAGAAAACAATTCAAAATTTGTTGATTCCCCTTTCAAGATACCTACGTAGATTAAAAAAACAAATGCTTGGCATTTCTTGATTAAAGCTGAAGTTTACAAGATTTGGCTGAAAAACACCACTTTATCTGACATCATAAAGACGGCAAAAGTGCAAATTTTGGAGTTATTTCCCAATAGTTCCTAGAATATTGCTTTACTCTTACCAAAGTTGTAGAGCATTTAAAAAAAATATAATAATAATAAAATAATAAAAATTCTCCCAAGAATTATAAATTGTCTCACGAAATAAGATAGTAACCTATAATTGAACATTGGGCTAATGTTGGGTGAGTCATCTTACATGTTGCATTAATAGCTCATGAGCAACTACATACTTTCATGGTGAAATCCCATAGTGAAATCGAAAGGCCAACTTTACAGATTTATCCATCTATAACAATCGCAACCACCACTCCATTGGAGAGATGATGGAAGTTAGGAAATATTTCACCCCTCAGCAAAAGACAAAAACGGCAAACGATAACACTTATTAGAGAGTTCCTGCTTACTGTGGTTACAGATCACACATCACACGGTGCGACGGCACGTGAACCGTTATCAGCTGATCTGGTAACAACCGACAGCTGACGAATTACTACAATCGCGCGACGTGAGTAGGAGACCGCTTGATTGACAACTAAGATCGAGTCTCATTACGTCCTCGTTACCACGTCTTCAACACTACGATCGTAAAATTATAAACCCGAGGAAGGTTTTAGTGGTAAGCGTGTTCAGTTCATATTTATATTAATTCTAATATGAGTTAAATATATAATTATATTAAAATATACTATTTTTATTTATATCTATCTTATTTTCCCGTGATGTAGTACATTCATCTAGTGCCCAAAAACAACTTAGTCAACAAAACGGAGGATAAATGGTTGCCGAAAAAGGATAAAATTTTTCATTTCAATCATATCTACCTTTTTCAAGATACAAACATTAAACTACTACGATACTAACATGTATTATTTTACTAAGTTTCCATACAAAATGCATAAAATTTGTATATTTATATCGACCACAATATCTACATAGGTACCCAATATTACTACTAACATAGTTGAGATAGAACTTACTTGAACGATTACCAGTGTTCCTGACGAATTTGTCTTCAAGCTTTGTTGTCTTCGAGCTCGTCTCTGCTCAATTAACTAGCGTGATATACAAGCCTACGAAGTCTAATACTTCTCGCTGAATTCCATTGCACAAATAAAACGGCGGACGGACTTACGACGGACTGATTCGATTTTTTACATCTTCGTACCTTGAAACGTAACCAACAAATTTTGAGAGGGATGTTAAAAATATTTCTTGGCCGATTACAAAGGTTCACTTTGCAAAAATCACTACGCATTGAAAATAGAACAATAATCCACACGATGATAGATGATGGAAAGTGAGATCAGGATGAAGGAATACAGAGACGGAGAAATACAAGATGTCGGATGGTGGAATCTCGGAATCAGCGTCAGGTTACACTATTTGATAAGAGACGACGTGTGAAACACCGAGTGTGCACCGTAGCATCAGCCAGCGTGTTAGCGAAATTTTGGTTCTACCTAGATTCACGTACACCGTATTAAGACACCGTTGTAATGAGGAACTCTCTATTAAAAACATTAGCCGCATCGGAAAGTAATTTTACAAGGTTAGTAGATCATAGAATCTGAATGTCTTCTTTATGATGAACTAGTCGTCGAACTATAATTCTTAGGCCCACTCGGGGCAGTAAGTCGTTACCCCAACCACCACCTGTTGACCAGTCTCACTTCATTTTAATGACCAAATATTAACAATATTTTAGAATCTAGACTAGATCAGACTGGTAAATTCTCGTGCACGACATTGGGAAGTTTTGTATAGTTTCTAATCAATATCTTAGGTACTGTATATTCATCATCCTAGCGTAATGTGTTATCATAATGCATTATACATAATTATCCTCTTACCCTATGTGTTTGGCAGCTAAACGGTGTCAGGGTATGTAGGTAATGAGGCTATTACTACTTTAATCTATAGCTCGTTTTAGTGTTCTATTATAGAACGAGGTTTGTTCCTGAATATATTTAGTGATATAATGTCAGTGATCGCATTATGAGGAGCGGGCATGTTGAATATCTTCCACCTTTTTGGAGAGATGCCTCTATCTACCAATACTTACTCCACGAAAATATGAGGTACGTATCTAGGCACCTATTGCCCTAGCTTTCTACCAATTATAATTTATTCTAAATTCCAACTCAAATACTAAGTGGTATCAAGTTGAATAGAAGTAAAAGTAGAAATATGTAGAAATCACAACCCCACACAACATCTACGTGGCCATATTAACGGAAATTGCCGGATCTCGTGTGTTAAACTTGAGCCGCGTATGTGGGAGTTTAAGATTGCACCTTGATATGGCTGCCATTTTGTATTCCAATAATTTTGAGATGGTGGACAAAGATTTTCTCATTCAGTACGGACTAAACTTTCAAAATCTAATCTCAAACCTTCTCCTCAAATTACTACCTATTTTCGGCCTTGGCTCTCGAACTAAGAGTGCCGTATTTACGAACTAAATCACTCGCGACGAAGTTGTGGAAACCCTTTTCAAAACGGAAGTTAGTGAAAAAACGTTGCCTATTTGCATGAAAAAAGATTTACAATGTTAAATCGATTTCGACGGTTAGGTCATCATAAGTAACAAACAATAACTGAACACACATTAGATAGGACACAGCTTTTATAGTCACTGGTGAAGGGAGGTTGACTCTCATTGGTCGAGAGAAAGGGAGGGGGCCGGAGGTACAACCAATTAAGTGCAAGCAAAGTGAAGGGAGGGGTTGATCTGATTAGCTATAATCAGATGATTATAGCTAATCAGATGAAGTGAAAGGAGGGAAAGAATCACTGGTTTCAACAGTTTGAAGGGATAATTCCAAACTTTACAGAAATTAACTTATCAGTGGTGAAATATATTGAGGGGTATCCTCATTTAAACATTTACCAGATTTGTCACTTTTGATAATTTCAAATTTTCCAAGTACATTCAACATACCTCCCTATGGACGAAAATAAAGAAATTCCACAAACTGTCAAATCAAAATTGTAACTATGATTGGAACCCCGTAAGATGTTTCGCAAATGTAGATTTCAAGGAAAGTAAGAGTAAGTCCAGTAATTCTTCCCCTCCTTTCACTTCATCTTATTAGCTATAATCCCCCTTCACCTTGCTTGCACTTAATTGGTTGTACCTCCTGCCCCCTTTCCTTTCTCTTGACCAATGGGATTCAATCTCCTCTCAACTGTGACTATAAAAGCTGTGTCATTTTTAATGTGTCTTCAGTTATTGTTTGTTACTGATGATTGCCTAACCGTCGAAATCGATATAACATTGTAACTTTTTATTTTTCGTGGAAATAGAGAACGTTTTTTCACCAACTTCCGTTTTGCCGTATTTACTTCTAACTAGTACACATGTGCATATCAAGTGACTGCTTAGGTAAGTACTTGGAAGTGAAGATGGGGTGTGGGTGGAGGGCGGTTCCAACTTCATCAGTCGTGAGAGCTGCAGTTTCCGACTCCACTAACGAATGTGTCAGTCTCGTGCAGGACTTGCCAGTCCACACACGTAGCGGACTCGCCCCTCGGAATTCTGGAGCACCCGCCACCACCCGCCACTTGAGGGCATCGGGCACCTGTCCCGACGTTCGATCTCTGTCCCTTTACCCACTTTGTCATTGCCTACACGTATCTTCTTCTCCGTCACTTTTCCTTCCTTTTATTTATCTTTTTCTCCTTAACGGGAGGCCTCCTCTCCCTTTTCATCATCTCACGTTTTCTTTTTATTTCATTTTCGGACGTCGCTCATCCTTTTTGTTGAGACGGAGTCAATTTGATGACCACACGAAGGCCCTTTTTACTCATGACAAGCCTCAACATATATAACGTGATCCTTACGAAGTGAGAATACCGTATAGGTACACCATATAGTTGCTTAAATAGAAAATTCTATTGGTGTGAGGATTCTAATGAACGATTGCTACCTCCATTGACGAATTCAAACTCATCATTTTAACAAACCCGATCACTTTCCTACTCCCATGCTGTGTTGGTAATCGTATTCGTCTGTCGGCGATTACACGAATCCAACTATTTCAATAGGGCGTCCCTCCTATAATATGCGAAGCTTTGCTAATATTACCAAGCTTCAGAGGGACATCCTATTGAAATAGATTTGAGACAAATAGACTGGGCTCCAATGTTGAATTGTATTGTGTAATCGCCGACAGACGAATTCGATTACACGAATACGAATATAATCGTAGTTGACTCAGAATCAACGAATAATTATCGCGATTACAATCGTATTCGTATTCGACGATAAGATCATGCCCAACACTGCTTCCATGTCATCGCATTGATGCTGCAGGGTAAGGAACCACCTATCAATTCACGTCCTTAACTCCTTGAGTCAATACGAGATTGAGCCAACGCACAGCAGTTCAGAAACTCCTTTTTCCTGGCCAAAAATCAAAAAGTTGAAAGTATCTGGAAGGAGTAGTTTGATATCCGGAGCTGTTTAGAGGTTGATGGAGAGTCACTAACACAGGTTCCAACTGGTGTAAAATTTCCTCGTTCAGCTACTCTCAGTGAATCTTGCAATGGTGCGATAACGGGATATTTAGTTTGTTTTTACAAGTGGTCATTAGTGCATATGAGGTTGTCTAGGCTAGCTCGTGATTTTTTTTTCTTGAAGTCGACATCATGGCCAACGTTTTGAAAGGTTGGTTGAATTTATGTGTTAATTAATAAATCAACTAGAAATATCACAATGTTACTATGCTCATTTTTGATTGTGAGAAGCAATTACTAGCGAGGTCCGCTGGAGATCGCGACGAATTTTGTGCCTAACGGTTCTCAAATATGTGTAGAATGAGATTTAATAACAATTGGCTGCTACTAAAAGCTACCCAGAGGTTCAGATCAATAAATATCTCGAGATTTGTTAGGCAAAATTTTTAGAAAAGATCGGTTCTAGGTGGGGAAAATAATTTTGTAGAAGTTTTAAGAATTTTGAAAAGTGGTAGAGTTTGCATCGAATTAGACCACCGTCCTCGATTTCTGGTGATTTTTCAAAGTTCTCGTGGCCTACTACTTTCCTACTACCCACTTCTATGGAAATCCTCAACAAGTGAGTTGTGGACGAGAGAAAAAATAACCAAATACTAATCCGTTTTAGGCCATTCAAAGACTGAATTCGTGAAAAAACTGTAGGTTTAAGTGTGAGAGCGAGACAAATTTCGCCGACGCTGCCCAAGCCGCAGTTGTCAACCGATTTTTGAGATCATTATTAATTTTTCAGTCTAGTTGTGCAAAAACCCATGGTATTTTGAATTTCACGACGGGGAGGGGAATGGAGGGGGTTCTTTTACGCGCTGCCCAAGTGAAACCCTAAACCAATTTTCGTGATTATTTTTTTGCTCAATTAAGAATATGGTTTTGATGTGGAACATATTTCAGGAGCTTTAAGTTTCATTATGGAAGAGGGCATATGGAAGGGTTGATAACATACCATATTTATACAAAAGTACAAATGATGATACAAATCATGATGTTTTCTTTATTCACATCCGATTTCTGTAACTATTTTTTCGTTTTATCTTTATTTGAACCCAGTTAGGCAAAAAACCTTGGGAGTTTCAAAGTTATGGTCGATTGGGTATATGGAGGGGGAATTTTCGACAAATCATATTTTCATTTTCTCGTCCGGGGTTTTTCGTATTTATTTTTTTAAATATTTTGGTTTAAATTTGGGAAAAATTGAGGATTTTATTTTGATGCCGGATTTGTTGTGAGGTGGAGTGAAGGAGGGGGGAATCATACTACCGATTTTCATGATTCTTTGTTTGTTAGGTATTGCTACTATTTTTCAAGCTATTTGCGTGAATCTTTGTTGAATTCTACGAGAGTCATGCTTTTTCATGGGTGTGCTGCCGGATGGGAGAGGTGGGGAAGGGGTGGCTTATACCACTTTCATGTTAGGTTATAATGGAGGAGGTGCATCGAGTAAAATCATAGCTTTGCTAAGCTGGAGTTCTTCAACCTTGACTTGCCTGCTCTGGACTTCTTCGATTGCTATCTCAAAGGATGGTCTCAGTGTGTCTGGTTCGGTGGCTCATATTCGGAGGTGCGGGGTCTGTCATCTGGTGTCAGACAGGGATCTATTCTGGGGCCATTGGCATCCATTGTTTTCACCAATGACCCTCCGTCCTTTGTGTCTGGGTCATTCCCTAAGTGCATTGCTGCATATATTGAAATAACTAATTATGCTGTTGACATATCAGCCCTCATTTGTGCAGAAACTTTGAGAGGGCATCATCCATTGTCAAGGGACTTGTACCTAGTTGAATGGTGCTCAGTAAACCTATTGAAACTAAACACTGATAAAACACAAACTTTAGGTTTTCGCACTAGAGGCCGGGGTAGGTGTACGGCTTCAATTTTGGGCTTCCAGCAGGACTCCGCCTTTACCTGGAATCATCATCTGCGGATCCTGACTGGGGCCCTTGCGGTTGATGTGCACCTTATACGGCGTCTGTTTTATGCACTCTCTCAGCCGGTACTGATATTTGTATATCATGCACTCATTGAGTCTCGCTGCAATTACGGAGTGATTTTATGGGGAAAACTCGTCTAGCATTATCGGAGCTTTCAGGCAACAAAAAGCAGCCATTCGGGCTCTGTAAGGATCTGCCCTCAGGACTTCTTGTCGACCACTCTTCTGCCGCCTTGGTTTGCTGACGCTGCCTGCCCTATATGCCCTTGCCCTTCTTGACCGCATGAGCACCTACGCTGCGAACCTTCCCAACCAGGTGATAGGCATGGCTACTGCACCCGCCATCGTGATCTGCTTCAGGTTCCCAAGCACCGTCTCACAGTGACAAAAATGAGGAATCCTGATTCGAATGGTGTAAGGATTTTTAATCTGCTGCCATCCCATGTAAGGATGCTACCCAAAACGGCTTTTCGAAAACACTTGAAAGCCTGGCTTATTGATAAAGCCCCTTATAATTTTGAGGAGATCCTCAGTGCTATAAAGGACATGCAATAGACATATGGATGGACATATATAATGCTTACCTACCATGTTTTTTATTTTTACACTATTCTCACTCTTGTTTCTCCTGTTTTCTGATTTTTTTTACGTTTGCTATATGCTATGTTTTGTTGATCTTTCCCTATTCTCACTAAAATCATATACAACCAAAGAAAGAGACACGAAGACATCCCTGTATTGTCTGTTTAACGATAATCATGATAATTTGTGATTGTTTTATAACGACATATCGTTTTACAACAATCATAATATTTATGATAGGTAACTTTATTAAATTAATAAATAATTTATCTTTATTTTTTTTTACAGGTAAATCCGATATCTTCGTACTTCCACTAAACCACAATGTAAGTTTCGACGTTGAGTCCGGTTTTATTAATTAATAATAAGTCTGACAGTGTTAATGAGATGTTAATTAGTGAATGTGCGTTGCAATTAGTTTGTTTGCACTTTATCGATACCCGCTATTCATCAAACAAAAATCAGCCTACTTTCCTCAACTTTGTGGAAATTTAGGAATTTTGTGGAAAAGTTTGATTTAGTATCAGGAAATTAGTTTGATTTCTGACAGGCATCTCTGGCGCGTATATAGCTCACAAGTTGTGACATAACTCATTGTTGTGACTAAATAAACCCAAAACTCAACACGTTAAATTTAATATACTAAAAATAGAAAAATTGAATAAGACTTCAACCCTGCTTAAATCTGATGACAGATCCTGTTTCAATCAAGATTCCACAACATCCTAAGTCCCTCAGCGTGTGATGATAGTGAAAGGAGGTATTAGAAATCATGAGTTTTACCTATAATGAATTATACCTTCTATGAAGTTGACTTGATTCTAGTGAATTTCTCCAAATTTGGTAGTTAACATTCTGTAAAAAAAACTGCACTTCTTCCTTGGTTCATCATCCTCACTCTGAGAGCGGAATAAGATATTGCAGTTCTTGATTCACCAGCATGTTGGTAAAAAAGAGGTGTCATTTTGGAAAAAATAAAAATATTTTCCAAGTACCCAATACTCCCCCCCCCCTCCTTTACCATATTGGTAAACTAGAAAACTTTTGGATTTTATTTATTTATTTATTTTGCTTAATAGTAAGCATCAGGTTCCATAACCACCCACCAAGTTTCACTTCGATATTCCTGAAAATCGACCATTCAAGACTAAATCATCTTGAAATTGAGATTTAAAAAATAGTTTTTTTGGTTTGCATTCCAAAAGAAAGGAAGAGGTCGTTGGCAGTCATACAAAAAACGAAGATTGGGTTAAAAAATGACTTTTTAGTAATATTTGTTGGGTCCCAAAACTACCTCTCGTTCCCCAATATTCAACAAAACTTGAATTTTCTACATTTTTTATTGTAATTATAATCGCGAAAAACTGCAGTTTAGCAAGTCTGTAGCAAATCTGCTGAAAATTTGTAATTTTCGGGCCCGCTTTTTTCAATATTGAAAAATCATACATTTTGATTAGAAAATGATAGAAAAAAAATTACCTACTTTGAACCTTCGGTCAAAATTACAAAACATGAATATGCTTTAGCCTAGAACGTTAAGCATTTGCATTATTGAATTCTCTCGTCTTATTATTATGAGTGTGTATTATACCAGGTCGCTAGCGGACATCACTCCCTAGCAATGGATGTTCATCGGTATCGCTCTACTTTCGTTCCAATCTCAATAACGTTTTTTGGCAGTTAGGTCCCGGCTAAAAGATTTTGTTCAGCGTAATGTGGGGAAACATAAAAAATATAGACTCAGATTTGACCTCTAGCAAGTTTAGCTCCCTTTTCCTTTTGCACGGTCATATATATATACATATATATAGGCAAAATTTTCCAAATAAAGTTTATCAATTGTAAGCTGGAACATTAAGAAATGTTTGCACAAAATTATCATGTAAAATGTGCTTAAATTTCATTAAAATGTGCTAAAAATTGATAAATCTGCAAAAATAGCAAGAAATCCAAACTCCACATCTGAAAAGCAGATTTTTATTTAGAATAAGGTTTTGGCCATAGCATTGAGTCAACAATTTCTTTACACTCAAAATTCTCGAATTTCAAAACAATCGTTTAGTCACGCTAAAACGATAACGGCTAGACCGATTTGACTACTTTTGGTCGTAAATTATTTGTGTAAGTTCAGAGAAGGTTTAAAAGGTGTAGTTGTTGATCTGCTCCATAGGGGGTGTTTTAGGGGGGGGGGGGGGGGGGGGAATGGGGTATCTTTGTCATTACTGAACGAACTGGGTATTTAATTGTCGAGTATGTTTGGATTACGCTAATTCAAGTCAAAGACTACTTTTTTCGAAATTTTCAAATCTGACCCACAATGGAGGGGGGGGGGAGGGGGGTGGCGGATGTTAAAGCGTTTTGAACGTCACTGAACCAACTGGGGATCTGAGTTGGCGAATCTATCAGAATTGCTTTAACTTGGGTCATAGGCTATTTGATAATGTTGAAGTCAACCTGTGCAACGCACGGGTGAACCAGCTAGTTTAATATAAATATAATACAAAAATTCGTGCATAAGTACGATCAGGCTGCTTGACTGGAATTTCTTCGAAAATGCGTTATGAGTGGGAAAAGCCATGCATTACGTCCTACCAGAAGTCGTCAACCCCGGAAAGATTATTTTTCTACTATCAAGTCTGGATGTAGAAAAAAGGGGGACTTTACAGACGTGAGGAGATGGCTGGGGGGGGGGGGGGGGGGGGGGGGGGGTTACTGCGAGCGAGACGTTTGTCGAAGGGGTCTCCAAAGCCCTAAAGAGAAGGATTCCGGTCACGTAGGCCCCCGTAGCGATGGACTTAGAGGGAGATAAAGAGGGGAAATGATGGGGGGTAACCCCCCCCCCTCCTGCAGCCTGCAGCCTTCTTAGTTGTACATCGGAATTTAAATGGGGCTCATTAAATTCATTAGGTAAATCACCGTGCAGTTAAAAAGGGGGGAAATGATACGGGGTGAAGGGGCTGGGAGGGGTTAGCGTGGCGAGGGAATTTCTCCGGAGGTTGTTTTCCGAATGGGTTCTTCCAGAATCGGTCTCTTCCCGTAGTGTTCGGAGGAATTGGGGGGAATAGGGATAGCCGGCATCGGAGTCCTGGATGAGGTCTGGGACTGACTCCGAAAATCATTTGAGTTATAATTCTAAGAAGTCGTGACAATCTTCTGATTGTCGTGATCAAAATTCCTAGGTTTCTATAGTATATTTCAATCTTTCGATGTAATTTTGGGACTCAGGTGAAATAATTAGAACATGATTTCAATCACTGGGATAATTTATTGCGCTTTTCTTTATGTCGCTCCAAAAGGAAGGTAATCAGGGGGGTTTTTTGTATCTCGCCTGTCGGTTGATTAGTTTCTTATATTCACTTCTTTTAAATATGAAAGAAATACCGCAGGAGAGAGAGAGGTATGCGGGATAGCAATGGATCAGGTATTAGTATAAACAATGGGAGTTTATATAATATTATTGCTATCAACGCAAAATGTAAGAGAGCAGTTATGAAGATTGAACAACGATTAAAAGCAAGCGGACCGGTGCACGTTGGGGATACCAACGGGCACGCCGTTCCATTGAACGAATCACCGTAACAGTTGTCGATAGCTGTTACAAAGTCAATAAACCAATAATCACAATGGGGAACTTTCATGTGTTGGAATTTCACACTTGTAACCTCAGATTCGGATTCAGCGCACTTAAAAACCCCCAACAGCCAATTTTCAGTTCAAAATACCATTTAGGTTGCCCAATAAATGGGTGAGAAGATCACGCGTGTCGAATAGTGCAATGGAGCTGAGGGTTTCCCCTAAGCGAACGGGGACCATGACTTCAACTGTGCAAATGAATTTCAAGAGCCGTATTACTGGTACTCATCATATCAACTTCATAAGCACCCTGATTTCTTCAACTACCCTCGTACTTCGACATATATCACTCGCCCAACTACTCAAGCCACCATACCGGTCCCTCCCACCCGCTTATGGTCCACATCCCGTCATGTTTATTATGGTTTCCCCTACATTCTTAGAGTTTTACCCAATTATCTCCAGAAACCGGGAGAGCACTCTCGCTTAAACTATAAGAAAAAAATTTTCTCTTGGCTCATCTCATTGGGGCCAGACAATTGCAAAAACATTATGTGCAGTATCTATACATAGAAGAGTAATTTATGTTTTGTAAGTTTTATTATCTGTATTTGTATGCAAATGTATTGTCATGAAATTTATTGTGTGAATTTGAATTATTTGCGTGTTCACGTGTTGGATTGTGTATTTACTACTTAAAATGTCTACTCCCCCACACCGCACAGAGCCTGTCTCTTGGTGTTGGGGTAATTCCGTACATCCTCCACTTAGATTATTGAAGACACTTATTTTTTACACGCCACAATGTTCATTCTTGTTTATTTTGTCTTACGCTGGAATAAATCTTTCTTTCATTCATTCATTCATTCATTTCATATACCATTTTTTGAAAGCTCTCGCTCTAATATTTTGATTACCATGAAAATTCCTATTTAAAATATGTTCAATGGAAAAGAAGAAGAAAAAAAAGTCTACCAAGCTGTGGGGGGCTTCCTCGTTTACCTATCATGAATGTATAGATCATTGAAAAGTTTTAAATGATCTTGAAAAATTTCATAGCGGAAAAGAGTAAACCAAGAAGTAGCGTGAAATGTCATAATTAGTCAATTAAGAAACGAAAAAATGATACTCAATGTAATTTATGTTTGTGCAAGCGCAGAATGAACTGATGAGTTGAAAACAATGAAATAGGTACGAGACCATCTTCAACTTAACCCGCGCATTCACTGACTATTTCGTCAAAATCGGATAATGTGGGATTAAGGCCGTTAGAAGGATTTCACATTGGCGCATGAGCAGTAGCCATTAGAGATACAATCATGATGAAATTAAGTTGGGATGATCAAATCGTTATTCTAAAACTATCATCCGAATATGAGCGAGATCGGACGACTAGGGCGTGAGAAAATGATGCTTAATGGTATTTACGTTTGCGCTTGCGCAGAGTGAAGTGTTGAGTCAGGAACAATGACAAAGGAGGACTTTGCTTACCGTTGGCTGATAAGGCTCTCTGTTGATCCTGAATCCTTCTCAGCATTTGCCTCTCTTGGCAGACTTCGCTGATCTTCGGCTGCCGATTCTTCTTGGCGATCACAATAGGTGCATAGGCGCCAAAGAAAATTGGCTCCTCCATCGCTCCCTCGATGGACAATATTCTGCCTCCAGACCAGGGTTGCCAGGTGTCCGGTTCCAGACCAGGACAGTCCGGCTTTTTATCAAGGCGTCCGGGCAAAAATTGCACCAGATGCTAAATGTCCGGTTTTTATTGAAAGAGTGTAAAATGACCGGCTTCATGATTTTTTTTTTAACCACGAACCTTCTTTAGTGGGAAGTTGTCTCGATTGTATTGACAAGCCTACCACATTTTTTCAAATTCCAACTAAAATGAATCTGCCAATTCGAAACGAAATCGCAATGTTGACAAAACCTTGTTCGTTGACCAAAGGCAGTTTTTGCGAAATTCGGCAATCTTCAGATTTTTTAGGCAAGTACAACTAGAAGTTTCATGGGTTTTCAGAAATATCTAATTTTCAAAACAGTTCGTTTCAGCTGGTGTTATGATATTTATAAAGTAGTTTCCGAGAATCAAAAGACACAATTCTATCAACAACTTAACGATATTCGAAAAAATGCTCAAAAATTAAATTTTGTTTATTTAAAGTTGAGAAATACGGTTTTAGTGCAAAAAGCAAGTGGTTTTTACTCAAAATTTGTTAAAAACTTATTATCTGAATTCACCTATTTTAGTCGGCAAGTGATATGTAGATTAGGTCCCGTTTGGTAGGGTACTGAACATAGTTCTTGTTATGAGGCTTCGTTGTGGGATGCAGGATATCATAAATGAGAACTCCAAGAAGTCTTAGATGTGAATGGTATGAATGGTGTATTCCATGGCCCTCTTGGCTCTTTTATACATGCTGGCCTGGTGAGGGACCAGATAAGAGTGACATGAATCCACTGGTCCGGGTGTATACTACAGTTCTATAATGATGAAAATGCATATAATTACTGTAAATGCTAAGAACTCATGACTGTTTGATAGTAAGGAGTATTTTTAGTCTGCCCCGTCATAGCAACGTCCGGCTATTTGTCCCATACCACCTTGCTCCAGACGGGCACACAATTTCAGAAACCAAGACCTCGAGCTGATGCCCGTCACACAGTTTTGGTCATTCCTCCCGAATTCCTTATACTTTTGGTTGAACCAATCCTATTACGAATAACCCCTCCAGTAGTCTATTTCATTGTAAATTGGATATCAGTTTCCGTGGCTAAAGTCCCTGGGCGGTCAACAATTTTCCTTACTCCTTTCCAGGGTGCGAGTGGAGGAAATTAGCCTCATTTCAAATATTACGCGATTTCTCGTTTTCCGCTGACTTCAGCGTACTGCACCGCAGTCGTGTTTGTTTGAATCAGGCCAGAGAAATGCATACTGAAGACGTCGGCTTTTCCTTGACTCGGATGCTGTCCATTCTCAATTGTAAATTGTCGATTTACGATTTGACATTGGAGGTTCATGAAAAATAAACCTTCATGAGTTGATGAGTTAGGCTTGTTTCACACGTGTAAGGTTTCATTCGGTTCGGTCCCTATTCAATTTGTTTTAGGCAGTGCCGAATGCTTGTGAACCGATTATTTCGGTGCGTATTCTGGCCGAACAGCAACCTAATAGAAACCGCATAGCACCGAACGACCCCTCGACACGAATCGGTTCCTTTCGGTTTCAATTCGGAGCGTACTCGAGTCCAAGGTACGCAAAGTCCACCGCACATTCACACTTGCAAGGTTCAGATAAGGTTTAGTTTCGGTTTCCTTGTTCAGAACGAAACAACTGTCCCACATAACTGTATTTTGACGTTGTAGATGATCCCTCAGCTTCACGTGCAGTTCATCAAATGATCTTGTTGACATCCTGAAGTAGCAGCGAAATTTATCTTCTATTTCCCTCAACTTAGGGAGAATGGTGTAAAATACTCCAAACTCCATTCGTCTGCTGATTAGAGGATGCTCCCAATGAATTCTGGTATATCTTCTTTTTTTCTTCATTCTTCTGTGGAGAAACAACATGGCAATAATCCTACTTCTCTCCATTGTGGACTGAACTTTCGGAAATCCAATCCCTGAACGAATACGAACCTGATAGGAACCTCATGCATGTGAACGAACGAACGGCGGCAGGAAACGATTCGAATAGGGACCGAACCGAATCAAACCGTATACGTGTGAAACAGGCCTTAGGGATCGAATTAAGAGGAATTTGAAACGCTGAATTTATTGTTGACACTCGATGATTTCTGAAAGTTTTACTCTTCTAGTTTTGTCGATTAAATTTCTTTTTCTGATTAATTTTGCCTAAATCCAAAACTACGAGTATCAACATCTAAAGGTTCTCCAAGATTCACTTCGATATCTCAAAAATTGTGGAAGAAAGGGGTTGGAGGGGGGGGGGGGGGGGAGGTTAATCTTCGGGACACCTTGTATATTACCTACTGACCTATTTCGCATTCCATTTTAACATGATTGTATCATGTTTTAGCCCTGGGGTCCTAGCAATTTTTGCGAGTCAATTTTGCGAGTCAATTTTTTTCCGCGCACGAAACATATAGTGTTACAGTGATTTCCGCCTACAACCGAGTCGTTGCTAGGGAAATGGTACTTCGTCGTTTTTCATCCCACAAAATTCGTTGACCATTCGTACGAAAGCTCTCGATTTATCCAACAATATTATGTTAACTACGGCGAAGTGCGTGTCCAACAAACTGAGTTATGAGCATGGTTATATAAATAATTGTTTACACACAGGTGATCATTCTCAATAATTGATATTGTGAACATGATTGCAACCGCTTGTTAATTTCTGATGTTTTCATAGAATTTTGAATCAATATCGAGGAGAAAACATGATACATGGTTGAAATTTTTGGTTTTACTGGTAATTGGTTTTTGAGCTCAGTCAAGATGTCCAAGTTAAAACTTGGCTGACGCTTTTAAATTCCAATATGGCTGATATAAATTGGAGTCACGTTGAGTCAATCAGGTTCGAATTTGGAATAAGTAGTTAAGCAAGAATGGATTTCAGTTGAAAAGAACATTCGCCTGAAAAGTATCATGGATATCCTGTTCCAGGCTCCATGCTCTTCCTCCAAACATAGCCTTCTATATGACCAGGATAGTTTTTGTTTTTGTTTTCGAAGGTTGGCTATATTGTTTTCTCTTCAAGGTATCCTTTTGTAAAGAGAATAATTGAATCGTTTATTTCAGAAACCACCTAAGTGTAGTTTTTTCAACTTACGGAAAACTAAAAAAAAACTGTTTTGCAGCTTAAGTTTAGGTCTAGTCTCCTTCAAATATTTTTTTACCAAATCAAGAACATTTCTATTGGAATTATCAATTTTGCTAAATTTTTTTTCGTCCAAGTTTTTGAGTTTTAAATTTTTGAAAGTTTTGCACTTAGGTGGTTTCTGCATTAAATGAATAAATCCAAAGTGATTTTTAAAAGAATTATTATTGAAATTAAGTCAAACGATTAATTTTCATCTGTTTTGGTATCAAAGGTGAGTAAGAGACACACTTAAGTATAAACAACAGTGGTTTTTACTTGGCATTAAATGGAAAATACTCGTACAAGTAGACTACACGCTTCAGTGCGCTTAGGCTACAGCGACGGCGCTTGGGTTCTTTCTGAAATCAACGGATTCTTTTCAAGGCTGTCAAACAGCATTTGTGATATGGAACATTGGTTATTTCTGCACTAAACGATGTACCTATTCACCTCTGAAGTGAACAGTACCACCCAAACAACATTTTTTGAATTTTCGTCGCTTATGTGGTTTTTGAAATAAACGATTCAATTTCATTCTCCATTCTCTTCTCTGAAGCCATCAATATCGTTTTATGCTTAATAAGCCAACTCCTCCATTTTGCCATATTTGATGCTTATACAGCTTAGTGCTCTTTTTCTTTTCCTTTTCACCAAGTTTAGTGAAAGTGTTTATTTTCCCATTTCTTTTCGCCACCTGAGTTTTGCGTCAGTGTCAACAGCCAGGTTTGAGCATAATTTGATTTTCTTTTTCAGCATTGTTCCTTTTCATTTCCATTTTAGGATAATTTCCCTTTTTCTCAAAGGTTCTGATTTTATTTTAGTTTATTTTCCCCTTATTCATCTATTTTTATTTTCCTACCTACTTATTTTCCTTGTTGTTCAGGTCATTAGGTAAATTTTTTCGGGAGATTGCTCCAATGGTAGCAGAACTCTGAAAACGAAAGTTAGTGAAAAACGTTGTCAATTTCTACGAAAAATAAAGAGTGACAATGTTAAATCGATTTCGACGGTTAGGCCATCACCAGTAACAAACAATAACTGAAAACACATTAGAAAGGACGCAGCTTATATAATCACAGGTGAAGGGAGATTGAATCCCATTGGTCGAGAGAAAGGAAAAGGGCAGGAGGTACAACCAATTAAATGCATACTAAGTGAAGGGGGATTATAGCTAATCAAATGAAGTGAAAGGGGGAAAATAACTAAATATGGTTTCAACAGTGTGAAAGCATAATTCCAAGCTTTATAGAAATGGACCAATCAATGGTGAAATATATTGAGGTATATCAATTTTGATTTGACAGATAGACAGTTTGTAGAAGTTCTTCATTTTTACCCAAAGTCCATGTTGAATGTACTAGAAAAATTCGAAATTATCAAAGTGACAGATCTGGTAAATGTTTAAATGACGATATAGGTACCGAAATATATTTCACCA
Source organism: Adelphocoris suturalis (assembly GCA_030762985.1). Classification (NCBI taxonomy): domain Eukaryota; kingdom Metazoa; phylum Arthropoda; class Insecta; order Hemiptera; family Miridae; genus Adelphocoris; species Adelphocoris suturalis. The sequence goes on from CM061040.1 coordinate 136,183,943, forward strand.
CTGATAGGTCCATTTATATAAATCTTGGAATTATCCTTTCACACTGTTGAAACCATATTTAGTTATTTCCCCCCTTTCACTTCATCTTATTGGCTATAATCCCCGTTCACTTTGTACGCACTTAATTGGTTGTACTTCCTGCCCTTTTCCTTTCTCTCGACCAATAGGATTCAATCTCCCTTCACCTGTGATTATACAGGGTGATTCCCTCGCAGATGCAAAAAAAAAAAGTGGGTGAATCTACATAAAAAATGGAGTAAAATGCCGCCAACTGCATATTTTTATCTCAATCTGTTCACGAGATATGATTTTTAAAAGGTTTTTTTAAAAGGAAAACCGTGTTTTTTTCCTTTTAAACTCAAATTTCTCCACTTTTCTTTCCAACGGTATAATAAAGTTTACTATTAGTTTGTTATTTAGTGGAGAAAATTATCTTGTAATGTTAAAAAATTTGGGTTTTTCAATGAAATTGTTGGTTTTCTCGAAAGATGACCCTCCATGAATCTACGAGTATGGGGTCGGTTTCTATGTATTTTTTCACGCTGTATCGAATGGTAACATTTGTAGATCTCTCCAACTCCGTTATAACCGAGTTTTACACTTAAAATCGCAAATGTTTAGTTTGTTTGTTACGCTTAAATGTATGTGTGTTATGGGGTAAAACTAGTCAATTGAAGTGTAAAACTCGATTATAACGTAGTTGAGAGATCTGCAAGAGTTTCCATTCGATCCAGCGAGAAAAAATACATAGAAACCGACCCCATACTCGTTGGTTCATGGAGGGTCATCTTTCGAGAAAACCACAATTTCATTGAAAAACCCACATTTTTTAACATTAAAACATAATTTTCTCCACTAAATAACAAAATGAAAGTAAACTTGATTATACCGTTGGAAAGAGTATTAGACGAAGCAGTTTTCATGAGGTTTGCCAGTTTCCAGGATCCGTTTTGGAAAAGTAGTAAAGTTTTAAAGTTTTTCAGAAATATTCTTTTTTCAAAATCATGAATGTTTGAGCTGATGTGAGGGTTTTTGGATGGTACTTTTTAGGAACCCAAGTACACTATTCTTATAGTAAATTTAATGTTGATTCCGAAAATGTGGTCAAAAGTTGAAATTGAATGAAGTAAAGTGGAGAAATTTGAGTTTAAAAGAAAAAAAAAACACGGTTTTCCTGAAAAAACCTTTAAAAAATCATATCTCGAGTACGGATTGAGATGAAAATATGCGGTTGGCGGCATTTTACTCCATTTTTGATGTAGTTTTACCCAACATTTTTTTTTGCAACTGCGAATCACCCTGTATAAGCTGTGTCCTTTCTAATGTGTCTTCAGTTATTGTTTGTTACTGGTGATGGCCTAACCGTCGAAATCGATTTAACATTGTAACTCTTTATTTTTCGTGGAAATAGACAACGTTTTTCACTAACTTCCGTTTTGAAATGGGTTTCCACAACTTCGACGCGAGTGATTTAGTTCCTGCAGAACTCTGCTTGGACACTGGGTACTAATTTCTTCACAATCGGTCTCCCATCGTCACAAAAGTTTATCAAAGTTTTCGAGCATTGTGGGGCATCTGGCCTTTGGATCACACAGGAGGAGGCGAAGCCGCTAAACGCTCGGCGAAGTCAAAAGATGCTAATGGGGGCGGACCCCGCATTAATGGAGGCGGCCACGCATTAATGGGGAGTGTTATCCTTGGGTCCGGGCGAAACTTATCCCGGCTCTTGTCAAGGAAAGTCGACGCAAAGTCGCCCCCCGCTGCCCCCCACCCCCGGGACGGCGCTGAGGCGGCGGGGTGTTTGTGTGTGTTTGTTAACGAGACGCAGATCAAAGGCGCGAAAGGGGGCCCCCGCTTGCGGTCCGTCAGACCGTGACACCTCATTCGCACCACTTAAACGTCCTCCCCCCCTCCTCCTCTCGTCCAGCCGCCTCCACCCGGGGTCGCCCAGCCTCCCTTGAAACAGTTTCCCGCCCGTCATCCGCTAATCCCTTCCGAGTCTCCTCCTCTTAATCCCGAGAGACGTCCGTAACCGCATCCCAAAGGACGCCCCCCCCCCCCCCCCCCCCCCCCGTGTTCCCGCAGCCAGAGAGGTTTCCACCATTAATCCTCTCTCTTGATACAAAATCGTTACACAACAAGTTGTAGAACGAAAACGTAGGTGCACTTGACATATATGAGGAGTTTGTTTCCAAAACTTGACACATTCAATTTTGTAATTTTTTCAGAAAAACAAATTTTATGATTGTATTTGTGATATTAAAATTTGACAATCCATGTTTTTTCTATGCTTCATTCCTTGTTTCCTTCCATTAATATCGAGTCAAAGAAGATCCAGAGAAACTATTCAAAGTGATATATTTAATTAAATTTTGGATATACCAGGTTTAGGCACGAAACGTTCAGAAAAATCATTTTTACATTAGTTTATTTGGAACATAAAAGACATCATTTCTTCATTAAAAAAAGTTGCTTTAAAAAGCAGTGTTTCGAAAACGTTTACAAACTTTGTTATAACAATAGAGAAAAACTTGACATATCCACTTTAGTAAATTTTTCAGAAAAACAAATTTTATGATTGTATTTGAAATATTAAAATTTGATGATCCATTTTTTTTCTATCCTTCATTCATTGTTTCCTTCCATTAATATCGAGTCAAGGAAGATCCCGAGAAACTATTCAAAGTGATATAGGTATTTAATTAAATTTTGGATATACCAGGTTTTGGCACGAAACGTTCTGAAAAATCATTTTTACATTAGTTTATTTGGAACATAAAAGACATCATTTCTTCATAAAAAAAACGTTGCTTTAAAAATCAGTGTTTCGAAAAAGTTTACAAACTTTGTTATATAACAACAGAGAAAAATAAATTAGCTTATTACAAAGTTTATCTAAACATAGAAGGTTTAGTAGGAATACCTGTTGGAAAAAAGTCTTAAATCTCTTAACAAGGAATCCTATACTTAATCTTTGTTTGAGATAGTTATTCATACACTCATCATCACTTTCATTATCATTATTGACTTACACCTTTTTTACATTTGTTGGGTAGGTACATATCATAAAAATATGATTACCTAAAAACTTCAGGTGTCTCCTTACTTACTCAAAATTTCTCTATAGAAAAAACTTTACTTAGTAAAGAAGTGTATACCTACCGAATCCCCTTAAAAAAAAAAAAAAAAAAAAAAAATTCATAAAAACCTCGCTTAAAATCTCAGTAGGGTAAAAAATCACATAGTTTCGTCCTCACTATCACCCTGAGGCCCTGTTGGTCCTGGGTAATGATCATGTCATCATCACTTTAAGGATTATTATCATTACTTTCACCATTCATCACAGTTACGTATCACAAAAACGTCTTTATAAAAATCAAGGTCTGTAGGGTCCTTGTGACCCATGGTAAAGAAAAGTTTTCTAACATCTTCCAGTTGTTTATCATTAATACGATTCTTTGCGTTTTTCTGTGGTTGTATTTGCCTTTGCAACAAATGGAAACGGTGCCCTTTTTTCAAAAGAGTATGACCACAGATCGGATCGAAAAAGGTAGGTGGTATACCTAAGCCTATACAAGAAGCGCTGAATGACAGGAAAATCAGCCTCTGATTGGCCGAAGATGGAATTCAGGTTTTGACACAAAACTTCAAATGGAGATATCTGGTTTAGGCATCAATCCAGACTTTCGTTATTAGTTTACGGTGAGATATGTCAGGTTTTGGACTGAAAACGCTTTACTTAGCTATGGGAAACCATTTCAAGAACATTTTCCGCTCAAAATTAATTTTTTTTCTTCAAATAACGGATATGTCAGGATTGTCAGGTTTCGGAAACAAACTCCTCACGTAGCATTATCAAGCAAATGAAATCTTATTTCTATCAAATGAAACTTCGTACCGACCAAATGAAACCATGTACCTATCAAATTAAACCTCTTTTCAACCAAATGAAACTTTTTTCAAACAATTGAAACCTCATTTCATTCTAATGAAACTTCGTACCGTATAAGGAATTTAGGTGCCCCCCCCCCCCCCCCAGGTGCAATGGGGGCCTAAATCCTCATAAATCAGGTAGAGGAGGCATCCCGTCAGAGAGATACCACCCCTACTAATAGCTTTTAATGAGCCATGTTCGGGGAAGGTTGATTTTCCAGTCACCTGGAATTCCATCCAACGCCAAACCAGCTGCCAAAAATGATCGAGAACAGCGAGTGGTTCCCATTGATTTCTCAACGGGACGCCGACAGCGCTATCTCTGGTGCTCTGACGGGAGCTTGATGGGCCTCTCAGGAGGTAACTCTGTTACACTCCTCCCCTTAAAGACATACTTGATTGAAGATCAAGTATGGTAATTGGGTGGAATAGTGAATAGCTGAGAACAGATGCTCATTCGTTCATAAATAGCTGCATTGGCGTTTTGGATGGGGAAATAGAAATTAAAACTGGATTGTCAACGAAGCTTCATAAGAAGTATCTTCATTGAACAATCACTAAGTGCTTTCTTAGTGCCTTCTTGTTTAGCAAAAATCTGAAATGAAATGTAGCTTTCTCTGGATGATTCGAAGAAGTTCCATTGGATTGAAATAAGGTTCCATTTGTTTGAAAAAAAAAAAAAAAAAATTCATTTGGTTGAAAAGAGCTTTCATTTGATTGGTAGATGGCTTCATTTGGAAGGTACGAGGTTTCATTTGGTTTGAACAAGGTTTCATTCGGTAGTAACAAAGTTTCATTTCATAGAAAAAAAGGTTTCATGTGACCGAAAAATGCTATATATGCACCTACATAATATTCCACGTAAAATAATATCCTTAGGATTTCTGGGTTGTAATTAATCCACGCAATACCAACAGAAATGAAATGGCAATTTATTCCACACAAAGTACAAGAAAACAGTGATGGGCATATTCGTAATCGTGAAAACGAATATATTATTCACAGAAAACTTATTCTGTAAATATGAATACGCATATATTTGTATTCATATACACGAATACGAAAACAAGTGTATTTACGTTTATGAGTATAGGTATATTCATTCACGTGAATAGGCATACAAGTGTATTCGTATTTAGTTCTGTCACTACAGGTGTATTTATACTCACAACTACGAATACACAAGTGTATTCGTAATCAGTAGTAGTTGCATTCACACACGTGAACATGAATGCAAATGTATTCGTATTCATATAAGGGCGGACACAATATATTTGTATTCGCACAGATTAGGTTTTCTGTGAATATATTCGAATTCGTATTCGTGATTACGAATAGGCCCATCTCTGCAAGAAATCATACAAGGAACATAAAACTTCACGTGTCATAAGATGTAATAAAAATGCTGCACCGTTGCTAAATGAAACTGATTGAAATTCATTGAATCAATATTGGAGACGTCCCTTACGACTGAGAATGAATCTCTTAGGACTTCACTACCAGCTACCAACTAGAGAGGTTATGTGGAGTGTTATGTTCTTGGCAACTGAAATCCATTCTCGCTTAACTACTTATCACCTCAATATTCCAAATTCGAACCCGATTGACTCAACGTGACTCTAATTTATATCAGCCATATTGGAATTTAAAAGCGTCAGCCAAGTTTTAACTAGGACATCTAGACTGAGCTCAAAAACCAATTACCAGTAAAAAATAGAATGCAAAAAAGGTCAGTAATATACAAGGTGTCCCGAAGATTCCCCCCCCCCCCCCCCCCCAACACCTTTCTTCCACAATTTTTGAGAAATCGAAGTGAATCCTGGAGAGCCTCATAGGTGTTGATGCTTTTAGATTTAGGCAAAAATAATCAGAAAAATAATTTTAATCATTTTAGATTGTCTCAAAACTAGAAGAGTTAAACTTTCAGAAATCATCGAGTGTCAATAATAGGTTAATTCAGCGTTTTAAATTACTCTTAATTCGATCCCTAACTCATCAACTCATGAAGAAAATGCTGTGGCGGTACTTGTTGGAAAAGTGATGAACTATTTCGCAGCCCTCGACCCCCTCAAACCCCTAACGCCAGAAATTTCAGTTTTAGTTAGTTATACACACCGTTCAACCTGTCATAATCACATTTTGGCAATAACTCTAGATTTATTATTTGGGTGTTGGTAAGAAGAGTTTTTTCCTCTAAATCCCCCACAAAAAAGTTTTATTCAAATATTTGGAAAATTTGAAATTTTTTGAAAAAGTGTTGAAACATTTTTTTGAGACATTTTTGACAAATTTGAACAAATGGACATCATGTAAAACATATACAGGGTGTCCTCAAAGTTTTTTCCAAAAATTTTGAGATATCAAAGGGAAACTTAGAGATCGATTTTGCGGTGACTGTTTAAGGCAAAAGAAAATTAGAAAATGAATCCAAAAGTTATTGGACTTCACAAAGAGATAGTACCTAAGGGTATTAGGTAGATTCTTGGATAAATTTTTGTCTCAGTTTTTGCCAAGAAAAACTTCATTTTAAATTTAGAGATTGTACACGATAGAAATAGTGATTTATGTTGATCCGTTTTCAGAGTGGCGCTGATGAGTCACGAAGAGCGTTTTTCCTAAAGATAGGCCAATGTCTTGAACTGTATTAGAACATTGAATATTGAGCTTCGAAAACCATGTTTACTAAAGGTTTGTGGTTCTAACGAATAACATCAACAATGTAAGATTATGAAATATAAACTTCTCAACATATAATAGAAAACAATAGAGAGGTTTGCCAAGTTGGGTGCGGCACATAACTTTTCGTTTCAAGTGTTTAAAAATAATCTAGAAGATTCCACAGGTTGTTTCTATGTTTGAGAAAAACTGTAAATTAGGATCGACCATCAAGTATTGTTTTTCAAGTTTGTGCAAAATCAGTGAATTAGGCAATGAGAAAATTATTGATACTTGATAAATGTTACATTTGGTGGGTCGGTAGCTTTAATGGACTCATTAGGGGCCATCTGTAGCCTAAGCCGATCAAATCTAGAAAATTCTATCGAAATCGGAGGAAAACCGTCTCTCCCGATTGTGGAAACAACGCCGCCGTTTCCAGAGTTTGACCCGGAAGCAAAAGTCGTTGTCCTTATTGGTGAGCCAAATTATAATTGAATGTGATATATGTATAATAATGTGATAAAATTGAATGTGAATATAATAATACATAAATAATTAAAGTATTTAGGGGAGAGGCGGATAAAAAATTTATCTCCCCGGCGGGGAATCGAACCCCGGTCTCCCGCGTGACAGGCGGGGATACTTACCACTATACTACCGAGGAACTGTACAACCAGGGAGAATGACGCATTCATCGGCCTGTGTAGCCTCAGTTAACTGCGCGTCTCGCCTTGAATGAGCTGGTGGACCCACGGTGACTGTGAAGGTAGGTATAGGTCACTCAAGTCGAGGTGTTAACCAATAGGTGGTGATCAAAAACGATCCCAAAGAAAACTTGAATTCAGTCATATATTTACCGTAAACGAATGCACTAACATACTCGTATACCTCAATCCTGCTCTTAAAAATTGTACGAGTACAGTTTTGTCCAATTTAATCCTTTAACAATGCAGCCAACAGTTAGTGATAATGGGGTTCACAAATCAGTTTATCGAAATTTATATAGCATTACCAGATTAAATTCAACGTTTTCCAAATTGAATCCAACATTTTCCAAAGAGGAATTCAACATTCCTCAGATAGATTTCAAGATTATTTGAAATTTTAAAAAATCGAAAAAAGAACCTCGAGAAAAAGGAGAAATTGTTTGATAAATTATTCTTTATTATTTAATTTGGAAAATGTTAGATTTAATTTGGATCAGGTTGAATTTATTTTGGAAAATGTTGGGTTTAATTTGTAAAACGCTGAGCCCTATTTGGAAAATATTGTTTACTGTTTATTTGTATATAATCACGGGTAATTTACCCAATTAACATGAAGTAAATATATACATAGATTTAATATAAATCAACAACTAATTATATAACAAGTAGAAAAATTTAGGTGTGGCAAATTGAAAATAGGAAATTGTATAGTTTTAAATTAACAACTTGGCAGCTTGGCTTGGCAACTTGGCAATATTGAATTTTATTTGGAAAATCTACATTTTTCAGACATTATCAGATATGATCTTAGGAACGATATGAAAAATCGAACATGTTGGCAAATTATCAATAACGACCAAGAAAGGATAATTTATCAGATAAATTCATAATGAGGTTCATTTTTCGATTTTTCAAAATTTAGTGTGGTAGTGTTGAATTCTATTTGGAAAACGTTGTATTCTATTTGGAAAAGTTGGAATTTAATCTGGAAAAGCCATATTTTTGCTTGGTTTTGGGAAGGTTGAATTCGTAACGGAAAAAATTGAATTTGGTTGAGAAAAATCAGCATTTATCGTATCAGCTTGGAAATACTATATAAAAAACAAAAAAAATAAAATAACATAAATAAATAAAAAACAAGTAAATTAAATAAAATGAATAACTATAATGTGCTTTACTCTGGGGATGTTTTCTGTTTCCACTGTTTTCCTTTTGGTCTGCACAACTCACATCATCCCCCTTTTTTAGGCCTTGAAACTTTTTTTCTGTCCAACGAAATGCTTGTTGATTCCTAATTGCAGCATTAAGTTTGATGTCTATCTTCCACCCCCATTCATATTTATTCATAACCCATCTCCTGAGCTACTCGTCCTTATTTTACCATTAGGGGTTGGAATTAGGGGTGAATATACAACCGGACTTGATAGTGTCCTATGTAAATTGAAACACACGAGTCGTGAAAAGTTTAATTAGGAATGAATTTCATTCATTCCTAATTATATCAAATAACCATCAGTGAGTTTATAATAAAACTAGACTTGATTTCCAACACTCCCCCTCATGTCCGTGCTTATTCGATCCGATAAATATCGATGATCTGGTTTTGCTCGTTTATATCGATCTGATCTGGTTTTTGTGACCTCTTACTGATTGTCGTGATACATTTTCTTATTTTTCTACAATATATATTTATATTTATTGCGGTTAATATTAAATTAGGTTCGAAAATTAATCACTTGGACATTTTAATACCAACTTCTTTAAATGGCGCCCCAAGGAAGAGATAAAGCGGGGATATTGTCTTACTATTCTGATGTCGAGATATATTGAATACAATTCAGTCCTAATGTAATGTATTGTAGACTTATTATATATTGTGTTTAAATTACATTCTATTATTTAAATCTTGGTTATTATAAGAATTTATGCCGTGGAATTCATCAGTCGATTCTAAAATAATCGAGATTTTTAACGTGACTCTCCATTACCATTATTGAATGTGACATTTATCCATTAGTTTAAATAAAGCATGTTCTCTCTCTCTCTCTATTGAATACAATTAAATTATAGGTAAGAAGGTACTGCTAGAGGGTGAGCTGGCAGTACGGATGCTCAGTGTAGGGAATTGGCTTGCAAATCGTAAAGTAAGAGGATTCAAACTCAACGAAACAAAGCTGATATCGAACGTCCCGTGGTTTTACGGAAACTCTGATATCCACAGAGATTTAGACTTATCAAGGGTAGAATGCGGAATAAACTCCACAATAGAGAGTTCCTATTAGATCCGTCGGTCTCAATAGGGCGTGCGGTAACGAGAAACATAACCGCACCTTAAAGTCACGTCAAGTCCTTTACGGATCTAGTTGTAACGCTAAATCCGTGGAAGGAGGATATTATCCCTAGGAGGTTATTTGAGTCCATGGAAGGAGGAGGTTTTTTAGGCGATTACGTTTTTTCCAGATTGCGATCGGTAACGTATCTGTACGGAAGGATGCATCACCGTAACTCATTGAGTCAGAGTTACGGCGCCGGATTGTCGATACCGCACGACATATTGTGTTTTACGGATCTACTAGTAACTCACTACTTAATGATTAGTTTTGTGGTTTTTTGATCTTCTCCATCGATACTTGCATCCGAGTTACCGATTCCTTAGGCATCGATTAATGCTCGATCAATAGGTTTTTCGTTTTTAAGGAATGAAAACTTGGAATCCTTCTACTAAAACTTTTGGTACGCAACTTGATGTTCCAATGTCAACCAAAGTTTGTAGTGACTGGTTCAAATCCTTGAAACCTCCCAGTTTGGGTATTTCATCCGTATCTGCAATCATTTCCATCTGCTGTTTTTCCCCCCCTCATTTGTACGAGTTTTGAAAACAGGTCACATTTCTCGATAGCTCTGTTTGGGTTGTGAATACTATTGCTTACATCGAGAATGAACTTTGGGTTGTTATGATCATCCTGTGTTTTCTAATTTCAATTTTTTTTCTTTTTCGTTTTTGTATATTTCGCTTTTAGAAAGGTTTTCTCCGTGTTCATCGATTTTTTTTTTCTCCAAAAGTCGTAAGAGGTCGTTTTACAAAACACGTCTTACTTTTTAAGATGCTCGATTAATAGGTTTTTCGTTTTTAAGGAATGCTACTAAAACTTTATCCTATTTTTTTATCCTTATCTGCAGTCATTTCCATCAGCTGCACACAAATAAATTTTTTTTCAACAAACCCCTCATTTGTACGAGTTTTGAAAACAGGTCATATTTCTTAGCTCTGTTTGAGCTGTGAATACTATTGTTTAAATCGAGAATGAATCCATTCTTACACGTCTTACTTTTTAAGCCTTTATCTTATTATCCATTTACACTTAAATGTTTTCTTTTGACTCTGATTCTTTTGGCTTTTATTACTTCGCCTCTCGCGTAGCTCCAGGTTTCATTCATTCGGAGTAATTCATCCGCCTAATGTGACCACGTTTTGACATTTTTCTTTCCTTCAAAATCAAAAAGCTCTAAAAGAATTTGGTTGAAACTACAAGTTTTACTTCACAAATACTGTAACATGGTACCAACTTCATTTCGAGATATGATATTTTATAATGTCTTCCTCCGTAACACCGTGTTTTCTCTAAAACCCCGATTTTTCCTTTTTAATTTTGCCACCTCCCTACCAGGGATAGAGAAGCTTTGTGTTCGTGCAATGAGTTGAAAAACTTTTTTCCTCCAAAATCCAAATTTTCACTTGTTTCTTGCGTTTCAGAGCTGTTAGATCAATTATTTTGGATGTGTGTCTGTGGACCCTTATCACTATTCCAAGTTTTAGTCCGATTTTGATGAAATTTTCAGGAGTGCTGATTCGCCCTTGGACAGTCCCCCATAACTGTCATTATTGTCGGATAAATAATAGCAGTTGCGCACGCGCAAGCGTGAATTTCTTATAATGTCGTTTTCTTATTATCTGTCGGTCCTATCTCGTTCAAACTTGGGTGGTAGTTGGGTACATAAATATACGTTACAGGAAGTTCTATTGATTATATTGCGATTGGTGGGGTTGGTAACTATTGCGTATGTGCAAAACTGATATTGGTTGACTCTTCTATGAGAAATTAACAGTGTTGTTGTCAGGTTTTTCTCCAGTTTTCTTTCACCAGTTCAATTTACGACAGGGTCAGGGTAATAATACCATCTGATGCAGTTTTTCCACGCCAAGTGAAATAACTCTACATAAAGAGTCTCGGTTGGGGTAAACGTGGAGTCTGTTTATCCGTAGGTAACAAGATCAATTTTGGTTCTGGAGAAAAAAGAGGGTGACATGGGAAACCTGAAAGTCTCCCTCTACAACTGGGGGATGAGAGGACCCTTCTGCCCTCAGTCTTGGAAGGAAGAGTCCACTAAGGGCAGATACCCCTAATTTATTTATGGCTGGGTCTAACAAGTGTACTTCATCCCCCATAGTGTGCAGAGTGCAGCGCTGCAGGGGGTCGGAAGAGGGGGACCTTTCCCAAATATTGGATCGATAGTTTTCTGTAGGCTCACTGTAGACTTCTGTTGGCCTACGTTAGGTCTGAGCCAGCCAATTTACGTTTGACCTGGTACCAAGGAATTTCGTATTTACTGATTGATGTGTGAGGAAAATGTCAAATTGATTCCAAGTCTACCTATGGGTAGAGGGAGCATTGTTTTCATTTTTGGGAGTTGGAAAATTGGCTGTCCTCAAAATTCAAAATTTCCACTTGCACTTTACGTTTTAGAGCATTTTGAACTTAGTCTGCCTTTCGTGTACTCGCAAATCCTTATGACAAGTGTTAGTTCCACAATTTTCATTTGATTTTGATAAATTTTTTAGGGAATGTGTGTGTTAGGCTAAAGATAGTTCTCTGATAGTTTTATAGTTCCCAGATCAATACTTCTTCACTCAGCGCATGTGCAAACGTAAATTCCACCAAACACTATTTTCACAGGCCCTAGTAATCCGATCTCGCTCAAATAGAGAATAGTTGGGAAAAAACGATTTGATCATTCCATATCACTTTTGGCAAGAACATATCATTAGTTGCTGCTGCGCATGCGCGAATGTAAAAGCTTTGTAGTAAGAATAATTTGAACAGTTTTTATCCGATTCTGATGAAATTTTCAGGGCATGTGCGAGTATGGCTGTATTATGGTCCTCATAGGTATCAGTTTCATTGTTCCCAAATCGATACTTCTCATTGCGAATGCGAAAACGAAATTACATCAAAAATAATTTTTTCTCGCCCTAGTCATTTGATCTCGCTCAAATTTATAGGATAGTTGGAAGAAGACGATTTGATAGTTCCATATAAGTTTCGGCATAACTGTATCATTCTTAGCTGCTGCGCATGCTCGAACGTGAAATCAATTTATTTATTTTTTTTCAACGTTTCAATTGTTTCCTATAATTTTTTTTTTTAATCCCTGGCTACCCTCTCATTACCGAACTAATACAATAAGTAAATGTTGTTTTGTTAAATGAAATATGTAGTTCTTCTGGAACTGTTTCCAACCATTCATATATATAAAAGCTTAGTTCCGTAAAACTGATGGAACTTACGTCCAACTAAATGCGCAAACGTTAAAATAATTCAACAGGAATATAATCGATATATAATATAATATATATATATATATATAATAATATATATATATTTAAATGCATTTTAGCCCCTAAAATTGAATCATTAAATTGAAATTCTGAAGACAGTATACATATATATAATGTCTGCCAAGTTGGGTGGAGGATGAACACTATAGCTTCCTCACATATTGTAACATTGACGTATAGAATTAGTTTGAGAACAAATTATGTGTCGAAATGATTGATAAGTCGACCTTATTAAGAAATTATAGTTTGCGCATTTTTATTTTAAATGCGAGCATGCGCATTGGTTATTACCTCATCAATTGCGATACAATTCATAGGGAATTTTCCTGGAACATATACCCATCTACTCCACATCTAATCGGGCCAACTGATGATATAAAATCGATTTTGCGCATGCGTAATAACTACTATTTATGCAACTGCAACAAAATTATAGGGGACTGTCTAGAAGCTAACCCGCACAATCCCTGGAGATCATCAAAATCGTTCCATTGCACTCGGAGGTTTTTCTGTGTCAATCGATATTAGCTTCACGTATGCGCAATGGTTATTTCTCCGACAATCGCAATATGATTTATAGGGCATTTTTCTAGAGCATATATCCAATCCTGTATATTGGTAAAAGTACATGTAAGTGTGTAGATATATTATTGGCTAACTTTTTCACGGATGGGCTGGTCTGAGTGAGATATTTTCGTGGGGAACTCGATAAAACGTTCAAATGCATGTTGGCGCTTGGCTCCGGAGAGAACAACTTTTCTGATCAGCCTACCGCCTTTCCTTAACTACACTTCCGGCTTCCGGGGGCATAGTAGGTATATTTTTCCGATAAGGATATGGAAGACCCCCTATGATTTCCCTAGAGAAGGCAGACTTCCATTCGACTGTGCTCTCCGAACGTTCCGTCGAATCGCGAACAGCTTCCGGATGCTCTCGAGGGAATCACCGCTTCCTGAAGGGGCGAAGCGGCCATAAATCGGAATTATGTCTCTAGTAAAAACCGGCCTTCTGTTGCTCGGAGAGGGATCTGCTTCAAACTCTTACGTCCAGCAAAATCACGATCTATTCGCCATGCTCACAAAAATCATATACTTTCCATACATATGTCCCTGTAATGCATGAATTACTCATTACTTAATTTGGTTACTTATTACTTATTACGTTTTTGATTGGATGGGTCTTTGGGATTACATAGGAACTATGGTGACATTGTCCCTATTGCTTCCGAGTCTACCTATAGGTAGCGGAAGCATTATTTCCACTTTCCTTTCTTTTTTTCCCCATCATCAAAATTTCAACTCTCATTTTACATCGAAATTTGGCTGCCTATTTTTCGTGTTTGTGTGTTTGTCTGTGTGTCTTCCCGTGTGTCCGCAAATCACTGTGCGTACACGTTTGAGATCCTGCGTGCAAGAATCATGAACTGCGAAGTTAGCACCAGGTTTTTTCGGATGGGTTGGAGCCACCTGTCACTGGGATAGGTTCTATTGTGAAGTTGTCCCTATTTTTCAAACCCGACATGTGGTCTCTTCTTTTACGCAGCGGAGGAGGTTTGTGTGCGTATCCTGGGCGAAAGCGGTAAGGTTCGAAAAGCCCTCCCCAACGCAGAATGTCCACGTTTGTGGTACTCGTTGCAAGAGTCATGAAGTGCAAAGTTTGCACCACCTGCTGAAGTGTCTGTGTGATTTATTCCTGTCCTCCATCGGTGACAGTACACCTTCGGAAATCTGGTGTTGGTCTGGTTCTTTTGCTCGCTGATTCTCTGGATGCTGGTATTTGAAGGGTTTGGGATTGTTTTTGCATCGATCAAGGACCGCATGGCACGTATGAGTCGCTTATGACCCATTCTGATATTTTTCTGATGAAAATTGAATAACAGATTTCACAATAGTAAACTCAATTTAATGAAAATGATCTCGGGGTATCCTTCAAAATATTACGCAATGTTTCATAACTCCAGACAAACGTCGTAATGTGTATTATTACTCACTTGCCCGATTACTGGCACCCATGGAAACGTCATTTTCGTGACATTTGTTGCCATTTAGTATGTGCATGTTCCATTAAAAACTAAAACTAACTAAAAAAGTAGGGTTTATAAAATGTAAAAGTGGGACTCATAAACTAAAATGTTCTTGTGGTCATGAGAATTGTGACCAAACTGGTAGGAAAATATTGGAAAAAGCACACGGTAAACCTACATTTGCAAATCATCTTAAGGAATCCAATCATAATTAAAATTTTAATTTGGGAATAAAAATTGTAGTATTTTCTTCATTTTTGTCCTTAAAGAGGTCGTACATGTCGAATGCACATTATTATGCATATTATTATCACTTGATGTATGAAGAAAGTTTGTTGTTTTTTTTTTTTTTTTTTACAGTTTTTGTGTGAAAAATACTATTGAACTCCGAACTATTATATACAATTATCTATATCAGGCCAGTATAGATAATTGAAATTAATGTGAGAACAGAGGAGGTGGTTATCTTAACTTCAATCCCTAAAATGTTTATCGGAATCGGATGAAAACTAAAGAGGTTGGGCTCGTTACAAGAGTTTTTGCATAATGTATTTATGACCATGACTGACTGAATGGCTGCGTAGGGCTTTCGTAGAAACAAAACTCAGGCTTAATGGCTTATATTTCCCCAAAAGGGCCCCTTGTGATTTGGGGATTCTACGGCTCCGACATGTCCATAAAAGTGCAACAAAATTCTTCATGTTTTTCCAATCTAGGTCTCTGAGTGTGGCCCTTTCGATTATATGATGTCCCAGGGCCTCCTGCCTAGATCTCTAGAATTTAACACTGCCACACAGAAAGTGTTCCGCTGTGTCCTCTCCATTTTCCACATTCGCAGAGCGGAGAAGGTACCTTGGACTTGATAAGAAAAGGTCCTCTTGAAGGTAAAGTGCCCTGAGAGGACCCCAATTATTTTTCTCATTTTTGTTCTAGGTTGTGCTAGATATAAACCAACCTGAGGGATTCATGACCATGAATTTATGACCATAAACTCAAACTAAGTACTACAGCTTACCCACTTGATAAGTTGATCCAGTACCGATGAAGTTTATAGGGGGCCATCTTGACACTAACACTTGTAACATACGGATACAGTTAGTTGGTTCCCCAAGTTTAACATTTGCAAGAATACCAATGCCCACTGTACACTTTTGTGCAGACTTGACTGCTGATTGAGAGCTGAAAAATATGATTGGAACTGAAAAACGTGTTGATTGCATTTGAGAGGTCTTCAGAATCCATCAAGTTTCTGTTATCTGATTTGTAAATGGTTGTTTTAATATTACCTAACATCATCGTTGCTCTAATCAATCTCATCTGTTATTGTGAAACCTTGATTTCAACGGACGTTCAGTTATCTGCTGCCGTTAAAATATGCTAGTTCGTCCTTGTAAATGGACTATTAATGTTTCTTGTTTTTCAAACAATAAATGGATATATCGGAGAGAAATAATTGGAAAAAAGGCATTGGCAATTTACCGGTTGACCGTGCTGGGTCTACAGCGGGAAATGATTCCACAAACCGCGATTGCTTGCGACGTGATTTGAGGAAGGAGCATTAGAGTAGTTGAGTGGAGTAATAATCCGCAATCAAGTCCCTTCAATCAGTGCTGATGGATCAATAGTCAATAACCTGATTGATATGACCTCTCGACATTTGCTCCGTTGTCTCTCGCGGTTGGCGGTCAGGCGGGACCCAAGTGCTTTAGATCAAAGACGATTATGGATATTGCTCTGTCGATCGGAACAGGGAAACGCGTCAGAGTAGCTAAGCGATTACATTCATCGTTACCTGCACGTTATTTTCCACGATGCACCGTTAGGTACGCTTCTGGACTTTTTCGTTAATAAATTATACATGGAAGATTTCATTTAACCCCTATTGTGCCTCTTTTCTATGCTATGGGAGCGTTGTGGATCAAGTGGGCTACCTAGTGGCACGGCAATTTTGTTTATTTTAGATGTAGAGTATTGAAGCGTTCCAAAACTGCAATATGATGTAGCATTTCCGAATTAAGTTTGACCTATTCCTCCTAGATTTAGAGCTTTTCCATTTAGGTTGACTTTTGGTTTATTATTTTCAATAACAAACCTTTGTAATCAGCTTGTTTTCATTATAAATAAATCAATAAAACCACGTGCTTAAAGAATAAACGTCTATGCATAAAAAACAGTTGCGTCAGGAAAATCATCGAGTTGGGTTTCAGGAAAATTATCGATTTGTTTTACATTCAATTCATCTTTTTTTTCTCTACCAATTAGTTTTCCTTTTTTTTTAAACATTATTTTTTAAGATGAAGCATAATTTAATTTTCTGTGTCTAAATATTAGTGAAAACTAAATTAAAGTGAAAAACGATGCCTCTGCTACCAATAAGTAGACCTTAAAACAAAAGGATAAATCTACGTGAAAATAAAATAAACTTCGTGGAAAGGTTTTACATCCAACTGGAAAAGGTTTAAATTTCAGTGAAAAGGTGTAAACCTAAGTGCAAAAAGCCTAGGCAATGTTCAATATGAAGTACCCCATTGGCAGAAATATGTCCTAATAGGGTTGGTAATGTTGAGACCCCTATGCTTCTTGAGTCTGCCACGTCATAAGCATCTTATCCACCCTTATTTAAGTCTAAATAGCCTATGACTACAAGTTGGAAAGCTGAGGATGAGTTTTGTGAAGAACTTAGATTATAGAGTTGTTGCAAGCTAAAACCAGTAGGCAGGGTTATCGATAATAAGTATGGTTTTTTGCTGAGGGACTGTCCGAAAAGAAATTTATCGTCGCAACCAAAGGTATCCGTAATTTCGAATTGAGAGTATTACCTGTAATGTGGGATTTTAATTTTAAATATTATTGTATCCTTGGTTCGTTTTTGGGGGAAGAAGATTGATGGGGAGCGTCTTTTTAATTTGGTAGCATGATTAAGATTAAACGGTAAATGGAGTAACTAATCGTCTATCTATTGTGAAGTACTTACGTATATTTACTATTTATTTTATGGACGATAAGAAAAGATTTTTTCTGCGAGACTGGAAACCTCTTCTCAAAAACCGAAAATTTAGATACCTATTTAACAAAAGTCAAACAAATAAATTAGCTGTGTGAGCGTGGCATGGAATATAAATGATATGTGAATAGGTACGAGACACGAAATGTCCACATGAGTGACATTTTTGCATCAATGTTGAACATCGCCTTCTCTAACTCGCCAACATCAAAGCAGATTGTAATTAGATTGAAACTAGATGTCTCCATCCTATTCTTTACCACCTTCGAAATACCCTCAGATCAACATTCTAATTCGTACGGACTGAACTCGACTCCTTCGACATTCCAACTTTATTAAAACTCCTTCAACCTTCGGAATCAGTGAAGTTATTTCCGGCGCCGGCCTTTTGATCTTTTATCTCTTGGGTAAATTTGAAGGAACCTTTCCCTTCGCCCACCTAATCCGGTTAACTTTTCCAAAGTCGGGCATTCCTGGCAACGAGCAAACACCTCTTGAATCCTTGAGCTGTGTACACTAGAACTAGTTGAATCCTCTTTGATGTTTTTTGCTAGAATGAGCCCAGGCTGGCGCCCATCATGATTGGTATGAACCGTTTTTCCGCTCTCCTCTTCTGAGTCTCGAAGAATCCTAGAACTTTACTGAAAACTATTCAGATTATTTCAGTTGAGCAGATATTTCTTTTTCACAGGGAAGTATTCAGATGGAATTGTTGTAGGATGATGGATTATGCTCTTTTGAATCTACCTTGATTTAGTTGAACCCGCCTATTCGGACAAATGGAATCTTGGAATACTTTGAAAAAAGTTGATAAGAGAGTTGAAAGTGCAAACGACGACTAGCTGAACATCTCATGGTAGGCATCGAACCACAATATATTGCATAAAAGCATAAACTACTTCAACTACCAACTGAAAACTTCTTATAAAACCATAGTCACTCACCAACGCTGTCACCTTATATTGTGAAAACGTAAAATTGATGTACCTAAATTTTTGAGTCAATTCATCCCTCTACAAATTTTAGAATTTGGAGTGATATTCATACCCGGTTTGATAATATTTGGCATTAGTATTAATGAGTAATTTTATATTGAAATGGTGTTTAGTTCACGACAATGATATAACCGGTTACCGAGGTCACCAATACAGAAATTATTTATAAGACGCTTTAAGGTAGACTGTTTCTCAAATGGAACATTTGACTCTCTTGAATCATGCGTTTCGTTCCTAGAATGGGAGGAGATGAAGCTATATGCACGCCCCTATGCGTATTCCGATATATGCAAAACTATTTCAAGTTGTTCTAAATGAAAACTGTGTTATTCATCATGCTCTGTTGTTTCGAGTATGTTGTTGTAGTATGCAGATTCGTAGGTAAAAATAATTACCGAATTCTTAAATTTAAAGCAGGAGAAAGTCTGCCTACGAAGGTTCCTCTTCTCTCATTTAAGCTCTGCGTACCGTCTCATAGCGATAGAAAGGTTCTACACAGGGTGTCTTCGAAACATATCTCACACAAAAAAGGAATCGATTCTACAACTAATTTGCAACAAAAAGTTTCACGAAGAAAATTTTTGAAAACCCCTTGTTTCTGGGAGTAATTTTAATTTTAAGATTTTTTTCGTGTTTTCAACCTTCCATCACTAAAATAACCATAACGCCCTCGAATGACAGTGCAAATTAAAGAACGTTAAATGTCCTACCACCCTGATACCAATCCAAATTTTGTAAGCAGGTTTAATGGGAGTGAAATCCGGCTGAAAGTTGAAATTTGACACATCTGATGAAACCTGGTAAAATGAAGAGCGCTGTAGCTCGAAAGTCTTCTTTGAGATTTAAATCTCGGAGCGCCGAGTCCTTACCTTTCCAACGGTGTAGTCAATTTTACTTTTACTTTACTAATTAGGGGAAAAAACTATTTTTTAATGTTGAAAAACTTTTTTTTTTTTTTTTTTTTTTTTTTTTTGCAATGAAATCGATGGTTTTTTTTGAAGAATAACCTTCTATGAAAATACGAGTTTGGGGTCGGTTTCTACGATTGTTTTCACGCCGAATCGAATGGTAACACTTGTTCGCATATCTCCCAAACCCCGAATTTTTCTCTTTAGCTGACTAGTTTCACCACTGAAATCACATAAAATTTGTCATACCAAATGAACTCAAATTTGTGAGTTAGTGTTAAACTTGGTTTAACGGGGTTTGGGAGATATGCGAGTGTTACCATTCGATTCAGCGTAAACAAATTCGAAGAAACCGAACCCAAACTAGTATTTTCATAGAATGTCATTTTTCAAGAAAATCCTCGTTTTCAAGAGCAGCTGAAAATTTGATTGAAGTTCAAACATTTTTTTGTCAATATTAGATTTCAATAGCTCTCCTTCTACATTGTAATTTTCAATCTTCTCATTAATTTCCGAAATTTGTTTCAAACGCACTTCGGTGCACCTATGGACAAAATCATTGACATGAGAGGAGTGGTAATATAAACTATCAAATTTCTTCTCCAAGTTACTTTTCTTATCACAAATAGTTTGAAACATTAGCTGAATATAATCATTACCTTCAACTGAAGTTGGAGGAAGAGTATTATTAAAATTTGCTGCAGGACGTGTATGATTTGAATGGTCCGAATTGACTGATAAAAAAGATGCATTACTTATGCTTGTCGCATGCACAATGGCAGGGGGGATGGAGTACCGGGGTAGTGATCACCGAAGGCAAATGAATCGGATGATTTCCCATTTCTGGGGGCGGCACGATCATCTGCTCATGATGGGTAGCTGGCCGATGTATGCTGCAAGAATATTGCATCAGTAATATTAGCTATATTATAAAAAGAAAATTATGCAGTTGGCCTGACATAATTTCTGGAACCTATGATGTGATAACAAATAATTACGAACCAGATAAATGTTTGATGGTGGATCTGTCGAAATATTTTTTTCTGAAGTCGGTGAAAAGAATTCCGACCTTCCTGTGGTAGAACATTTGATAGAAATTCAAAAATATATTGAAGGGCACTACCAATCAGCATAACGTATTCACCTACACCTGAAGAACTTACAGCAGCTAGCTTAAAGTAGCTTGTTTATGCTTGAATTTACAGATAAAACCAGTAGGACAAAAGCAGTGGTATACATAGAGACGTTTCTATGACTATTACGTCTACAATCGAGGGTATAGAAAGAATTCACAAATATTCAATAGAAATGAGACAAGCAAATTCGTGAGGCAGTTGAAAGTTGTAATGTTTATTATTAGGTACATTTTTGTAGGCAAATCGCATGAGACGAAATGAAGATGAATACTCAGCTTGATAAGTAGATATAGTTGTAGTCTATTTATGCAGGCGAAGTTCTGGTAGGTAATGAAATTCCGCACTGGATCTTCGTTGGGAGGTTGGTCCTTTTCGAAGGCGCTTCCAATGAGGATCGGCGATACACTGATCGAGTCCTTGGCTTCACGGTTACTAATAACACGTAAATGAATGATGAGTTATAAATACAAATTCTTGAAAGAAGTATGAAGATAGTATTGAAGTAGATGAAAGCACGTTCAGCGAACGGAGGTAGTAGAATGGGGATGCGATGGCCAACTTTTGCTAGTCATTTCTTTGATCCCAAGTGATTTGACTAAGGGGTTAAGTTCGCATGGCGACTCCAAACATGCAAGTAAGTAACTGCTGTTTAGAAAGTAAATAACATGTTGAGAAATATCCACTTGCTTTTTGCGTTCCAAAACTTTCTGAAAAATTTTGGTTCAGTGTGTGTGGTAAATCCATGTCATGCCCAAAACTACTACTTATATCCGACTTTGATGACATTTTCAGGGATTGTGCGGTTTAGCTTTCAGATGGTCCCCTATAATTTTTATTGCCGTGAATTGCTTATAACGTCGATTTCAAATTATATCTTGGACAGATTTTGGTCAAACTCGGGGGATAGTTCGGTGTAAATTCCAGGAAGATTCCCTTTGGATTTTATCGCGTTTGGTTGAGCAACTAAAATTGGTTGACACTGGCGAATCTCCGATACCGCTCTTGATGAAATTCTCGAAGGTAGTGCGGGTTAGCTCCTAAATGATGTCGCATGAATACCATAGCCGTCGGATAAACAGTAGCCAATGCTCATTGCGTATATTTGAGTAATATTTATTGTACATCTTGAGCAAAAATAAAATTGATTGGCAGTGGCAACACTCCGAGACTAATGGACCGATAATGATGAAATTTTCAATGTGTGTGCGGGTTAACCTTCATACAATCCACTCTCAACTCCTCCGCCTTATATATACCTAAGATGGCAAATGCTGTGGGATTAATGGTGAGGAGTGCACAAACCTGAAAAATAGCTCTATTTTGCATAATAGAATGTATATACATATGATACACAAATGCTACATTAAGTGAGGGAGCTATACTGCCAACTTGTTTTTGTCCTTTTTAGCTTAAAACCTTTCACTAGATAGTTTTTTTTTTTTTTTTTACACTGCTCGTTGAACTTTCGATTTGTAGTTATTGACAGTATGGTAAGGTTCCATTAACGCCTTGAAAGTACAATGATAACAGAGCGTGTGCATGAAAATTAGGGGCACTTCCGATTTAAGATCTGGCCTTCATCGTCACCGAACCATCTAGACATGACTCTGGACATTTGCCTAACTTGGGAAACAAGGGCTCAGGTCGAAATTTATACTTGAGAAGACGTTGATATATATGCTCGAAAACACTATAACAATAATCTCAGGAGAGGATTCTTTTCGGCGTGTTGCTCTCTAGATACTCCCGGACCCTGCCGTCCTTCATAAATCACCAGAAATCTTATCTGTCTGAACTGACCACGTCTGCCGGTGGACAAGTTTTTGTACACGAGAAGGGCAGATATCGTGTTTCCTGTCCGGGGCTGCTTTCGTCTTCCACGACCAACAGACTTCCGCCTTTTCGATTCCCGATAAAGACGTCGCTTGAGTTAGCAGGGATGGTGGCAGCTCGCCAGAGCAAGCTACTCCGACCCATTATAAGGGCCTCCTGTTGTACGCCTTCTCATTTTTTTCTATTTGTATGCAAATAATACACTTGACATTGAAGTAAATAGGGAGAGAATGAATAATGGTTTCGATTTTTCTTGGTTGTTTTCATTTCCGCAGATGTCGTGTTTTTCGTTGGCTTCAGTGGAGTACTGTGTATATCAACTCTTTTAGTTATGTCAAGAAATATGTCTCCAATATCCAGACATTTACAAGTTAGGGTTGCGTAAAATAGAATTATTGATCATTGAAACGTATGAACTCATCAAGACATGATTATTTACATAATTTTTAATTGTTTTTTCATTTTTTTTTCAATGGAATGGTTATTTCCATGAATAGTTATTGTCGTGTTTCGAAATGATATGAAGCTAAGTAAGTCTTGCTGAGCGAATAAAGAACTTTGAATTGAACCGTGCCTAATAAAACACATACTTTGGATATATGGAAAGTCAAGGTGCTGAGTCTTACATCGGTGTGTGAGACACCGTGGAGCTAGAATCCCAAATGAGATGTTCTAGTGGAATACACATACCACATGAGGAATATTGGCCCGGTGCTCTCGCCCCGTCAGCTAGGAAGGAATTATCATTTCCATTTCTGAGGCCCCGTCGAAATGGAGGTATGGAAAGGGTCGGAATGGTTGATAGAGAGAATTCAGTGGTTTGAATGCGAATGGATAACATCGACCTAGTTGCTGGACCCTTTTATAGGCGGGTGTGTGAGGGACGCACTTCCTTCTCAAGATGAGCGGATCATCCCAAAGATGATCACATGATCTGCTCAGGATTTTGCAGCTCCTAGGTTGGTGTTTCTTGGTTTATTGTTATAAATGATATACATTATAAGACGGGCTCGACAGTCCCCTTGGTTGTACCAGATAAATTATATAGGTAATGAATTTACGTATTTACTTCCCTCTAGATCAACTGGAAACGGGTTTGTGCTTGTTTGTCTTATAATTTTGTTATACTTTAGGAGATAACGCATTCGGATGTAAAACATCGCTCTTTCCGGTCAATGGGAAGTTCCTGAAAATGTACTGGGAGATCGATAAGGTGTCTTATTGAGCAAAGTAAGTTCAACTGCCATTGCGCAACTTCATCAGTGATAAGGAAAATTTATCCTGGAGGGGTGTGGGGTTAGACCAATTTGTGACGGAAGGCCAAAGAGAATCAGATGGAGAATGTTGAACTGATCCACCATGAAGACATAGTGAGAAGAAATGATCCGAGGAAATCTATGGGGATCCATATAACTCGGACTCTAGGCAGGTCGAAAAGGGCCTGTATGGAAGACGTTATTGACGACATCTGAGTTATTAGGGTGGAGAGATAAGGGAAGACAGCCCTTGATTGTACATCTTTGACGGGAGGCTGCAGCGCTAGACGAATAAACATAAGCGTTGAAACTGCGAAATTCAAATTGAAGGAACGACGTGGGAATATGGTTTTAATAGGATAAAACGATCTTTACAGTCCATCAGTGAGTGGTTCTATGGAAATTATCTCACACTAAACACGGAAAAGTCAAAATATTAATTTTATATGGTGGAAATAAAACTGAATTAGAAGAGAGAAAACTATTGTCAAAATAATGTTATCATTACCATGTTGATCAGCTTCAGCCAATTTATTTGATATAGCTAAAATATTCACACTTAGGCAACTGTATATATATAGAACCTATTATGCAATTCCACAATTTCAATTTCAAATGTAATTTTCCTCAGGCCTTGATTATCATTGTGCAAGGGAGCCGAGAGTTCCCTCAGGCGGGCGGGGGCCGTGACGTCATCGTGCAAATCAATTTCAACAGCTGTATCACTTATACTGGTCAGATACCCATCATACAGCACCTTTTTGGATAAGTTTCGCTCAGATCACTCTATTGTGCATAAAAAATAACCTTGAAAATTTCCCATTGAAATGTATCAAAAAAAGATCTTGAAATATCTCATTGAGTGTTCCATAGGAGTTTACGCAAAACAGCAATTACAAAATGAAAAAAATTAAGCGTAGTAGATGTTACGTTTGCGCATGCGCAGTAAAAAAATGCTAATTTGAGAGTGGTGAAATTCACAGGGGACCATCCTCAGCCTAACCCAATCATTCCAGAAAATTTCACTGAAATCGAATAGAAACTACATATGTTTGTAACAAGGATTTTACATTCGTGCATGCGCAGCCGTTGATCATGATACGATCGTGATAAAATTTATATTTGATGAATAAATCGTGTTTTCCTAACCACCCCTCACATTTGAGCAAGATCGGAAGGCTAGAACCGGAGAGAATGATGCTTGATGGAATCTACATTTGCGCATAGGCAGGGTGAAGTATAGAGTTGTGTGCAATGAAATTAATTGGGGACTACTTACATCAGCGTAGTTCGCATTATTTCTGAAAATGTTGTCAGAATCGGATAAAAACTGTGAAAATTAAGCTTGTTACAAGGAGCTACTAACCAATCATGTGATATAGGATCACTCTATCCTATATCATTGATATAGGATGATGAATCATCTTCTTCCTACTTTCCTGAAAGGTCCATCTTCTTTAGGGCCTGAGAAAATTATTCTAGATGGCATTTATGTTTGCTCATGAGCAGAGCGAAGTATTGATTTGAGAACAATGAAACTGATAATGGACCATCTACACCCTAAACCAAACATTCCATAAAAAATGAAAATTTCATCAAAATTGGTTGAAAATTGTGCTTACATACGACAGACAGACACAGACTGATAGACTGGCATGGAACTGTTGACAATTATCTAAAAGGTAAAATGCTAGTGGCAATTTTGATTTTTGTTCATCTAACAAAAGTGGAAGCAATGCTGTCGATAGCTTTAGGTTTACTTGTAAGCAACTACGCCAGAGGTGCTTTATCACGATACTACCCTAATATTTACTTTATAGCTTTTCCTCTTCATCTTAAGGTCGTTACAGTTACATCAGTGAAATCCATTTCCTAATGGTAAGTTAATACTACTCTCATTTGTGTTTCTAGTTTCAGCAAAATGATGAAATTTAACTTGATTAAAAACAATCGAAAAACTGGTATTAAATCTAAAGGGTTGTTTCCCCTACTAGTTATAGTAGAATTATCATTTACACACTTTTCGGAGGAACCCATCGTCACTAGCAATTCGAGTACCGAGGGCGAGCGCTTTCGATGCAGACATCATCATCAGGCCGTCGAAACAGTACTCGAGTAGATATAGTCATTGATGATATTTTTCGCGAATCAATTGACACTATTCTTTTTAGGAAATTTAGCGCTTATTTCGACAACGCGGCGAAAAGTGGAGATTGATTGAGTAAAAGAAGTGAAATGAGGGTTTTTGTGACGAACATGTTTGCAATAGATTTAACTTATCCCACCCCCTTCTTTTAATTGAGACTATGTTTCATTACAGTTCAGCTTGAATTTCTCTATTAAATCGAAATGAAATCGCAAAGTTGACTATAACGCTCACAAGCTAATTATTAAGGAAGTTTTCGTGAGATTTGACAATTTTTAGGGCTCATCAACAGGTTGTACAGTTTTAAATTATTAAAAAAAAAAAAAAAAAAAAAAAAAAAAAAATTACAAAATCGTTTAAAGTTAAGGCTGGTTGTATGGTATTTTGATAATAATTTTCGCTAATCAATGGCCACTATGACTCTTGGGAAATTTAACGCTTATTTCGATGTGGCTAAATGTTGAAATTAATCGATTTAGACTTGTGAATTAGTTGATTTTGAAGGAAAGAAATTTGGGGATTTAAGGCTTAAGGGGGCTTAAGAAGGATGGTTAAGGCATAAAATTGCCCTTGACGGCTTTTGTCTCCATTTTCGTCCTATTATCAATTGTGTTCATGGTACTCATCCGAAATGCCTGTATTCATACGAAATAGCGGTAAACTCCAGGAATCGTTCTCGAATGCTTCAGGACGGAGTTTGAAGAAGAACATTTCAGCAAAATATTATTTCAAAATTTTGAGGGGCCATAGCCATTGCTTCATTTTTTAAACAATTTCTCAAAAAAAAAAGAGGGTCATTTCCGCGCCCGATGTGTGGAGTGGGTTTACTATTAATCATAGTTTGAATTCAATTATCGGTTCACTTCCTTGTTGTCATTTCTGACGTGTGACACATGGATCGCATCAGACCCCCCCGACAAAACTGTTATAGCTGGAAGTATATAAATCCCGTTGACAAGCGGCTTTGGATCGCTCGGGAAGGAGCGTCGGTAGTTCACCACTTCTACGGCAGGATCGCGGAAATCGATCCGCTCTCCCTTTTCCCACAACGGAGTCACTCGAAACCGATTAGTGGATTCCTAGGTACCTACTCTAGTATTTCTTTCTTCCAAATTGATTACTCATCCCCCGATTTCCTGTTGCAGTAGATTCTCTCTTAACCCATAATTCATGTCTTCACTTCCCATGGCCTTCCCGGAAGATACCTACCTAACTAATGAAAAAAAAAAAAAAAAAATCAATCACTGTTATTTCTATGAATTAAAAGGTGAATCAAAAATTAAAGAATTAAAATCATTCACCGTTCGTTCACTTTCTAGGAATGGATTTTGCCCCACATTATGTGGTGTACATAAGCGGGCAAACATTCTAGGAACATGAAGCGAAGAAAAAATTTCCCGATTGTAGTCAGATCTGTATTTGCTGTGCTTTGGCTGTAAATTATGTGATATTTTACTATACAGGGTGTCTCCGTTTATATTTGGAAAATTTCACCCACGTATTCTGCAACTGATTTCCGATCAAAACTTCATCCTTGAGATTTTTTTAAATTGCTTTTTTTAATTATTCAAATTTTAAAGAGTTTTTCGTGTTTTCGACCTCAAGTTACCAAAATGGCCATAACTAAGTACCTTGATTTTTGCAGTAAAAAAAAAAAAAAAAAAAAAAAAAAAAAACTTGCTAGGTCAAGCAGGTATTATAGTCGGGAATCTACCACCCAGTTAAAAAAATGTTCAAAAATGAAAAACTACGTATTTTTTGACCCGCTAGACGTCATGGATAATCCTCAAAATTCTCGTGCCTTTTACTGGGTAAACTTCCGCAAGCTGTCAGCTTTGGAATGGTCTAGTCTATTTTACTTTTACTTTGCTGATGGGGGGAGAAAAGTATGCTTGTATGATGAAAAACATGGTTTTTTTCCAACGAAATCGAGGCTTTTTGTGAAAAATAACCCCCTAAGAAAATTCGAGTTTGGGACCGGTTTCAACGTATTCTACGTATCCACCAGTCTTACATATCAACGCATTATGCAGGATCACTATAAAAACACAAACAAGCTAATGTGTTACAACCAAACTTGGGTTTTAATGTTATTTAATTGTAAATCTAATTTTTTGACATTGAAAATGTCTTAGTCGACGGGTTAACCGGAAATTTTGTTATGAAAATTTTGTTACGCAAAGAAAAAAGTCACGCAACCTATAAACAAGTTAAGTGTTGTTTTCTTTTGATTTTCGTTCTCCTTCTTGAAAAATCGTTCTCCACTCGTTGGAAAGCTCTCGATTTATCATGCATTTCTTTCGTAGGTCCTACCTACTTGTTCTTCTATTCATGTCGTAGTTTTATATTTATTCATGTTATAAATAGATAGAGAAAACAATGCCGCTTGTTTTGTTGTCACTTGGTTGAGAAGTTAATCTTGGTTATAGTGATTGTTGACGCGCACCATAACAGAAAATTACCTACCTGTGAATTCATATTTGTGGAAGAATTGGGCATCGTCGAGACTGGCTTACAGCAAATTCAGTAATTGTGTGTTAATAATTATTTTATTTTTTCTAATTGTTATTTTATTTAAAACAATGAAAAAACATTGAAATTACTGAGACATTTTCAATGCTCATAGCTCTTCTCTCATAAGAGAGAAAGTACGAGCGGCCTGCCGCGTTTCTTGATTTTCTCTTCTAGTTAAGTGGGTCTAAGGGGGATATGATGAGTGGAAATATTGAAATAACATCGTGAACTAGTTGGTTGTATGGTCAATACCTAAATCGACATCTTACTAACTGACTTTTTCATTATAATAATTACATAATTCAGTAAATTGAATGTAGATAAGATGGAATGATACCGCTCTTGATATACGAGTTTTGATTTCTATTGGAAGAAGAGTTGCGTAACATTCATTTCACGGATCACGAAATTCCCTATGTTTACGGTGCAGCGCGGTTCCGCGTGAAAGATTGATCGGGTAGCTCATTTGTGATAAGGACCATTTAAAACCGGTAATAAAAAAGGAGTTGTAAACCGGTCGTCGAGTCATTCGAGAAAAAATAAGTCCGTATCAGATTTTACAGGGAGGGAAGTTGAGCAACGATTTGTCATAGGGAAAGCCAGGAGCGGATTGTGGATGATCGGAGGCGGTTTAAGGAGACTTCTCCCGAAAGGATTCAAATAAGAGTAAACAGAGATATCGAGATGAGGAGGATGAAGGTTATCCGTTAGGCCTGGAATGGGAACATAACAGCTGTGTCACTCGGGAGCCAGCGGGTGGTTAGCATATAGTAGTTATAACATCTCTCCTGCGTGGAACAGTGGCAGGTCCTATATGTACGGGATGGCAGCTCCAATATGTAGCGAGTCAGAAATCAAATATGTGCTCCCGTGTCGGGCTTCTGCGGGGTCCCCCGTTTCGACATTCCTTTCGGGCAGATTGTGATGAAGCTCCCTCGTACGTGAGAAATAATGAGCTGTAGGAAGAACAACGAGTGCTCAAGTTTGAGAGTGGAATTTGAATGATCTTATCGACGTGACAAAAAACATTGGAATGGCTGAGCTGACAATCACATTCATCAACGACTACAGGGTGTCCCATAAGGTACGAAACTTTTAAAATAGAACCAAACAGTCAAATTTTAATGAAAGTACCTAATTTATTTATGTATTCATTTTGTTTTACATATTTACAACTAAACACACCTCCGATTCAATAATGGTAGACATCATCTGGAATATGGCTTTTTCTACTGAGCCGACTTGTGTTAACTCTCCCAGCAAAATTACGAATAACCCGTTCGCAGATGATCAGATGTGACGCGAACAATTCGCCCTTTAGTTCTTGAATGGTACACGGTTCGTTAGTGTACACTTGTGACTTCACATAACTTAAAAAAAATCGCAGGGAGTGAGGTCACAGGACCTTGCCGGCCATTCATGGTCACCTCATAGCAATGTCTTGTCCCGGAAATATTTCTGCGACTGTTTCACGCGACGAATTCAAAACCTATTCAAAATCGAAATTCAACGTATTGGTATTCAAAACACATGGTTTCGGACGGTGCGCCACGCAACACGTTGCGTGAAACAGTTGCTAAAAAGGCCAGTGTGGGCAACAGCGAAGATAAAAAAGTTTGTCAAGTATTCCCACTATTGGCGATTTCAATTACCGTTGGCGCGCTGCGATCGCTCCCAAAATTGCAGCAACCATTCCCAAGATTTGAACCATTCATGGGCCTTTGAAGGGAAAACTGACCATTTACATCACGTCTATTAACATTATTAATCCAAAGTAAAGTCTTTTGTGTCTGTTACGCCTGTGTTCAAGATAGAAAAATACAAAACCAAGTAGAAGAAGATTGTTGATAACAAAAGAGTGTTGCTTTCTTGTTCTATAAAACTTCTCTAATAAATTGTTTAGTAGGTACCTACCTATGTGCCTACTTCTTGTTATCGTTAATTTTTTTACAATGTTAAGATTCAATTCGATTTTGAATATATACGTTTATAGGTTCTACAAAATCCCGAAATTTCTGTGAAAGTGAAGAATAAGAAAATGGCCAACATACCTAATATATAGTATGTACCTATGTGGTGTGTTTGAAGGTGGAGGTCCGTGAGCAGGTTTTTTTATTATTGATATGTAGTGATTTGATTAACCGGACCATTGATTTGCACACTCAGAGGGGTCGAATTTACGTTTAGAAATCAGTCAACAATAGATCGGGGACAAATAAAAGGAGTGACAAGAGAGGACGAGTTTAATTGGTACAACTTACATGTCCGTTCAATAAACAAAAAAGTCGGAGGAAAGATACCTTACCGAAGACTTACTTGAAGGAGGGGAGGGGGTCTTTTACTTTCTCTCTGTTTTGGCTCAAGTCCGAGCTTGGTTATCGCTGGTCTTTCTCCGTGTTTGAGAAAATACAAAAAGAATAGGATTCATCCCTTCTCCATTAGGTACCTAATCATGAGATATAATATGAAGTTGGTCCGATTGATCTAAGTAAGTACCTGGCAATAATGCACTTTTTTTTTTTTTTTTTCATTACGATTTTTCATTTTTTTGCCCATTTTCAACGCCCTTTTCCAGGAAAATCGCTGGTCGACTTGTCCTTTCGATCCAAAGTGATTAGCTATTCAAACATTTTATTTTCCTCTTTTTGGAGGGTTAGGGAAGCAAAAGAACACATTGTCACCACTAGATTTGCATCCAAATACGGTGCAGTACGATTTATTTGACTTTTTAGTAGTTGCCAAGGGAAAATTGACAAACGAACGCAGGTAACCTGTCAAGCTGCTATTCTGGGTGATCCCACTAACGAGGGATAATTTTTCCGCGATAGATTTCGCATCCTTAATTGAAATCGTCTATCTCTGGATCAATTTTCAACTTCTGTGGATCCGAAGAATCCGTTGGAGAACCATTTCCGGGACGGGTCTTCTCACTATGAGGTGACTTGGCCTGCAAGGTCCTGTGACCATACTTCATACACTTTTTTTGTGGGGTTATGTAAAGTCACAAGTGTACGGTAAGAAACCGCACGAACGAAAGACCGAAACAGTTCGCGTAACTGCTGACATCCAGCCAAATATTTGCGAACGGGTTATTGGTAGTTTTGTTGAGCGAGTGAGTACAGGAGGCCATATGCCAGGTGGTGTGTACGATTATAAAATCGGAGGGGTGTGCGAATATAAATATGTAAAAAATTATTGTCATTAAAATTGACTGTTTGGTGCACTTTTTAGGACGTCCCTCTGAACCTAGGCTTTGTCAATAGGGGGACGACCTATTGGAATTGATCCAGGGGGGGTAGGGGACAAACCAAGCATGAGAAAAAATAATCGCATACCAATCCGTTGCAAACCATCCTAAGACAAAATCCGTGAAGAAAACCATAGGCGTATGTCTGCGTGTGTGTGTGTGTGTGTGTGACAAATTTTGTCGACGCTGCGCAGGCCATAATTCTCAACCGATTCTTGAGATTCTTTCTTTGTTCGATCCCAATTTTAGTCTAGTTGTGCAAAAAACCTTGAAAATTTCGAATTTCATGATGGAAGAGGGGAAATGGAGGGGGTAAAGCCGAAAAAACGTGGTTTTTTTCGACAGATTTAGTCGACGCCACCCAGGCCACAATTCTCAACCGATTTTCGTGATTTTTATTTCTTACGATTCCAATTTTAGCCTGGTTATGCAACAAACCTTGGGAATTTCAGGCTTCTTTGTTGAGGTGAGGGATGGTGAGGATAATTACCGTTTCTTTTAAGCGTTACCCAAGCTACAAACCTCGAACGATTTTCGTGATTCTTATTTTGTTCCATTATGAATTCGATATAGTTTTGTAACGTATATCAGGAGTTTCAAATTTCATCATGAGAGGGGGAGAATGGAGGGGGTAATACTGATAAATCATGATGTTTTAACTATTCTCGACCGATTTTCGTGATTCGTTTTTTGATCAACTATGAATTCCGTCTTGTTTTGGAACGTATACCAGTAGTTTCAAATTTCATTATGGAACGGGGTGAATGGAGGGGGTAATAGTGTAAGGGAACAGAGTGTGTTGTGTGTTTCTACTCGTACAGGAGATGCGGGGACCTCTGAATAAACAGGGAGTTCTAAGTGGTAGTAAAGTTTCCAACTTCTAACCGCCGTATAAGGTGTCACTTCCGCGTTAATTACGTTCGCCCTACCTCTGTCAATGGATAAAATATTTAATTATTGACTATTTAATTATTAGCGGGTGAAGTTGATTGTCTAGCCGCCCCGATATCAAAATTTCAACTAATTTTCGTAGCTTTGGGAAGGACAAGCCCATTACCGCGGGATAGGGAAACTTTTCCTGTAAACGAGGTGGCGAGGCCTCAGAGACTGTTAACACCGAGACGATAAAGGTTATGGCTGCTAGCCCCCCCCCCCCCTCCCCAAGGAGAGGTACGTTGGCCCCCCTTTGCCTACATTGGCCTCCTCACTGCCCCCGATGTAACGACTAGTTTTCTGACCCCTGGAAACTGGTAAAGGTGGAATGGAGGATCCAGAAGTCCTGAGGGGCCACTAACGACTTCTGTCTTAACCCTTGGAATACGGCACCCGAGGGGATTCCCTTAGCCCAAGTCTCCCTTACGCTCAAACCTCCCTCCAACTTAACTGCCTTCGGCCGTTTTCCCTTTATCATTCGGCGAACCCCCGATAGACGATCGTCTTCAGTACACTTGAAAACGATGGCGAGAGGGCGCCTAGAGGTTTCCGCCGAGTTCCGAAGCTCCAAAGACAAACCGAGTGGATGACCGCCGAGAGACTGTTCCAAAGAACGAAGAAAAAAGCTCAAACGACCGATAAAAGTGTAGCAATACGAGTTTCCAAAGTTTTTCCAACTTGACTGATTTATCACAAGACCTACTACTACGTATATGGGCTGCCTTGTACCGCCAATACTTCACTTGATGAGTACAAAGACCTTATATTCAGTTATAACTTCTCCTTTAACCCCCCCCCCCCCCCCCCCCTCTTTCCATTTCATTCAAATTAACAAACTAAAAACTATTCACTCCATTATTGTCATTCAACAAAGAAAGTTATGAACATTGTGTTGTTGTTAGACATTCCAATAATTTCTATCAATCAATCTTTCTATAAGTATCTAATTTTTAGATATCTTGAAGATATGATTAGCGAAGTGATTAGCCAAAATCACAAGACGTGTTGGTAAACCCGATAGATTTGGAGATTGGGAGTGACAAAGGAAAAAGCCTCTTCCACTTCCCTCACCCATTGTAAGTAGTGAGCTGATGCAGTAGCTCCAAACGTTTTGGAAATTACAAATCATCGTCATAGGAATCTGGTTCGGAACATCTAAAATTCATCGATTACACCATTTTAAATAAAATTTTGAACGTAGAATACGTTTTTAGAGAGACCTCTTGCCGAACATCTAACGAAAAAACTTAACTACACTCACACAAAATCTTGACAGAACATGGAACCAGAGCTCAATCAATCTCCAAAGCTAATTTCTGAGTTATTCAATCTATGAAGCTCAAATTTTAAACAGAGGTAAAAAACGTGTTCTACATTCACCACTCTCTAGCCTTCAGGTGGCAAGGTGTTTCTTATAATCAGTACCAGAAGTCCGAGCTTTGCTCGGTTAAAACGAAACATTTATCTGATAAGTCAATTAAGTAAATAACAACAATTTATTTATTATATACATTACACAATATGTACATTACATGTACCGTCTTCTTATTACATAGTCTAAACGTTGCTGGTTAACTGTAAATTATAGGGGTTAACCTTATACTGCTAA
This sequence comes from Adelphocoris suturalis, assembly GCA_030762985.1. Lineage (NCBI taxonomy): Eukaryota > Metazoa > Arthropoda > Insecta > Hemiptera > Miridae > Adelphocoris > Adelphocoris suturalis. The sequence continues at coordinate 136,218,462 of CM061040.1, forward strand.
ATACGAGTCGTAACTATAGCGACATTCCTGGGAACTTTTCACACTAACAGTGTTAGGTGCTAATGACAAGGAAAACCCGCACAAAAATAAAAAATACTTGAATATATGAATCAGCGCTTATTCCAAGTGGCTTCGCCCCTTGACCCCGCTGGGGGGACCCCAGACCTCCTATCGCTTTCACTTTTAGCCTCGGCTATCTTAAGAGGAACGTGGAATACGCTCCATTTCAAATTTCAGCTTCATAGGTTGAATAGCAAAGAAATTAACTCCGGAGCTCACTCCGCTGATCTAGGAGGTTTCAGACTTTGTAATTACCTAATTTCTAGATGTTCGAAGAGGCCTCCATTTTAAATTTCAGCTTCATAGGTTGAATAACAATGAAATTAGCTCCGGATACTCAGCTAACCTGATTTATCCCAGTCTGGTGACCCGCGCCAATCGATTCCTCGTGACCGAAATCATAGAAAGAAAAATAATAATAATAAAGAAAAAATGCTTGGGCGATTTTTTTCTAGATCAAACAGTTCTTGTTTCAGAGTACTGTTTGTATTAGATTACATCACATCGTTGATGTAATGTCTTCCCAGACCATATTTAACTAAGTCTCCTTTAAATCAGAGTTTAAATAAGTTTTTAAAAACTGGCCAAAATCGTGAAACTTTGTTATTCAGGCGAAACATCGTACCTAAAGACAAAGATGATTAGCCCTAAATTCTGATCATAAACTTTTGTACAGAAATTATGATCAAATTTTGAAAATAATGATCATAAGGTCATTCTGCATGACCGAGATTTTCGTTTCAGGTTACTTGGTACACGTTGGATTACAAGCAATCTGTGGACCGTTCGGGCTGCTATTTCATAATCATTATTAGAAAAATTTGGCCCTACGACTAGATGATTTCTAATTTCTCTCAAAGCTTCCATTTAGCCTGCCTCTCTTGTCAGATTCGTTCATTCTGCCCACATCATTGAGTGACATCATCTAAGAGAATAACACAAATGCTTCGGACACAGGGGTGACATGTAAAATTACGAAGCTGCTATGTTACATTTCTTCTGTGACATACACGGTTGTTTGTGACAATTTTCCGATGCGTTTTCATAATTTGAATCAATAGAGGTGAATTGTGTGGGAGAATGACGAATTTTGTTTTTGTAATTAATTGAGAAGACCTTGGCATGTTGACAGTTTCGTAACTGACGGTTGTGTGATTATATAATATCTTGTATCATATTTTAATCTCATACTCTAAAAGTCATGATTCGTGACCGAGACTTCATTGTCCAATATAGAAGTTTTTCAATGTGCGTAACGTGAATGCGAAATCCGTTTTTTCTCAGCTCGATTTTTCCAAAATTTTCTATTGTTGGATTCAAAAAATGTGAAACAATATTTTCAATAGTTTTAAATTTTCTGAATAAAATGAGTCCAACCGAAAGTCGCAACGATGTTTAGTTCCGGAGCTATAGGATTTGTCAATTTAATTCAACCTTTTACCAAATGAATCAAACCTTTTGCCAAATGAGTTAGACCTTTTTCCAAAATAATTCACCCTTTCCCCAAAATAATTAAACCTTTTCCCAATACAATTAAACTTTGTTCCAAAATAATTGAACCTTTTCCCGAAACAATTAAACCTGTTGCGAGAAATTATGATGTATGTAAATGAGTTGCGAAAAAGTTAGATCAATTAAGAACTGCAGGAAAACTTGAAAAAAGCGTGGCGTGCAATCTATGTATCAATTCCAAAACGTGGTGAACGATTTTTCTGATATGAAAACTAAGGGAGTTACACTTCCCTAGCAACTTATTGGGTGTACGTGGAAATCAATCCAGAACATGTCGGTTCGCGCTGAATTTTCAAGCCAAGAATCCAGAGGTAAAACATGATACCTGTTAAAAACCTTGTATTTTATAGTAAGTACAAATTTTCGCACTCACGTACGCCAGCCAATAGACTTATCCATGTCAATAGGAAAGACTGACTGGAAATGGAACGAATGGAACGATATTTTGAAATCTCGATGAGTGGAAAAAACGGTCTTCGGATTCGTATTCAGCACATTCAAACCTCCAAGATTTTATATTGAAATCATAGTCACGAAACATGAATAAAAAAATAATAATAAATAAATAAATAAAAATTTAAAAAATGAAAAAAATTAAATAAATAAAAAAGTGATCTGATATGATATTGATCAAAACGCACCACAACGCCAACTTTTTTTTTAGTTTGATTTTTTTTGCAGGAAATCTGGGATAGATTCTGATAGGTGTAAGCATTCACTGCAAGACCAGTGTCGGTAGATAATGAAGCGTTAGGCCACTTCCACGTCTTTCAAATCAGTTAAATCTCAAGTAGCATTCTCAAATATGAATCTACGAATATTTCAATGTATACCTACTTTGTTTTCTGGGAGACGTTTTATGAACGATTAAACTCGCATTAGATTACCGTATTGACTCGATTTCACTGAAGGAGGGTTGATTTAACAAAATCATTCAACCTTTTCTAGCATTTTCATAGTTGGCATCATCAACGAAAATGTGCTTCGTTCCTGAAGATGGGTTACTAAGAATAACTCAGATTAGAAATGGTTCCCCATAAATAAGGCAGATCCACTTGAGACGAGGGGGCGCACCCGCTCTCAGTCATAACAAACGACTGTTTACCTTTTTTTTTTGTTCTTTTTTGACTTTCAAAATCCAACGATATCCGATAACTCATCTCACGGAAAGCCAAAAATAAAACTCGACCGAAGGAGTTCCGTGTGTCCCTTCGAGGTCGTCGATACACATAAAGGTGTGACTGTGTGTGTGGACATATATGTATATATACGTCCCATTCACTTACCGAGCGGGCAGCTGTTCACGTCGCTTCCTCGCGGGGCGCTAACAGGTGTCGAATGTTTAGACAATGCTCACACTAATTACCGTGCGTTCCCCCGTCGTTGGGTGCGCACGCGTTCCCAATCATTTGACGCGTTTTCTCTTCCCTTTTCCATTCATTTGGAGGGCGCTTCAAACGGGCGAGCTAATCGCAAACAGTCAGTCAAAGCAAATAATCGGGGCGGGAATGCTAATCAACCTGCGGACCCGGGCAGACAGGCGTTTGAATACGTTATTGGAACTGTGTTAGCAACTGGAGCCTGTTTTGTAGTCTATGAACCCATTTATCACGTTCAAATCTGTAAAGAGTGGCTTGAATATCGGCATTTCGTTGAAACTACATCAATACTAATGATAGAAAGAGTTAATCAATGTACATTTTTTCCGCCAAGCTATTTGTACCTCCAATTTTCGATGTGATATCCTGAACTGAAATTTCAACTGCAGGCTATTTATTAGCTTCATGAGTACACTTAAAACAGAGTCCGTTTTATACCTACTGTCACTTCGAAATTATTTACCTGTTTTAGCGAATTTTCGTAAAAAATAAAGCAATTGCGATGGCTCGGAAAATTTTAATATAAAAAAATTTTGAAAAATTTCTTCATTGAAATCGGTTTTGAGGCATTTTGAAACGATTCCTCGAGTTTTGCGCTTTTTTCATATATATATACATACGCGTGGCGTTTGTGTGTGTGTGTATGTGTTCGTGCGCGCGCGTGTGTGTGTGTCATTCCAGACGATAACCTCCTTAGGATTGAAATAAAAATCAGTTCTTTCGCCAAAAATGCATGCTTTCCAAATGAAAGGATGAGTTCGTTCGCCAGCACTTTTTAAGCACATTAAATTGGTCAACTTCCATAAATGTTATCGGTATTGCTTGTCGTTTTTTGGTTTCATAATTTTATGTCGATTTTTAACCGGTTGTTGATCGCAAAAACACTGTGTGTTAAAAAAAAAATCTAAAAATCCAAAATATTTGTTGAACCGCCGTATTTTTTGACTTCCAATTGTTTTTAACAGTTTCTTAGTACTCAAATTTTGATACATTTTAACATATAATACTATTTGTGGTAATTTAAGAAAATTCGCTCATACAATCATGCTGCATAACTGGAAATTATTATTAGATATCTATTTACTTATAGTCATCTGTGAATCTGTGGACATAGATACAGTAAGCTCCACCATAACTTTTTTGCGGGTGCCAAGCCACGTGGGTATTCATGGCAACGAGTGTGCTGATGCTCTTGAGAGGAGCATTAATTTGTGATAACTCCATTGAGATGTTGTCCATTCATATGGAGGATCTAGTCTCTTTCATGCAACATGAAGCAATTCCATTTGAGTAATGGCTAGATGAGGTCAATAGTCTGCGTGGTGTCCTTCAGGACTTGTGCCCGGTAAGCCCTTTCGTAACCCAACTTCCAAGGAGGGACCGAATAGTAGTCAATAGGATAGCCTCTGGCCATACCCGTCTTACTAACTGACACCAGCTCAGCGCAGAAGCTAGAGATGTGTGTGGGAGGTTTGGGGATGATCTGTCCATCCGTCACTTCAATGCAATACACGTCAATACAATGTGGTGGTTAATGTTTAATAGAGATCACTTTCAACAATTCTTTCTCTCTCGATCACCAACCAAACTAATCCTATGGTACGTTTTTGTGTGTCCTACATGTCTATGTTCAATAAATAAGGAATCTTCCTGCGTACCCAGCATGGCAGACATTTTTTAGTTGGGCAGTGTTATTATTGTTTTTTACATGTGACCCCAGATTTGGTTAATAAAATTTGTTTTAATTCGACGAAACTATTATTGATTTTTTCTATGACATGAACCAGGCATTGGTGGTTATTTATTAAAGTTATACACACTCCCAGATAACTACTCTTGAATATGGAAGGAAGAATAAGATCAAAAAGAGTCCGAGGAGTATAACAAAACGATAATTTCCGTTAGGAGACTCGCTGTCCACTGAGCTGACGATTTTATAACTAGCAAACATCTTTCTCGGGGCCTTGGTGCACTTCATTGTTTGTGATATGTCCTCTACGACCACGTAGCTATAAATTGAAACAACACAATAAATGAAAAAGGGAAATAGGCCAGGACATGTAAAAACATTCAGCATTATTCGAGCAGTAAAAATATGAATCAAGATTGTCCTTAACTACGTATTTTAATGATTGGTGCGGCGGTCGCTTTCACGGCGTTCTTAATTTGTTTTTCATTGAGGTGGTGATTCCAAGCGTCGTATAATTTATGATGATATTCATTATGATAAAAGAGAAAATTACCAAATCGTTTACTGTTGTCGTTTCTACGTTACCTCTACCCATCATCGCTCTACTCTGACATTGAGCCACAATAACAACTCCGTTAATTGATAATTATGTATACTAAAGATAAAATAATGGTTGTAGTGGTAGGATGTTACTGAAAGGATGATACCTACAGAACTTAAACAGTTACGATTAACGTGATTTTTTTTTTTTTTTTTACAAGTTGTATTACGCCAAGTATGTAATTATAACAAGTAAGCGACTGTTTAATTGTGTTTGAAGGTTAAATGTAATATGTGGCACATGGGTCAAACCCAGCCAGAATAAATGAAAAAAAAATTTCTTTTGATAAATAACTATGATTTCTTAATTACTAGGGTACTTCACTTAGTTTTTTTGGTTAGGACATTTGCACCATTTGATGATCAAACTATTTGAGTTTGTTCGTGTGATTGGGTTGCTTTTTGTCGTCGGTAGCTGGACAACATCCTTGTTACACGGAGCCTCAAAAGGTGGTTGACGCCTTGTTTGCGGATAACCACATTGACAGATTCAACTTATGGCTCGTGATGAAATCTGTTGTTTCTAAACAGGGCCGGCATGAGGGGTGTGTGACGTATGCAGCCTCGCACTCGAGCCTTTTGGAGGGGCGTAAAACTGTTCAATTTGGTAAAAAAATAAATTAAAAAAAAAAAAAAAAAAAAATTTGGAAAATTTTTAGAAATTGAAGGAACTTTGTCTCAAAACTATTACAGCTGAATTTCAAGGTAACACCGGTGATCTACCTCAATGAGTTTTGAAATATAGTACCTAGTCTGATGCCCTTGACCTCAAGCTGTCTCAGTCAATTGATTGTTTGGACTTATGTAATTAATTCTCCAAAATGATAGCAAGAAAAGCCCTTGTGAAAATGTATAATATAATAGAATATGTACCTATCTAAACGGTTAATAAACTTTTGTTTTGTGTGCGCCATCATTAAACTCTGTAATTATTGGTTCACTGTTTTGTTGTTTATTTTCTTTTTCCCATGAGATATGGAAATTTATCCTAGGTCCGGCGGACGGAGATTCCCGCATTAGCTATTTATTCTGAGAGTACATATAATATAAGTGTAAATCATTGTAACGTGGCCCAGAAGCTTTCATTAGTTTATTCAACATAATAGTGGTGGTACAACAAAGAGTGTTGTATCTATCAAGTCAATAATAATAAATCAAATTGAGATACATAAATTTAATATTCTAAATGGCTCAAAAGTGCACAGCGAGTCTACATGGCTTTGGAAAACAGACTTTGTCGTGAGAGCGTTATAATATAAGTGATCATTGTAACGTGGCCCAGAAGCTTTCATTAGTTTATTCAACATAATAGTGGTGGTACAACAAAGAGTGTTGTATCTATCAAGTCAATAATAATAAATCAAATTGAGATACATAAATTTAATATTCTAAATGGCTCAAAAGTGCACAAAAACTGTCTTTTTTGATAGACGTAGAATTTAAACAATTTTCCGGGGGAGGGCCCCTGGACCCCCCCCCCCCCCCTGCCTTTACTGGGGGATATTCCATACCCCCCGTTAGGGACATAAAATTTGAGTCTTGCACACTTGCAATTTTCGCCTTAGGCCGACCCTGTGTCTAAAATATCAGTATCCGTGCAGGATTTTATTCTGAAAACGCTGAATAACGGTGCGGTACCTCTGTGGAATGGACCCCTACAACTTAACTTCGTTAGTACATACAGGTTCGAGGGCTTGCTTGTACAGTATAGGCTTATTGTGAAATCAACGTGATGAAGTGGATGGCAACAACATGACACTATTTACTGAGCATCCATGGATGACTTCAATGAAATGTAATTCTTTAAATTTATTGTTGAATAACAAATATATTATCAAAGGCCATGATCGTACAGGTGAATCCTTATACTCCCTTTTTGGAACAAAGTAATTTTGAATTTCCCAAGTTCAGCGTCATTGTTCACTGTAAGTATACTATTTATTTTCACCAGCAAGTTTTATTGTAGTCCTTAATGTATCAACACATTGTTCTGTGCGAAATTCTAATAAAACCAATATTTTCGTACTACATTACTCTTTCTACTTTAAAACCTTGCGCGTTCAGATTATGGGCCCAAAAGAGTTCAAGTGAAAAAGATAGGTGGTTGGCAATAGGTGAGTAGCGTCCAACAACTCAGCGACTTGTTTATTGATCATGAGTGGCAAAGAAATAGATTTCAGCCTACGTGAGACGTTTGTCGATAATTACGTAAACTTGGTTTATTCACCCCCCCCCCCCCCCCCCCTAACCATCAAGCGGAAATATTCAGATCGATTTCATTGAGCGGAATAAAAACGTCGGGTTTAGTCAGGATTTCTAAACTCATTTTCACGTTTCTGGCCGACTGGGTAATTTTGAATTTGTCGGCCTTTCACTCTCTTTGTGCGCTAATTCCGCTCTTTGCTTTGATTTGCGCTTTGTGCGCTAGTATGAATTTTACATTTCGGTTATGCGCAGGGGCTATCTTTAATCCAAGAACACTTAAATTCTAATGGAACCATATCAATTAACATTTTTTTAAATCACTTTTTACGGCTGTCTAACGAGCATTACCTTTCTTTTGGAATGCTTTTTTTTTTTTTTTTTTTTTTTTTTTTTTTTAAAGAACGGATTTTTTAAATTTCAATCCTAAGGAGATTTATTATCTGGAATGACACATAACATACCTATATAATATATACGAATGAAAAGCGCGTACTCCTGGAATCGTATCAGAATGCCAGAAAATGGATTTCAATTGAAAAAATTATGGAAAATTTTATTCTTAAAATTCTTGGAGCCATTGCAATATCTTCATTTTTTACGAAAGTTTGCTTAAATTATACTTGATAGAAGACTTTTATGTTTGTGCGTGTTCAGGAGCAACCTCCTTTTCGGGTAGCTCCAGCAAACAGTTCTTTTGACTTCGAATTCAATAGTTTGTTACGTTCAACCCTGCTAAAATCTCAACAATAAGTCTAAACAATATCCCATAAAAACATTTTCGCGCCGGGCACATAACGTACGCTTAGACCCTCGTGCCACTGAGAATCTAAAAATTTGGCGGAATACCAATTGTTTGATTGGATTGCTGTAGCAAGAATAAATTATTCACGTAGGGGTTAGATGTTGCCCTCAATGACTCTAAATAAAGAAGGAAATCCAGGAATAGAGAGAGTGGAGGAACACACTAGAAACAACTTGTAGGGAATCAATTGTATAGAAACGCACTTCAAAGGGTGACGGTTGCTCGATTATTCAGTCGGTTTTGACCCAATGCGGGTTTGATGAATGTTTGAGTGACTAAGGCTAAGGAAAAGGCTCTGGGGGTAGACAAACAGAAAGGTGAAGCGGTGAAACGTTAACGATCTGACGCTAATTAATGCACGAGGTCAAATAAACAAGGAAAGTCGAATTCAGATCGAGAATGGCGTGTTTTTCATGATAAATTCGTGGCCGAGTAACAAGGTCTGCCACGTGGGTGTGGCACATCACCTTACCCTAAATTTTAGCTTTATTGAATAGGTATTTGGGTTGGCTTGATAGTAATACTCCTGTATTGAACGAATATTATACCACGGTGATGATAGAATGGTTGCACGCTTGGGCATGATGCAGTAGTTATTAATGATCCGAAGGTAATGCGTTTTTCAGATGATCACTCAGAGGTCTTTTGTCAAGTAACTCACGAATTTAAGTGAAGTAGGATATTCATTTTAACAATTAAGTAGGTAACAAGTTCGCGCGTGCGTTATCGAGAGCTATAACCCTCATGATCTCTGAAAATGCCATCACAATCAACTAAGCTAAATGAGATTCATGTTTGACTCTGCTGATCTATAGCTATAGCTGAGCTCCATCTATAACTTAGTTGCGATCTGTTGGGCTGATCTGAGCGTGCCTACTATTTCTGACTATGTAGATCTGAAAGCATAATTTTGATTTTTGTTGATTCTAATACTTCATGTCGATTCACAATCAATGGTCAATTGTATACTCCAATTTGGGTTAGCTGATTTTGTTAAGATGCACCTCATAAATTAGCTGAGAACCGAACCATATGTACTTGCCCACGTGTACAAATTTCAATTCAATTAATTGTATACACTTACGTTTTGTAAGAGGGCGAAAAAGAGTAATTTAATTTTTTGGTTGTGGAGGGGGGGGGGGGGGGGCAAAGAATATAATTAAGGTGAGGCAATGACACGAAGATACCAACTCCCGTCTAATAGTTTGGAAGGAAAAGACGTATCTACCCACAAAACACACTCGTACTGATTGGTAACCACCTATCGCATGCATTACAGGGATGTCTGGTGGTTATTTTGGTGAGAATGGTGAACAGCAAAATCATGATTTGACTAGATGAGCCCCCTCCATTGTAACCTAACATGAATATACCCTCTTTCTTCCCCCACAACCATTATAAAGTATGAACTGCTTATTGTGAAATCGAACAAAAACAGAGTCATGGAAATAGGTGGGTTGCTCCCTTCTCTCCCTCCCAATCGTTATGAAATTTTGATTAACTGAAATGTGATCAACAGAAGGAATCGGTTAAGAATTGCAGGGTAGTTTGAGCAGCGCTTAGAAACATCGGCTATTAACCCCCCCCCCCCCCTCCAAGTTCTTCTCTTGCATTTCCAAGGTTTGTTGTACTAGGCTGAAATTGGGATTGAGCAAAAAGAAGAATCACGAAAGTCGGTTGTGAATAGTATCGTGGGCAGCGCTCACAAAATTTGACACACACACACGCCTGCGCGCGCGAAGTTGGTCTTGGAATGGTTTGAAACAGATTTGTACCTATTCGGTTATTTTTTCTTATGCTTGGGTTGCCCCACAACATCGTGGATCAAATCTAATAATTATATACGAAGCCTCGCCTATATGACAAAGCTTCAGAGGGACGTCCTAAAAACACACTGAGGCATCTACATCGTAAACAATGTGATGTTTCTTCGTTTTTTCTATATTATTTTGTATAATGATTGCTTCTGCTTCCATGGTACCGTGTTTACTGCACTTTGATAATAAGTATATGATAGGAAATCTTATTTGGGTCTGATGAGCACAAATTGATCTGATTGTCGATGCCAGGCAGTTATTATTGAAGCATGTTTCACAGTTACCACAAGTTCGTTGTTTCTGATTCCTACTCAATAATTATAATCGTACTTGAATATCATCTTACTGCAATCTTGTTTAAATATCTCTGTGCAAGCTCCTTCGGTGCCCACTTTGCCAACTTCAAGGGTTCCAACCTGTTATCGTCAGCGAGCCTCGCTGGCCTATCAGCTCCTTCGACTAAACATCAACAACGAGCCAGACATCTACTTACCCCCCTGTCCACAAGGGGCCCAAACCGAGGCCAAACCAACCCAACCCACCGACGGCTGATTGGAGAACCCCCCCCCCCCCTTCCCCCCACATGCCTCTCTTCTCTGCCCACTTGATCAGGATTATTGACGAACTATACCTGTGCACACACTCGATTTAGCACTTTGTGATGGAGTTTAGCGAAGTACGTTGCCTTTGGAGCAAACCGCCTTGGGAGATAAGGGTATCCCACTGAAATTCCCAGAGCTCATTGCGTTTAACTTGAATTATGCACTTCCGATGAAAACTGCGGAATCCGTAGGAGTTTCAAGTTCGGCTTTTGGTCGCTTTGTCTACTTAGGTCTAGGTTGAATGAACATGCACAAGCACACACAGTCCATCGGTTTGTGATTTTAGTTCCAACTTTGATAAAATATAGTCCACTAGTTTGAAGAAAAGTAAATGGGGAAAAGACAAATTTTCGGTTTATTATTTTCCATAATAAACCTTTGTAATCGAACAATAATTTTTTGACATGGATACGTCTTTTAGCTGGGGCATTTGAAAAAATTGGGTAACTTTTTTAGCCCGAAAAAGTGTACAGGAAGCTTTATTTTCTATTGATTTTCACGTACAACCAATGCGTTACTAGCGAAGTGTAACTCCCTTAGTTTTCATAGCAGGAAAATCGTACGCCACTTTTTAGAATGCTATCATTTCATCACAACATGTCATGATCCATAAGCCATTGTAGTGTCAAGGGAAGCTAATTTATTACGCTAAGTTATAAACTAATATTGATAAGTAACCATAATGAACTAATAATGTTAAAAGAAGGCACTAGGTACATGGTAGCTAAAAATCCAAAATATTTCTGAATCTCAGAATATAATTTAGAACGAGTTTTTTAAACCATAAAACTGGTATGTATTGAACAACATGTATTTAATTGCGCTTAAAGCGCTCAAATTTCAGAGTAGTGTAACATTATATAATATGACAATTTACGAAAATTCGCTCGCACGATCATTCTGCATGACTGGAGCTTTTTAACTTTCAGTTAGGAATCGATTTTACTACATATTTCTGACAAACAGTATCTCCAGTAATTTTTTCCAATTGGTGCTACGTCAAATAAATAGGTACTTACGCTTTAATAGGATAATTATTACGAGAATAATAAATTACTGTGAATAATGATACTATTATAATATATAATAATGTAATACTATAAAACTAGGTAAGTGTAATAATTGTAGAACAGTGATTTGCGTTGAATATTATAGAAATTATAAACCTTTGAGTAGTAAGTTGCAGCGTTTTAAAATTTGTTTCTGGAATTTACAAATTTTGAAACGTAAACCACAAAATTTCGAAGGGGGCTAAACAAAATGTTTTTTTCTTGATCGATTAAAAAAATACATAATTGAAAATAATAAACCAGGGTAACGTTGATACGCTTTTTGATTCTGAAAAATTTGCTTAAAAACTCACAGTCTGTTACATTTTTATTTGATGGTTCAAGGGTCAGATAAATGTATACGTTGGGCATAACTGGACTGGAGAAACACTCAAAATAATTGTGTAATCTGGGTATAACGCTATTTCATGGATAAATCTGTCATTTACATGGAGTAAATATAACTTTCATACTGACCAATAGGGCTCTAACAGAAATATACTCTACGAAATCAACGCATCTACGGATTTCGGTAAGCAGGTAGTATTCATTAATGTGTGACACAGTTGCGGTTTTCTTCAGTATAAAGAAATTCCTAGTTGTCTATTATTTAATGTCATAATAACATGACAAACATAACAAAAACAACAAACAAGTTCAACAACGACATAACAACAATGTTAATAACATGTGTTTTAACATATATGTGTTGTTAAAAACATTTACCGAAAGTTTTGTTGGCATTCCTGCATGTAGGAGAAAATTTCATAAATACGTGGGGCCTTGCCATTCAACAGTATTTTTTGCTTTCTAACTCAGCTACGGTTTCAATTCAGTCACAGCTAATACACGTTTCCGTTAATAATGTAGGTGCGTTTCTTAATGGGAAATGCTCACCCGTCGCAAAACACCAATGTGGACGATAATAATTGCTTCTTAGCCATTCTGGTCTAATTTCGTAGTGGTTGACTGGGTTAGTTAATAATTTCCACAGGGGCAGTCTATAATTTCCCCTCATTTATAAGTGATCTACAATGCCGTGACTATAATTCCAGCATTCGCTACACGCTTGTTGCGACGTTATTCGATAACTGTCCATCTATAAGGAATGTGGGTGTTTAATAAATTTATTTATTTATTATCGATTTTCATTCATATATATATATATATATATATATATATATATATATATATATATATATATATATATATATATATATCTATATATATATATATCAAGTGCAAAAAATTTGGCCCACTCTCCAAAATGGAAGATTTTATGAAGTTGCGACTAATATCTCTTGTTTTCGACTGGGTTACGGTCTGAACTCATTCAGAGGCTTCGTTTGTTGTGTTTCAGCCAGGCGGATGAAATTTTTTTGATTTCTCAAAGATAGGGAATCGTGACGAACCGAGATCATGTTTCATTGCCTCCCACTTCCATGTTATCTTCCAAACTGTGATTATGTTCATCTCTTCCTCAGTAGTTCTCAGTCGAGGGGCAAGTGTTTTCTTGTAAATGGAGTGCATTCCTTCCAAAATAATCGCTTTAAGAGAAAAAAAAAGTCTTTCCCTCCGGAAACGGTCGCGCAAACTGGAGCTCTCATTACTGATGGAAGGTCATTGAGATATGCCGCTCGAATGCTTGGACGGCGGCTCTCTTCCAGTCATTGTGGTAGGAACAAACCTTCCTCCAGGCCTTCTCCATTCTCTTTCACGACCATCTGGGCCCCGCAGGCTGAACCTAGACTCATCGCTGGAAATGACATCTCTCCACTCTTCAAGTTCCCAAGCACTGTGATTTCGAGCAAACTGAAGGCGCAATATCCTGTGCTGACGGGTTAAACTTGGAACGCGAGCGGGTCTTCTGGCAGACAAATGCCGATCCCACCATCGTCTTCGAACTGTCCAAACACGTAAATCCACTCCCGTTGCATTTTCAAGTGAGTTACCACCTTGTGGAACAGTTAATCGACGATTTCTTAAAGCTAAGGTGTACAAGTACCTGTCTTAAACAGCTGTTGTTTTTCATGGGCGGCTAGAACCCTCCCTTCTAGAGTACGATCCCGTCTCGCGAAAACGTCCAACAGTAGCACGGACGGCTTCATAAGGCCGTACTAGCATTTGAGCGGCATATCTCAGTGACCTTCCATCATTAATGAGAGCTACAGTTCCCGCCGATCGTTTCCGGTGAAAAAGACTTTTTTTTCTCTTAAATTGATTTTTTTTTTTTTGGTTGGAATGCACTCAATGTACAAGAAAACACTCGCCCCTCGGCTGAGAACTACAGTGGAAGAGATGGAAAACATAATCGCAGTTTGTAAGATAACATGAAAGTAGGAGCCAGTGAAACATGATTACGTTTCGATACGATTCCCTATCGTTGAGAGATCAAAACAATATCATCCTTCTGGCTAGAAAACACAAACAATGCCTCTGAATGAGTTCAGACAGTAACCCAGTCGAAAACAAGAGAATATTAGTCGCAACTTCATAAAATCATCCATTTTAGAGAGTGGGCCAAATTTTTTGCACCTGAGTGTATATATGAAAAAGCGTTAAACTCTAGGATTCATTTCACAATGCCTCAAGATGGATTTCAATGAAGAAATTTTCCAAAAATTTTGATTTTAAAATTTTCCCAGCCATTGCAATTGCTTCATTTCCTGAGAAAATTCGCTAAATTCCTATTCACGTATTGTTAAGTTATAGCGTCATAAACAGAAATATGTACATCAGATGATGCTATATATAACATCTGGATGGAGATTGAGCCTTTGGGTAAACCATAAACCTCAAGTTGAATCTACCATGCTATAGCCTTTTTACCAGATAAATTTAAACCTCAGGATCACTACACAGCGTAGAAAACACGATGAATATATTTGATGGATTGACTACTGGTTTTTTCTTACCTAATTGCAGGCCCTTAAGTAATAAAGAAATACAACATTCTAACTTATATGATAGGAGCTACTTCACAAGTTTTTTTTGTTTTTGAGACAGATAGAGTGTGTGTGTGTGTGTGTGTGTGTGTGTGAGAGAGAGAGAGAGAGAGAGAGAGAGAGAGAGAGAGAGAGAGAGAGAGAGAGAGAGAGAGAGAGAGAGAGAGAGAGAGAGAGAGAGAGAGAGAGAGAGAGAGAGAAAATGTTCAACCTTTTAATTATCTCTGCTAAGATCGAAAATTGTGTTCCGAATTATTAGCCCCGATATGAGATAAGCATCGCTCCTACTTCAACTTACTGCCAATAAAATTTATTGAGTTGACCGTGTAATCTGACATCGTTGACATCGTTCCGATCTGTAAATTGAATTAAAAACTGTAAAACCCCGTCTATGAGGTTATATTTCAAATTAATAAACCATGTTTTAATTGCCCGAGTTGGCATCGCGTATCGAGCGAGGTTTCTCTAGAAAATTGAAACCCGTTACCTACGACCAACTTTCTTTCGTTCGTTCAATTTTCACTCGAAAATGATTCGAGAGACAGACAATAAATATAAAAGAAGGCTCAAGTAATCATAGTAATTGGTTTTTGCTTATTCATTCTACTATGGCCCTGTTTGTTTACGGAATGGTTTTCTGTTTGTGTTTCAGGTAATTATACGAAGAAGCTCTTCCCCTCTCTGGTTATTACGTGAGTGATAGATCCATTTAATTTCAAGCATGATTGTTTTATAACCATTTTCATTACAGAATACGCTGGTTTGTCAATTATTCATTCCGACTCCATACACTTTAATTTAAAAATCACTATGACCTTTATTGACCGCCGTTTCCTCGTTTCATTTTCCCCCTACCTTATATTAGCTTGGATTCAGTGGGAGACAATCTCATTCATCTTCATGGAGATATTTATGTGAGTATAGTTCTGTACCTGTTTGAAGAGTCGAAGTTTATCTTAGGTTAAGATAAGTAGAGTTCTGTATATATTAGAAGAGTTGAAGTTTAGCTTCTTGGTTAAGATATGTAAGTAGAGTTCTGCAAATGTTTGAAGAGTCGGTTTGGCTTCTAGGTTAAGATAAATAGAGTTCTGTATATATTAGAAGAGTTAAAGTTTAGCTTCTAGGTTAAGAAGAGTAGAGTTCTATAACTATTAGAAGAGTCATAGTTTGGCTTCTAGGTTAGGATATGTAAGTAGAGTTCTGCATGTGTTTGAAGACTCGATATTTGGCTTCTAGGTTAAGATGAGCAGAGTTCCGTATCTATTAGAAGAGTCAAAGTTTGGCTTCTACTTTACGATAAGTGCAGTTCTGTGCCTTTTCAAAAAGTCAAAAGTTTTGCTTTCAGGCTGAGATAAGTAGAGTTCTGTAGCTATTCAAAGGGTCGAAGTTTTGCTTCAAGGTTAATCCTTCGTAGACTGCTCGAAGGCCCAAAATCTTGTTTGTTGTTGTTCCTTCTCAGGAGTTCAACACAGTTGGGAATGTCCCTCAAGATATGCCTTCCCCACCTCTCCCCCTACCTGCCTAGCGTACTCATCACCTTCCCATGTAAGCTTTGATGTGCTTGTTTCCATCCTTGAGCAATGAGGGCCGGGCGTGGTTCTTTTTGTTACTCAAGTTGTTACTTCCAAATTGAGAGAGATCGATATAAATATTATTTACTGGAGATGTCAGATAATTGAATGTGTACTTGTTCTATTTGTTGCGAGTCAATGAGTGAATGTCTAGAGTTTTTCTTTCTTGAGATTCATAATAAACAATAAACTGAGGAAAGACCAATATCTTTTAGAAAGGCAAAGACATTTATTTTTGTTCTGCGGTAGTATCATATTATTCGTAGCTATTTGACCATAACCTTTATATTCATTAGTTACTAGCCGCTCCGGCTCGCTACGCTCGCCTCCACGTCCAGCCGGGGGGCAAGCCCCCCGGACCCCCCATTAAGTTGCTCGCTTCGCTCGCAACGTGTGGCGTGTAGGGGATATTGCTCGCTTCGCTCGCAAAGTCTTGCATGTAGGATATGTTGCTCGCTTCGCTCGCAAAGTCTGGCATGTAGAAAATGTTGCTCGCTTCGCTCGAAAAATGGCATTTAGGGGATGTTGCTCGGTTCGCTCGCAAACGGTAGATCTCTAAGGGTAGGTTTAACTTCTGTAGGGGATGCTGCTCGCTTCGCTCACTTGAGGAAGTTATACTGCCCCGGACCCCCCATTAAATTGCTCGCTTCGCTCGCAAAATGTGGCCTGTAGGGAGTTTTACTCGCTTTGCTCGCAAACGGTAGATCCCTAAGGGTAGGTTTAACTTCTGTAGGGGATGCTGCTCGCTACGCTCGCTTGAGGAAGTTATACTGCCCACCCAACTTGGCAGACGTTTTTTTCTGTTGGAAATTCTTACAAACAAATTAAATCTTATACAACTACGTGGAACCACGAAAAGTTTATTAGGGGATGTTGCTCGCTTCGCTCGCAAGGTATACCTTTATATGTGTAGGACAAAGTCCGTATTTATTCTGTTGAAATGGCTCTCGCTTCGCTCGCAAGGTAGGTACCTATGTATACCTGCTCGCCTCGCAACCTTGTGAAACGACGGCGGGCTCGATTAAGTTCTGCTTTTCTTTCTCATATTAAACGCTTCCCTCGCTTCTGCTCGCATTTCGACCCACTTCACGTCACTTTTTTCGATATCCGATTTCGGATTCAGATTCGGCGGACCCAAAGCTGTATTTCGCCCGCGAAAACCGTTCCGAAAAACGTACCTTTATGGGGTATATTTTAATCGGAAAAAACCAAGTTTTTCGGCGGACTTTTCGAGAAAACGGGTCCGTACTCTCGCATTTTTTTTACGCATTTCCCGATACTTTTTTCGCGATCCGATCACGCCGTCGTCTTCCTCGTTCAAAAACCTACGAAATCGGTATTTTTCCGGAATTTTCAACGGCCGTTTGGAGGGGTAGAGGAAGCGGGGAAGTCCAAAAAGCGCACATTAATTCTTACTTCGACCCCCCTCCCGCCCTACGGCCCATGGTTCGGGTGGGATTAGACAATTTTAAATTCGCTTATACACCCTATCGGAAAATCCCAAGAAGATCCCCCCACTCGTAGATCCGGCCCACTCAGCCGTTTGGCCGTGCATAGACACGACAGACAGACAAACAGACAGACGGAGTTTCATTATTATAAATAACTAGCAGCTCCGGCTCGCTACGATCGCCTCCACGTCCAGCCGGGGGGCAAGCCCCCCGGACCCCCTATTAAATTGCTCGCTTCGCTCGCAAAATGTGGCATGTAGGGAATTTTGATCCCTTCGCTCGCAAAGTGTGGCATGTAGGGAATGTTGCTCGCTTTGCTCGCAAACGGTAGATCCCTAAGGGTAGGTTTAACGTGTGTAGGGGATGTTGCTCGCTTTGCTCGCAAACGGTAGATCTCTAAGGGTAGGTTTAACTTCTGTAGGGGATGCTGCTCGCTTCGCTCGCTTGAGGAAGTTATACTGCCCACCCAACTTGGCAGACTTTTTTTCAGTTGGGAATTCATACAAACAAATCAACTCTTATAAAACTACGTGGAACCACGAAAAGTTTATTCGGGGATGTTGCTCGCTTCGCTTGCAAGGTATTGCTGTATATGTGTAGGAAAAAGTCCGCAGTTGTTCTGTTGAAATGGCTCTCGCTTCGCTCGCAAGGTACCTATGTGTATCTGCTCGCAAATGATAGATCCCTTAGGGTAGGTTTAAAGTCTGAAGGGGATGCTGCTCGCTTCGCTCGCTTGAGGAAGTTATACTGCCCACCCAACTTGGCAGACGTTTTTTTCTGTAGGAAATTCTTACGAACAAATTAAATCTTATAAAACTACGTGGAACCACGAAAAGTTTATTAGGGGATGTTGCTCGCTTCGCTCGCAAGGTATACCTGTATATCCTTGAGGAAGTTATACTGCCCACCCAACTTGGCAGACGTTTTTTTCTGTTGGAAATTCTTACAAACAAATTAAATCTTATAAAACTATGTGGAACCACGAAAAGTTTATTAGGGGATGTTGCTCGCTTCGCTCGCAAGGTATACCTGTATATGTGTAGGGTAGGTTTAACTTCTGTAGGGGATGCTGCTCGCTTCGCTCGCTTGAGGAAGTTATACTGCCCACCCAACTTGGCAGACGTTTTTTTCTGTTGGAAATTCTTACAAACAAATTAAATCTTATAAAACTATGTGGAACCACGAAAAGTTTATTAGTGGATGTTGCTCGCTTCGCTCGCAAGGTATACCTGTATATGTGTAGGACAAAGTCCGTATTTATTCTGTTGAAATGGCTCTCGCTTCGCTCGCAAGGTAGGTATACCAGCTCGCCTTGCGTAGAAGTGCAAATGGGAACCCCCCTGTGAGGGTCCCTTCTGGTAAGCAACGTTGTGAAACAGGCGGCCCGGGTCGATTAAAAATGTCATATTAAACGGTTCCCCTCGCTTCCGCTCGTGATTTGACCGACTGCCCGTCACTTTTTTCGATATCCGATTTCGGATTCAGATTCGGCGGACCCAAAGCTGTATTTCGCCCGCGAAAACCGTTCCGAAAAACGTACCTTTATGGGGTATATTTTAATCGGAAAAAACCAAGTTTTTTGGCGGACTTTTCGAGAAAACGGGTCCGTACTCTCGCATTTTTTTGACGCATTTCCCGATACTTTTTTCGCGATCCGATCGTGCCGTCGTCTTCTTCGTTCAAAAACCTACGAAATCGGTATTTTTCCGGAATTTTCAACGGCAGTTTGGAGGGGTAGAGGAAGCGGGGAAGTCCAAAAAGCGCACATTAATTCTTACTTCGACCCCCCTCCCGCCATACGGCCCATGGTTCGGGTGGGATCAGACAGTTTTAAATTCGCTTATACACGCTATCGGAAAATCCCAAGAAGATCCCCCACTCGTAGATCCGGCCCACTCAGCCGTTTGGCCGTGCATAGACACGACACAGACAAACAGACAGACGGAGTTTCATTATTATAAATAACTAGCCGCTCCGGCTCGCTACGCTCGCCTCCACGTCCAGCCGGGGGGCAAGCCCCCCGGACCCCCCATTAAATTGCTCGCTTAACTCGCAAAATGTGGCCTGTAGGGAATTTTGATCCCTTCGCTGGCAAAGTGTGGCATGTAGGGAATGTTGCTCGCTTTGCTCGCAAACGGTAGGTCCCTAAGGGTAGGTTTAACGTGTGTAGGGGATGTTGCTCGCTTCGCTCGCAAACGGTAGATCTCTAAGGGTAGGTTTAACTTCTGTAGGGGATGCTGCTCGCTTCGCTCGCTTGAGGAAGTTATACTGCCCACCCAACTTGGCAGACTTTTTTTCAGTTATGAATTCTTACAAACAAATTAAATCTTATAAAACTACGTGGAACCACGAAAAGTTTATTCGGGGATGTTGCTCGCTTCGCTCACAAGGTATTGCTGTATATGTGTAGGAAAAAGTCCGTATTTGTTCTGTTGAAATGGCTCTCGCTCCGCTCGCAAGGTACCTATGTGTATCTGCTCGCAAATGATAGATCCCTTAGGGTAGGTTTAAAGTCTGAAAAGGATGCTGCTCGCTTAGCTCGCTTGAGGAAGTTATACTGCCCACCCAACTTGGCAGACGTTTTTTTCTGTAGGAAATTCTTACAAACAAATTAAATCTTATAAAACTACGTGGAACCACAAAAAGTTTATTAGGGGATGTTGCTCGCTTCGCTCGCAAGGTATACCTGTATATCCTTGAGGAAGTTATACTGCCCACCCAACTTGGCAGACGTTTTTTTTCTGTTGGAAATTCTTACAAACAAATTAAATCTTATAAAACTATGTGGAACCACGAAAAGTTTATTAGGGGATGTTGCTCGCTTCGCTCGCAAGGTATACCTGTATATGTGTAGGGTAGGTTTAACTTCTGTAGGGGATGCTGCTCGCTTCGCTCGCTTGAGGAAGTTATACTGCCCACCCAACTTGGCAGACGTTTTTTTCTGTTGGAAATTCTTACAAACAAATTAAATCTTATAAAACTATGTGGAACCACGAAAAGTTTATAAGTGGATGTTGCTCGCTTCGCTCGCAAGGTATACCTGTATATGTGTAGGACAAAGTCCGTATTTATTCTGTTGAAATGGCTCTCGCTTCGCTCGCAAGGTAGGTCCCCCCGGACCCCCCATTAAGTTGCTCGCTTCGCTCGCAAAGTGTGGCATGTAGGGAATGTTGCTCGCTTCGCTCGCAAAGTGTGGTATGTAGGGAATGTTGCTCGCTTCGCTCGCAATTGAAACATGTAGGGGATGTTGCTTGCTTCGCTCGCAAACGGTAGATCTCTAAGGGTTGGTTTAACTTCTGTAGGGGATGTTGCTTGCTTCGCTCGCTTGAGGAAGTTATACTGCCCACCCAACATGTAGGGAATGATGCTCGCTTCGCTCGCAAACGGTAGATCCCTAAGGGTAGGTTTAACTTCTGTAAGGGATGCTGCTCGCTTCGCTCGCTTGAGGAAGTTATACTGCCCACCCAACTTGGCAGACGTTTTTTTCTGTTGGAAATTCTTACAAACAAATTAAATCTTATGAAACTACGTGGAACCACGAAAAGTGTATTAGGGAATGTTGCTCGCTTCGCTCGCAAGGTATTGCTGCATAGGTGTTGTTAAATACCCGTATGAAATTCCGTTGAAATGAGTCAAGTGCGTAGTGAGTCCCCTGTGAGTCATCGCGTCCCTTCGCTCGCAAGGTGTGGCTGTGCGGATGCGATGTATTACAATTGAAACATGTAGGGGATGTTGCTCGCTTCGCTCGCAAACGGTAGGTCCCTAAGGGTAGGTTTAACTTCTGTAAGGGATGCTGCTCGCTTCGCTCGCTTGAGGAAGTTATACTGCCCACCCAACTTGGCAGACGTTTTTTTCTGTTGGAAATTCTTACAAACAAATTAAATCTTATGAAACTACGTGGAACCACAAAAAGTTTATTCGGGGATGTTGCTCGCTTCGCTCGCAAGGTATTGCTGTATATTTGTAGGAAAAAATCCGAATTTATTCTGTTGACATGGCTCTCGCTTCGCTCGCAAGGTAGGTACCTATGTATACCTGCTCGCCTCGCAAACCCCTTGACTGCTTAGGCTAACTGCCCCAAACACGTCTTCCCAGAGCCTTCTCGCGAACACGGCAAAATTAATTTCTGATGTTAAACGCTTCTTCTCGCTTCCGCTCGCGATTTGACCAACTTAACGTCACTTTTTTCGATATCCGATTTCGGATTCAGATTCGGCGGACCCAAAGCTGTATTTCGCCCGTGAAAACCGTTCCGAAAAACGTACCTTTATGGGGTATATTTTAATCGGAAAAAACCAAGTTTTTCGGCGGACTTTTCGAGAAAACGGGTCCGTACTCTCGCATTTTTTTGACGCATTTCCCGATACTTTTTTCGCGATCCGATCGCGCCGTCGTCTTCCTCGTAGGAAAACCTACGAAACCCGTATTTTTCCGGAATTGTCAACGGCCGTTTAGAGGGGTAGGGGAAGTGGGGAAGTCCAAAAAGCGCACATTAATTCTTACTTCGACCCCCCTCCCGCCCTACGGCCCATGGTTCGGGTGGGATTAAACAATTTTAAATTCGCTTATACACCCTATCGGAAAATCCCAAGAAGATCCCACCACTCGTAGATCCGGCCCACTCAGCCGTTTGGCCGTGCATAGACACGACAAACAGACAGACAGACGGAGTTTCATTCTTATTAATAACTAGCCGCTCCGGCTCGCTACGCTCGCCTCCACGTCCAGCCGGGGGGCAAGCCCCCCGGACCCCCCATTAAATTGCTCGCTTCGCTCGCAAAATGTGGCATGTAGGGAATTTTGCTCGCTTCGCTCGCAAAGTGTGGCATGTAGCTCGCTTTGCTCGCAAACGGTAGATTCCTAAGGGTAGGTTTAACGTGTGTAGGGGATGTTGCTCGCTTCTCTCGCAAACGGTAGATCTCTAAGGGTAGGTTTAACTTCTGTAGGGGATGCTGCCCACCCAACTTGGCAGACGTTTTTTTCTGTTGGAAATTCTTACAAACAAATTAAATCTTATAAAACTACGTGGAACCACAAAAAGATTATTCGGGGATGTTGCTCACTTCGCTCGCAAGGTATACCTCTATATAGGTAGGAAAAAACCCGTATTTATTCTTTTGAAATAGGCCTGCAGGTAACATTGTGAAATACCTGACGAACCCCTTGACGTCTTTGTAGAGCCTTCTCGCGAACACGGCAAAATTAATTTCTGATGTTAAACGCTTCTCCTCGCTTCCGCTCGCGATTTGACCGATTTAACGTCACTTTTTTCGATATCCGATTTCGGATTCAGATTCGGCGGGATCAAACCTTTATTTCGCCCCCGAAAACCGTTCCGAAAAACGTACCTTATGGGGTATATTTTAATGGGAAAAAACGTAGTTTTTCGTCGGACTTTTCGAGAAAACGGGTCCGTACTCTTGGATTTTTTTGACGCATTTCCCGATACTTTTTTTCGCGATCCGATCGTGCCGTCGTCTTCCTCGTAGGAAAACCTACGAAACCGGTATTTTTCCGGAATTTTCGACGGCCGTTTAGAGGGGTAGAGGAAGCGGGGAAGTCCAAAAAGCGCACATTAATTCTTACTTCGACCCCCCTCCCGCCCTACGGCCCATGGTTTTGCTGGGATTAGACAATTTTAAATTCGCTCGTTCCACCTTTCGGAAAATCCCAAGAAGATCCCCCCACTCGTAGATCCGGCCCACTCAGCCGTTTGGCCGTGCATAGACACGACAGACAAACAAACAGACCAACGGAGTTTCATTCTTATAAATAACTAGCCGCTCCGGCTCGCTACGCTCGCCTCCACGTCCAGCCGGGGGGCAAGCTCGCTTCGCTCGCAAAGTCTGGCATGTAGGATATGTTGCTCGCTTCGCTCGCAAAGTCTGGCATGTAGAAAATGTTGCTCGCTTCGCTCGCAAAGTATGGCATTTAGGGGATGTTGCTCGGTTCGCTCGCAAACGGTAGATCTCTAAGGGTAGGTTTAACTTCTGTAGGGGATGCTGCTCGCTTCGCTCGCAAACGGTAGATCTCTAAGGGTAGGCTTGACTTCTGTAGGGGATGCTGCTCGCTTCGCTCGCTTGAGGAAGTTATACTGCCCACCCAACTTGGCAGACGTTTTTTTCAGTTGGGAATTATTACAAACAAATTAAATCTTATAAAACTACGTGGAACCACGAAAAGTTTATTCGGGGATGTTGCTCGCTTCGCTCGCAAGGTATACCTGTATATGTGTAGGACAAAGTCCGTATTTATTATTTGAAATGGCTCTCGCTTCGCTCGCAAGGTAGGTACCTATGTAGGCATACCTGCTCGCCTCGCAATGTTGTGACATCGAACCCTTCACGTCAATTCTTGAGCCTTCTCTCGTCCACGGCAGAATCATTTTAATCGCTTTGCTCGCTTCTGCTCGCAATTTGACCGAGTTCTCGTCACTTTTTTCGATATCCGATTTCGGATTCAGATTCGGCGGACCCAAAGCTGTATTTCGCCCGCGAAAACCGTTCCGAAAAACGTACCTTTATGGGGTATATTTTAATCGGAAAAAACCAAGTTTTTCGGCGGACTTTTTGAGAAAACGGGTCCGTACTCTCGCATTTTTTTGACGCATTTCCCGATACTTTTTTCGCGATCCGATTGCGCCGTCGTCTTCCTCGTTCAAAAACCTAAGAAACCGGTATTTTTCCAGAATTTTCGACGCTGTTTAGAGGGGTAGGGGAAGCGGGGAAGTCCAAAAAGCGCACATTAATTCTTACTTCGACCCCCCTCCCGCCCTACGGCCCATGGTTCGATTTGCATTCTTAAGTTGTCTTTTTCCCAAAAAATGTAGACGGTTTAGAATGAAAAGTGGTTGGAGTACCTACTTACCTGTTTTTGGTAATGTGAATTTGTGATTCGATTTTTATTTCATTTTCAGCAATGTCCAGTTTATTCAGTTCAACCAGTTACATAAGGATGTTTCATAATTTGTTTGAATAAAAAGCAGTGTAGGTACTAATAAAAACTTAACACTCTATACATATTTGAGGTTAATGTAATTCGATTTTAGTTTATTGTATCTTTGGCCTGAAGGAACTATTAATCAGAAAAACAAATATTTTGTTTTCTCCCGAATAAGGCTAGTGACGAAAGACAGATGTTGGTGGCTGATATGCAAGTCCATGGAGTATGGAACAGGGTGAGGCCAGCGTTTTTTGATGTGCACATTATAAATGCAGACGCCACCTCATATTGTACCCAAACATGGGACACCACCACAGAGTCAGCAGTCAGAAGGAAACATATGATGTAGCACCATCGGGACTTATTCACACCTCTTGGATGTTCCTGTGACGGAGCCCTCCACAGGGGAGTATGCTGTATTCCTTAAGAGATTGGCAAGCACTCTCTCCGACTTAGGGGGCAAGCTTCTCTCAACTGCCAGGATGGGTCAGAGAGAGAACGCAAATTTCAATCAACAGGGCCGTTTCCCTTCGACTGAGAGAGGCTCGGTAGGTTCGGAGGTTAGAGCAGCAGTTTTTTAACTTGAAGACTGATGGGTTACACACAGGAAAAAACACCAGTTCCAAAAATCCAGATCACCACTTCATAAAACTCACATCTTTGTCTCAGAATGACCTACTAATAAAATGTCTGATTGTTAAAAAAAACTACGTATATATCTGTAATAACATGGGTTGGGCACAGAATGCCCGACGCAGTCAATGTTGTTACGAAGAGGGGCGGGATGAAGACAAGTAGAGTTCTGTATCTGTTCAAAGAATCGGAGTTACGCTTCTAGATTAAGATAAGTGGAGGTATAGCTACCAATTTCAGAGGGATGGAAAAATTAGATTTCAAGTATGTTTGTAAGTATGACTGTGTGACCTCTATACAAACATATGGACCGAATCACAGGAAATTTCCAGGGATCGTGCGGGTTGAGTCCTGGATGCTTCGAAGAATTTCTTTCTTACTGGGCTCTAGGTAGACTCTGTGCATTGGAAAAAGTGATTTTTTTAAAAGAATATACAATTTTATAGTTTTAACTTGATTTCAATGATATTCCCTTATTTTGATGATACGTGATGGTTGAGGTGAGATCATCTCCTATGAATTTTATTGTTCCTGAATTGAAGGAAGAAGCCACTGCTCATGCGCAAATCTAAAATTATCGTTGCAAGCTTAACTTCTGTCATTTTGATCAGTATTGGATTCAATTCTCAGGAAATGTGCAAATTGAGCTGAAGGCATTTCTTGCCAGAATATCGGATACTCATACGTGATGATTTTGTAACATAAATAAATTCCACGGACCACCTTCCTGTGTCTTATTTCTTCACAATCCCGAACCGAAGGTAGCTTCTTCGCATGCACAAATGTAAAATTATTGTAGAATAACAACTCTTTTTATTATTATTTTTTTTTTTAAGATAAAATTTTCAGGGGTTGCGTTGATTCGGTTGCCCAAGTTTGCATTGTTCATCCACGAAGTACTCTGCTTTATGTTTCATGATAATAACTAGTGAATTTATTTAATTTCTGTGATGGATAGATATATTCCTAATCAACCGTATGATCACATTCCAATGATGCGTACAATCATGTTTTGGATTTTAAAAAACTTTGTGCCACGTTCAACTTGTTTTTATTGTAATTTTTAAAGTTGGGTCCTATCCGATCATCTTCACCGAAACGTTCCTGGAAATTAAGTAATATTCAGGTAAAACTTCTACTAGTCAAACGAGAAGAGTCACGTAAAAAATCGTATCACTTTTTTTTACGGCAGGAAGTCCCAGAAAATTATAAATTACGCCGCAGGGTGTTAACAATAAGTGGGACTATAAAAACCGCATGTATTCATAATTGAAGGGTTCCGCGGAAGGGAGGTCTACTAAGGGTGTGAGGGTACAGAGGGGGCTGTAGTTAGCTGGCTCTACCTGACACGGGACACCTGTTGGTGCGACGAAACCAATTCAAACTGTCAGGGTGAACGTTTTCGGGAACAAGAAAGCTGAAGTTGATGCTACCATTTCACCCATCATGGGCAGGACCTCCCGCGGTATTAGTGCAGCCGAATTCATGGAAGTTTCACTATGCAATCTATGGTCCGAGTCATATTGCGTATTAGAGACAGCCTTGTGCCCAAGGCTATTTTTCATCAGCTATTATTGTCAAGCTGATCTTAATCAAGCTGGTCTCAAGGCTGTTGTTGCGTGTATTGTTTCATCTTTATAACTCTTTAAGATATCTCTTCAATTCCTTTTACTCTTTCAATTCTTCCAATTATTCAATATTTTTTTGTTGTACAGCCGTAAAAAATTGTGTTAATGCGTGAACATATATGCTATATCTTACTCTATACAGCATTATAACAAATTCCTCAATCATCAATTGAGTTATTGATATCGAATAACAACTGTACGACCAATATGTGCCCAATATGATCGAAAAGTCAGGAAAATGCATTATGCTGTAAAATTTGGGAAGGTTGGATATTTAGGAGAAGAGGTGGAAGGAGTGTGAGAGAATCAACAATTGGTACTGAAATTTGAAAAGGAGCTGGGTATTTATATCACGTGCCCTTATTGATAGCGAACCAAATGGACCCGAAAATAGCCGACCTATCTCGATACTCCAGATTTCACATTTTTCGTAAAGCCTAGTCTAGGATTTTTCCACACTTTAGGTCTCAACCGCCACCACCATCAATAATCAGACGTTAATAATCTTTTCCAAGTGTATAACAAAACCAAAAAGACTGCCCATGAACCTACAGGCCTAACCCTCCCTGGTACAGATGCGAGTGTATGTTCTGACATGCATCAAGAGTATTCAGAGAATTGTGTCTAGTACCTACACCCGATGACGACCGAACATTGCCGGTCTATTTCGCGTCCATTAGGTTTGCTCACAATGTCCTCTGCAATATGCCGGATTAGCAAACCCTGTTGCTACTATATGAATATTCTATAAACAATTTCGGAACCAACGTTCCCAAGTTCAGGATTCCTCCCCGAGCTGAAAACTACATCATTTTCTGCCTCGCCGAATAGCCGTCCTCCTAATTGAGACCGAAAACCGCAATAATAAAATTTTTAATGGATTCCGGCGGAGAGAAAATTGTCGGTCCCTTTTTTGAGGTTGAAGCCTTGAGTGATTGGTTGCGGGGAAGACGGACCCCGTTGAGTAAAGGGTAGAGCTGAGAGCCAAGGGCCGGCGGACCTCAAACTCTGGTTCTTTTTAATTGGTCTTCTCACACAAATCAAGCGCCAAGGCCGGAGCTGAAACCTCACCACTCATCTTCGCCTCTCACTCGAGCTTGGGTATGATGCTCCAGCAGGTCGCCCCTAATTTATTATTTTGGATGAATTCACGTTATTCTGTGATAACTTAATAAGAGAAAGAAGATGAGTATTTTTCGAGAAACAAGAAGAATTATGGAATGTGGCCGGTTAGCAGCGTTTCGTTCATGGTACCATGAGTACAGCAAACATCCGGGATATGTAATTTTACCGAATAATTGGGTAGGTATAGCATTTCCAAATTGATTTAGACCTTTTATCCTTAGGTTTAGACTCTAGTAAATTTTCAGAAGTTACCCTTGTTGTGATGTATGTACTCAACTTTTATCAAGCTTAAGAGGAAAAGATAAGAAAAAGTACGTAAACTCGAAAGCTTTTTATGAATCTGATAACTCGTCAGCATTTATTATTCTCGTTAGTAAGGCACCATAAATAATATTCTGTTCCCCTTCTGATGTGACGAGAAAAAATAAAAAATAAAGAAGTTAAATTAATAATTAAAAAAATAAACTAAATAAATAAAAATAATAAAATCAGTAGGTACTTTATTGTAATAATTGGTCACGATAAAAGCTTATGTTCAAAGAATAATTTCCTGTGCATGAACACTTGCATGATTTCATTTTTACATACTTCAATAGTGTTGGTTATCAGAAAATTTATCGATTTTATTATTTTTTGTTTATTTTTTTAATTCCAACTCATTTGCATTATTTTTCAAGAAAGATCATTTTTCAAATAATGGCATAATAATTTCTAAAGTATGATATCTAAGTGAAAAAGTTTTAACCTAAGAGGGATAAGTCTAAACCTAACTGGAATAGGACTAAAGCTACGTGGAAAATTTCTAAACTTATGTGAAAAAGTCTAAACCTAAGTGGAAAAGTCGAAAGCGTTTCGGAAATACTAAATTCGAATCCATAAACAATATACCGGTTGCGTATAGTTTCAAGGGGTCCCTTTAGCAGCACTGAGGTTGAAATATGTACCGGGATGCTGGAATGCAGTGGAAGTTTTCATGAATTTAAAACCGGGGAAAGATCTTAAGGAAAAAAAGTCTTACAGGCCGATATCTTGCCTACCTACCAGTAATCTCGAAACGTTTTGAGAGATTACTTATACGAATGTTAAAAGTTATAATTGAAGAGAAAGAACTGATCCCTAAACCACCAATTTGACCATTGACCATTGACCATGTGCATCGAATGACAGATACAATTGAAAATTGCTTGGAAAAGAAACAAATCTACGCAGCCACCTTCTTGGACGTTTCCCAAGCTTTTGTCAAATTCGGCATATAGGACTAGAATACAAACTTGACAGTGATCTGCCAAAGCAATTTTCTATCATTCTGAAATCGTACATCGCTGAAAGATATTTTAGAGTGAAACATGATGGAGAGTATTTCAGACCCTAGCAAATAAGGGCAGGTGTCCCTCAAGGTAGCGTGCTCGTTCCCTTGCTCTAAAATCTGTATACGCCTGATAGGTGTACCTTGCAATGATGACACGACAATAGCAGCCTTTGCAATGATGAAACTGCATATTGTCGGTTGGTGATACAGTAGAGTAAGCAACTAATAAGTTACAAGACACTGTTAATCATGTAAGTACATGGACCCAAAATGGCGCGTCGAGCTAAATGAGCGGAAATCTGCCCATATCAACTTTACAAGCAAGAATATAACTAAGGTACCAGTCACAGTGAATGGAAAAGAGATACCTTACGCCAACACAGCAAAATATCTTGGAATGATTCTTGATACAAAACTGAAATGGATCATGTCATTAAAAAAAAAAAAAAGAAGAAAAAAAAAGATAAACTATACATTGAATTTAAAAAAATGTATTGGTTGCTCTGCAGGCATTCTGAACTTACATACAAAATTAACTGCTCATGTACAAGCAAATTTTGAGATCTGTATGGACTTATGGCATCCAGCTTTGGGGCCGCACGAAAAAGACCAACAGCAAGATCATAAAAACATTTGGTCCACAAGGTGCTAAGGAGTATCATCAACGCTCCTTGTTACTTACAAAATGACGACCTCTACCGGGATTTCAAGATGGAAGCAGTCAGTGAAATTAATAAAAACTTAGCGACTAAACACGAGCAGCGGCTTCCTGAACACATGAACCCAGAAGTTTTACGTCTACTACAGAACAGCAACGTCATCCGACGTCTTGACAGAACAAAGCCTCTCGACCTTGTGCCGTGATTATGTGCCAAGTGCTATGTGAAAGTGATTTTCAGGAGCAGTTGCCATTAGGCTATGAACTCTAACACAGTTCAATAATTGTACTAAAGTAAATTAACTTGATGGGCTAATCTCAGTTGTTATATTATGTTTCTAATATTGAATATTTGGTTGAAAAATATAGTTTCAAATCGATATCTATGCAACTCATCTAAATGATGGGAAGATTACTTTGTCATAAATCGTTTTTTCTTTAACGAAACGATTTTAGAGAAAGCAAGTGAAATTGTGGGGTCTTGGCGCTATAAAGAAGCCAGCCCTTTTCTGCGAGGCGCTAAACGCCCAGTTTCAATAGGATACTATAATATAGGGCTTAGTAATTGTCCACAAGTGATCTCCGTTTACGGGCAATATTTATTGAAGTAATAAACGTTTGTGTAATAATTTGCAGCGTTTTCAATCGGCATGTACATGTCTGTAATGCAGCCTTCAGTTATTATATTCAATTGGTACTCAATTATTATTATTCGGTTACTCATCACGACCTATAGAGATTTCTGCGTTATGTAATATATTTACTTTTACTTCTAGTTTCTTAATGTGCGAACTTGTTATTTTAATAACAATTTTAATTTTTTTAAAATAATTTCCTACGTTATAGAGAAAGTAACTATATTAAAGGAGTATCATTTGTGAACAGCGTCTCTTTCATATGAATCGTATGGTGATATTGGTGGTCTGATATGGGTGAAACGGATAATCAATTTATAATCTTGTTGTGCTTCATCCAACGTTGGGAAAATCTCCTCTTCCCAATGAACCCGAGAGAAGATGCATTTGATTGGTCCCGAGAAGAGCTTGATCCCCTCGGGGCCTAATTTTTAATTTGCATGCTCCCTTTACCCCCATCCCAACCCCTTCTCTCTTCCCCCGATGAGATTTTCCCATTCTCTTTTTTCTGCTCTTTGAAATTCGCTTTTTTCCTCGGACGGGAAGCATTGGGAAAAAATTAAGTATAAAAAAAGGCACCGGTTTCATCGAATTATGGAATTGATTTGTTATTTTGAATCCGCACGACCTCTCTCGACTTTTTTCTTCTTCCACGATCAAATTATAAAAATCGAGGCGGAGGAGAAGTAGGATGAGAATGAACTAGATTAATATTTCCCGCTTATTCAATCGCTTGTGATGGTTTTCAAGGAAAATTTTAATTTCAACCTATTTGAAAAGTCAAGGGAACAGAATTCCAAATAAATATTTTTTGCTTGCTGGCTTTGCTAGAACATGCGGCTCAAGAAGTTAATTGTACACCGTCTAAGAACCTGTGGGTCTCTATTTCGAAGAATTGATGAAAAGTTCTATGCTTGTAGAGCCTAAAACCAACAAGTAACTAGCCAGAATTCGCCTGAATCTTATTGGGGGAAATAACGATCAGAGTTCCTACCAACCAGTTTTCGAGAAAAACAGCTGTACTTGTCTGAATAGTAAAAAAAATCTTCCTCCGAAGTTCACTCATCTTCAATGGGCTGTTGATCTATGCAGAATTTCTTGGAGTTTGAGTTTTCAATTAATTGCTTCAAGTTTAGAATATCTTACAATTCGCTACTTTGATCGGCATCGGGGCAGAGTACATTTTCATCGACCTCAATACAATTACTATCACTTACTATTTTTGATAGTACGTACCTACCTACCTAGCAATCCACTGTTCCGCACCTTATGGAATGATTAAAAATTACTAGTTTTAATCCCGCGGATAATCACACTTACAATCTATATATATAAAAATCAATTGCTGCTCGTTAGTCTCGCTAAAACTCGAGAACGGCTGGACCGATTTAGCTAATTTTGGTCTTAAATTAATTATGAAGGTTTAAAAGGTTTACGATTTCAAAGCTGCCCCATAGGGGGTGTTTTAGGGGAGGAGGGGGGAATGGGGTATCTTTGTCATCACTGAACAAACTGGGGATTTGATTGTCGAGTATTTTTGGATCACACCAATTCAAGTCAAAGACTACTTTTTTCAAATTTTTCAAATCTGACCCACAATGGAG
This sequence comes from Adelphocoris suturalis, assembly GCA_030762985.1. Taxonomy (NCBI): domain Eukaryota; kingdom Metazoa; phylum Arthropoda; class Insecta; order Hemiptera; family Miridae; genus Adelphocoris; species Adelphocoris suturalis. The sequence goes on from CM061040.1 coordinate 136,250,679, forward strand.
GGGGAGGGGTGGGGGAGTTAAAGCGTTTTGAACGTCACTGAACGAACTGGGGATCTGCGTTGTCGAATATGTTTGGAGTATTCTAACTTAAATCACAGGCTACTTGAAAATTTTCAAATCTAACCCATATAAGGGGTTGTTTTAGGTGAAGGGGGGGGGGATGGGGTATCTGTCATCACTGAATGAATTGGGGATTTGATTGTCGAATATGTTTAGAATACTCTAATTCAAGTCAAAGACTACTTTTTTTTTCAAATTTTTGAAATCTGACCCAGTAGGGAGGGGAGGGGGGGGGGGGATGTTAAAGAGTTTTGAACGTCACTGAACCAACTGGGGATCTGAATGGGCGAATCTATCAAAATTACTTTAACTTGGATCACAGGCTTTTTGATAATGTTCAAGTCAACCTGTGCAACGCACAGGTGAACCATCTAGTACTATAATAATAGAGAGTTCCTGGTTACTACGGTGTTCTAATACGGTGGACGTAAATTTAGGGAAAATCCAAATTTCGCTTACACGCCGGTTGTTACTACGGTGCAAGCTCGGTGTTTCAAGCGTCTTCATACGTCGTCTCTTATCAAATGCTTTGTACATAACCTGACGCTGATTCCGACATCTTGTATTTCTCCGACTCTGTTTTCCTTCAACCTGATCCCAGTTTCCATCATCCATCATCGTGTTGTTTTATTTTGTTTTCAATTCGTAGTGATATTGGTAAAGTGAACCTTTGTAATCGGCCAAGAAATTTTTTTATCCCCTCTCTCAAACTTTGTTGGTTACGTTTCAAGAAACGTAGATTTCAAACATCAAATCAATCCGTCGTTCGTTCGTCCGGCGTTTTATTAGTGCTATGAAATTCAGCGAGAAGTATTAGACTTCGTAGGCTTATAGTTATATTATCACGCTAGTTTATTTAGCAGAGACGAGCCCGACGATGCGTTCCTGGTTAATCTAGAAAACACATCCGTCAGGAACACTGGTGATCGTTCAAGAAAGTTCTCGCTCAACTTTGTAGTAATATTGGTGTATTTAGGTATAGAGGTTGTTATAAGAGATTTTATGCATTTTGTGGGGAAACTCAGTAATATAATACATGTTGGTATCTTAGTAGTTTAATGTTTGCATCTTGAAAAAGGTAGATATGATTGGAATGAAAAGATTATATCCGTTTTTCGGCAACCCTTTATCCTCCGTTTCGTTGACTAAGTTGTTTTTGGGCACTCGATGATTGGACTGTTTCAAGTGAAAATAAGATGAATATAAATGAAATTAGTATATTTTAATATAATTATATACATTTATTTATATGTCAAATAATGTAATTAATATGTTTAGTATAAAAATATGAACTGAACACGCTCATCACAGAAACCTTCCTCGGGTTTATACATTTACGGGCATAGTGTTGAAGACGCGGTAACGAGGACGTACTAAGACTCGATGTTGCGTTTCAATGAAGCGGTCTCCTGCTCACGTCACTCGATTGTAGTAATTTGACAGCTGTCGATTGTTACCAAATCAGCTGATCATGGTTCACGTGCACCGTGTGATCTGTAACCGCAGTAACCAGGAACTCTCTATTGTCTATTATTTAATATTTAAGCAAGCTTTGGCTATCAAGACAGTACTAGTCTGGCGCACTGCGTGCGTTTCACACCATAAAAACTCAAACGTGCAACTAATAACGTTGAAGTTTTCCACTAAGCAACATTTTAGTGACTACCAGACATACTTAAAGGGACAAATTGGGTAATTCCGGGAGAAATGTGAATGGTTTTTTTCAAACGGTATTTCTCGCCACCCTAGTCGTTGTTAAAAAAAATCTAAATACTCACAACAACCTTACATATTACTTGCCACCATGCTCATTCGTGAGAGAAATATACAAAATATACATCGCTTTTTCTCCAGGAAAAAAAAAAAAAAAAAAAAAAAAAAAAAATTATAAAGGTGGTTACAATGATAGAAGTACCCCGGTGAGATGGGCCAGGCAAGACATTAGAGATTTACGAAGTTGAACATCAGAATTTAAAACGCTTTATTATCATGAACCATAATTTGATATACCAATTGTGTATAAATTAAAACCTGATTCGACGTTGAATTTTCAAATGGAAGTTGCTTTTAAATGACGTTGATAAAATGAGAAGTGGAAACATCGAATAGCGATTTAGTTTTTAATTGAATTGGTAAGTTGTTCTCAAAAGTCACATGTTTGTGGTAGAATTTAGAGCAGGTTTCGTAGATAACCCACAAATAATGCTGTGTATCCACCCAGTTGCCCATCTGTCTCGGGATGAAGCTCAATGGAAAAAAACCCTCTACGTTTCCCTAATGTTCCAATAAATTTATTTAACTAGATTCTGGCTTTGCCTAATACGGTTACTAACTTGTTGCCTAATTTTCTTTACTTATTTCCTATTTGGTTTCAGTTTGTATTTTTTTACTGTTTGTTTGATTACCTGGTCGATAGATGTAGATATTGTTAAAGCAAACGCACAGTTCTCGTTCAAAATCAATGAAATATTTTACTAAAACAAACTTGTGGTTAAGGAGAAATATAAATGTCCAATCAAATAGTTCCACGTAGCATTGATATAATTATCAACTCCTAGAATTAGAGAAGTCCCAATACCTACCCTTTTAGCCAGTTTGTGTGTAATGTCAGAATTCTTTGATTTTTGTCACTGTCACCCCCCCCCCCCCCCTCGCAAGTCTTCCAATATTAGCACCCCCTCCCCCCATCTCCTCCTACTCTATTCAATTCCTCGTCGATCACCGCTCAAACCTCGCCGGTTCCCAGAATGTGAGGACAACACGTCCACCGCTGAAAACGAGAAAATGCGAAAAAGAATCTCCACTATTGTCCCATTTTCTCCTCTCCGCTTCTTGCCCCTCCATTTGTCACATTCTCCCCCCCCTTCTTATTCCAATGTTATAGTATGCACTCAGCTTTCCTCGTGGGCGGGAAATTTCCCACATTTCGTTTCTTCCTGAAACCTATCATTCGTGGTTATTTTTGACTCTTAGAGTGTTTTTCATCATTCGTGGTAGAGACTCCATTTATGTGTAGACCCTTCCACTGTCCGTTGGTAAATGAATTTATTATGCCATCTTTCAGTAGGTGATATAGTTACGCTTTTATACGTGACGCGCCAAATTGGACAATAATAATGAGTTTCAGCGAAAGCTCTTTGTTTTTGACAAGTGTGCTTATACATTCATGTACGAGTACGAAACCATACCTTCCATCTTATGCCATTATTCGACCTTCCATTTCTATCGTCTCTCCGTCTGCAGAATATTCGTCGACATGGTCTCTTTATTGTCCTCTGAAAGTACATATCAAAAACGTTCCAAATAATGACCGAAAGGTATTTGCCGGAATTTTAGCTCAATTTTATTTTGTACGATGATTGGTGATTGGTTTTGATTAGTATTACGGCATAGAGCTCTCTTTATTGTAACGTAAAAATTTGTTTTGTTTAAACAGTAGTGAGGGAAAGGTAGAGGACTGAAGTAGATTTCCGCCTGTTGTGAACAATTTATTAGAGGAACACAACTATGTCTGGATCACTCAATCAAACTGCTTGAGCTTCTTAGCAGTGGTTTATGTCAGATGTGAAAGGTATTTCAGTGGATTTAGGACCACAAGCTCACTCATTCACCCGTGAACATTACTTTGTGGCGTGACGATCAGATTCAATTAATTGGTGGATACCAAAACTCCCACTAGGCACAGAAAATGATAACAAGAGATGCTATCTTGTGGTTATGTACCTAAGCACACAATACAGTAGGTAAACAAATTCGTCAAAAACAACTAGGGTGAGTTAGAAGGCTTCAAGTATCTGTAGGTTTCCCTAGCCGTAAATATATATATATATATATATATATATATATATATATATATATATATATATATATATATATATATATATATATATATATATATATATATATATAATAAATGAATAAAATAATGACAATAAAACAAGTAAAAGAAAATAATGATAATAATTTAACACAAAAAACGCACAATTTAGGTTTTTTTTAAACTCACGTCCTCGGTAGGATTCGTATTAATTAGTTTATACAACTTTATGAGATGACAATAGCTATGATGCTGAACAGTAACTATAACTATGAATGACAGCATTAAATTTTCAGAGATGACTCTTAGAAAGTGAGAGAGGTGAGTGCTTGTTAACTACCTACCTACTGTAGTGTTTCCTTTTATTAAGGCAAATCGCATATTCAATGTTTGAGTGAGTATAGTTATTGATTTGAAAAAATTAACCCACTTAACAGTTTTATTAGGTTTTATCAAGTAACACGTTATTTTGTCTGGCATTGAGTAATTGTCAGTTATTGTTGTATGCTTGCTAGAAAATGCCAGCCAAAACTCCAAAGTCACACACATGTTTTCCCCTCACGACTCTAGGAAAAGAAGTATGCCATAAATGTAATGAGAATATATTTTTGATTCCATCTTAATTCACCGTTTAAAATACCAACATTTTTTATTCAGCATAATCATTTTGAATTTATGAATGATGGAGTTTTTGCTATCAACGCATCATTTATCATATGAGAGCCAAAATCATACTAGTCCCTCCAGCTCTAAACTGTTTCGCATGAATACCGATTGAATTGAGGTAGCATTACTAGGTATCCCAACACTCGAAAATTATATCGATAATTAGCTTACACTAAATAGACCTTTTACAATTCAAATCAAGCAAAGTACGGTCCAAGCGTCTGTGATACAACGCAGTTGTATATTGTACTGATTGAGGATAGCCAATAAACTGAATTCTGAACGTCTAACGTTCAGTCAATTAACTGGAGTAATAATTAATTATTCATTGACCACGATTTCGAATAGTATACACTTAACCCACCTACATGCGTCCATATGCAGTAATTGATTCCGTAATAACCGACATAGTCAAAGGTATTCAGCCTTCTCCTGGCTATGACACAACGTTACCAGACGGTAAATCATCGTGACACTCACTTTACCGTAATGGAAATTAAAGCTACTTCTGCAGTCGTTCCTATTACTCAATCCTCAACAAGGCTCATCGAAGCGCGTATTGGTGTCGCAACGCTCATAAACGTTTATTACACCTCACGCTCAAAGGCGGAGGAAACCCCCATTTAAATTCCCGCTGTTACTCAGGAAGCCGGACTCAGGTAGATTGTTAACTCGAAAGTGATAACGGACGTGACTAATAAGAATGGGTTCCCCTTTTTTGAGCGCGGTAGGTGGCTTCTTTTAAACCTTTCCCAAAACGGAAAGGGCGTAATCGGAATCCAACGAGCAGCACTGTTCAAATAGTAGATAACGAAGTTCCCCCGAAAAAAGTGAAGTTCTTTTATTTCGAGTGACAAAAAGAAAGAACAAATCAACCTCAAACACGCGAGAAAGGCAATGTTTTTTATTTTTCTTCGAGGATTCTCAATCTTTCAGGTTGCTCTTCCTCCCTCCGTATTTAAGGCGCCTTTAAATACAGAACAAAGATGAAAAAAATCTAGAAGATTATGCCGTGAAGGTTTTGTAATCTTATCTAAAGGAGGTGCCGGGTTGTCCGAAATAATGAAAGGAAGAGGATAGCGATTAACATATGAAAAGAAGGGAAATGGATAGGGGTCTAAACAAGGGGGCAGCGGGGTTTTAATTCAACCGAGCGTGTTGGGCTGCAGTTGTGCAGCGTAGCGGGACTTCTGGCAGGCGGATAATGCTCTGTGCTGTGAGAGGGCCGTTGTCCTTCCTCACCCGTCCTAACGTCAAGTAGACCTCGATATTAACTTCATGTCGAGTCATAAACATAAAAGTAATGTATCTTCATAACGGCCGATTGTAAAACGGCACCTACTATGAAGCATGGTGTTACCGTGGTACATTCTGGCAGTGGGATTGCTCTGTGCTGTGAGAGGGCAGCTGTCCTTCCTCACCAGTTCTGACGTCAAGTAGAACTCAATATCAACTTCATATCGAGTCATATATATATGAAGTCAAGGGCGTACGCAGACTTTTTGCTCTACTGGGGCCAACGGTAATTTTACAAGACCGATGTAGGCAAAAACAATCATGAACAAAATGAGGGTAAATGCAAAGTTATAATTTATATAAAATGTAATGAATTAAGAGCACCTTGAAAATTATTATTACTGCAACATCAAACGCCTGGGGTTTTTACAAAAAAGTTTCAACACTTCATCAACAAATTGATTTTTCTTCTCGAGGACCAACTTTCTGTGTACATTCAATAAGCATAGTCCGTTGAGACGGGCTTCTGACATGGTTAACCTCAACCATGTTTTTACCCTTCTCAACGAGTTGAATGATCTGTCAATTGTACACGTTGTGCACGGCTGAGCGAGAAGAACGTTTAGCGCAAATATCACCTGGGGCAAAACCCCTTGGTCTCTTGCAGTACATCGATCAAATCCAATTCATTCAATTTTTCTGTAGTACGACCCTTTTTCATCAAAAATGTATGCCATAGCTCAGCCTCAGTTTCAATGAGGGTATCCAGACCATAAGACTTACAAAAGTGGGTCATTCGCTGTTTGAGTTCTTTCTTTGACATTTCCAACATCTTCGATGGATGAAGTACCAATCCCCTTAAAGCTTAAAGCATTATCATCCGAAAATCGGTCTTGTAATGAACTTAGTAGTGAATCCAAATATGGGATGTATAGATATACTTAACTAATTTATTAATTTGCGAAACGAGATAATTACGGAGTAGATAGTATACTACGATAGTATAACTGCCCCAGTTGCCCCACCCCTGCGTACGCCCTTGTATGAAGTAATATATCTACATATCGGTCGAGTATAAAATGGCACCTACTATGAAGCATGGTGGCACCGTGGTACATTCTGGCAGACGGATAATGCTCTGTACTGTGGCAGGTCCAGTTTTCACAAGTTCCAACGTCAAGTAGAACTCGAAATCAACTTCTTGTCGAGTTATAAACATATGAAGTAATAAATCTACACATCGGACGATTATAAAATAGCACCTACTATATGAAGCATGGTGGCACTGGCTATAATGTGTCTATATTCTGTCCAGTTCCGACGTCACGCAGACCCTGATATCAAGTTCATGTCGAGTCATGAACATATGAACAAATATGTACATTTAAGTCAATTATAAAATGGCACCTACTATGAAGAATGGTGGCACCGGGGTGCATTCTGTGAGGCGGATAATGTTCTGTGCTGTGAGGGTCCAGTTGTCCTTCCTCACCGTCAAGTAGACCTCGATTTCAAGTTTATATCGAGTCTTATATATGAATTAATATATTTACATATCGGTCGATCATAAAATGGGACCTACAATGGACATAGTGGCTGAGTGGAACATTCTATGAGGCGGATAGTGCGGTGTGCTGTGAGGGACCAGTTGTCCTTCCTCACCAGTAACGTCAAGTAGACCTCGATATAAAGTTCATATCGAGTCATAGACGTATGAAGTAATATATTTACATATCGATCGATTATAAAACGACTCCTACTATGAAGCATGGTCGCACCGTGGTACATTCTGTCAGGCGGATAATGCTCTGTGCTGGGAGAGGATAGTTGTGACTTCTAGTGGTCCTCAATATCAAGTTCATTTCGACTCATAAACACCTGAACAAAAACGATGTGGATTGAACGCGCATGAGCTAAGTGAATCTAGCTTTAAATGAATAAACTTTTAAAATTGAAGTTCATTTTCCTGACTAATATTAACTTCGATATTTGTGAAAGGAAAACATGATTTTCAGCCCGGTACTGAAACCTTCGCTGTAGGAATGAAGGTGCAGGTTGACTTCTACCCGGTAGTTGAACCGTCGTACGACGGGAGAAGGATGGAAGGTAGGTAAGTGCTTGGAAGAGCGAAGTGAAAAAGCAAGTTTGATTTGATAGAATGATGCTTTGGTTGAGCTGCTCTATGTTTATATAGGGTAAGATGATGCCCCCACTTCACAGAAGTGTGAGTTGGGGTGAGAAGAAATCCTCGTCTGTGGGATGCGGTAAACTGGTCACGATGGGCTGGAGCAGCGCATCCGTTCATGTGATTTATTTTGGAGAATCTATAGAAATTTTTGAATACATAAGTTGGGTCCCGATAAAAAATATCGGTCATTTATAAATATGTACTTATCTGATACATGTACATTGGTGAGTGCACATGGTAGCACATGGTAACAGACGGATAATCTCTGCCCTATGAGTGGGCCATGAAATGGTAACTACTTTGAAGCGTGATGCACCGTGTTACTACGTTGACTTAAGAGTTCCGATATTTACTCAGGTGATCGAAGTGTCTCCATTTTCGGTTTAGCTGATTCAAATGCTCAGATTTTTTTACTCACTGCTCCCACGAATTCTAAGTTCTAATGGGCTAAGATACCTAATTACATATTCAAGCTAATCACCACCAGCCACGAAAGTGGCTTTAATTGTTCAGTGAAACATTCGAACGAAATGGAGAGTCAATAAGAATGGCCCATCGGTCACCTCATGAACGAATTCCTCAATCACACTCATAGGCTGTAGTAGTTAGTACCCACCCAAGACCGTTCACATTGAGAGATCCGTTCCGAAGCGAACGGTTCATGAAAATAACTTGTTTTTCTTTTTTTCCCTTTAAATCGAACTAGACCCTGGGCTTCACTTTGATTCCGATTGTCCGAGAGTTCCATGCTTGATTTTTTTGAATACCAAGAAATCAAGTTCATCGCGATTCCTAACGTAGCGAAAACATGTATAGAGTTTAAAGTCTATTTGTGTACGCCGAAGCGAAAATTACAAAATATATTTATATTAAGTCTGTATTATTATAATCGTCGATTGCAATAGTATTTTCTATAATGAATCATGATTGTATACGTGTGCTACGGTGGCTCTGACCAATTCAAAACATCTGTGTCTTCTATTTACGTATCAGCTTATTCGTATGCTCCGTTTCCACCTCAGCTGAACCGAATGCTCGGTTCTACTTAAAATTTATTCATTCATTTCTTATTCAATAGATTTGATGACTCCCTAAATTTCTAACTCATCTAATGATCTAATTTTGAGGCTTCATTTTTGACTTAGCACACTGTTGTGACTGCGTGTGGATGCGAAATTGAAAATGATTGATTGACTCCTGAAAATCAGTCGACGTTGAGAAAGTGTAATAACATTTGAAATCTGAACCAGTAAAACCCTATATGGACGATTACTCTATTTAGTCGAGAAAAAAAAGATTGCTGAGTTATAAGGCGATTATTACTGTGCTTTCACCAGTTTTCATTCCCAAAGATGTTGACGACATATTTTTTCTCCTTGGTCGATTACAAAGGTAGGTACATTATTGCAAATAATAAACCAAAATCGCCATTAACTATCACGGTTGTATCAGACGATATCATACTATTTGAATTCTTCGTGTCTTCTGGACTAGTGAAGCGTAGGAGTGTGTAATTATTTCACATTAATTTTCAGTTGGGGATAATGTTTAGTAATTGTAGACCAGTGATATGCGTAGAAGGGCCATCTAATACCTAAATAATTAACCGAACATATGTGTAATAATTTGCAGTATTTTTTATTCTCCTTATCACTTCACCATTTTATGTTCCATGACAGAAATTTGAATGTCCGACGATTTCGCAATGATGAACCGCATTACTATATTCCAATTTCTATATTCCGGGTCGAAATGTTGAGCATAATTTGTGTTCAACTTATATGCAATTTGTAAAAACAGCATGCGCCTACTTAAAACAGGAGTGTCTCGTCGCAACACGAAGTGGGGCAGAACTAACACTTTTGTAGTAGACTATCGTTGACTATCTACGCGTTAAACATTTACCTACACCTCTCCACAACTTGCAAGCGTCCTGGCCATCAAACTGCACACATTATTCTGATCTATCAGTCAAATTAATAGGTATATATTTTACTAAAATGATTGATTTAGTATATTTGTAGGTATTCATTTTTGAGATACGAGCTTTCATACCACCAAACTATTCAGATCATGCTGGTATATTAAATATACATTATATTACAAATTTTGTCTCTGGTTGCTAGGTAGGTAAGTAACTGATAGTCAAAGTCAGTAATAAGTCAAGAGTTAGCGCTAGTTGAACCACTTTCTGTGTTGCGGTGAGACTCTTCTACAAATCTATTGAGCTTCTATTCAATATTATAAGGATTTCTAAGAGTCTTGCGAGTGTCTCCACAATGTAGCAAGTAACCATACAATATGTATCAACCAAAATACCTTAGGTACTGGTATTCACTTCAAAACTGTCTCAGGTTACCCCACAGTTTCTATGCGGCGTGCTCACTATAATAATAATTACGATGCTACTTAGGTACCTATATGAAATGTGGAAACAGGATTGCAGGCCAATCATACATAACAGGAATCATCCCGATTAACCGCTTGATGTGGAAGACGGCGCAAACGTTTCCCTCCTTCAAGACAGATCAGCCATGCAGGTTTTGCATACCCTGACAGCTTACGTTCTGACAGTTTAGCATAACTGTTTATAAATACCGCAATTAAATGTCGTCAATTTTTTTGATACGTGTTTCGATAAGCGTAACATTACTTTCATCGTACATGCTCCTGTAAAAGTATAATCTTAAGTAGTAATCCATTTGAATATACAAAACTAATCATCTAGATCACTCAAGTAATCATAATAAAATAAATGCATACAAAATTTCATTTTGACAAACATAGCATAATACATTGCATTTATGATACATAGTTGTTACTCTCTTTTATTCCCACAGCCCTCTCCCATGTTTCATGATCTCAATAACGTCACAATGTTTTCAGTAATACTAGCTTATAGTAATAAAACAAATGGTAAAACTGCTAGAAAGCTGTAAATATTTTTTAGAAAAATAAACAATAATAATTGGTTTACTGCTGACTATTATTTGAAAAAACTTACTTATTTAGAATGAATTTGTGTAGCTTAACGAAAATTCGCTCAAATGTCAATACAATGTGCTAGGAAAAAAGCTAAATAACAGATAACAAAATTTAAGCCCTTGTTCAGAGCGAAAAGATTCGTACAGTGCTCCGAGTTGACTCCTTCGATTCATTAAATTGAGTTCTATCTAAATCGAGCGAAAAATTATTCTACCTCCTTGTTGGTTTTAGTAGTCATTAGTAAGACCACAAGTTGTTTCACGGATCTACACGGCGTGGTCGAGAGTGTGTTTGAAACGTTCTCGCACTTGTTTTTTCCAAGACGACTGATTACGTCTAGTCGGCGGGATGAAATTTATTTTCTGTTTGCGTGCTGGCTTCAGCCTCAAGAAGTGATGGGACTTGGATGTTTTCATTGTACCGGGGGCGTTGTCGGAGTCCGCTATGCGCTTGTGGCCACATGGCCGTTGGTTTTCTGTTGTTTGTTTACTGAGAGGCTACCGGAGCGGGACGTATCTCTCTTCTACTGAAAGGTGCTACGACACTATTTTCGTTAGTCTTAACCTCTTCAATCCAGGGGGTCATCAACCCTCGGGATCGCCGAGGTGGGAATGAATTTATTCTGAATAAATTTAGAAGGTGGAGTGTTCCTCCTGTTTGCCAAGCTTAATCCCTGAAATATACCTACCTTAGTTTTTTAAATGGAATGAGTTTCCTCGCCAACCAAGAAATAGTAATAGGAACAAAATAGTGCACAATGATTATTTATTTGCACCAATAAATAAATTAGTGTGATGTTCTCGATTAGTAAGATAGATCTACAGTACATGTACTAAAATATAAAATGATAATTTGATCGATTCCAAAGTTCACTTCAAAACAATGTAAACTCTCTATAAAATAATATTTTTCATAATAAATGTCCTCAAATTACATCAAAATTAAAGTAGCACGGTACACCTATCTTTATTCCACAACCCGAAAATTTAACCGAAATCAAAGAAACGTTTTAAGAGTTATGTTTGTCACAAGTATCTTATACCTAATTTAAATTAATAAAATCGTAAGCATGTCCGTCTGTACGTTGATAAGAATCATGGAATTTTGCGTTTCTTTTCCGTTACTTTGTAAACGATTGGTACCATTTTCTCAATTTTTCTCTGCTTGTCTGTCCGAATGTTTGTCCGCTTTTCACGGTTACAGGTGTCATTGGACTACTGATATGAGTGGAGGGAAATATCTGTATCAGTCAAACTCAAATTATAGGCTATTTGAAGTTTTCAAAATTTGAGCCAGAGGGGGTGTTTTATGGGAGGAGGAGGGGGTGAAATGAGGTATCTTGGACACCATTTAACGAACTGGGGATCTGGCTGGGCGAATATGTTCGGATTATTCTAACTTGAATCACAGGCTACTTGAAAATTTTAAAATCTGCCCCATAGGGGGTGTTTTAGGGGTGGAGGGGGGATGGGATATGTTTATCATTACTGAATAAACTGGGGATTTGATTGTCGAATATGTTTGTATTACTGTCAATTCAAGTCAAAGACTACTTTTTAAAAATTTTCAAATCCGACCCACAGTTGAGGGGGAGGGGGTGAGGGAGTTGAAGCGTTTCGAACGTCACTGAACCAACTGGGGGAGTTGTCGAATATGTTTGGATAACACTTGAAAACCATAGCCTACTTAGAAGTTGTCAATTCCGACCCATAGGGGTGTTTTTGGGGGAGGGGTTCAGAAAGGGGCATCTTTGACATCACTGAACACACTAGGGATCTGATTGGACGAATATGTTTAGAGTACGTTAACCTCGATCACAGGCTATTAAAATGTTTTCTAGCATCAGCCATAGGGAGTTGTTTGTGGTAAGGAAAAAAAAGGAGGGGAGGAGGGGGTGATTAAATGGAATAATTTGATTATCACCGAAAGAACTGGTGATCTGATGTTCAGACGAATGAAATTGGATTTATCTGAACGTTCTTTTGGGTTACCTTTCAAGAGTATTTGTAATCGGAAATTTGGGGGGTGTTTGTGGAGAGGGATTGGGGGTTGATCTCAGTAGTTTGGTCCTAATAGGTAATTTATAAGTAAGTACTTTTAAGTAAGGACTTTTTTGAATCAGATCCATAGGGGTGTCCCAAAATGTGATGGGTGAGATGTGGGGGCTTGCGTATATTCAAGTCAACCTGTACAACGCACGGGTGTACCAGCTATTTCTCGAATATAACCCGATAGCAATGACATTTATGGGTACCATTTCGAACCCAACCCACAGTTCTTCGAGATTTCTAGCGAAATATAACTAAGTATAATTTTTAATTTATTATCAATCACATAAGGATTTTTAATTATATTTACGAAAGGGAAACAGCATTGAAAAAGGAACAATGGGTCTATATAAAACAGTAGTTCTTAACTTATGGTCCGCAAGGTACCCAGAAGTGGTACTTGAGACTTTTCGAATAAGTTGATACGAGTACACTACGTAAAAATTAAGTAGGTGAGTGGGAAAAAACGAGTAAGTTCGAACCCACCTATTTGCGATTTGTTTCTCGGCAGAGGTGTCATACGTCCGATAGTGAAATATTAATACCTACATGTTTGGAATCGTTGGCTAATGACAACCCAAAAAATGGTGCGTTATCCATTTAGTATCCAAGTGATGTCATACCTACTTGACGGTGCAATAATAACTGAAGGGATCTTAAAACGACAGGAACTGTCAAACAGAAAAGTAATAAAAAAGGACTTCTCTTTGGACAAAAATGAAGAAATTCTACAAACGTCTTCTATCAAACTACAATACTCATGGCCGCAGTATAGGAGTATTGGTCCCACGTAAATAATTTATGACCTGCATATAGTTGAGCAGATTTATTGGAAAAATAGTGGTTGTACGTGAGCACTAAAAAAAAAACCTTGAAGTGATTTACGTTAGAGCATGGGCAGGTTAGAGTAATGTTCTGAGAAAAGACCTCAGTTACATGATTTTCCTCAGTACACCGTCGAAGCTATATAAAGAAGGTTGTACTATCGCTAGACTGCTGTAGTAATTTCGTAAACCGTCGATTTTGAGCTATATAAATAAGAGCGTACTATCACGAGTTCAAACTGCTGTTCTTACGATCAATCATCGAGATTAAGAAGGAAACACAAAGCTTCCCTACCTTCGGTAGTGAGCAAGCAAACGATAATCATCAGTAACGCTTGCATACTAGTCTGCAACACATTGGGACATTTCATGTCTTTAGTTGCAGACTCGTCTATTAAAATGATTACCTATTAAATGATTTAACCACCTCTTCACAAATCAAACCGTTCTCGCAATATTCGGATCACCTGCTATGAATCAAATCATCGAAACACCAGCTCAATGAAATCATCAGAAATTAACAAGCGGTTGCAATCATGTTCACAATATCAATAATTGAGAATGATCACCTGTGTGTAAACAATTATTCATATATAACCATGCTCATATCTCAGCTTGTTGGCCACGCACTTCGCAGTAGTTAACATAATATGGTTGGATAAATCGAGAGCTTTCGAACGAATGGTCAACGAATTTTGTGGGATGAAAAACGACGAAGTACCATTTCCCTGGCAACGACTCGGTTGTAAGCGGAAATCATCAGAACATTGAGCATATTTCGTTACGTAACGTAACGTGACATAACGAAAATTTGGTTGTGTGCCATAGCAAAGACATGAAATGTCAAAAACTGAAGTTAAAGAAGAACGTTATCTAATTCCATGAATAAATTGTTACGATGTTAGATCGATTTCGACGGTTAAGTCATCATCAGCAACAAACAATAACTATTGTTCGGGTGAGTTTGTATCATAGAAGTGTACTCTTATCACCCTAATTCCTTCTGAAGGGGTTGAAGGGGCTCTTTGAGATGGATGCTCGTCTTTGGTTGGTCTTAGCAGCTTTGATGTCTACTTAAAGTCTGAACAAATATGATTCGATTTTTTTAAACCCGTAATCTTGAGTACTTAAGTTAATGCAAGGACATTCTGTTTTGACCTCGATTTGAGATGCGCAAGTTGACTTTGATGGTAATTATTGAGAATATGTTAACGGTATAAATCAGTCGGTAGGTTAGTCTTTCCGACATCCTAAAAAAATGCGCTACGCAGCCACAAAAGATTCATGTTCTCCTATAGAAGTCTTCTGTTCAACATAAAGAAGGCATCGACGTGATTTGCGATGACTTATTAATGATGACAAACGTCTTCATTCACCGCCCGCGGCACACCGCAAAAAAAGTCATCCTCCACGCCTTCGCCGCGTTTTTAACGCTCGTTCCGCATCCGCCAAGATTAATAATCACGTAAAGAAGTCCACCGCGGAGCCATAAAGTTGTCGATAGCTCCGCTTCGCATGGGCATGTGGGTGTAGCACCATTAACTATCCTCCTGAGGTGATGAATACTGGCAGTATCGGTAATTTGCTCTCTATTACACAAGCCAAAAAGCCATTCTCGGGTCGGACGTCCCATTTGTCCGGGTGGGCTCCTTTGGTTCGTTTGTTAGGTAACTTGACGCTATCAATCTTCACTTTGAGACCGAATGATGTGTCAGCGAGGAGTATATGGATTGGAGTCGGGTTGATGAGGGAAGGGAATGTATCTGCTTCGACAATCGTCTGTCTCAGTTACAGTGTATTAGAGATATAGCCCAATCAGTTCGATTTGTTCTTCTTTTTCATAATTTATCGGACGAAGTGGCTGTACCCCCCTAGGGAGTATTTGTAATGGCAATTGCTTTACGACTATTCAATTACCAAGCCTAGGGTGGAGGGACCAGTGATTGACATCTAAAGAAGAAGTTTGAATAAATAAGGCATTTAAAAGTGTTGTACGGGCTTGATCCTGTAGGAGCCTAACCCTTGAAGGTTACTCAACAGAACCTCGTGTTGTAATTTCTTTGGTGCTGTTTATTGTGATTCTGCTAAGGAGGTAAGCGTTTTATTTTGCTTCACCATGCCCTCCAAATTTTCAAATTAAATTTTTTCATTAGTTTTTTTCATAAGTTTTTTGTGTAGATTGCATTTATGCTATCATTTGTTGTAAATAATCAAATATAACATGTGAAATGCAAATGTCAATTACTAGTTCTCAAACTGATGCTCCCCTCAGTGATTGACAGTGCTGTCAATATGGATGTATCTATTCGTTCTTGTCATTCGTTCTTTATTTTTTCATATTTATATTTAAATACATTACAACTCACAAGCTGCTATTTTTCCATTAAAATCGTATCGTGCCTATAGTATCAAGAAAACATTGTACCTATTTTCTGATGAAACATCCGATGATATTTTCAACTTTGTCTTTATGAATACTCATATTAATTTTATATTTAGATTAATAAAACTAAGTTCAAATGCTCAATTTATTTGTAAAATGTTTAAATAAAAGTTTTGTTGATACAAGGAATAATTTATTGCAGAAGAACTGCTGTGTCAATCATAGGGTGTCAATCACAGGTACAACAAAAAATGTGGCTGTAAAATACTGGGTCAAAAAATTGATTTCAAAAAATGAATTTATGATGTTTTGTGGCATGAATTAGTGATTTTTTCAATACCGAGCAGCAATAGATGTAAGCTTCAAGTTTGAACAAACGAAAAAACATAACTTAGTTGCTTGTCAAAGTAAAAATGCCTCTTAAGGTGTCAAACACTGGCCCCACCACCCTAATTTACTCTGTTCAGGAATATCTTCAAACCGGGACAGTGTAGACATTGTGCGATCTGGTAAAGGTTTTGTAAGTTAATCTTCTATCTAGCATGGACATCCATGCACATTGGGGAGTAATTTTTATTTGAATTACATATACACAAAACTATCTCATTCACTGCTTAATTACATGACTATTGTTGTAGTAACTTTGTGCTTGTATTGGAATCTGTATGTAAGCTACAGTAGAAAATTCCAGACAAGTTCATATAACCCCAGCATTTTAGTATTATTACCGGTGATGTGAAACTGTACTGAAAATGATCTGCAAAATTGTCTACTTAGTGGAGCAGATCGGGTTCATATAATCTACCCATATATATCTATAATACCTTCAGATTCAATTTGATTTAAAGTACCGATTAATTTGAGCTTTTTTAAAGAATTATTTATCTAAGAAAAATGAATAGATTGCTGTAGTGTAGTCAAGACTAACAAGCGCTTCCTTATCATGCCATGAATCGAGGAAGAATCCTCTACACTATTTGGCGATCTGAAGATCAAAATATACCAACATATCATTTTACAGTAATAAAATACAAAAAGAAGATGTTTCAAGATGCTTAGCTTTCAAAAATTGAATTGAAAAAATCCGCCGCGCCGCCGTTTTACACTTTTCTTCAAAACTACCGGACCAAAGTTTATGAAATTTGGCTGAAAAATCATAAAGCAGACAAGGATGTGCCTGTAATTTTAGCATTATACTTCCAATTAACCCCAAGGAGTGAAAACCAAGGTTTGAAATATTGAAAAATATATGTCTCGAAAACTTCCGAAATAAAAGGTTACTCGAGGGAAAATAAAAAGGTTTTTGAATTATCGTTCAATTTTGATCGAACATATTCAATGAATGGATGAGACAATTTAGAGCAACGAACTACCGACCTTCGCGCTCAAGAAGGGAAAACCCGTCAATACGAATGTGAATCGCAAGGCGACTTTGCCATGCAGGCTGATTCTACTCGATCTTATTCGGTTTTTTAGTAAAAGTTGAAACTCCTTACACACACGTGTGATACACACTAACTTACAGATACAGAGACCAGTGGTTTCTACAGATGAGCTATGCAATATAGAAATAATAAAACTATGTGTTTTCTTGCTTGTTTTTTGTTTTTTATTTGTTATTTGCTGCACGTTTTAACTTAACACATAATCTACTGCGTAGAGTTTTAACTTTATTTGAATAATTTACATTATTTGTACCTATGACTTGTTTAAACATGTACCGATAAATAATTGTTACATGAGACAGTATAACTCTACACAACCCACTCAATTTGAAAAATACGGGTTCCTGTAATCTGCTTTATTTTATTTTTTATTTATTTCATTATATTATTTTTTATTTTATTTTTGCTTCCGAATCTACCTATGCACGTAGCGGAAACATTGCTTTCACCTTCGGAAGACGAAAAAAAATTTTTTTGCACCCGATATCAAAATTTCTACTAGCATTTTACGTTTTAGACATCCTTGCAACACACATGAATTCTACAGTGTCAATTTGATTTTTATGCAATTTTCTGGGGATGTGATGGTTAGACTAGGGTTTATCATCTATAAATTTCATCCATCACTTAGAAATTGATAATTTTCACTGGGCAGGGCCAACAGTGAAATCCATCAAGCGTCGTTTTCTTATATGGCCTATTCATCCGATCTCGCTGTTTGAAGTGCAGTTCGGTAATGACGATGTGATAACTCCATATGAGTTTCATTGCGATCGTATCAAGGTACACCTGAGGCAAACGCTGCGAGACTGTCTATACTAGGCGTTCTTACCTTATTTCAATCATAATTTCCGGATTGAATGTTTCATACTTCAAAATGATTTTAAATTTCAATACGTAATGTAACGGATACGAGGAAGATATGTGATATACCCAACTTGGCAGGCGTGTTTTGTTATGAAATACCCTCAGCAACATATTTTATGTGAATAAACTCTAGTTACCTTATTATCTCTTCAGAGCTTTTTGAGCATAGGCTGTGATCAGTATCATAAAACTAGATTTTTAGTGAGCAGCTAACCAGTTTTTGGTTTACAGATGGAGGAAAAAGATCCGTTGAAGGAATTCAATCATCCAGTGTTGCTGTCTCCCTCTACATCTGAGTTTCTAAATTAGCCGTGTTTCCCTAAAACCAGTGGTTTCCTTCATCCACATCCTCGATTTCTGCTTCGTTCTGACTATTCTCTCTTGAAGATTATAGCGGGAGAAAAAGTCATGCATATAAAGAAGCAAATGAAATAGCTAAGTCACAGCTTTTTGGTCCAAACGAAGAAAAACTTCGCCAGTCCGTTAACCAACCTTTTGGTCGTTCTTTCATTGTGGACTTTAATCCTGAGTTATTTCGCCATAAAAACGGCCCCTTGTAAAACACCTACTCGCGGGAGATTGTTAGCTAGGGACAATTTGCATGTCATTAGGTGCACTATCCACGGCTCTCTCGGCGGAATGCTCCCTGAAATTTATGGAGTCGCATTATTTTGTCGAGGTTTTTTAATACCCTCAAAGCCGGCGACAGAAAGGACAGCAAACGAAACGCTCTCATATATTTAGTTTTAGCCTTCATATTGTAGTATGTAGGTATAACGTCGGTGTTAATGATAATAGTTCTGTGGAAGATGTCGATTGTGTGACTGTACGATGATCATCAATGTAGACGTAGTTTACCTGCTTGAAATGTTCATCAGTATAACGTAACTGTGGGCATAGGATTTGATCGTTCATTAGAACCAAAACGCGAAGGTAGTTCGAAAGTAAGAGTATTGGTGCTCTCATGAATCAGAGAAATTCGTTACTCATAAATTGGCTGCTCTGCGTTGTGGGATGCTCTCCCAGAGAGATTCAGACGATATTTAATTCTACAACACAAAAACTTCGGTTCTGTTGAGCATTTCAAAGAAATATGAAAGTTCCGCCAAAATTCAACTTCTCTACATTTTTTTTCTTTTTTTTCGTGGATCATATCCGTTTATGGCAAATGTGTAGAGAACTAAACTAACGTACGCAAATGGTGCCGTGAATTCAAGGAAGATTGTCTGTTCTCGATGATCAAATGGATCATATATTTTGACTGATGAATTGGTGCTGGAAATTGAAGAAACCGTGAATAGAGATCGCACTTTGACGTTGGATGAAATTTCCACGATGCTTCCCCACCTTAACGATATCATCAGAAATACTGGGATTTCGAAAACTGTGGGTGGTCGGTACCGAAAAGCGGTTACTTTAATTTTCTGCATCAATTCATCTGTCAAAATTGATGGTATTCCACTCCTTTGATCATCATGAACAAACGTTCTTCCATCTCCAAGTTCACAGAACCTGCCACTTTTAAACACTTGTTCGGTTCATCGTATATCTTCACCATTAACGGTTTTAAGTAAAAAATGAAAATAAATAAATTATATATATATATATATATATATATATATATATATATAAATATATATATATATACACATAATTTTGAGATGTTACAGATGGTCGGAAACTATAGGAAACAAATAAATATAACTTACAAAATTGAGGATATTTCGCCGTATCGGCGTCATCAGTTTTAGTCTAGACTTAGTCTCAATTTTGAAAGTTATATTTATTTGTTTCCTATACTTTCCGACCATCTGTAACACCTCAAAATAATATTACACGCTAGTGTTTTCATCCTTCACCAAAACTATGTATATATCAGGGAGGATATGTATTCGTGCGGGAGATTAATTTTTTTTTTTTTTTCTAATTCTCCAAAATCAAAATCTTCGCCTGATTTTTCCGTTTCACAGCTTAAATTAAAAAATTAATCTCCCTCATAATTTTAATCTCCTGTGTTTAAAACACAGTGATTTGTTTCTGTTTGACCTTATTAAAACACGGTGGAATTGGACATAAGGTTTTACTGTTTGTATACGTTTTCAGTTTTATAGTTCAACTTTGAAAATATAGCAACATTTGCCGACTAAAATATGATTGATACACAATAATGACAATGATTTAGGATATTGTTCAGTTCCTGGATCAGGCAGGAATTTAAATTCCATTGACTATCTTAAGGGCTTATAGGCACATCTTATACCTGCTACTCATGTATTCGAAGCTCATAAATTCGTTCTTGCCTTTCTTTATCGTAGCAATCCAAGAAAGAAGGTCTTGATTGATGGCTTCTACTGTAACAAGGAGAAGATTTCTCTTTGAATGCCTACCTTTCCCCAATGTTGGTACAGAAAAAGAGGTGTGGAAGTGTGTGTTTTAGTTAACGTCAGAGTGAGATAATTATAGTGTTTATCACCGCATTAGTAGGTATGGATGAGAATGTTCTAATGTTCCTCTGCCAAGTATGTGCTAACGACATGAGCTTGTTTAGAATCTCTAAAGACGCGTCCGAGTGGTAACCCCGATCCTTCTTTCATTTTTAAGGTAAGCTCGAGATGCCAGTTTCTTCGGCCTTTTGTCCTTTCTTATACCGGCAATTGTTTGAGAGGATCTCCAACCTGTAAAATGCCTGATGAAGGGGAAGGAGGATGCAGGAAAAACCAAATGCGTTTACAATGATCCAGGAATAAACGAGTCCTTACATTAACAAGAGATCGTAACACTGGAAGCCTTCTTAATGGTTCACCCTCTTCTTCTTCGTTCATCGTCTTCTTCTTCTTCGCCTTTGGCGGGGAAAAGGCGCCGAGTCACGGAAGGGCCGAGCCTACATGACGAATCACCGCCCGCGGTCTTGCTGGGATAGCTGCTATAAAGGCCGCCGTACTTGTCAATGCCGTGAGATCAACGTTTCAAACTTAACAACTTTTCAGGTTCTTCGAGTAATAACCATTGTCCAGAACAAAGACGGTAGCTCTATTGTAATTTTATGGCGACACGAGAGTTTTGATGAAGCAGCTCTCTTATAGCTCAGCAGCGAAATGGTTCAGTGTTTGCATCAAGTTGATCTTGTCATTAAAGTTTTATGTGAAACAAGAGGTATGAGAAGCAATGAAGTGTAATTATTCAGTAGAAGTAATAGTACCTAAGTACTTACCTACTTCATTCTGTGTATGTTTACCTGAGCCCAACACCCTAACACATAATTCTTCCATTACATAATTGTATCTGTGACGTGAATCACTCCGTAAAATTCATTTCATGTTCCATTCTCTTTGCTTCGTCATTGTTCAAATATCCCATTATTCAAGACAAGGTTGCTGTAACTATCTTGGCTGGTCTAAGAGAACTAGAAGTTCAACTCAGTAAGTTACATATCGGAACTGTCACAAATTTTCACTGCTATCAGTGCAGAAGCCCTATATCATTTCCAGCTGGTAAAAGTGCCATTTGACAGTATGGCAAATGGAATTTTCAATATACGGGAATTGAGAGTTCTCGTATTATTCACAATTGAATCCATCTTCATATGGGCTACTATGAAGCTCTACTATTGTGCTTTCTCGTGAACTTCTGGCGCGCCTGAAGAACACCTTGATGTTCAGACTCGGATGGAATTATCACAGCTCGAAATCACTTTCCGCCCTCAAAGCGAAGGGGAGATCTGGTAGTGGGGCTTTTAAACCGCGTTTTGATGTTCATCCACCCTCGACGGCAATGAGATGGATGGGAGCCCGCATGACGCAGCGCTTCCGTCGCTGGAAAGGAGTTAGCGAGCCTTCTGAGGTAGTTGACGAACGTGTCCCCGCATACGTTTATTTATTAGAACTGTCATGATCAGTTGAGAATGAGAGAAATTAAGCTTCACACTACTTTCCCCTAAAAGAATTTAACTTTAGCGTTCAGTGCCGGTGTTTTCTACTTCCGGGAGTTCAAATATTTTCCATAAGTGTATATAAGATATACGAGTGGTATCCGAGGATCAGCTTTTTAAAACCTATTATTGCAATTTTTTCTTTTTGATTTAAAAAACTCCTCTCAAAGGCTAAAAAACTAAGTTAAAATAGTGGAGATAACGACCAGGTTTATCCAACATCAGCCCTTGAGATCAGGGAAGTTAAGAAGAGTTAAGAAGTTAAAGAAGTTGATAGATGTATTAATGATACATTATTATTATTATGATGCATTATTAATGATTACTCATTTCCTAGTGATTTGGTAGGTTTTAACTTCATCAAGAGCTTCAGGGCTTTCCGAAGCCCCGAGGTAGAATCAATAAACCCATCTCGCGACTAAATCCGTCAAAGTCACCCCATAGATATCGCGGCAAATGGGAAAAAAGAGTCTCATCTTTGTTCTTGATGAGATGTGACGATGCATTTTATGTGAAGGATCGGCACTCACCTATAACGTTTGTGTAGCGAGGGTCATCCACATCGATGTCAGTAGATATATATATATATAAGAGCCGATGGGGTCTCCCCCAGTTTTATTCTCGAGTGTCTATATCGTTCGGTGTCTGAATCATCACAGTCACCCGGAGGCCGTATCACCGGCCGTTCGTTTTCTGTGACACTTGTAACGACCCTCGAGGCGATGTAACCAGTGGAGATGACAATAGTCCCTCTGTTGGAATATGACAATCGACGCCTTATAGGGCGTTTTTATGGGTGGAGGTTGATGACTTGCGAATTGGAACTGATAAATAATGTCCGCTCATCCATCTTAAGTGCTTTATTTCATGTACGAATCCCCAAATGTATTGTCTTCACACAATCCCTACCACCACGAAAATAACCTCCGCGAGACGCATACTTTCCAAACGTTTGTAACGTTATAGAGCAAAAATATCCTAATTTCTAGGATCACGATATGTAGTATGTACTCGACAGTGAACTCAACGCTTCTGTAATTTATTTGTTCGTGGATGTACGCTTTGTAGTTTCTGCTCAATACCGAACAAATGACGGAATAATAATATGAGTTGTAATTTCATGTTCACATGATGTTTACTGGTAGTTCGACTGCGTCACTTATATATACCCCCTAATCCTTTTCATGACCTCATCTAAATTGTAGAAATTTAAAATGAAAAGAACTTCTTAGAACTAGATAATAATAATCATGTTTAAAATTCATAAATACACTTTATAACTGTATATACACTGTATAAATACACTGTATAAACACTTTAAATACACTGTAAAAACAGTCCAAGTAATTAAAATCAATGCTTGAACTCCACAACTGACGAACATTGCAAGAAACTCCGAAAATTGTTGATCAATAATTTTAACATGGATACGTTTTGGGATGGGGGTCAGTCAGGAATTCGCGACATCGACTTAAAAATGAATTGATTTTCCATAATATTTCTAATGATTTCCGCTTAAAACGTAGATTTTCCTAGGGAAATGTAACTCCGTCAGTTTTTATCCAACTGAAATGGTTCACCACTCGTCGGGAATATCTCAATTTAAGCTAAAATCTTACGGTGCCTTTTAAACAGTTCAGAAAATGAAAGTAACTCAGCTACTCGCAAGCTCATTGATGTACTGTAAACGAGTTATACCTAATAACGTGACTTGCTAGTAACCAGGCTGGCTTATTTACTAGGTAGGTACGTGTTTAAAAAATGAAAGCAGATGCCTTCATATATCCAAGAATCTTTCCTGGTCAGCTGAGTGAGCTAAATTCTCTCCTGTTCACCCTAGGGAGTTGACATTTGATAACGACACTCTCTGGGGCATTACGAGATAATTGGAATGGTGGAATCTATCCTGAACTCTATCCTGAATAGCTGAATGAGCTAAATTCTTTCCTGTTCCCTCAAAGAAGTTGAAATTTGATAGGGAGACTCTCTGTGACATTATGAGACGATAAATGATGGGCAATAATGACAACACGTGGTCAGACACTGCTTCTAGTTGCGGTGTACCTACATGACACCGGGTACTCCATTACGAGATGTGAATCAGTTTTTCACCATCAACTTCATTGTCTACACTTCTAAATTAAAAGGAATATTTGACTCTTTAGACAACCTCTACCTCTACATCACACCCTTCATTTTGAGCGGAGACTTGAATTCGGATTTGGCGAGAACAATGATCCACAAATCAGTAGGACTAGAAATGAGAAATGCATCGATGCTGTCTTCAGTCGATATGTTCCTAATTCGGATTCTCGACACTACGGGCGGAATTCATAGACAAAGCCTGAGTGTGTGTGTTCACTCGCACTCACCTAAATGGAGGGTCACTCTCCACTCACCAGTTCCAATTCATAGTTGAGTGGGGTGGTTCACTCAACAGTTAGGGGCACACTCAGATTACATGAGTTTAACAGTGCACACAGGGGACACTCAACGCTTTTTCAACATAAGTTGGCAGAACTGACAGTATGTTGTAGGGGAAGTTTCCCTGGTTTGAGGGAAAAAGGACAGGAAAATTCCCTCTCACATTCCGCACTGATCAATAACAGTTCTCAAAGGTTACTTTTTTCTTTTGTGTTTTTGCTTTTTATGCTATTATCCTTGTTCCTTGGGGAGACAGGACATAAGCCTTATCAGACAAAAACCAAAGTTATTGGTCCTCCCACCTGGATCGGGGCAGCCATAAGTTGAATTGATTCCTTGATGCTTGTTTGGAAGTGCTGATAATTTGTGTTTATTATCTATTGATTTGTAGTATTGAATTGCATAATTATGTATAGAGTTGTGACGAAAAAGAAGCGAGAAAATGAGAAAACAATGATTCGCCAGTTAGTTTTGAAGAACATATATATGTAGTTGAAAATAAAAAGAGTTATGGTATAATGAGACTGTTGGACAAAAAGAAGACGTGAGGTTTTGGGTGAGTTTATAGCAATCACATTTTCTTGGAATTCTCATTGATTGTACATCCTGATGAATGGAAGGTCCTCTTCCACCAACTCATTCTACAAACCAAAATGAATCGGAAAACCATGCACTACAAACTTGATATGTCGGGATCGCATAAAATCAACGAGCGACCAGCACTTTCAGCTGTGGTGGTTATAAATCCTTTCCATTTATTTTAGGCTCCTTCAGGTTCGTAGTTGTCCATGACTATCTCTTTCCCGAATAGGAATAGTTTGCGGAATATTTCGTTGTTGATTGTATAACATTCAATTGGCATCTGTTGGTCACATCAAACATGTACTTAACTAATGTTTAGGAACAGCCTACCTACTCTTATGTGTGCGTACTCTTATGAAGTTTTTGAATAAACTCCGAACCAAATAAACGTTGTATGTTTTACTATATTACCACTTCCTATACCTACGTGAAAGTAATAATAAAGTTATCAGTTGACGCACTTAAGTGACCTCCTGCCGTCACTCAGGATTTTACACCGTTGAGCTGAGGGTGAAACTCACCTCAACGCCATTTTTTGTTTATGAATCCCGTTGAGTGTGCATTTGGATTGCCCACTCAGTGCACCCTCAGGGTCGCCCTCAAATCACGTCTATGAATCGCACAGGGTGCATGAATTCCCTTATCGATACACTTAGGGGCCCACTCAGACTCAATTTCCGTCTATGAATTCCACCCCTCGTACTTCAGTCATTATCGACCTTTATTGACAACTCCTGTTAATTCTGCTTAGTTCAATAATATCACGTACGCCCTATTGCTTATTGCGGTTAAACTAACGTGAGTTGTTGTTTATATTTATTTTGATTTGACATAAATATGGAGTCATTTGCGAGTTGACTAGGTAAACTATAATTACATGGTAACCATGTTGAATAGGAGAAGAATGTGGGGGACGCTCGACCAAGAGGATACTGTATCGGTGGACTACCTAGTAAAAGGAATCAGCCTGTTGTAGGATGGGGATTGGCTCCAGTCTTATAGGCTGGAGAACAGGGGAACAATAAGTCACGGTGGAGGAACAGACCCCTCCAAGGACCTTGTATAAATCGATAAAAATGTTGAATAGTAGAGATAGAGCCCAAAATCATGGTTATCATCCATGGCGTCTAATTCATATGGCTGCAGACTTTTCACTTATTCCGAAACTAGGAAAAAGTTCCAGTCATGCAGCATGATCGTATGAGCGAATTTTCGTAAATTATCGTATTGTATAATGTTAAATTGTTTTGAAATTTGAGCTTTTTGAGTGCAAGGAAATCGTTAACTATTAATTTTATGGTAAAAAATGTATTCTAAATAATAATCTCCTATTCAAAAGAGGTTTTGAATTTTTAGCTTTTATTGCAGTTTCTATTGATTTTTGGTTTATTATTTCCAATAATAAGCCTATGTGATCGTGTAGCAAAAAATCTTTATAACCCCCCCCTCAAACTTTGTCACTTTACGTTTCAAGGTGCGTAGAATCCAAATTTGAAATGTCCGTCCGCCGTCCGCCGTTCGCCGTCCGGGCCATAAAAGGCCTAAGAATTGACTTAAAAAACCCGTTCTTTCGCACATAGACTCCATTTGGGGTCTAGTTGGTCCTAACGTTTAACCATCCCGATCGCTTTACTCGCATAGATGCTATGGGCCAAAAACGGGCGAAAAAGTGTGTTTTTCTACGCGCGCACGCCTGGCACGCTTGGCAGGGGGTCACGGTGGGTGGTGAGGGGGGGTGAGCGGGCGGTGGAGTGGGAGGAGGCGCCGGCGCCGCGGCACCTTGTGGTGGGTACGGCGCCGGCGTTCCTTCGAGGCATGAATATATGTTTTTTTCAAGGTCATATTTGTGTGTTAATACCAAAGCTTTTCCTACGCATATTTAATAACATATCCTCTCGACTTTTCGTACGTGCTTAGATAATGATATTATTAAGGCAATAACTATTTGAATAGATTGGAGCTCAAATCGAGAAATATAAACATGCGTATATAATTATAGAAGTATAGGTTGTGGCAACTCGAAATAGGATACGCCGAGGAGTCTGGACGGGCCTTATGACGTACGCTAGCCAACTAAAACTATGATCATACTCAATTGAAAAAATAATAAACCTTTGTGAAATAATTTGCAGCGTTTTTAGCATATTTTGATGAAATTTAAGTGTATTTTTCTGCATAATTTTGTACGTAAATTTTTGAAAGCTCTATTTTATAGCTAACTAGCCGCTCCGGCTCGCTACGCTCGCCTCCACGTCCAGCCGGGGGACAAGCCCCCCGGACCCCCCATTCAATTGCTCGCTTCGCTCGCAAAGTGTGGCATGTAGGGAATATTGCTCGCTTCGCTCGCAAAGTTTGGCATGTAGGGAATGTTGCTCGCTTCGCTCGCAAACGATAGATCCCTAAGGGTAGGTTTAACTTCTGTAAGGGATGCTGCTCGCTTCGCTCGCTTGCGGAAGTTATACTGCCCACCCAACTTGGCAGACGTTTTTTTCTGTTGGAAATTCTTACAAACAAATTAAATCTTATGAAACTACGTGGAACCACAAAAAGTTTATTCGGGGATGTTGCTCGCTTCGCTCGCAAGGTATTGCTGTATATTTGTAGGAAAAAATCCGAATTTATTCTGTTGACATGGCTCTCGCTTCGCTCGCAAGGTATACCTGTATACCCTTCAAGATGTAAGTGCGTGTACCTGCTCGCAACCCGTTTTCGTCAGGTGCAAGCCCCGCCTCATCAAACCCCTGTAGGGGATGCTGCTCGCTTCGCTCGCTTGAGGAAGTTATACTGCCCACCCAACATGTAGGGGATGTTGCTCGCATCGCTCGCAAACGGTAGGTCTCTAAGGGTAGGTTTAACTTCTGTAGGGGATGCTGCTCGCTTCGCTCGTTTGAGGAAGTTATACTGCCCACCCAACTTGGCAGACGTTTTTTTCTGTTGGAAATTCTTACAAACAAATTAAATCTTATAAAACTATGTGGAACCACGAAAAGTTTATTAGTGGATGTTGCTCGCTTCGCTCGCAAGGTATACCTGTATATGTGTAGGACAAAGTCCGTATTTATTCTGTTGAAATGGCTCTCGCTTCGCTCGCAAGGTAGTTACCTATGTATACCTGCTCGCCTCGCAAGGTATTGCGTAGAAGTGCAAATGGGAACCCCCCTGTGAGGCTATGTACACATGGTAGCGTCGCACCGCACGGTTTGAGACGCGCGTCCGACCGCGCGGTGCGATATACAATGGAGCTAATGGCAGCGTCCACATGCACCACTCACTCAAATCTGGACGCGCCGCGCACTGCGCCGCCCAGACTTTCAACCTGAACCGCGCGGCGACAGCGCAGTTCCCAGTACACTACAGTCAGTTGGACTAAACTGGAGGTGGACGCCGCGTATAAAACGCTCGCATGTGTACAACTGCAGAATTTTGGACGCGCGTCGCACCGCGCGGTGCGACGCTACCATGTGTACATAGCCTAAGCAGCGTTGTGAAACGGGCGGCCCGGGTCGATTAATTTCTCATATTAAACGGTTCCCCTCGCTTCCGCTCGTGATTTGACCGACTGCCCGTCACTTTTTTCGATATCCGATTTCGGATTCAGATTCGGCGGACCCAAAGCTGTATTTCGCCCGCGAAAACCGTTCCGAAAAACGTACCTTTATGGGGTATATTTTAATCGGAAAAAACCAAGTTTTTCGGCGGACTTTTCGAGAAAACGGGTCCGTACTCTCGCATTTTTTTGACGCATTTCCCGATACTTTTTTCGCGATCCGATCGCGCCGTCGTCTTCCTCGTAGGAAAACCTACGAAACCCGTATTTTTCCGGAATTGTCAACGGCCGTTTAGAGGGGTAGGGGAAGCGGGGAAGTCCAAAAGCGCACATTAATTATTACTTCGACCCCCCTCCCGCCCTACGGCCCATGGTTCGGGTGGGATTAGACAATTTTAAATTCGCTAGTTCCACCTTTCGGAAAATCTCAAGAAGATCCCCCCACTCGTACACTCCCCCCACTCAGCCGTTTGGCCGTGCATAGACACGACAGACAGACAAACAAACAGACAAACAGACAGACGGAGTTTCATTCTTATAAATAATAGAGATAAACATTATTTGAGCAATATTCTACCAAAAAATATAAATTTGACGGTTTCTAGTCATTTTTAGTGATTTTTTAGTACATTTTTTTAAATTTGACCAATTTAATCTACTCAAAAAGTGCTGGCCAAGTAACTTATTCTTATGTTTGGAAAGCTTGATTTTTTAGCGCAAGAACGGAATTTTTATCTCAATCCTAAGGAGAGTTATCGTCTGGAATGGCATATATATACATATTCAAAAGCGTTAAACTCCGGGATTCCTTTCAGAATGCCTCATAACGGATTTCAATTAAGGAAATTACAAAAAAATTTATTTTAAAATTTTCCGAGCCATTGCAATAGCTTCATTTTTTACGATAATTCCCTAATAAAATGAGAAACTTACACTCTGGAGCTACGAGTAATGCTTTGTATCTACCTTGTCCCAAAACCCTCTTTGGAACTCGGTTGTCGGCTAACATAATCTAGATCGCTCTCATTGACTGGAAAATGCAAGGGAAAAAACTTGTTCGGCCAGAAAAAAATCCCAGTTAAAAGACTTTAACACCTGACCAACACCGTGTCGCCGTTCTGTGCCCATTCAACCTTTTTCACACTCCCTGGTTTTGCTTTTCTTCTTTTGTATAGGCACAGAAAAAATTCATTTTTTATTCTCCTTTTGTTATCTTTCAAATTACTTTCCGGCCTTCCTCGTCACGACTTTTTCTTGAAAGGAGGCACCTCTAGTATCCAACTCTATTTCTAGTTTGTGGTCTTTGAATTCACAGTCGAGCGGCTCCTTTGATGGGAGATAGAGCTGAATTCATCGCATAAAACGGTTTCATATCGGCATGTATTAGCATTATATATCAAAGCCTACGCGACCATCTGCGCAGAGAGTGCAAGGGGTAAAAGTAATTATTTTTCACTCGGGGTGTTCAAACTGGAGTTTGGGTCCATCGCGTGTAGGAGAAATGGGATAATCGTGGCTGGAGATGTAGTCGCTACGATGGTATCAACGCCTGGGGAATGTGTGATCAATCTCTTGAAGCGAAGCGAAAGCTGTGGCCGGCTGTTCAACTGCGATTCAGAAATTAATGAAGTATCAAATGATCTAATCGACTTGTCGTGAGACAAATAATTCACATCTCAGTGATGTACGGTGTGAACGAAATCCGGAAACTTTCTGGATAACCTCACGCATCAAGTTTGAAACTGGTTTCAATAATTGAGTGACCATCGGGAAATGTATCGAATCGCTGAGGTCTGAGGTATAATATTAGTGATCGATATTACTCAAGCGATCACATTTTTAGGATATCCCTCTGAAACCACACTTATAGGCAAGGCTTCGTTAATTAGAGGAAGCCTATTGAAATTGATCTAGGGGGCTGGGGAAAACCCAAGCATGAAAAAAAAGAACCGCATACAAATCCGTTTTACACCATTCCAAGACCAAATCCGTGAAAAAACCATAGGTGTGTGTGTGTGTGAATATGAGTGTGTGACAAATTTTGTCGACGCTGCCCAGGCCACAATCCTCAACCGATTTTCGAGATTCTTTCTTTGTTCGATCTCAGTTTCTGTCTGGTTAAGCAACAAACCTCGGAAATTTTGAACTCCAATAGGGAAGAGGGAGAATGGAGGGGGTAAGGCCGAAAAAACAAGGTTTTTCCCCACAAATTTAGTCGATTAGGCTATAATTTTCAACCGATTGTGATTCTTATTTTGTTCCATTACGAATTCGATATGGTTTCAGAACGTATGTCAGGAGTTCCAAATTTCATCATGGGATGGGGTGAATAGAGGGGGTAATACTGATAAATCGTGGTGATTCAACAATTTATGTTCGATTTTCGTGATTATCTTTTTGTTCAACTATGAATTAGGTCTAGTTTTGGATCGTATATTAGGAGTTTCAGATTTCATTATTGAAGGGAATGAATGGTGGGGTTAATACTGATGAATCATGATGTTTTAATTAATCTCGTCAGATTGTCGTGGTTCTTTCTTTGTTGAACTACCTATGAATTCGGTCTAGTTTTAGATAATTATGTCAGGAGTTTTGAATTTCATTATGAAGGGGGTTAATGGAGGGAGTAATGGTCATAAATCATGATGTTTAACTATTCTCGTAAGATTCTCGTGTTCATTTTTTTGTTCAATTATGAATTTTGTCTAGTTTTGGAAAATATATCAGGAGTTTCAAATTTCAAGCAGGAGTTTTTAGGATGGAAATTAACTGTCGATGGAGGGGTTTAATGGAAGGAAGCCACTGCCGAGAAGTCATGATATTTTTGTGTTTTATTTTTTTTAACTCTCGCCAAAATTATATAAAATCCATTCATAGGGACGTCCCTGTAATGCATGCATTACTTACGAATATGTTTACTCATTACTTATCCCCGAAATTCGAAAATTTCTTCGTTTAATAAAGGTCCTATCGATGCATTCTCTAGTTAGAAGAAGTATGGCGTTCATTGTTGATAAGTGGTTGCCTTACAGTCTGCGAGTACCCCGGTCTGTCATTTGGTCTCACTAGATATGTCCCAGATCCTTGACGCACGTCTAACTTCAACAGTTTTGAATACATTGCAATTTCACAATGATTTTTATGACATTTTCAAGATTATGTAGGTCTGTCCAAATTATAATAGCCAATGTTTAAGTCACCTGATGCCTTGCTACTCCCGAAACTTCTAAAATATCTCTCCAATTCGAATGACAGTTACATGAATTGGTTATAGAGCCCAAATTAAAAAATCAAATTTAAACGTCGTTTCCACAAATGGAGCCAGCTGGAAATGAAACTTCTTTCAGCATCACATGTTTATTTACAATTTTACAAAAAAAGACCTGTTCTGACCTTAACTTTTTTCATTTATCTCCAACGTTTCTCCCCAGGAACTGGGGCTTCTTCAGGGAAACAAAATTCTAAATATAAAATTCAAAATTTTTAAAACAAATACTTATTGCTTTTTTTGTGTGATAAAAACTCGAATTCAGAAATTCAGTTTAAGAAAGGGTGTCCAAACTTCAAGTAGTCGATTCTACAATTAACTCCTGATCGACATTGTTCCTAAACAGTTGTTTATAACCTGTTTATTTCAATCAAATCCCAGGAGAGCGTTAAATTTCCCATCTTCCTATATAGTTTCAGACCTAATTCACGAAGAAACCAGCCAAAGTGAACATATTGAGAATTTTCCAAGATTTTAGTTGTTTTTCCAATCCGTTTCTGGACTCTGATTTCAATCAGAAAGAAATGAGCAACTCTTGTAGTTCATAATTTTGTTTTTCTTTCATGTAAACAGTTACATAAGTACTCTGAAAGTGTTAATTATTCATGAGAAGTGCATTTTTCACTGAAAACCTGACACGAGCCCATAAAAAATCAGATTTCTAACCATCGAAGAGCGTTGGGAGGGTCAGCATTCGATTTAGGGCGGACTGTTACTGATAAAGAACCCCATTCATACCCCACTGGTATAAAAATTCTTATTCAATGCCCGAAAAATCTTAAGTTTTAGCTAATTTTCGTAGAAAATGAAGCTATTGCAACGGCTCTGAAAATTTTAAAATCAAAATTTTTGAGAAATTTTTTCATTGAAATCCGTTTTGACACATTCTGAAACGAATCCCAGAGTTTAACGCTTTTTAATATATATATATATATATGTAATACGGATATATACATAATATATGTCATTCCAGGCGATAACTCTCCTTAGGATTGAGATAAAAATTCCGTTCTTGCACCAATAAATCAAGCTTTCCAAACGAAAGGATAAGATTGTTGGCCAACACTCTTTGAACAAAAAAAATCGGCCAAATTTCAAAAAATGTACTTAAAAATCGCTGAAAATGGATCAAAACGGCTAAAAATTGTTAAAGTTATATTTTTTAAGCAATTATTTATCCAAATAAAATTTATTAACAACAAACTAAAACAATAAAAAATTTGTGCAAAATAAATTTACTTGAATTTTATCAATATTTGCTGAGAAATAGATTAAAACTCCGCAGAAAAGCATTCAAATCATTCAGAATGAGTTTTGTTGCCGTAATGTTGCCATCAAATTAGTTTTTAACAAGTTCTTTGTACTCAAATAGATCAAATTTCCATGCAATTATAACATAATATTATAATAAATTAGGTAATTTAAGAAAATTCGCTCATAAGATCATGCTGCATGACTGGAACCTTTTTTTATATTTATTCGTAATTTTTTCTCGTGAATTCAAATTTTTTCACTCTACCGATGGAAAACAGAATCATTCTGAGGAGTTATTTTTGTACTGCTTCCCTCAAAAACGCTGTGTAATAAAGATATGAAAAAGGATAAAAAGAAGTTAAATAAAAAAATATCAAATTTTTCTCTCATCATCTTTTTTTACGCTTAGGAATGGGAACACAAAACAATCATGAAACCGATGAAAAGTCGTGAAATTGAAATCAAATACTATTTCTGAAATGAAGTTGTCCACTACTCTGCCGAGATTTTGGAACAGTATCTAGCAAATTCATTCTAGTAGCCTATGATCGACTTGAATGAGCGGTGCTCAGGTGGCATGTGGATAAGTATACGTCCATCTGACAGGCGAAACTACCTAACCAAGAACCGCTCGTCAAAATCACCTGGAACGTCGGGTTCTGTTTCAATATTGGTTTTTTGTTCTGTCTCGGAATGTCGGTTTCTCTTCTAAAAACCGATAATTAATTCAACTATGAGTCCTCTCCTAGATTCTGAACACTAAGAAACGAAATCGAGAGAAACCGAGCTCCGACAAACTCGCAAACACATATGCAAACAAAACCAATCAACCTCTCCCACTTATCCGCATTATAAAGGGGATCGGCCCCTTTTTTACGGTGTTCTTCACAGATTTTAACACGGCCTTCGACACTATTCGAGACTTTCCTATAAATATTTATCGGACTTTACGCCCGGTGCCGGCCCTCAATGAGCCCCGCTTGCATCTCATTTGAATAAATTGAATATCGGATTAACACAGTTATCTTTTCGTTCTCGAACATTTTTTTTCCTTCTTCAACTCGGGTTTTATTGAACCTTTATTTTTCCACCTTTGAGAACTTCCTCTCTATAATTTCTTCTCCTTGATCCTGACACTTCGTGAAGTTTTACAACTGTCGCACTTGGGACGGCAATTTATTCGATCTTGGCATCCCTTTAAACGGGTTCGTTACATGTAGAACTATAATTATCTCAGCGGTCTCGTGTCCCTTTAAACGATTTTAATGCAAAACGCGACGAACATGAAATGATAATCATCTTCTAGTTTGTTTCTCGTTTCCGAAACCAGTTTTTTTCTCGATATTATTTCACCTCTTATTTGTACAAAACGGATTATGTTGCCGGGTAAACCGGTTATATCTTACTTCTCGAATCTCCAGGTTTTCTTAATCGAGTTTCTCAGATTGGTATTTTAGCTTATTTATTTTTTAATTTTGTGAACTGGTGGGCTACACACTTACCTTCCATTTCTCAAGGGAATCATTTATCAAGGGACCTCTCTTATCATTCATTGTTAGGTTAGTCTTTCTTCGTAGATGAATATTTTGAAGGACACTTAGAATTTTCAATATCACGAGAAAAATATTTAATTATGAGTACTTATACGTTTATTGATTCGAGGTGCTACACCTCTTCCCTCATTCCAACAGACCATGTTGTATTTTGCTGAAGCAAATGTAATAACACTGCATACAATAATTAACAACATACGATCTCATCCATCGCCTCATTCAAGTTTGACAGCGGCAGACATCAAGGCTAATTGACGGCTGAGACAAGAGGTATTAACTATTTAAATGTTAGTATAGTACTTATGGAGGGTGTTTGGTTCGAGAACGTCGAAATTTCTATCAATTACATAGAAGGTTTTTCTACAATCGACGGAATTTTTAAAATGATGGTTAGAGATCGATTTACAACTAATTTGTTACAAAAAGTGCCTCAGAGATATTTCTTTTTGAACGCTTTGAAATTTCAGAATTTGCTCATGTGTTCTACCTTATGACATTAAAATAGCCATAACTCCCTTAGGTTCTCCGTAATTTAAAAAAAATAAGGACACTGTCGAAAAGAGCGTTGTATTTCCTATCTTCCTGGTGTCAAATCAACGCTTAATGAGCCAGCCTAACGTACCTATGTTTAATCAGCCTATAACGTGAAAAAGGAGGCTTCAAAACATCATCTTCTCTCCTAATTAGCAAAGTAATAGTACAGTTGGCTATACCGTTTGAAAGCTGGGATTTTAGAGAAGTGTTTCCCGTGGAATACCTCTCAAATGTTTCATATATTATGTGCAAGAAAACAAACAGAAAAAGTCAAATTCTAGTAAATTTTGTAAATTTTAGCACATTATAGTCTGTAACAAAAAACTGAAAAATCAAAAATGTCGATTTGACATCAAGAAGATGGTTAATTTAGCGCTATTTCCAACGGTTAGGATTGACAGATAACGCTTTTTTTATTTAAAAAAAAAAAAAAAAAACTTGTTTTTGTTTCAAACCTTTTTTTTTTTTTTTAATCAAAATTTGTTCATCTTGTTTAATTTTTTCTTTCAAACAGATTAAAATTGTTCAAAATGTTTCAATTTTCAAATCATCGAGTGTATCTGGTAATTCATGGTTTATTAGACTTATTTGACCATTTTATCTTTTCTTGTTCACTTTTTCTTAACCAACATTAATCAGAACTAGTTTTAAAAAATCGGAAAACTGCTTCCGGGATTAGCACTCTGGAAAATGAAATTCATTAAACTTGAACTTTTACTTGAACGGTGTAATAATAAAACATATGGAACTTTGGAACTTAACGAATAGGTAACTCAGAACTTACAAGTTATGATTGTGTTTTGGGAGACTAGAGATGGAGAGAGAGAGAGAGAGAGAGAGAGAGAGAGAGAGAGAGAGAGAGAGAGAGAGAGAGAGAGAGAGAGAGAGAGTGAGAGAGAGAGAGTTAAAGCATTTATTAGACAATTCAATGGTGATAATACAGATCATCTGATAATGATAGTGTAATTTATATTCTCACTAATAGAATTTTCATATTCCTTATGTAGCTATAGAATAGAATCTTAATATATTTTAAGTTTAGTTTCACTACTTATTAATCTTCCGTTTTGCTTTATATATTAATACTTGAATAAATATTTCGGTTGCTTTCCTGTTACAATAATTATGTATCTAATTTTATCTTAATCTAATGTATCTAATAGTTATCTTAAATTATATAGTTATCTTAAATTTTAATATTGCCTAATGCCGTATTATCTTTCCCGTCCCTTAAGCTTATACTGCTGGATATAGTATCCGTTGCAGGGGGTAGTCACTTGTATCAGTGTTCATTTCGGGCAATTTTGTTCAATACCTACTTATGTTGTTTATTTTCAGTTCCAGGTTGAAATTGAGATCATCGGTGTTTATCCTTTACATCTTAGTTTGAGATCATAGTTTTTTCTTTAATAGATTGGTATATTTGGAATGTGTTTTACTTGTCTTTCATTCGTAATTAAATTCGCTGATTAGGAATTTCCTATATTTTCCCGCCTCCCTAATGTATTTGACTAGTCTATTGAGATCGCAATTACCATTCAATATTTCTACCATTTCGTTTTCAGTTAATAATGCTTTTCCAAGACATACTATGCGGAATTCCTTCAAAACTGGACACTGTGCTAGAAAATGGAGTGGGGTCTCATCAACTTGCCAATTACACATCGAGCATTTGTTCATTTGTCCTTCCCTCCACCACCTATAGTTTACCGATAACATTTCCGTTCTTGCTCTTGCAACTATTCTGACTTTATTCAAATCCTCCAACCTAAGATATGCTAACCCCTTCTCAGGAGTTCGATCTAGTTTCCCTGCTAATTTGTGGTGTTCCGAATTCTTCATCTGGTTCTCCAAGTTTAAACGCCACTGTTCCATCAATCTGTTACGCACGTTATACAGTTCTTCAGGCCATCCCTCATTTGTCAAATTCATATTACATTGCCTGGCTAGCCTTCCATACTCATTGTACCAAGTGACCTCCTCCTTTATAACATTTTCGGCGATAACACGTGGGTACCTATTTTGCGGATATTTCAGTACTTTTTTGACATAATCCATTTGGAGTTCCAGGGTATAGAAATGGAGAGGTTCAAAGCCGCTCTCTGAAAGTAGAGCGTAATTGGGGGTGTTTTGGGGTAGGGCAAGTAATTTTTTTAGGTAATATCGCTGTAATGCCTCTATTTGTTCAAAAATTTTGTACCCCCATACCTGAGCTCCATAGCACACCACCGAACGTGTTGTGGCCCTATAAACTCGGTGTTTCACCTCCAAAGTTACTTTCCGTCTTTTTATCAAGGCTCCCCAGACTGCACCCATTCCATGTTTCGCATCAGCTACTTTCTTTTCGAAGTGAGTCCCTAAATCTAGTTGCGACGACAGGTGAATTCCCAAGTACTTATATTCTCCCACCACGTCTAGCTGTTTACCACGGTAACTCCACCTTTCACTGCGGGCTTGCCTACCACCTCTCTTGCCAAAGATCATGATTTGCGACTTTTCTCGATTTAAAGACAAATTCCACTTTTGTAAGTACTCGGTTAAATCATTGATCATCCCCTGTAGAGAAGCTGGGCTGTCTGCTATAATGGCGATATCATCGGCGTACATTAGACATTTTATCAGTGTGTCCCCTATTTTCACTCCCCCTCCCAAGGACCCCGGCAGATCGTTTATAAACAAGGAGAATGCTAGCGGACTTAGCAAGCACCCTTGTTTCAAACCCACCCCCGTCTCAAAGTACTCAGTCACTCCTTTCTCGGTCCACACCCCCATTCTAGTACCTTCATACAGGTTTTCAAGCATTCTTATCATTTTTGTTGAGACACCGTAGTTGCAAAGCTTAAAGAACATCGCACTTCTCGAGATATGATCATAGGCAGCTTTTAGATCAATATAAAATACATATGTTTTTTTCTGCTGTTTTTCTCTCAACTTCACAATATTGAAGAGGCTGAATAGATTGTCCGCAGTGGAGTATCCCGCACGGAAACCCGCCTGTGCCTCCTCCAAGATCCCTCCCCTCTCTACCCACCCTGATAACCGTTCCAAGATCATACCTGCAAAAATTTTGGCTCCTGTATTCATAAATGCGAGACCGCGAAAATTGCTCGGGTCCGTCGTTTCTCCTTTCTTGTGAATGGGGAAGAGGATTGCCTGCTTGAATGTTTCTGGAGCTATGCTCGTTCTATAGATGGTATTGAAAAAGTTTAATAGTCTCTTTTTAAATATTTCAGGGGCGTTAATATAAAATTCATTGGAAATTCGATCCGGTCCCGGTGCCTTGTTAATTTTCAGTTTTCCTATGACTAGTTCTAATTCGTTCATTTTAAAGTCCCTATCTAATTCGCAATCCACGACGTATGGCGCTGCAAAATACATTTTCATGTCTATGGGAGGGTTCAGCAAGTTCTTAAAATGAGTTAATAGTACGGAAATTTCCATTCTAGGGGCACGGAATGAGGGCTTCCCTTTAATCCTATCTACCAATCTCCAAAAGGATTTCGGCTCACATATCATGCTCAGTTCCTTATCCACCATTTCGTAATATTCTCGTTCTTTCACCTTGCATATCTCTTTGTAAGCAGCATTTGCATTCAAGTACTTCTCTCTGCTATCCTCTGTGTTTTGTTTTCTATATTGTTTTAACTTATCCATACTTCTATTACGTGCTTTGATACATGTGAAATCGAACCATGGCTTTCTAAACACCGGTATGTTGTGATTTTGCTTTTTATTACCCAAGTCGGAGGCATTTCTAATAGCGTTTACTAATATTTCGTGCTCCAATTCAATATTCAAATCCGTTCCCGTATCCTTGATACTCCCCATTTCCCCAATTATCTTAGTTATTTTTCTCGCATACCTTACATACCATACATTTTGAAGGACACTTAGAATTTTCAATATCACGAGAAAAATATTTAATTATGAGTACTTATACGTTTATTGATTCGAGGTGCTACACCTCTTCCCTCATTCCAACAGACCATGTTGTATTTTGCTGAAGCAAATGTAATAACACTGCATACAATAATTAACAACATACGATCTCATCCATCGCCTCATTCAAGTTTGACAGCGGCAGACATCAAGGCTAATTGACGGCTGAGACAAGAGGTATTAACTATTTAAATGTTAGTATAGTACTTATGGAGGGTGTTTGGTTCGAGAACGTCGAAATTTCTATCAATTACATAGAAGGTTTTTCTACAATCGACGGAATTTTTAAAATGATGGTTAGAGATCGATTTACAACTAATTTGTTACAAAAAGTGCCTCAGAGATATTTCTTTTTGAACGCTTTGAAATTTCAGAATTTGCTCATGTGTTCTACCTTATGACATTAAAATAGCCATAACTCCCTTAGGTTCTCCGTAATTTAAAAAAAATAAGGACACTGTCGAAAAGAGCGTTGTATTTCCTATCTTCCTGGTGTCAAATCAACGCTTAATGAGCCAGCCTAACGTACCTATGTTTAATCAGCCTATAACGTGAAAAAGGAGGCTTTAAAACATCATCTTCTCTCCTAATTAGCAAAGTAATAGTACAGTTGGCTATACCGTTTGAAAGCTGGGATTTTAGAGAAGTGTTTCCCGTGGAATACCTCTCAAATGTTTCATATATTATGTGCAAGAAAACAAACAGAAAAAGTCAAATTCTAGTAAATTTTGTAAATTTTAGCACATTATAGTCTGTAACAAAAAACTGAAAAATCAAAAATGTCGATTTGACATCAAGAAGATGGTTAATTTAGCGCTATTTCCAACGGTTAGGATTGACAGATAACGCGTTTTTTATTTAAAAAAAAAAAAAAAACTTGTTTTTGTTTCAAACCTTTTTTTTTTTTTTTTTTTTTTTTTTTTTTTTATCAAAATTTGTTTATCTTGTTTGATTTTTTCTTTCAAACAGATTAAAATTGTTCAAAATGTTTCAATTTTCAAATCATCGAGTGTATCTGGTAATTCATGGTTTATTAGACTTATTTGACCATTTTATCTTTTCTTGTTCACTTTTTCTTAACCAACATTAATCAGAACTAGTTTTAAAAAATCGGAAAACTGCTTCCGGGATTAGCACTCTGGAAAATGAAATTCATTAAACTTGAACTTTTACTTGAACGGTGTAATAATAAAACATATGGAACTTTGGAACTTAACGAATAGGTAACTCAGAACTTAC
Source organism: Adelphocoris suturalis (assembly GCA_030762985.1). Taxonomy (NCBI): domain Eukaryota; kingdom Metazoa; phylum Arthropoda; class Insecta; order Hemiptera; family Miridae; genus Adelphocoris; species Adelphocoris suturalis. The sequence goes on from CM061040.1 coordinate 136,291,466, forward strand.
AAGTTATGATTGTGTTTTGGGAGACTAGAGATGGATCTCAACATGATTGCCAATGAATTTCTTTGTGATTGAATCAGCAATTGGCGTTTAGAAGAACATCTGTATTCCAAAGTACTCAACAATACACTTTTAGGGATGGTTGGTCTCTTTAAATTAATAAATTCCTCCATTTCTAAATATAGTGAACAATTTATCTCTTGTTTATGTTTGGTGTGTGAAGAGTTACGGAGGTGTAAGGCCATAAACTAAATTGAGTGTAGAATAATAGAATGGAATCGCTCGTGAAGTTATTTTAATGCGTGAATTGTGCTTTCGTTTGTTCATCGAACATTCTCAAAACGCTATGAGGATATTTACCAATCAGCCTTCGAAATGGACACTTGATATTGATTCAATTAAATATGAAATCCTCTTTCCTCGTTTCATGACTTTAATTCAATACCGTTGGTGAATAAATGGACACTAATTAAATATATTGCATTAAAATGCAATTAGCATTGATCTGAATAAGAGTTATGTAGTAAAGGATGAAAAAACAACGGCCAATGTAATGCGTTAGAGGTACCATGTTTGCTTTGTCTAATTAGGTACGTATTAAAACGACATATTATCAAATCATCTTCTCTTTCTCATTCTGAATAGCTAATTACATGTTGCTATCTACAGGGATTGGCAATTTTATGTTATTCACTGTTTTCATTTCTTTTTTCAGGTAAGTCAATGCAACTCAGTGGATCGATACTTCAATAAGGTAAATCAGATATTAAGTATATTCGATCAATTTACATTTACCATGGATTTTTTTCTTTCTATCACATATTTTCTCATTCAATAATCCAACATAGTAATTAGGTGTATTCGTTTTAATTGGCCACAAACTTGGTAATCCCTTTTTAGCAAACTTGTAGATTGGAATAAGGAACCAAGGAATCCAGTTTCTTAAAAGGCACTTCTATGACCAAAATCTAACTTGTGTTTTAAGGAAAGGTGTTCCATATTTTCCAACTTTTCCAATGTAATGTTTTCAAACACAAAAAATTACTTTTTCTATCGAGTTGCTGCTTTCTTTTGTCTCAGCATAATGTTCATTTTTCGAAGAGACAAACGTGTACAGACGTGAGTTTCAATCTGGTGAGTCTTAATCTACGCTTACTTTGCCTCTGAATTCGGAAGTGATGTTGAGATTTCATAACCATCCAAGAACTATAAATCTAATTTTTGATCAACATTTTGGAATATTCTAACATATCTCGAAACTCGTAAGCCAATAAACTATATAAAGGGTGAAAAAAATAGTTTTGAAAATTTATCCGTATTCAGTTTCATGCATTGCCTTAATAAAATTGCCTTAATTTACTCGTACCAGCATGTTGTTTCGAACTCGTGATACTAGGAATGTATGAACAAACGCCCATATTTATAAATAACTGAGGCTGCTTGGTTTGATGTGTGAACTGACCAGGTGATTTATGTACGAGTATAAGGCAATCCGGGCTCTTTCTCTTCCCGCTCTGAAAGTTTCGACTACATCAGTCACTCCTGGGTTTGACAAATCCAAAACTCTCTTCTACTTAGTCGTCAAGGACGTGTAATGTGTTTTCTGGAACTTTCCGTAGCCGTTTTCTACTTAGCTAAGAACGCCGTTCGTGTTAGTTAAGCTTCACATTGTCGAGCACTAATGGAAGTCGATTTAGTACGTTCCAATTATATCCGTAGTACGACATTTTAGCAAATTTTCATAGAAAATGAAGCTGTTACAATGGCCTTAAAAATTCTAAAATAAAAATTTTCGAAAGTTTCCTTAATCCGTTTTGAGACATTCTAAGAAGAATCCTAGACGAATCCTTCTGAACGCTAACTCTCCTTAGGATTGAACCTTGCACCTCACATTGCACTTGCTCAAAAAAAAAAAAAAAAAAAAAAAAAACTCCAAACTAAAGGATAACTCCGTTGGCCAGCACTTTATGAGCACATTAAAATGGTAACATTTCAAAAAATATGCTCGAAAAATCACGAAAAACGGCTAAAAACGACTAAAATTGTTAAATGCATAATACTTTTAAGAATTTTAGAGAAAATAATTATATCAAAAGTTAACTAGAACATAAGAAATTCATGCACAATTTCATGCTGAAACATGTACTTATATTTCATTATTAATTGCTAAAAAATCTATAAAAACTGCCAAAAAGCTAGAAATCCATAATATTTTTTGAATTACAGAATATTATTTAGAACAAGTTTGTTTGCTATAAAATCAGTGATTAACGATATCTTTGCACTCAAATTGTTCAAATTTCAATACAATATAATATAATACGATACCTATTTCAAGAAAATTTGCTATATGATCATGCGGCAGGTCTGGAACATTTCCATAGCTTTCACCCGATTTGATGACTTTTTCAGGGAATGTGCAATAGATAGTCCCCGAGGAATTTCATAGTTCCCATATCAATACTAGACTCTGCGCATGCGCAAACGTAAAGTCCACCAAGCATCATTTTCTCACGCCCTAGCCGTATTATTTCGCACAAATGTGGAGGATATTAGGGAGAAGGCGATTCGTTTGACCCATATCAATTTCAACATGATTGCATCATTAGTAGCTGCTGCTCAAGCTTAATTTCCACAGTTTTCATCAGATTTTGATGAAATTTTTAGTGAATGTGCGTGTTTGGCTGCAGATAGCCTCCTGCCAATTACATTGTTCTGAAGTCATTAGTTCTTTCTGCGCATGCGTAAGTATAGATTACTTTAATAATAATTTTCTCGTTTCTTGATGGAGTGATTTTGACGTTTTAAGCTACATTTTGATTTGTTATTATCATAAATGGAATTTTTTAAAGATCATTTTAATTATTTTAATGTTCTAGGTATACCTAGATTCATGTTACGGATACGAGAGAACTATGTGCAAGCAGGTTTTTTTGTGGGGGGGGGGGGGGGGGGGGTTGAGAGAAAATTGGATCCAATTACTTCTATTAGATAGTACTCAGTGGATACTACGTTACCATGTACAGGTTGAAGTCTTTTTCCGTGGAAATCAGTTGAAAATATATAAATAGGTTGAAACTAACCTACACTTTTTCTCGTACATAGCTATTCAAAAATAACGTATTTGAGTACAATATATTGTGTTGTAATTTAGTGTATTTTGACGGACAGTATAATACTCCAGGCAGCCCTAGCTTTGAGTGTATCCTTTCTTTCACGGTCGTGGATGAAAAGGGGGCCGAGGGCCGCGAACCTGTCGGAGAGCGGGTGAACCCTTGAACGGCACTTCCCGAGCCTTCCAAAACCGACTATCAAGCAGTATATATAATTCCGCGTCACCCGAATCTACCGGAGGTCTGATAGGATCCATGTGTCACACTGCGTAAGACATTACTTTGCAGGCAGTCTTATTGTAAGATAACTATCTAACGATAGTATAGGCACGAGTCTACGGTATTTACTTACCGTAGCGTATTCTCACACATCGGATCCCGGTTGGACTTTGACCTCCCAAATTTTTTCTTGAATATTAGCTTTGATTATTTATTTTTTTAATCGCTAAAATTTCAAATTGAAACATTCCTTCATGTAGCATACTCCAAGTTGGGGATATCCGAGACCACGAAAGTATCAATACCGATATCGAATCTGGTATCATTTGCCAAGTATCGATTCCGATATAATATCATACACAGAAGATCGATACTATTTAGTAGGTATAATTTGATACCACGCTTTGGGGGGGGGTCCCTTAATTTAAGTCCCTACAAGAAATATGAAAAATGATGAAAAGTTAATGCCCGTCTTTTTTCAAGGTATAAAAAGATAAGAAAAAAAAAAACAAATTGATTGAAACTTCAAAAGGGGTTTTTTTTTTTTTTTTTTTTTTCAAGGTTTAAGCCGCACCTCAACTAGAAGGGTCATTAACGGCATAAAAAGGGTTATTGAGGAGGAAAAAGAGTAGGTATTTTGAAAATGACCAAATGATTTATTGTGAACAATAAACAATAGATGTTAATAAAATGAAATAAGTATATTGAGATATACAATTGGTCCTTCATTCCAAAATCCATCCCTCACATTACCTTGTCAAATCCTCTAAGAAAAACCAGGTGTGCTAAAGACCACACGGGAGAAGTGTAAACTTCTATGACGATTTTCTGCTAAATATAATAAATATAAATTATATTATGGAAATGATTTTGGTTGCCGAAAAAATCTTGTAAAGACCAATTTCAAAGTATTCAAAATTTGTATTCAAACATTATTAAACTTTTCTTACACATAAACTAGTCACAACATTGTTTCTATATTTTCTGTTTACATTATTACTTTATTCTTTATTCATTAACCGTCAACAATAGTGTTATCATTATTACAATCATCTGACGACTCTAGAAAATAAATTATTGGCTCATGGTAACTGAAATAAGAGATAAATGACTCAATTTTGTGTATGTAATTTTCTGTTATGGTGCGCGTCTACAATTACTATAAGCAAGATTAACTTCTCAACCAAGTGACAACAAAACAAGCGGCATTTTTTACTATATCCATTTATAACATAAATAAATATAAAACTACGACATGAATAGAAGAATAAGTACGAAAGAAATGCGTTATAAATCGAGAGCTTTCCAACGAGTGGAGAACGATTTTTGTCCAGTGAAAAATAAAGAAGTTTCATTTTCCCAGCAACGGCTTGGTTGTACGTGAAAATCAAAAGAAAAAACAGCGTGACGGAAAAAAAACGTGACGATAAAATCGTATTCACACCCCGCTAAATTTTTCGACGCAGTGCGCCGTTTATACTTCAAAAAAAAAAAAAAAAAATTTGTCAAATTTTTGGGGTTAATTAGCTTGTGTTCTCCCATTTTGGAGAACAGCCGTTCGCTGGGAACTGATGTAGCTCGACTGGAATTAGTAGGTACCTTCCTTGCAATATCATATAGATAGGGTACAGCTTTTTCATTCTTCCCATTCTTGAAGTGGGTCAGATTAGAGGGCGCTAACATTTATTGTCTAGTTTTTATTGAGTTTGGGTTTATTATTACCAGATGGTGGGATTTTTTTTTTCCATGGGCAATATTTCGGGAGTAAACGAACAAAGTAGTACATGATTTTTTAACACATAATTTGAAAATTTGGGAACTCGAGCATTCGGAGCTTTAAAAAAAAAAAGATTCTTGACAACATCTGCGATTTAACATGGAGTCTAATAAACATATTGGTAAGTAATGCATGCATTACATGGACGTTCCTATGAGTGGATTGTTGGTGCATAATTTTGGTCAGAGTTGAAAAAGTTAAAAAAAAAAAAAAAAAAGAGAAATTAACCCTCTCCAGCATAAAATTTGAAACGACTGACATTTTATCCAAAACTAGACCAAATTCATGATTGAAAAAAAATCATGATTTATAACTATCACCCTCTCTCCATTCAACCTCTTCCACAATTAAATGTGAAACTCCTGATATAATTTCCAAAACTGGACCGAATTCGTAGTTCAACAAAAAAGTTTTACGAAAATCTGACGAGAATAGTTGAAGCATTATGATTTATTACTGGTGCCGCCTCCACTCACCCCCTTCCATGGTAAAATTTGAAACTCCTGGACGTTTAAAAATTTTCAAATTCGTACTGGAACAAAATGATAATAACGAAAATAGGTCAAGATTTGTAGCTTGAGCAGCGCTTGAAAGAATCGGTAATTATCCCCTCCACCCACCACCACGACAGCGAATCCGAAATTACCAAAGTTTTTTGCACAACTAGACTAAAATTGGGATCGGTTGAGAATCGTAGCCTTGGTGGCGTATGCAAACTTCACGGTTTTTTCGGCTTTACCCCCTCCATTATTCCTCTTCCATCACGGAATTCAAAATTTCCGGGGTTTCTTGTACAACTAGTCTAAAATTGGGATCGAACAAAGAAAGAATCGGTTGAGAATTGTGACCTGGGCAGCGTCGACAAAATTTGGAACACACACACACACATTCACAGACGGATTCGTATGCGGTTATATTGATTCTCATGCTTGGGTTGTCCCCCCACACCCCTGGATTCCAATAGGCGTCCTCTTGTTAACAATGCCTCCTTGCCTGTAAGACATAGCTTGAGAGGGACTTCCTAAAAACCAACGGAACCATTTTCCAAAACTGATTACAGATTTCAAGAACAAAGCAGGAAACAGTGATATTTTTTTTTTTTTTTTTTTTTAATTAGCTGGCTAAACGTCGGGCTTCTTAGGGACGGTTTATTAACCACATTTATCCAATGAATAAGAGAGATTGACCTGAAGAATAGCGTTATCCTCTAGATAACACAATAGGGGGCGTTTATCCATCCCTAGTTAAACCCAATCTGGCGTTTTAATTTATCTGGTCCCTGGACGGCTGGATTACAATTGTAACTGGAGGTTAATGAGATATCTAGACCTTTCTAACCTCGAGCAAGTTTATTGATTCACAAAAATCTTATTTGAATCTCTAGTTTGATTGTCTTTATTTTTGTACCTTCCAATGGATATATTTAGGGATATATTTAGGGATATAGTAACGGCGAAGATTCTATCGTAGCATAATTCGTTGAATGGAAAAGAAGACCGTACCTCAAAACCTAGTAACCCCGTGTAGTTCACCTAATAATATAGGACGTGTGCGTATTTCTATTGAGGTTTCGGTTGGACAAAGATACCGTTCTTTACATTCTAACATAAATCGAAGATGAAATTAAGTCCACAACTTACTGATCACAATAATTCAGGTTGGAATATCGCAATTCGTGTATGTATTTCTCTCTCTAGAAATGTAGCAAATGGCAAAAATATGGTGGTTTCTTATTTGCCGAGCTTGATTGTGATGGACACTGTTGTGTTGTGAACGTCAGACCCGGTTTTTTAAATAGTCGGTCCATGAAGTAAATTTAGCTCCTACTCTACTTTGTGGTAGCTACATGAGTAAATCGCCCTTATTTTGTCGCCTACGGACACCGAAGAGGATGCTAACGGCGCTCTCTGAATTTATCTGACGGATAATTTTATCCACCAGGTAATTCAGCATAGATAAACGATTCACATTCTTTATGTGGAGTATAGCGCTATACTCGGTATAGCTATCCTGCAGTTAATGTAGATGATTGATAAACCGGCCATTAATCGTATCAACAAAGTAGGAGGTGACAGCGATAGGCGTTCGAAAATATTATGTGAGAAACAACGAGAAAGTGCTCATACGGTCATGCTGCACTGCTTAAACTTTTTTTTAATATTATGGTTTGGGTCGGAGTTGAGCGAGATGAGATAAATTCGCTAGAAGGTGGTGGCATCTAAAATCTAGATTATGCAGAAGGGGGGGGGGGGGGGGGAGCAGGAAGCTAAAACGATAGCTCGCGCGGGGAAAGGAAGCGAGAGATGTAATTCTGTCGATCCAGCTGTTGGCCGCCTTCACTATCTCAATCCCCTCGGCAGAGCAGGTGTTGATGTTTAGACAATGAAATTAGTCTACTAATCACCCTCTCGACTCGTGTACGCCCCTGTTGGCGGCTCCTCGCTTCCGCTAAAGGGATCGTCGGGGACGCTAATGCTGCGAACTGAGAAGAAATAGGTTTACTCTTCGCGACAGTCCCATTCATTTTAGCGAATTTTCATGGAATTCAGAAATTCACTTTAAGAAAGGGTGTCCAAACTTCAAGTAGTCGATTCTACAATTAACTCCTGATCGACATTGTTCCTAACAGTTGTTCATAACCTGCTTATTTCCCGACCTTTTAATCAGTTTCAAGATCTTTCCCGTGATTTCGACCTCATTTCACTAAAATCGCCATAACTCCCTTAATGTAATGAGTAAAATCAAATCTTAGGAGACTATTTGAAAGAGCATTAAATTTCCCATCTTCCTATATACCTTCAGACCTTATTCGTGAAGAAACCAACCAGTGTGAACATATTGAGAATTTTCCAAGATTTTAAGTGTTTTTTCATTCCGTTTCTGGACTCTGATTTCAATCAGAAAGAAATGAGCAACTCTAGTTGTTCATAATTTTGTTTTTATCTTATGTAAATAGGTACATAAGTACACTAAAAATGTTAATGAGAAGTGCATTTTTCACTGAAAACCTGACACGAGCCCATAAAAAAATCGGATTTCTAACCATCGAGGAGCGTTGGGAGGGCCAGCATTCGATTTAGAGCGGACTGTTACTGATAACGAACCCCATTCATACCCCACTGGTAGGAAAAAGTCATATTCAATGTTCTGAAAAATCTTACAGTTTTATCAAATTTTCGTAGAAAATGAAGCTATTGCAATGGCTCCAAAATTTTAAAATAACAATTTTCGAAAAATTTCTTCATTGAAATCCGTTTTGAGACATTTTGAAACGAATCCCAGAGTTTAACGCTTTTTCATATATTCATGTATATATGTGTCATTCCAGACGATAACTCTCCTTACGATTGAGATAAAAATTCCGTTCTTGCGCCAATAAATCAAGCTTTTCAAACGAAAGGATGACTTCGTTGACCAACAGTTTTTGAGTACATTAAATTGGTGAAATTTCAAAAAATGTTCTAAAAAAAAATCACTAAAAATTTCTAAAAAGGCTAAAAATTGTTAGTTATTTATTCTAGTCAAATTTAAGTCAAATGAAGTTTATAAACTATAAAATAAATTATTTGAAAATTCGTGGACAAAATTATGAATTTCATTTAAATTTGCAAAAAATGGATAAAAACTGCAAAAAAAGCTAAAATCCAAATCCTCTTTTTGAATAGCTGATTATTATTTGAAATACGGTTTTGACATAAAATTAATAGTTAATAATTAGCTTGCATTCAAACAGCTCACATTTCAAATCAATTTAACGTTATATAATGAAATGTTTTACGAAAATTCGCTCATACGATCATGCTGCATGACTAGAACTTTTTTTAAAAATTATTAGAGCATTTTTTCACGAGGTCATTTGGTTCATGAAGACCTAATGATAGACATATTTTTAGACGTGGGTAGTTTACGGTTTTTCCCGGTCGTCCACTAACAGCGTAATCATACGGCAACCCGCTCGTGCTTGCATGAGCAGAACTATGAAGTAGCGTTAGCTAATTTATTACACTAAAATATAAACTAATGTTGCTAAGTAATCATAATCCTATTATATAAAAGAGAGAAGTATGTCTGTCTTTGTGTGTGAGTGTAAGGTCGATTCACGTCCAAATGGCTTGGCCGATTTTGATGCGGGTTTTCGCAAAATGATCGCAAAGTTTCGGATCAACATTTAGCCTACAGTAAAAATTTCCGAACCTCCTCCCTCGTCGTCATCTCGGACTTCCCTGACGACGTTGCCCTCGTAAACAAGTTAGCAAATAAAGAAATCCTGGAGTCAATCGACCACTCCTATACATACTATGGAACGCATCATAATTTTAAAATTATAACGTATAGAAAGATGAAAAAAATAATGTAAAAACTATTAAAAATTAAATTTTATTATTAATTTTAATCAAAAATGATTTCACTTGACCCCATTTCTTCGGCAACATTTGTCCACAGTTTTCTTAGCATGTTTCGACAGTGGTAACGTTTATTTTTCATATCCCAAAGATATGATCTCACTACGTTGATAAGGTTTTCAGTTTCCTCCATTTTTAACGAAATCCAAATAGGAAGCTATGTAGGTAGAACGAAATTTTCCGTGCAAGGGGAAAATGACACTGAAGGCGCGTCAACGAGCGGCAGATCCAATTTTTGTTCGGAGCGCCGCCCGCTTAAACACGCTCGCAGTGGAGGACGATGGTGCATTGAATGAAAATCCATTGAGTGCATGGTCCATCGGATTTGGATTTTCGCTCCTTGCCGCTTGAATACTGCCAGCGGACGACTGGCCTTTTGAGATGAGCGTTTTTCCTCAAACAGATTATTAGAACGATACACACTGATAGAACAGCCAAAGAGTGCGTTACCCGTGGGTATGAAAAATGTCATCTTATGGCCCGTTTCTTCATGGAGCATCAAAAATTAACCGAGAGTTAATCCAGTTTTCTCTCTGCTGCTTTTGAGGAATAACTCCTGACGCTGGATTAACTCCCATATAGCCCTTTATGTTGAAACGGGCTCTTTCTGTTCTTAAATGTAAATAGATTTCATTCTAATAAGTTTGAACCAACCTAACTCTTCTGAGATCAGTTGTTTTCTATCTATGATTTTTCAATGTTTCGTGGCGGCACCATTCGCTCTGTGACGTCACCACCGATCATAACTGAAAAATCATACAAAGAAGAATAATTGACGTAGGACAGTACAGTTGCTTTCAAACTTCTTAGGATTTTAATTCTAATCGACATATATCGTTAAAATATTACTATTCATGTTTACGAGCAGATGTACCCTCAACTCTATCGGGAGACGCCGAAATGGCGTTATGGTGGTATGGAAGGGCTTGGTGAAGTAGTTGATGAAAATTCATGCTAATATAGCTTGTTTAATACATTTAAAAATCTAATATGTCGTTAATTTACAATGCGTCTATATATATATTTTTTTTTTGAAGTTTGTCATGCGCAATGGTTATTATTCCACCAATTACTATAAAATTAATAGGGAATTTTTCTGGGGTGTATATCCAACTACTCCCCGAGGTTGAACGGAATCAGACCAATTGATCACGAGAAATCGACTTTATAAGAAATTCACATTTGCACATGCGCACAGACTAATGTTGAACCGATGGCAATGTAAGTCATCTAGGACCATCTAGGAGCTAACCCGCACAATTGCTGAAAATTTCATCGAAATCAGATTCAAACTTGGTAGTTATAGTTTGGGGATTGACAATGATTTACCACGAACAGACACAGAACCGAAATTGATCAGCAAGCTGTGAAACGCAAAAGTTGGTAGAAATTTCTAATTGGAAGATAAAATTTGTTCGACTTCTTTTCTTCGAATACAAAGATTTCCTACTGTTGGTAGTGAGGAAGCAAATTATCTGTGGAGGAGAAAATATCTCTATAATAATTTGTTCTTTATGAACATTTAATTAGAGAGGCCACGGCCTCATACTTATGGGGGGGAAGATATAACGGTATTGGAAATGAAAATCAATAACGGAGTTGTGGCGTGGCGCTTCATTTTAGATTTCTATGACACAATTTCATATAACTATTTCTATGACAAAGTTTATTTCATAGCATTATTTCATATCATACATAAATGCTAATCCAATTTGTATGCATACATTCATATACCATTTTTCAATAGTTCCTTTTATTGCAATATTAAGATTGTTATGCGTTTGGCTTATGCTCGTTTTGCTGAGAGCATAATTCACGATTTCAGCTCCGATTAAGCTTGAAAATTAACTTTTTTATTCAACTTTCAAGAATACCGATTAATATATATATATGTGTAGGTAATTAAATTATTTAAAATAATTTATGCTTTTAGTTCGTTATTAAGGAGCATTATCTTAGTGATGGTTGTGGATCGGGCGTGTTTAAATGCAATGCGAATCGCTCCATTTTCGGAAACTTTCCTTCTCCGAGATCGGGCCCATATGGGACCAACCGATAACTTCGGCGTGTTTCCGCGATATCGCCGTGCAAAAGCGTTACCATGGGGAAACCTATCTGTTGGGCGTATCTTGCCTCCGCGAAGGAGAAATATCCCCCAAGATGGAAGGGGAAACGGAAAGCGGCGGGGTATTCGATGGAAGAAAAAGGTTTTTGATATATCTCGGGAACCCTGGCTTCCCATGTTACTCCTTGGGGGAACTTCATATCCAGAAGTCAGGGTCAGGCATTGAGGTCGAGGCTTATCTGGGCGCATACCCTTCCCAGCGATATCTCTACCCTATGTCTGGAGGGGATTCGTAGGGAAGGGATGAAGGTATCTTTCTGCCGAAAGGGAGATAACGGACGCACAGCTAAGGGATTTATTTATGGTGAGATTCGGATATCTACTCTATGTTCGTATTCCTCAGTTTCTCACGAAGGTAATAGTCGTGTTTCAAATTCTTCTATAACTCTATTCGTTCTGTAGGAGAAGCTAAACTTTCTGTGACTAACTTTTCCACACTCCCTTGTGGCTAGAATGAAGAAAAGAATATGATTATAACATAACTGCCAAAGCGACAACTATATTTTTACATAAAATGTTGGAAAGGGATCATTTATCCCATTTTCATATCCTAGTATTTATTTCATTTTCTTACTTTATATTTTTCTTTGGCGCCCATTTCAATCTAGAAACCAGTTGAGTTCCTGTCAGCATTTTTAGCGTTTTCCCCCTCATGATGTATATTATAATATGTTCCTTCTAATAAAGGTATGTTCCTCTAAATTTCAACTTGATTTTCGAAAATTTCTCTCCGCTCCTCCTCAAAATGAGGGAGATCTGAAAACACCAGTAATAACTCTCAAGATCATAAACAGAATCAATCACGAGCATGTCAAGATAGTATGGACGTGTGCTTATCAAACACTTGTCAACTAAACATCTCTTCATAAAGTTGGTTGGACAGCGCATTTTGGGTGTACTATAATAATTGTCCTTAAACATGTGCTAAAAGATCTCTACGAATTGCACAATAAACGGCTAGAAATAGACTGTATTTTCAGCGGTATATTACTTGAATAAAAATGTATAATCTGTAAACAGAAAATGTAGACTTTTTTATTCAAAGTTATGCAGAAAAAATGAAGTACTTAAATAATAATTTTTGTGTAGCCAAATATTATTCAGAAAATGTTTTTTGTCATAAAATTTATCGTGTCTGTGGAACGTTCTCAAATTTCACACCAATATTAAATACATTACAATAATTCGAAAATTTGCGTAAATTTGATCTTTTGCTACTAGCCATGACTAGAACTTTCTATGGATGTGAAATCACTATCGTATTCATATAATTATGTTCTATACATATCATTATTTCTCGGTATTGGAACGAATAATAATTTGCTACGAAGTTTGAAATGGTTCCAGAGCGAACCTTATTGAGAGCGAACCGAATGTATCCAAAGTTGGCCGGCAACTTACGATCGTTTTTGACTCTATTAGTGACACGATGTAATGCAATCTCAATGAAATTTTTTTATTCATTTGCACCAATACCGGGGAAGGTTAAGCTTGCGGGTTCGTCACCGGTCAGTCTTGAGCAAATTTTCGTAAAAAACCACCAGGGAGGAGAAGCATTCTGAAATTATCCGTGAAGTTAATTGACTTTTTCATATGTTCATACTATACTCCTTCTATTTGCCATAGAATGCGAGTTGAGAAAATTTTTCCAACGGTACTCCGATTAAATTTAACCGTAGACATCAAATCCAAAATCGAAATTTCATAGAAATGAAAAGTTGAAATTTTGTCACAACTTTATTTTAATTTAATTAATTTATTTTATTTTATTTTTTGTTTTTCTTCATCAAAATGTAACCCCTAATTTTTATTCCAGATTCGGATTCTATGTTAAGTTCCATGCAAAAATGACCCGTCACACGATTAGGAAGGCGAAGACGCTCATGTGTGCCAAATGCAAAATATTCAAATTTCTTGTTTCTGCCTCCGAATTTCTACATGAGATACATGGTTTTGGAGTAATTTTGCATGCTGAATTACGTGGTGTTGTTAATTTTCATTTTCGATGATCCCACCAAGTTTTATTGTCATAATATCACAAGAATAACCAAAACGTGGTCCTCCAATATAGTTAATTAGAATTCCCACATTCCATTAAAAAAGTCGGTTTATACAAGGAATTTCATTGATTAAAAAAAATTTTTTTAAATAAAAAGTAAATGAAACTGAATCATTGAAAACCAGTTTCAGCGAATTTTCGTAAAAATCAAGGTATTCCAATGGCTCCAAACTTTTAAAACCACAATTTTTGAAAAAAAATTTCAAGGAAATCCGTTTTGAGGCATTCTGAAATATATATATATACAGGGTGGTCCTTAATGAACGTACCACCCTTTCAATTTCGTTGGTTGTGGAGAAATCAAAAAACTTGTCGAAGTAACCTCCCCTTATTTTTTTGCAAAGAATTCGAAAATTGCAGTTTGAAGCGTCGCGCATGCGCGCAAATGCGCGCTGCGCGCACCAACTTTGTTTTTTCAAATGGAACCCCCCCATTTTTATTGCAGATTCGCATTCTACATCAAATTTCATGAACATTTTACTTCGACAACTTTTTTTTTCCACTGCGCGAAACGGGCGCCAGGAGCGTTCAAAGTTGCTAAAGTCATCAAAATTGCGCAAAACATGGATTATGGTAAACCCCAAGTGTGGCACATGACTTTACATTGTTTTTCAGCGCTGATTCACGTGGTGCTGTCAGTTTTTAGATTTAGCTCAGTTTTTTCGATTTTATAAGCTTAATCTACGTCTTTTGGTGAAATATTACAGTTTTTCCGAATTATCAACTTTGGCAGTAGATTTATTTTCCCTCGCCCTTTCGCAACCCGGGCTTGGGACCGGCTAAGGCGGGCTTAAAAATAAATCACACTCCTCGATAATTTTTCTGCTAAAATACAACAAAAACAATTCCTTCTTTTTTAAAAAAGAATAAAAGAAAAAAAATTAAGAAAATAAATCGTTCACAGTAGTCGTTCAAATGGACCGCCGTCGTCCTCCAAACAGGCGGCAGCTCGACGTTCCCATTCGGTGGTGACTGCCTCGAACGTAGATGCCGGAGATACCGAATCGCAGGCGTCGATGATCCGCTGTTGCAATTCGGCAGCACTTGTGATAGGAGGGAGGGAGGCGTCGTAGACCTTGTTCTTCAGGTAACCCCATAAAAAATAATCTAGTGGAGTCAAGTCCGGAGAACGGGGTGGCCAAGAAATCAGGCTCCGATTGCCAATCCACCGAGAACGGAATCGGGCATCCAAATGGCGTGTAACAGCCCGTGCGTTGTGGGCAGGACAACCATCATGTTGGAACCACATTGCCTGCCTGGTGGCGAGAGGGACGTCCTCCAACAATTCAGGCAGAACCTCCTGGAGAAACTGAAGGTATCTCTCCCCGTTGAGGCTACCACCGGTCAAGAAATGTGGCCCAATGAGGTGGTTGCCGACCAACCCACACCATACATTTACCGTGAAACGCACCTGGTGTCTGGTGGAATACGATAATCGTGGATTCTCGTCAGCCCACGTTCGAAAATTCCAACGATTGAAGAGTCCATTGTTTGTAAATGTGGACTCGTCGGTCCACAAAAGAGCGGTGGCCAAGTGTGGGACCTGTTCGCGGAGCGCCTCCATGTGTGCGAGGAAAAGCAGCCGCCTTTCCTTATCCCCTTCACGCTGGCCATGAACGACATGAGACCTAAATGGCCTCATGCCATAGGTGTGAAGGACCCGATGAACTGTGGTTTTGCTGCAACCAACTACTCGAGCCGTCTGACGTTCGGAAGAGTGAGGATTTTCCCGTTGATACAGCAACACGTCCAAATCAAAGTTGAAGGAGCGTACAGCGGAAGGTCTTCCGGGTGGACGAGGAACGTCAACTCTGCCCGTGCGAACAAAACGGCGAACCGTTCGTAATATCGCCTGGTGGTGAACCAGCCGATTAAACACTTGCTGACAAGCGGCTGCAGTTTTTCGAGCATTTCCGTCGTGCGTGTAGTACAACCGCACCATCTCGGTCAGTTCGTTTTGGGTAAAACGCGGCATGATACGCACTCAAGAACGTTCACAGTGAGACTATTAACCGGATCAGTTGCTTCTCACGATTAAAGACAAAATAAATATGATAACGGGTACAGATCAACTTGGAGTTGAAGTCGTAACGTGAGCGGTTAGTGACGTCTCGTCACAAAGTGCAGCAGATAAGCAGTCCGAGAATCGAGAAATCCGAGTTGTTTACCTCTTGTGATTCAATCGTATTCAAACGCTTTTGGTACCATAACATTCATGATTTCTCAGAGTATCCTTCTGGGTGCAGGAACCAAGCCACTTTTTTCTTAAAAAAACGACCATGTTTCCGGCTGTTATTTCGGATTCATCAAGTTCAATAAAAAAACACCACGTAATTTATTTTTAAGGCCGCCTTAGCCGGTCCCAAACCCAGGTTGCGAAAGGGCGAGGGAAAATAAATCTACTGCCAAAGTTGATACTTCGGAAAAACTGTAATATTTCACCAAAAGACGTAGATTAAGCTTATAAAATCGAAAAAACTGAGCTAAATCTAAATACTGACAGCACCACGTGAATCAGCGCTGAAAAACAAAGTAAAGTCATGTGCCACACTTGGGGTTTACCATAATCCATGTTTTGCGCAATTTTGATGACTTTAGCAACTTTGAACGCTCCTGGCGCCCGTTTCGCGCAGTGGAAAAAAAAAGTTGTCGAAGTAAAATGTTCATGAAATTTGATGTAGAATGCGAATCTGCAATAAAAATGGGGGGGTTCCATTTGAAAAAACAAAGTTGGTGCGCGCAGCGCGCATTTGCGCGCATGCGCGACGCTTCAAACTGCAATTTTCGAATTCTTTGCAAAAAAATAAGGGGAGGTTACTTCGACAAGTTTTTTGATTTCTCCACAACCAACGAAATTAAAAGGGTGGTACGTTCATTAAGGACCACCCGGTATATATATATATATATATATATATATATATATATATATATATATATATATATATATATATATATATATATATATATATATATATATATATATTTCCAGAGGATAACTCTTCTACAGGTTGAGATAAAAATTCCTTTTTCGCACCTATAAATCAAGTT
This sequence comes from Adelphocoris suturalis, assembly GCA_030762985.1. NCBI lineage: Eukaryota > Metazoa > Arthropoda > Insecta > Hemiptera > Miridae > Adelphocoris > Adelphocoris suturalis. The sequence continues at coordinate 136,308,207 of CM061040.1, forward strand.
TTCCAAAAGAAAGGATGAAATTGTTAGCTAGAATTTTTTAGCACATAAAATTTGTCAAATTTCAAAAAATGTGCTAAAAACGTTATTACAAATGGCTGAAAACAGCTACAAACATTAAATTTATATTGTTAGCAGAATTTTAGTCAAATGGAGTTTATCAAAGATGAATTAGAATTTTAAAGAAATATGCCCGAAATTATGCTGAAATGTACTAAACTTTCATAAATACTTGCTGAACAATTGATAAAATCTTCCAAAAAAGCTTAAAATCCAAAATATTTTTTGAATTGCAGAATATTATTTAGAAGAGTTTTTTTTCTCTCAATTAAAATTGGTAGTTAACAATTTCTTTACACTTTAAGTGCTCAAGTTTCAAAACAATGTTAATTTATAAATCAAGATCACTCACGATGCATGCGATTCTTGGTGTCTGTACCAAACGACTAACAACCCTCGTCACGATAAGCTGCGAGATAAGGCTTGACGGAGGAAGTCACGGAGACCAAGGACTTACCAGCAAAAATACGGGTTTTTGTTCTGGAGTGGTTTAGGGGAGGGTGAGGGGTGTTTAGACAGTAGGTATCTTTTCCCAATGCCGGAACGGACCTAAAAAGACTTGGCGTCATTAGTCACTTTGAAAAATGCGGAATCGAAGGAATCGGGAGTTGCTGGCGATCTTCAGTTTCATCTCAGTATAGGCTCGTGTTCCAGAGTCCCATTTCATAATCCTTGTTTGTTTTCAAATTAAGAATGTAGAATTTTCAAATACGTCATTTGCCTCAAACTGTGTCAATTAATAACAAGAAGAGTAACTCCTGTGAATTTCATCAAAATCCCTCGAGCGATTTAGGAGAAAAGGCAAAAAAAGCTAAAAACGACGTTTTTTCACCTACTCAGATTTTTTCATCCCCCTAAAAATGATGATTTTAAGCTGATTTTTCTACAGTAAGTCTCTTGGGTATAGAAACTCCACCTCGAAATTTGATGTTTTAAATTTAAAACGTTACGTCGCAATCGTGTACACGAGTTACACACACACACACACACACACACACACACACACACACACACACACACACACACACACACACACACACACACACACACACACACACACACACACACACACACACACACACACACACACTCGCACACTCGCACACACACACACACACACACACACACACACACACACACACACACACACACACACACACACACATTTTCATGAAACCTATAGATATGGGTTTAGGTTGAACAAAATACCCATCCTAGCATGAGTTTCAGAAATTCATTTTCAGGGTGATTGCAAGACTTTCCCTTCACCCCCCGGGTTAAGTAAGGAAATTAAAAATAACTACGCATATTTCCTGCCAGCTTATGGCATTTAGATTTTTTATTTTTCAAACGAAGGGAAAATTTGTTTCTTTCTGTAGTTCCGAGCACATTTTTTGATACTACAATGTGAAATACGAAAATTATTAAATACTACTAGTCGCTTTTTTATATTTTATTTTTCACTCCTAAGCATGGTACATCATTGCACACAATCACGTCAATTTAGTTGAAAATACTTTTTTTCCAACCCATTTCAAATTAATTTATGAAATGTGTTGAGCCGATCTCTATTCCTCATTTTTGGTCGTTAGAAGGAACTGTCAACAACAGTGTGAAACATTTATTCAAAGTTTCTAAGCATATGAATTCGTTTGTGTCGTACTCTGTTCGTTTATCAGTATCGGGAGTTTTGGTCCAACGATCTGTAATGGGTAGGTTAGTACGATTCAACCTGCCAAATGACCGCGTATCATACTAACGAGTTGCAACTGCTATTCGTTTCAAATTGGGTACAGTTTCCGGGCGGCAGAGTCGTCGTCCCTCGTTATAACGAAATAAGGGCGGGTTAATGTGAACGCCATTGGCTTACACTGCGCCTCGAACCGCGGGAAGGGTTTAGCGTGAATCCGCAAACAAAGCCTCCAAAACGAGTGCTGCTCTTAAACCCTTCTCAGTGAAGTGTTGGATCCCAGTAACTGATGTACATGTGTAGGTGTACATACAGCCACTTACATATATTCACCTTAATTATATTCCTTTTTGTTTCCTACTCTGCAACAACAGCAACTTAATTAAGGAACAAGAGAGCTGTGTTATACAATACTTGCCTACTCATAAATGCTAAATCACCCTGTGAAATGAAACTGTGACTTTATGTACATCTCTATAACTATTACAGATCAGATGTCACGGTTCTTAGTAGAGCTCAGTGGCTCTCAGGTAAAACAACAGGGACTGGATCTTGTCTGGTCCAGATAAAACGTCAACCCATTGAGGGGGCCTATGCTAGACTTGGAGGTCCATCAGTCCTCCAGGAAGTGGCAGATGGTTTCCACACCTCCCGCAGAGCTCTTGAGCTTCTACGTTCAGATGTCTGCGAGTGTAACATGCTGTTTAGAAGACAAGATATTGCAATTCTGGTTTCACCGACGTATTCAGCACTGACAAATCTTTAAAATGAGGTCACACTCGGCAAAAAATGGGGAAAACAGTTTCCATACACCCTATAAACCCCCCCTCTCCTGGGTTGGCCAAAAAGTTTTGAATTTTTCCAGATTTTCATTTGCTCAAAACCTAGCATCAGGCCCCCCAAAAACGCTCTCTAAGTTTAACTTCAATGTCTCAAAAAATTGTAGAAAAATGTTAGAAGGTCAGGGGGTTACTTTTGGGAAAGAATCTAGAATCCGTTTTTAATGGCCATAAAATAGATTCCATGTGAATCTTTTTTGTTTGAAATTTTAATTCAAAAACTGTTGATACCATTATGATTTATCACATTTACTCTTTGTATAACTTCCATCCCCCACTTATAAACCTGGAGATCAGGTGACTTTTCAAAAAGGCTGTAATTAGTTTGCAGGTTCTTTGAAAAAAATCACCTTATCTCCAGGTGAATATAAGCATTCAAGATAATACCATTGTAATAGCTTCATTTCCTATGAGAATTTGCTAAAAATAATATTAAAACTGATAGAATAAAATATTGCAAAAAAGGTTAACACAACGATTGCTTTTCGTCCGCCTAAGTTAAGAGAAGGAATGAACAGCGAGTCGTACGTTTTCAGTACAAGAGCGAATAAGGAAGAGAACATGCACACTGGAAAAGTGTGGAAACTCACCCCCTCCCCCTTCCATATCACCAACTCACCTACCCAGCCAACTCTACCTATTTCGCCACTTTGTGCCCCCTCATAAATTTTACCCGACTTCCCAGCTTTATTATGTAAGGCTGCACCAGTGAAGGTTTCCCCATGTATGCGCCTGTAAGCGACAATGAGAAGCAATGCGAAGCTTCCCAACAGTAAACACAATAAAGAGAAAGTTGCACTTTATGAACACACCATCTCCGTTCTTCCCCGAAAACCCGTCTTCCGTTTGTCCCTTATCTACATTCCCGTTTCTCGAAAAAACCCGGACAAGTTCGTTTTTATTGCCATGAATCGAGTCAGCTTTTTTCCAACTGTAGAAAATATCTGTAACTTGTTATGACGAAGGAAAAACATATAAATTACAAGACAGAAAATCGAGAAAAATGATACTTCCTAGAAGAGAAGACGATTTCTACAACCGTAAGCGTATGAAAAATGATGCCCCATTATTTTTTCCTCTGATCTTTTTTCCTTCTTATTTTTGGGGAGGAAAAATCTATCTGGGAGGTAGGATTTCACCCTCCCACTACTCTTCGGAAATGATCGAAAAATAAATATTTTCTCGAGAGGAATTTCCCTTTGGCGTCCTAATCGAATATAAAGTGGGCCATTTGTGGAAGATGGCATATATCACATCGGATGTTGCCCTAACTACAAAGTACGGATCGTCATTTTGTAAGCTACTTTCCAGTGTTAACTCGTATATAAAGAAGATATTGCGATATTAATAGGTACCCATGCATCATAAACTGATTTTTTAGACTTACGTGAGAATCATAAACGTATTGGACAAGGAAATGTTCATTTTAGTCATCAATTGCTGTGAATTTGAATTTTACCCAACTTTTCGCATTAGAGCTGTCGGCACGGCGGCACTTGGGGGTGGGGATGCATTTTCAAAGGGCGTAGAACATTTATAATAGTCATTCATCTTCAGATTTCTTTATATACATTTATGTATTAATGTATTTACGTATTAAAGGATTTATATAATAACGTATTTACGCATTTACGTATTCACTTATTTACGTATTCACGTATTTACGTATTCACGTTTTCACAAAATTTACTTATTTATGTATTTATATATTTCTATAGATGTATTTATGGACAAAATGTTGTGCTTACTACTCTTCCAAAACCCCTGATCCGATTCGGACCAAATTTTGATATGATTTATTACCATTTCGGAACTTGTGCCTCGCTGACTTTGGTGCGTGTCAACTGACCATGAGCCGTAATATCAATCATAATGATGGAAAAATCATGCTGAAATCTCCCCTATTCACCATTGGACGACAAAATCTGATAGGGAGCTTCTCTGTGACAATAAGAGACGAAAAAAGTGAGGAGCGCCATCCTGATCAGCTGAGTGAGCTAGAATCTCTCCTGTTCACTGAAGGATGTTGAAAATTGATAGGGAGCCTTTCTGGGACAACAAGAGACGAATGACCTTATAGGCTCCATCCTGATCAGCTGACCATTACAGGTGGCGGTTTTTGCAACATGCTCCGCTAACTCGTAAATAGGAAAGCTTTTTGTAAACAACTTTTTCTGAGATTAAGTCAAAATGGCTATTAACCACAGCTTACCTAGCGACAAATAATCACCGAAATCTGTTCAGCGAAATTTGTCATTCGCGTTTGAATCTTAACTTTTCACCAACTAATATCAATCACATAACTTGGTTATATAACATCAATATAATATTGATATTATATCATATATATAACATCAAAAAATTGGTTTTGATTAGGCCAACTGCGTATGTGTTTTTTATGTTGTTGTAGTGTAGATTTGGAAAGTTTACATCGGAACTGAGAAATAAATTATGAGCAAGATACCTATCGTTTTTGTTATTACTTCCTGTCATAGGATTTTAGATAATTTTTTATTCCTAGGAAGCTCTATTATAAGAACGCTATATTTTTTTAGCGTGGCACACGCTTTTACCAGTACCTACTTCTAAAAAAACCGAGACTTATCATGAGACCGAATCGCGAGACTAAATCGCGAGATCAAAATGTGTCACAAACTTAGCAAGGAAACATTCGCTGCCTGATCCTCTATGAAAACAAAATCATTTGTTAGAAAGCTTTTGTGGGACATTAAGGAACAAAAAATGATGGGTTCTTTTACGGTCAGTTGATTGGGCAAAATTTTCTGCTGTTCACCCTAGAAAGTTGAAATTTGATAGGGAATCTGGGACATTAAAGAAGGTTGAACGGGCGGGTTGTTTCCTGATTAGCTGAGTGAGCTAAATTCTCTCTTGTTTACTTAAGGAAGTTGAAATTTCGTAGGGAGCCTCTCTGGGACATTAAGATACGAATACTCGGAGGTGTTCTTCCTGATCAGCTATGTCAGCTGAATTCTCTCCTGTTCGGCCAAGGAAATTTAAATTTGGCAGGGAGCCTTTCTGGGATAACGAAAGTCGAATGAAATGACGGACTCCATCCTGATCAGCTGAGTAAGTTCAGCTCTCTCCGTTTCTTCTGAGATTTTGAAATTTGGTAGGAAGCCTCTACTACGGACGCAAAGGTAAAAGCGTGTGGCCATTGTTTAGCCGTTTGGGTGGTTATGTGGAAATGATGGGAGGTCCGGGGGTACCCATGGAATTTTTCCCATATAATCAAGTACTTGTAATAATGGAGTACCACTATCAAGTGTGCATAATATATAACATAGTAATATAAATAAAATTCAACATGAAACAATCAGACTATCGTACGATAGCTGAAACTAAGAAGTATACAAAATAATGCACTTTCGACATTTTCATGAGCTTGGGCATATAAATCACGCCCAACCGCGCTTGGGCTAATCATCACGTTAGGGAAACCTGTTCAAAACGTAAAAATAAAGAGAGTTTGGTCGCGAAGGAATTATGTTTAAAGTTAAAGTTAAAGCTGCGATTCCGTCACCTATGCCTAATGGGAAGGCGTTAAGCAAATACTACCTAAGCGACTTGTGATAAATGAGTAACTGTGTGAAATTGTAATAAATGATTTTGGGCTTCCGTTCCCTCTAGTCTAAGCTGTTTTCAACCAACTTTGATCAAACTTCGTTCTGAGGAGTGTTTTGGTAGGTTGAGAACGTACGAATTGAAAAACAATCCTTCAAATCGAACCGTTTAAGCCCTTTGTCGCTTTGTTGGTTTTAACGAATTCGAGGAGGTACTATGCAGTCATGCATAAGCCAACCAACCGCCAATGTGTCTCTTATCCGGTCATTGCATATTTCCATCTAGCTGAAAAGTTAGAACACTAATCACAACAAAGCTCCTTTAATCAATCACTCAATCAGTAAATGATAGTAATTTCATTTTTTTACCCTCATCGCCCTTTCCTTGAAAGTATCACCAAATCATCATCTCAATGACAGATCCAGTGTACAATCTCGAATCCGACGAATACAGACTACACAGCTACCGAGCTATTCGACTTATTACAGACTGTCCTTGGTTTGTCAGAAAAGACTGCGGACAAGCAGAGTTGGATCTCCCATGGGTTGATGCTATACTGCATCATTCATACACCGTTGCACTGATACAACTTGCCACTCGGATGGCCACCCATCCTTGCCCCTTGATGAAGGGAATTCTCGAGGATTCCTGTTCAGCACGCTTATCACGACGCCTCAAGAGAAAATTTCATTTGGACCTCCTAACCACACGACGAACACTTTGAATTAGAGCTATTATATCCTGTACTTAATACCTCATAAACCCAACCAACATAAAAGTGCAATATCATTTATACTTGATTGTTTCAGCAATCGGAAAATAGTCAGATTCCTTCATGTTTCAAGTTAAATGTTACTTACGAGTATATTACTAGGTTACATCATGCAAAACTGATAGTTTCCATTTCATGCGCTTTTATATTTGTTTCGTTAATTATATTTTGAATCTCTCAAATTATTGATTCGCGAATATCAAAATGAATTCAAGAGGGGGATCTTTGCAAGGGACACCCACCTTATCTAGCGGAATGTTCATGCCGGAAGTTTGGTGCGGATAGTGCAAACAGTAGGTACGATTCATTTCCTACCCCTCTTTATCATCAATCAGCCTTCAACAAAAAGTTCCAGTCATACAGCATGAACATATGAACGAATTTTCGTAAATTATTGTATCAATGATAAATTTATTTTGTATTTTATAAGTGCAATATTTTTTCTTATAGTTAGTGTGAGTACATTTTACTCAATATTTTCCTAGTTTCTGATATTTGTCGCCCTTTATTATTACAATTCACTTGTAACCAACCGCATTCATTATAGGAAACATATTGGGTACTAAGAGTCTCAGTCGAGAAACGTTTCTTTGTGAGCAAATCTTGGTATCATGTGGGTTCCTTCCTTTACATACAACTCTGCTGTTATTATTATAGGGTTCTGCAGTCCATGGTGAACCAGGGCCTTCTCATCAATAGTTGACCACTCCTTGCGATCAACCGCCTAACTTCTCCATCTTCTCACACCAATGGTCCTGAGATTCTCTTTCACACCATCGACCCATCGGATTCGGGGTCTTATTTTTAATCTCCTTCCTACTAGCTTGCTATTCATGAGGGTTTTGTGATGTCTTCCTATTAGTTTTCACTCATATGCCCAGGGCATCTCAGTCTGCGGTCCATCCGAGTAGTCCAGTTCACATACTGGGCCAAAAAGTTTCCGAAGTATTTCTCTTAACCAGCGATTTGAGATGCACTCAATGGATTTTATGAGGATCCTAGACAAACTTACACAAGGCACTACTGGTAGATAGTTGGCTTTGCTTGTCGAGAGAGCCGGTATAAATTTGCAATCTTCTGGATAGACTAACAGCATCTATTTTCTGTGACTAATCTTGCTTTAATTTCAGTGTTCACGTTATCATCACTAGTTACAATGGCGCCTCGTATCTTGAATCGATCTTGAAATCACTATAAACCGCAAAAACGGCTACAAATCGTCAAATTTATATTTATTGTCAGGATATTTGCCCAGGAAAAGATTATCAACTATCAAATAGAACATTAGAATTCTTACAACAAATTGTGATAAAAATGTGAGTATTGAGATTTCAATACATTTTTATCACAATTTTTTGTAAGAATTCTAATGTTCTATTTGATAGTTGATAATCTTTTCCTGGGAAAACATCCTGACAATAAATATAAATTTGACGATTTGTAGCCGTTTTTGTGGTTTTTAGTGATTTTGTAAGCACATATTTTCGGATCCAAAATATCTCTGAACACACCGAGTGCAGCCAGTTTGATTTTGAGGTAGGTACCACTTTACTCGAGATGAAATTCGAAGTTTCACACGCCCCTTGTCGGGTGCCTAGATTTTAGTCCCTATGCAGCTCAAGATTCTTGTGGATCTGTCAGAACTGATTTTGAAAATTTCTTGATGTAAATTTTATACAATTGAAGCAGCGTTTCAAGCTAAGAATCACAATAATTCATTTATAACACCCCGAAAAAAATAAAAATAAAATGTGAAGACAAGAAGGAAACTCCCAGATATGGGGAATGCAGAAAGTTTTCATCTGGTGGTATTGCTTTCTCAACAGATGAAAGAGCTAACCTTCACATTCACTGTGCAGTGATTGAAAAATAGTGAAGGTATAAAATTCCTTCAGAGTTCTGACATGAAGTGGTCACTACTCTCAAGGCACCACATAATTGCATTGGTAACAAACTTTTGAGCCGAGTCAAGTTTTCCGCGTGCTCTCCAGACTTTTCATCGTGAAGCCATTTTATTGAAAGTTAGTGCGAAAGTTTCCAACCTTTTCCATTATCGCTGTAGAAAGTGGCTGCTTCGTAATTTACGCGTTATACGTCATGATAATTTATTATGAATTTCCTCTCCTTCTAAACCTGATAAAATCAGGGAAATGCCAAGTTAAAAAATATTATCTATTTAAAGAATAAGTATTTCCTTGATAGAGTAAGGAACAAATATGTTTTTGGTCCTTTGAACTTTCTAATATTTTCATTCAAAATATAAATATTAAATTCCATCAAAGGTGTTAAATTATAAAGCAAAGCATCAGTAAATCAGCAGCTGTAAAACTATAACTAAATTGCAATAGTTTATTATTCCTCTTGTACACCTTAGAACTACACAAAAATTATTCTTCCCTGACTTTTTATTGATACCTAGAAGTTTTAACAAAGAAAGTTATCTGAGTGCGCACTCCGCTGATCAGTGTCTGCTCTTAACAAGTAATCAACTAGTACTCCCCAAGAACATAATCAGCAACAACAACATCAAGTTATTCAAAATCAGCCCATTTAAATTTCAGGCCCGTAAGTTGAATTCGAATAAAATTAGTCACTGAGTTACTCCTTTGACCCAAAAAGATTCTGCTTCAAATATTAGCATTGTTAATTTATTAGGACGAAAATTAATCTGATAGCACATAGCAAATAAGTGTGGAGCCGATCCCCGTTCCAGAGCAGTCCAATAGAAGCTCCATTTCAGAATTCCAAACTGAGAGTCTAGTTTAAGAATGAATTCAGCTGATTAGGGCAATTATTGTTACTTAGAAGCTACGAAGAGGTCTCATTTGGAATTCCTTCCTCAAAAGAACTCATTGAGTACCGAATTTGTCAGAAAATTGTGAGTAGGTACCTTTTCAATTTCAAATGTTAAACGATTTTTGAAGAAAAAATTTTATTTTAAATAAATCATTAAATACGCATTTCTTGTACAGTTTTCATTCAGGTTTGATGAAATTCTGGGAATGTGCGCGTTATGCAGTATAGATGGTCTTCACGAACTCAACGCTCTATCGCTGTAAACTCACTGATCAATAATTACTTCACTTTGCGCTTGCGCACATATAAGCTCATCAATCATAACTTTCTCACGCCCTATTCGTATAATTTCATTCAAAGTCTGAGAGAAGTCGGAAAAAGACGATTTAGTCATCCTAGATTTATTCCATCATAATCTTATAATTTTTAGCTACTGCGCACGCGCGGATGTGACTATATAGTCCCTCGAACTTCATCGTGCCTGACTCACTGGTTGCTTTCTCGCGTGCACAAATGTCACGTTCATCTAGCATCATGTTGAATTTTGACCGATTTTACTCAAGCGCCAAAGGAACCCTCTATAGAATCTTTTAAGATAATTTGAAAATTTTTAATTATCTATAGGTGCATTCTTGTTATGGTTACGAGAAAGCTATGTGCTCCGACTTCAAAGGACTGGAGAGCTTTTACTCCTCGGCCTATGATTAGATACCTAAATTAATAATTCAATATTAGCCATGCAACAGTAAGTCAGGAACGGCCTTTTTTCTTGCCGTGTCATAAATCAGACCCAAAACATAACCAAAAGCAAATTCAAATTTAAAAAATTTAATATATACTGAAAATAAATAAATATCCCTATTTTCTATGAAAGTCATCCTTTTGATGGTATAGTTGAAGTCATAACTGGAATCAAATTAAAATTAGGGCATAAAGAGATCAGTGGTTTCCAAGGATCCTAGACGAAGATTCATTACCTCTTGTTCAACGAGGGACCACCCACGATACCCATCTCGATCATCAGATAAGGCTTGACGGATCAGCTCACAGATAGCCCAAACCTGTTGTTCGGATAAAGTGATTGGTACTGGCTCGTTAAGGGGGTACCAAGGTATCGACTCTCCGAGCTACCTCAGTTATCAGTTTTATCAGCAGAGTTGGAGCAATCAGTCGTTATATATCAACGAGCTCCTGGAACCCAATCAGTTCGTTAAAGCTTCATATCGGTCGCTCAGTGAGCATGAAATACGTGCATGTGTGAGCGTGTATGTATACGTGAAGGCATACCAGTGTGAGTGGGTCCCTTGTAGTTTTATTTGGAGCACCCTGACCATGACGCCTCGGGGGCCCTTCGCGCCGGACTTTAATTACCGATCGGTAACTCGGGATCTGTCTTTTATTTTTCGTTGTTTCTTATTCTTTTGTTTTTATTTCCTCCTTCTCCTTCCACTCGTTAATTTTCATCAAGACCAATAAATCCGGGAGTCAACGAGCTAATGCGCCCTTCAGGGTTCGCTTTATCTAACTACACCGGTAACAGTAGTGAAGAATGACGAATAGGATCATATTTTCCTTTTATGAGTCATAAATAGACATACATTAGTTGCAAATCGTTCTTTTTCAGCCTGAAGACTCAAAAATGGAATATTTTTGAATGTGAAATACGATTTCAGCTGATATAAGATTGAAATCACTTGAACTAAATTGTTCCGTATATCGGAAGAATTTTTACAACTAAAAAATGGTCCACACTTTTTTTGGTGTTTCACTTCAATGAGAGCTACTGGTTTTTTAGTTGACATCAAAAAAATTCCTCCCATCCTTCCTTCCCCCAAAAATTTGCAAGATCATGTTTCACTTTGTTTGGATTCCAAAAACAGAAGAAAGTCTTTTTCCCAAACTAATGGACGAGTTCAGACAAAGTTTGTATAACTTGGATCCCAAATCAGACAGTGAAACACACAGGCTCCAGTTGCTCCTGAAATCACTTTCAATCAACCCTGAAGGTAAGTTAAAAAATAAAAATGTTAACGAGTTAAGTTAATGAGGTTACGTAAATATGTAAACTTGCAAATATTTGCATAGATTGTCGTTTTTGGGAACATTTGCCTAATATGTGGTGAAAACGTGCATATTCCAAGCATATTTTCTCAGTCCAACAAAAGATATCAAAAAATGAAAAAAAAAAAAAAAAAAAAAAAAAAATTTCAACTGAAACTATCTAAGTTGTTCGTATCTGAACTCTAGGTTTCCCTGAATTCCAGCAAGCCATGTATTTGAAAGGGGAAGGTATTACGAGAGGAGTCGCCAAGTCCAGCGCGAATCGGATTACTCGAAGGCCCGTTGCCCATAGCTCCAATTTCTATTGGAATGCCTTCCTTCTCGCTAATTGGAGAATATTTTCGGTTCACACCTTAATACTCCCTGATACTTGACTATCCACTCTATATTTTCCTCCCAATCATGACCTTTTCTCGTATAAATAGAATTGGCCCTTAACGCAGTTCACATTTTCTTGCTCTTGATCAAAATGGTAGAGTGCAACCTAACTTCAACTATGCCATCTCAGAAGCATTTCTGGAGTGAATCGGGAGCGACATATCGATGGGTCGTCGAAATAAACGCTGGATGGAGGACCGTCGTGGCGTATCTCGAAAATTTTGATTTGTAGTTTAATCCCTCAACAATATATAATGGACCGACAATCGTAATAAGATTAGAGAGGGAAGTGCTTAGGTAAAATTTCTTTATATTTATTGTGGATTTTGTATTGTAATTTTGAATATAAATGAGAAATGTAAATGAGAAAATACCATAAATAAGGGTGTGGAATGATGGTAGAGCAGGGTGCATGAGTAGAGCTTTTGACTCAACTATAACTTGGATACTTATTGCAGAATTTAACTATATTAGAGTTATTGCAAAACAATTAGGAAGTTGAATAACAAATAAATTGACTAGAATGAAGAGAAGCTTATGTTTGTCAAAGTCAGCTAATACATATGGGAAAGTATAGATAACTGTTGGTTTGGCCTTCAGGTGGTTTGATTGTTGGTGTTGTGGAGGTGAACAGAGAAAACAGAGAAACTTCTGTGTTGAGGCACTTGACTCATTACTGAAAATAATGAGGTTGAATGGTGGAGGTACCAACCACTAACAAAAATTCTGTCTTTCTTTATGTTTTTTTATCTTCCTTAGTATTTTTAGTCGGAATTAGGTTCAGGTTGGCAACTGGGAATGTAGAGAAAGAAGGATCAGGTCTAAAAATCATCCCAAAGTGGGGCTTTCAACTTTCTTATCATCTTCTCAATTCCTGAAATGATTCGCTTTTCTTTCTGTTGCATTCCATACGTTATGGAAATAGAATACGAATGCTTTCAAAAATCAACTAAAATTGCCAGCCAGGTAACTGTTTTAGTTGGGGCAAAACCACCATAACCTGTGGTTTTTCGTTTGAAAAATTTTAAAACCACAAATTCACCGCTAAAGGTATAAATCGGCATCCTGTAGGTACTGATGAAATTCCGAACGTAAAAATAAACCTGTAAAAACCTTTGGAGACTTGGAGCCCTGGGAACCGTCGTAAAACTGAGGCGCGGCACCCAGCAAGCTAATGGAGATATTGAGTCGTGAAAAACCGTAAAAAAGTTTGGTTTTAGTACCGTAAACTGATCCCCAAGACTAAGAGTAGAATGAATTGAAGTTCAGTTGTTGGTTCCCTTGCTAGGGCCCGGGCGTAACTCATGGTCGATATTGTGGGCTCCCGGGAAACAAAGCAATCAGTGAATCCCCTGTTCAACAAGAGGAATATTGTAGGAAAAACTGCGGAAAGTTAGAGAACTACCTACTGTTCTTCTGGCCATGAGAAATGGTCCAATCCGTTGTCAGATTTCTCGAATTTGAAATCTTGTTAACACCTAAATAGATATGCAGTAAGTTACTTTCTCTGAGTATACAAAATGATGTGGAGAGCTGTTAGTGGTTGTTGAATCGTCAACCAATAGTTACCGCTACTGTCAGAATGACTGAGTTGAATTATGCGACTTTCTAGATGGCCGTCCCCGGTCAACCGATGTTTCGAAGTTCCAGTATCAGGTATCAAGTATAAAATTGTATTTGGTGGTTGAAGTGAATTTTGATTTTTGAGTTAAATCGTTATTTTTCGGAATCAAATAAAATGGAACTGCGGTGCTTGATGAGCAAATGGCTTTCTTCTTTGTTTCACTGTGGTAGCAAGTTCTTGGGAACCAAACTCTGCTCATCCATTTCTACCCTTGGATAACTGGAAAAGTAGAACCTAAAAATGCCCTTACCATAATGTTAATTCTTTCCCTACATCATTCCCTCGTACACCAAGAAACTTTTCAGATTACAGTACGTAGTTGTGTTTAGAGAAAAGTTGAATGAGGAGTAACCAATTTGTCATTTAATTTGAAACGAGATGGGGCGTGGCGGGACGCGTAATTTAAAACAGCCAGCGTCACGCTAGCAGCAAATCTTTTGACTGGAAAACGACGTTGAAATCAAAGCAATAGCCCCCCGTATTATTTATACTCAAAGGTTAATTCTGGGCTTATTGCGCTCATTCGGTTGAACTGAGATACTCTTCAATTAAGATAGATCCTTAGTATAAAACTTAAATTGAAGTACTACCTTTGATCGTACTACACTCAGTAAATCCCATGAACTCGTACTTCGCTGAGAGTTGAAATTTCTTTATTCTCCGCAATAAAAAATTACACTTGAATTTGCGCTTCCACCGCCTACTGAACTATTTTGGTTCTTTGCCGATCTGACGATCCGATCTGCCTGTCTGTTTTCAATCCCAGCCAAATTGCGTGTAGTTACTGACCCAATTTGATGACATTTTCAGGGATTGAGGGGAGCAGCCCCTTGACGGTCCCCTTAGGAGAGATTGGACAATGGCCTTATTAGGTCATGACCACCGGTCATTGGTCCGCCGGAACGGGCTTCCTTACAGATTACATCTGGTACTGTTGAGCCAATAGTCAAAGTACGTATTTACTATCCTGTTTCGATGTTCAGGGATTGCAAAGTTAGCCCCTAGACGGTATTCCCTGTAGATTACCTGCAGGTTATCACTGACAAGCCGATAGAAGCTTTCGCATGCGAACACTTGAATTTCCTGTAACGCCTATTTCTCAAAAAATTATCCGAAATAGCTCAAATCGGTAGTGTAACTGAGGGATGGAGTGAAAGTGATCGCCCATCAATTTTGAAGCTTGCGTGCCACTTTGCCCTGTTTGTCAAATGCAAAACGATTTTTTTTAATATGTAGTATAAACGCACATTTTTAGACATACCTATTCTTCATTTCCACCTATCCGTATGATGTGTAAATTTTGAAAACCACAGTATGTGTTGCTACTAGATTGTTAAATACTTAGGGGGAAATAAATCATGAGTAGGCAAGGTTTATGATGACATAGCATCCCAATACTTAGTTTGGTCGGATTTCGGGGTTACACCGTAACATGCATAACGAAACAGGGTTTCCGCGAAGACTACTTATATCGAATAGTCGACTGTTTGGGCTGTTAGTACGTATGCATAAACTAGATTTTCCTAATCTAAAATAGTATGTGAATAGTTACTAATGTCGTTGATCTGATACTCCCGTCAAATCGTAAACTTAGTACGTGCATTGGAATTCTTTGAGTCTATTCATGCTGCGATTCGGAATCCGGGCAGTCCTTACGGTGCTTCGCGACAAGATACGAAATTGACAGAGGAAGTTTCTTTCTCGAGTATTCCTATTGCTATTATTCTGTATTCTGTTTCTTTCTGTATTATTCGCTGTAATAGTGGAAAGCGCAGTTCAAAATTGACCAAATATGGTGAATTCGCAACATATCTGATGGTGGGAATCAGCGTGCGAATAATCTTCAAGAGGCGTCAAGATAATGGTGGCGTAGGTTTCAGAAGGTTTTTGACGATGTTCCCAACCGGATTCGAAATCTTGTTGAAAGCAGGCTGTCAAATTCGTAAGAAAATTCCAACTTTGGAGATTCTATATTGCACGAGCGTGACCTAATCAACTTCCACACTGGCCTACGTTACGCAACAATGAATTTGAGATCCTCACATCGGACGGCATTCAAAATACAAACAACGCACAACAACACGCAAGACACAAGATTCATCGCAACCATGATTCGGGGCATCCTGGATGGCAGGTGACACACAGACGAGATTGTTCACACATGCAAAATCTATTCAAAGAGTCTCTATGCGTGTCAGGCTGTAGTCTCGACATTAAGGACACCTAACGTCCAAGCAGATTTGCAACAAACATCATTGAGACAACTTATCTTATCGACGTCTTGACCGGGCCTGAATCACAGGAAATCATTCCATGAATGACACCTGCGGTCTTATCACTTCAACGCTCGCTCGATTAAAAAAGGTTTCTTACCAAGAACAATAAGGGATAATCTCGGTTTAAGAATGCGAAACGTCTGGACGATGATAAGGTAGCCGCTGCGGTTAGTAGTAATTTGATATAGCAACGTCTACGAAGGCGTATCAGCTTCAATGGTTTTTCATTTTATTTTCTTCGGTACCGGATTACATAGAAGATCGCCGTTGTTACATGGAGCGTTTCATTTTTTCACCGGAAGCAGAGTATTAATCTCCGTGATTGAAAATGATTCATTCCTTATTACTCATCGTCTATATTATGAACGTCAGATGAATTAATATTATAATAAATTGCCAACCATCTGTCGACTTCGTGTTTCAATTTTAAGATTTGTACCTTTAAGTAAGGTGATCAGGGCCGGACTGGTTCTTCATGGGGCCCTCGGCCAGAAACTCAAAAGGGGCCCCTTGCCGAGGGGTATACGGTTACTTACCTATACCTTCAATTCCCATCACCTCTTGACATGAATTTGATAGCAAACCGTTCCAACACCTCCGACAGAAAAATGTCCTTCTAACGAGAAATCTAATGAGTTTATGAACCTCCGAGACCTCTGGAATGCCACGCTGTCAAGCTTTAAGTTGAGCAGGTATCGATCACAACCTTGTTTCTCAAAACATTTAGGTAACAAAATTAGGAACCTCATGCTCTAAAGGGTTCTGACCTGGAATGTCCAAGTGGCGGAGCGATAGCGATTTAAACAAAACCTTTCCATGTATTTAGAAATTAGCTGGAAACTGCAATTTTTAGAAGTATCTGGAAGCAGCATTTTACCCTATTACAGGGCTTTAAAAATGAATGACGCCGAGATAAGTAACAAAATAGAACTTCGGGCCACTTTGGCCTCCTCCCGACATCACCCTGTCGGGCTGATGATCGGGATGGCTTGGGGAAGGTTTCTGTAAAAGGAAATTTTAAAAAAACACCAACCAGATCATCTGACTTATCTAAATGCTCAGCTATTTACCCTAGGAATTTGAAACTTGATAGGGTGCCTCTCTGGACATCGAGAAACGAATAAAATGATGGGATCTTTTCTCATCAGCCGAGTGAGCTAAATTCACTCATGTTCACCCAAGGAAAGAAATTTGACACGGAGCCTCACTAGGACATCTAGAGACGAATGCAATGACGGGTTCCTACCAGATCAGCTGACTTAGCTAAATTCTCTCCTATTCACCCAAGAAATTTGATGGGGACCCTCTATCGGGAAACGTATAAAGTTATGGGCTCTTTCCTGCATGAGCATGTGGGTCCGTGCAACGCACGGGTAACCGGCGTTCTAAGGATTGTAGAGCAACATGACTGCGACTCTTTTCTAAGGTTTTCTTCCCCTACTCGGTTTTTTCTCGTAGCCTTGGCAACTCCTCATCAACTTGTGATTCAAGTTTAATAGAAACGGACTAGCTCGTCCCTACTTGTTATTATTACATCACGTATTAATGGAAGGGGGGGGGGGGTGCTGTAACAACACCATCTATTCGCTACTCTCACCAAAATCTTATAGAACCCATACGTTGGTAAGTCCCTGTAATGCATGCATTACTCACAATAATTTTTCATATAAGCATTCACGGGAAATTCATCACCTATACTATTTAAATTTAAATTTACTCCTCAACGTATGGTGAATGTTCCCTAGTAGTATTTGACTAATTTATTTATGGTTTACAATTTATTGTGCTCATTCAGACCGTGTAATTGAACAATTTTATAACAACATGCAGGCACAATTGATTTCAGAACATCATTCAACATCAACTCCCGAATCACAGGAACTTTCACGACCGACTTATGGGATATTATTACAGCACACATGTGTTCCGTAGTGTGGCGAATGGAACATTGTATCTACCACCGCTATTATACGCAAGAACACTGGCGATCGAATCCCGGATAGATTGTGGTTGGCTGTGAGTATATTGAAGGCTATTCGGTATTAACGCTCGGAGAATGTCAATATCGTGTAACACAAAGCGCTCCAATATCCTCGGCCCTTCGGTAGCAAATACATCATCGTGTGTTCGAAACATCAATTCCGAGAAAGTCAATATTGCTATTACAAGGTCTTATAGGTATGTAGTAATATGACGGTCAGCGGGACCCAAAACCGATAGAATTTCAGTGACAATGTCAAATTAGTCAATGTTGAAATGGGAAATATTTATCACTTACATCTTTTTAATGGAAAAGGAATCCATGAAGCGTTCGTATACAGGGTGTCCCGCTCTTGGTACAAATACATTTTTGAGTGAAACTGGACCGATAATGGAGCATAACGCCGCCAACCGCTCTTTTCTATTTCAACCCGTACCTGAGATATGATTTTTTGTAGGTTTCATCATAAAGGCACGTTCTTTGACATAAAAACCCAAACTTCTCATATTTTATTCAATTATTCTCCACTTTTGACTCCAATATCAGAATCAACGTTAATTTTTCTTTGATAAAACAAGATTTTAGTATTTATTAAACACCTTTCAGACTCATTTATTCTAAAACAAACGTTAAGAGAGACTGTCGAATTTTACGAAAACTGCTTCATATATTATTCTTTCTAACGGTGTAATCAATTTTACTTTTACTTTGCTGAATAGAATAAAAAGTTATGTTTTAATGTTGAAAAACGTGTTTTTCAATGAAATCGTGGGTTTTCCTGAAAAATTACGCTCTATGAACCTACGAGTAAGGGGTCGGTTTCTACTTATTTTTTCAGGCTGATTTGAACGTATAACCGAGTTTTTCGCTTTAACTTACAAATTTTTTGTTCAATTGTATTATGCTTTAGGCTTAAACTAATCAAATGAAGTGTAAAACTCGGTACCGGCGATGTTAGAGAGATCTGCGAGTGCTATCATTTTATTCAGCTTGAAAAAATTCTCACCAGTTGACCCCCAACTCACTCACTTTCCAAGATTTCATCGTAAAACTACGTTTTTCATAAATTTTTGGTAACCGCATTGTGAATGCTGACGCCGCCTCTTATCGTTCTCAAGAATGGTTACAACCAGCCAACACAGCAGCCCAAGCGAAACACGCCAAGTACGAACGAGCAGCTGAAGATGTACGAGGTTCCTTTACCCCATTGGTTCGTTCGTGCGACGGAGCCTTGCACCGGGAATTCGACACATTTCTGAGAAGATGAGAAGAACAGCTCACGTTCTTTCAGAGAAATGGAGTCGTCGTTACTCGCGCGTTGTAGGATGAGTGAGAGTGACTGTACAATTTGCCATAGCAAGGGCAGTGTCACTTCGTATAAGAGGAGCCAGAAGAACTATACGATCACCCGGAAGGGCAGATGCAGCGGCTCTTCCAGCATTGATCAGTTGCTGAAACAGATGATTTAAAATCTGAAATATCAAGGACATTTATATTGCTTCCCAACTTTTTCCCTCCAATACGCCTCAAGTGTGTCATCATATAGATATTCTCGAGGTACAAGTACAATAAATCATGTCATTTCTTTGCACTCAAAAAAAAAAAAAAAAAAAAAGTCATGCAGCATGAACCCCATGAGCGAATTTATGAAGAAATCCTCGACATTTCAGTCGCTATTGATCGTGTAGAGAAATTTTAGTTTATGATTTTGATAGAAAAACATGGAATCAAATTATTAAACAAGCACCTACTACCTACGTTTTAAACAGCATGGTTCTAGGATTGGTTGTACAGGGATACTTCCATAAGAGTATTTCAATCCGAATTTGGACAATTTTTCATGCAAATATTACCGATTTTTACAACTAGCGAACGGCATTATTTCGATTTTTGACTGATTTTTCAACTTTGAAATTTTTGAAAACTTGATACATATTCTTATAGGAAATTTTACGCTGATTCCGAATATACCACATGTTAGTATGATGGAAAAATTATTTCGCACAACAAATCGCAAAAAACAGGCTATTTTGAAATTTTTGACTACATTTTTTGAAAATTTCAACCCGAAGATGTAATCCGATCATGCTGGCCAACAAACTTGAACTTCCGTTTTGTGTCCTTAACATTTTAAAATTTGTTTGAAGTTTCTAGCACAATTCTACGGACAGTTATCGTCTGGAATGACACATAAATTTATACATACATATATACATACATACATATTTATATACATACATACATACATACGTACATATATACATACATACATACATTAAAAAATGCGTTAAACTTCAGAATATGACTCAGAATAGGCTGAAACGGATTTCTGCTTAAAATTTTTTCAAAAATTCACTCTCTACAAATTTTGAGGCGAGAGCAATAGCTTAATTTTCTTCAAAAATTCGCTAAAAGAAAAATGAATTTCTCCTCTATTTGGCAATGAAGAAAGAAGATTAAATTAAGTAGTTATGTAAAAGCTGACAGTCTCTAAGATCATATTTGTGGAAGTGGCTAAGCTTTAAACATTTGATAAAGGTCCCAATTTCTGAGGATTTCACGTTTGTTTCATAGCAAGTTTGTTTCATAGTAAAAATTGAAGAACTTTTCGTGGCTGTTTTTATTTTTTGTTCAAACCCGATTTCAGTCCAGTTATGCGACCTCGAAAGTTTCAAATTTACCGTCGGTAAAGGGGTTAAAAGGCGTGAGAGGGGCGGGAGGGGGGGGGGGGGGGTTCCGAGGAATCATTATACTTTTTTCTCTCTTATTTTAATTCTCACCGGTATACACAATAACAATACAGTAACATACAATCCATTCATAGGGACGTCCCTGTAATGTATGCATTACTTACCAATATTTTTTTCTCAAGCTCTGGTTGCCCCTACCTCCCTGGATCAATTCCAATAGGCGTTCTTGGATCAATTCCAATAGCCTTGCCTATAAGACATAGCTTCTGTTTTTGAACTTCAAACTAATACACAAACTAGTTTTTATAACTATAAATAACCAACTGCCGGTTTTCTCCAATTCAATCACAAGAATTAAACTTTATTAGACAACCCAACACCTGATCCAAAATAATAATATGTAAATTATGAAATCAAAATAACAACTGAAGCAACTCATCAACATCCTCCACACCAACAAAAATTCACTCTTCTTTTTTCGGGTCTTCTTCATGACGAATGTTCGTTCCATTTGGTTCATCCACTTGACCCATTTCACGATTATTTTCTCTAGAAGCTTTTCATCCCACCCATACTTAGCTTTCCAGATTTCTGGCATCAGAATCCTGGTTTGTATAGTAATATGAGTCAGCATTCCCAAGGGATCGAATACTGTCATCATCATCTTTAAGAGTAAGAGTTTTGTAGGTATCTCATTATCTTTAAATTTCCAGCCTGGTTTATCCAGAAACTTGGTGAACTCAGTCACATCGATGATAGTGCCCCAAGTCCATCCCGGCACTGACTCGTGACTAGTTCCAAATTTTAATTTGCTTCCACTACCCAATGCTTCAGGCGCAATAGCGTTTCCCACTTTTTCAGAATTCGTAGCCCGGTTTCTAATGAAGAAACTCCCTTTTGCATGGACTGCACTAACCTCTGTATACATCTGAATTGCCTCTTCCTCAGTTCTGCAACTCTGAACATAATCGTCCATGTAGTGCTGATGTAATATGGAATCCACTGCTTGGGGGTATTCATTTATATGTTCCAGTGTATTAATGTTTCTCAGCTTTTGAGCCGAGTAAGGGGAGCAGACTGTTCTGAACATCACAGATTGCATTACGTATACCTTCGGGGTTACCTCCTTGTTCATATTCCTCCATAGATATCTCTGGGCATCTTGATCTTCTCTTCTAATACGAATCTTGGAGTACATCTCCTGAATGTCTGAGATGATAGCCACAGGGAATTGACGGAATTGTCCTGGAAGAGAAGCAAGCAAATCGTATCCCTTATACAAAAAATCATTTAGGCAATAGCCATCACTTTTGGTAGACGCATCAAAACAAACCCTTAATTTATGTGGCTTACTTGGGTTTATAACACCAATATGAGGAAGGTGCCATGTTTTCACACCTTCTTGTCTGGCCTCTTCCCTTGAAAGTATGCGACTATACCCTTTACTTACATAATTCTCCATTTGTGTGCAGTACTTCTTGGCCAACTCTGGGTCTTTTTTCAGCAGCGCTTTTAATGGATAGAGTCTCTTCAGTGCCATCCTTTTACTTTTGCGTAGCTTCTCATTATTTTTCCACAACAGGCCAGTCTTCCACCGCATACCGATCTTCCTTGTAGTGACACTGAATAATCGTTCTGCTCCACTAGTAGCCCTATTTGACTCTTTCGCTTCTTCAAGACCGTCGTTCAATATGTGATTCTTTACTAACTGACCCAGACTACTAAAATCGTTCTCACTTTGAATATCCTGCCAATGTGATAGCTGAAGATTTACCTGTGATTCAGAAGCATAGTTCAGTGGTATGTTGCCATGAAGGACCCAACCAAGCCAAGTTAGTGATACTATGGGGCCATTCCAAGGTCCTGAGAAAGATTTTCGGGCTTGTAGGAGCGGCCAATTGTCCTGTCCCAGCAAGACTTTTGGTTGAGCATTGGATAGACTACTCACTGCAGCTTTCTCCACAAAAGGCCACTGCTTTGCTATTTCCGAGACATCCACGGAGTATTTGGGCAATCCCATGTTTCTTACCGTCCTTGCTCGGAATATCTCAGAACGCTTTGCCTCTGGGTTTAAGCTGGAAATTGAGAAGGAAACTTCTTCGGACTCGTCCTCGGTACGACTCATGTTGTTCGTCCATGCTACAGTCAATGAGTTTTTCTTACCTTTTATTCCAAGTTGCTTGGCGAGCTCACTATCAATCATCGACAGAGTTGAACCCTCATCAAGAAGGGCGTGAGTATCCACACTTCCTAATGGGCCATATATTCGGACAGGGAGAACTCTCAACATAACCATTTTCTTACTTTTGTTAGTCGATGCTTCCTCTGCTCTTGATTCGTGTGTAAGGCACTCGGCAAGCGGTTCTTGCTCATGATGATACTGATTTTGACCAGGTAATGTAGTGAACTTACCTTGGTATCCCTGCACCTCTTTAGCTTTGTGCAAAGATGTGTGATGTAGACCCTGACAGATGGAGCAGTTCGCTGCTCTGCACCGAGAGGCTGAATGACTTCCAGGCTTCAGGCACTTGAAACAAACACTCCTATTCACAACCCATGCCCACTTCAGATGCACTGGGGTTTTTATCCACATGTCACACGCTTCTAATGGATGGTATTCATGCTGACAAAATTTACACAGCTTAAATGGAATTGCCCTCCCTCTTGTACTCTTTCTCTCCATCTCACGATCAGTGGCAGCCATGGCTGGCTGATCACTTTGTGTTTTAGGAATTGGTTGGTAGTACGTTGTTCTTTGGCTAGTTATGTGTAAATTCGCAATCATACTATAAGCATCGGCTTTTTTCTCTAACCATATTGAAAAGTCGTTAATCCTAGGAGGTAGCAAATTCATAAGGGCAAGATGTTCACCCCATTGTATTCTCACTGAACAGGGTAACTTTTGTACGAGGCAACTTAACATAGATGGCTCTAATAGATATTCACAACATTCTAATATTTCTACTGTTACCACATAATTCTGCACTTCCGATGAAAATTCTACTAAAGCTTGAAAATTATATTCTTCTATCATAGGGAATGACAGTAATTTTTCCTTCACCATACCAATTACATATTCTGGTCTGCCAAATCTTCGCTCTAAAATTTCTAAAATTTTGGGTACTCCACCAGTAATGCATAGACTGCTTGTTTGGCAGGTCCAGTTAGCAATGTTTTTGAACTCCGAACTAACACACACAATCTAGTTTTATAAATATAAATAATAAACTGCCGGTTTTCTCGACTTCAATCACAAGAATGAACTTTATTAGAAAACCCAACACCTGATCCAAAATAATAATATGCAAATTATGAAATCAAAATAATAACTGAAGCAATCTCATCAACATCCTCCACACCAACAAAAATTCAATCTTCTTTTTTCGGGTCCTCTTTATGACAAATATCTAGAGGACAAAGCTTAGTAATGGGTCTTCGAAAGATTCCTCGAGAGGTCTTCACGTCGACAACTCTTGTTACACCATCTGTTCCCGGGTAGCAGCTGATAACAATTCCTTTGGGCCAAAACGATCTAGCGATATTAGGGTCGATTATTAATACAATATCGCCTTCCTTCAGCTCCTTCTTCGACGTTCTCCACTTGGCTCGTACCAAGAGCGCCGGCAGATATTCACGCATCCAACGACGCCAGAAGCTATCTGTAAGTTGCTGCGCTGTTCGCCAAGCTCTTCTTAGACAGATGCCCTCAGGTATTTCAGGTATCATAGGACTAATGGAAGCTGTTCCCATCAGAAAATGATTAGGTGTCAGAGCCTCGGGATCGGTGCTGTCGGCTGAAACATGAGTTAGTGGTCGGCTATTCACCACTCCTTCAACTTCTGCCATCATGGTCAGCAAGATCTCGTCCGTGGGGGTCTGATGGTGTAGAACCACTTCCAATGCGGTTTTAACACTGCGGATGAGGCGCTCCCAACATCCTCCCATGTGAGGAGCATTCGGAGGATTGAAAAACCAGTCAGCACCTCTGATAGCCAGCGTCGATTTCAAAGCGTTCTGATCCCACTCGCTGATGCATTCCTGTAGTACCTTCGCTGCTCCTCGAAAGTTTGTACCATGGGGCCATTCCAAGGTCCTGAGAAAGATTTTCGGGTTTGTAGGAGCGGCCAATTGTCCTGTCCCAGCAAGACTTTTGGTTGAGCATTGGATAGACTACTCACTGCAGCTTTCTCCACAAAAGGCCACTGCTTTGCTATTTCCGAGACATCCACGGAGTATTTGGGCAATCCCATGTTTCTTACCGTCCTTGCTCGGAATATCTCAGAACGCTTTGCCTCTGGGTTTAAGCTGGAAATTGAGAAGGAAACTTCTTCGGACTCGTCCTCGGTACGACTCATGTTGTTCGTCCATGCTACAGTCAATGAGTTTTTCTTACCTTTTATCCCAAGTTGCTTGGCGAGCTCACTATCAATCATCGACAGAGTTGAACCCTCATCAAGAAGGGCGTGAGTATCCACACTTCCTAATGGGCCATATATTCGGACAGGGAGAACTCTCAACATAACCATTTTCTTACTTTTGTTAGTCGATGCTTCCTCTGCTCTTGATTCGTGTGTAAGGCACTCGGCAAGCGGTTCTTGCTCATGATGATACTGATTTTGACCAGGTAATGTAGTGAACTTACCTTGGTATCCCTGCACCTCTTTAGCTTTGTGCAAAGATGTGTGATGTAGACCCTGACAGATGGAGCAGTTCGCTGCTCTGCACCGAGAGGCTGAATGACTTCCAGGCTTCAGGCACTTGAAACAAACACTCCTATTCACAACCCATGCCCACTTCAGATGCACTGGGGTTTTTATCCACATGTCACACGCTTCTAATGGATGGTATTCATGCTGACAAAATTTACACAGCTTAAATGGAATTGCCCTCCCTCTTGTACTCTTTCTCTCCATCTCACGATCAGTGGCAGCCATGGCTGGCTGATCACTTTGTGTTTTAGGAATTGGTTGGTAGTACGTTGTTCTTTGGCTAGTTATGTGTAAATTCGCAATCATACTATAAGCATCGGCTTTTTTCTCTAACCATATTGAAAAGTCGTTAATCCTAGGAGGTAGCAAATTCATAAGGGCAAGATGTTCACCCCATTGTATTCTCACTGAACAGGGTAACTTTTGTACGAGGCAACTTAACATAGATGGCTCTAATAGATATTCACAACATTCTAATATTTCTACTGTTACCACATAATTCTGCACTTCCGATGAAAATTCTACTAAAGCTTGAAAATCATATTCTTCCATCATAGGGAATGACAGTAATTTTTTCTTCACCATACCAATTACATATTCTGGTCTGCCAAATCTTCGCTCTAAAATTTCTAAAATTTTGGGTACTCCATCTGGCAAAGCTAGTAATGCATAGACTGCTTGTTTGGCAGGTCCAGTTAGAGATTTTTGGAGTCGGCTAAGATTTTCACCATCCGAGAAACCACATAATTGAGTTGTTCGCTTAAAATGAGTGATGAAATTTGCCCACTCTAGTGGATCCCCACTGAATATTGGTAACTCTTTACCTTCAATCTGGCGGGCGATAAAAAAGCGCATGTCATTTGTGTCCTTTGCATTACTACTAACATTAACTATAGATGCGGTGGGAGACTGGCCTGCTATGGAAAAATGATGAGAGACTACCCAAAAGTAAAATGATGGCACTGAAGAGACTCTATTCATTAGAAGCGCGGCTGAAAAAATACCCAGAGTTGGCCAAGAAGTACTGCACACAAATGGAGAATTATGTAAGTAAAGGGTATAGTCGCATACTTTCAAGGGATGAGGCCAGACAAGAAGGAGTGAAAACATGGTACCTTCCTCACATTGGAGTTATAAACCCAAGTAAGCCAAATAAATTGAGGGTTTGTTTCGATGCATCTGCCAAAAGTGATGGTTATTGCTTAAATGATTTTTTGTATAAGGGAGACGATTTGTTTGCTTCTCTTCCAGGACTATTGCTAAGATTCCATCAATTCCCTGTGGCTATCATCGCAGACATTCAGGAGATGTACTCCCAGATTCGCATTAGAAGAGAAGATCAAGATTCCCAGAGATATCTATGGAGGAATATGAACACTGAGGTAGCCCCAAAGGTATATGTAATGCAATCTGTGATGTTCGGAACAGTCTGCTCCCCTTACTCGGCTCAAAAGGTGAGAAACATTAACGCACTGGAACATATAAATGAATACCCCCAAGCAGTGGATGCCATATTACATCAGCACTACATGGATGACTATGTTCAGAGTTGCAGAACTGAGGAAGAAGCAATTCAGATGTATACAGAGGTTAGTGCAGTCCATGCAAAAGGGAGTTTCTTTATTAGAAACTGGGCTACGAATTCTGAAAAAGTGAGGAACGCAATTGCGCCTGAAGCATTGTCTAGTGGAAGTAAACTAGAAATTGGAACTAGTCGCGAGTCAGTGCTGGGATGGACTTGGGACACTACCAACGATGTGATTGAGTTCAACAAGTTTCTGGATAAACCAGGCTGGAAATTTACAGATGAGATACCTACCAAACGCTTACTCTTAAAGATGATGATGACAGTATTCGATCCCTTAGGAATGTTGACTCATATTACTATACAAGCCAGGATTCTGATGCAAGAAATCTGGAAAGCTAAGTACGGGTGGGATGAAAAGCTTCCAGAGAAAATAATAGGGAAATGGATCAAGTGGATGAACCAAATGGAACGAGTAAATTCATTGAAAATGCCTCGTTGTTACTCAAAAATGGTCCTCATTGAGCGTAAAGTACAACTTCACATATTTTGCGATGCCAGTGAACAAGCATACGGAGCAGTTGCTTACCTACGCTTCTTGGATTCTGAAGAAAGGTCGGAAGTATGTTTCACGATGTCAAGAGGTAGGGTGGCACCAATGAAAAAGTGTTCAATACCTCGGCTTGAACTTCAAGCCGCAGTCCTTGCAGTGGAGATGAGACTCTTCATACTGAAGGAGTTACAGTTGAATATAACGCAGATATTTCATTGGACTGATTCACAAGCTGTTTTAGGCTGGATAAGAAGTGATCATCACAAATACTCAACATTTGTTGCAAACAGAGTTGCCATGATTCAGAAGGACTCCTACAAAGGAGAGTGGTGGTGGGTACCGTCGGGAAGCAATCCAGCGGACATGGCTACACGATGGCAGGATTCTGTGAAAAATGATAAGATTTGGTTTACAGGCCCAAGCTTCCTTAGTATGCAAGAGCAAGATTGGCCCCAGCAGATTAATACATCCCCTCCACCAATTGATGAAAACCGAGAAATAGTTGTTGAGTTTGTGGGATTCATATCTGAGAAATCTCTGACTGTGCTGCCTCCTTTGCATAGATTTTCAAAATGGATTAGGCTAATAAGATCCACAGCGTGGGTTTTCAGATTCATAAATAATTTAAGAAGTCCCAGAGTTGTGGGAGAGTTTGATGTAAGAGAGCTGAAACATGCTGAAGAACTGTGGTGCCGAAAAGTACAGGAAGATTCGTTTTTAGAAGAATTTAAGGCTTTAGAGAAAGGACAATCGGTTGGAAATACTAGCAGATTAGCTCACTTGTCACCATTTCTGAATAGCGACAATAACTTATTGTGTGTGAAAGGTAGATTGGGAAAAGCAAATGAGACATTGGCTATGATGAAACAACCAATAATTCTGGACCCCAAGCACCCCTACACCAGACTACTGTTGCAACACATCCATGAACAACGTGGTCATCAAGGGCAGGAAGCCGTCTACAACGAGGTACGTCAGAAGTATTGGATCATCAATGGAAGACAAGCTATTCGTCATACTTGGAGTGTGTGCCGAGTCTGCACGCTTCACAGATGTCAACCAACACATGTAGTGATGGGAGAACTCCCAGCAGAAAGGTTGGAACCTTTTGTTCGACCATTTACCTACACAGGTCTTGATTATTTCGGTCCATTACAAGTTAAGGTTGGACGAAGACAAGAAAAAAGGTATGGTTGTCTGTTCACATGCATGTCCATCAGAGCTATCCATTTAGAAGTGGTTCATAGCCTTTCAACCGATGGAACATTAATGGCCATACGGCGCTTTGCAGCGCGCAGAGGGTACCCCAAACGTATATTTTCTGACAATGGTACAAACTTTCGAGGAGCAGCGAAGGTACTACAGGAATGCATCAGCGAGTGGGATCAGAACGCTTTGAAATCGACGCTGGCTATCAGAGGTGCTGACTGGTTTTTCAATCCTCCGAATGCTCCTCACATGGGAGGATGTTGGGAGCGCCTCATCCGCAGTGTTAAAACCGCATTGGAAGTGGTTCTACACCATCAGACCCCCACGGACGAGATCTTGCTGACCATGATGGCAGAAGTTGAAGGAGTGGTGAATAGCCGACCACTAACTCATGTTTCAGCCGACAGCACCGATCCCGAGGCTCTGACACCTAATCATTTTCTGATGGGAACAGCTTCCATTAGTCCTATGATACCTGAAATACCTGAGGGCATCTGTCTAAGAAGAGCTTGGCGAACAGCGCAGCAACTTACAGATAGCTTCTGGCGTCGTTGGATGCGTGAATATCTGCCGGCGCTCTTGGTACGAGCCAAGTGGAGAACGTCGAAGAAGGAGCTGAAGGAAGGCGATATTGTATTAATAATCGACCCTAATATCGCTAGATCGTTTTGGCCCAAAGGAATTGTTATCAGCTGCTACCCGGGAACAGATGGTGTAACAAGAGTTGTCGACGTGAAGACCTCTCGAGGAATCTTTCGAAGACCCATTACTAAGCTTTGTCCTCTAGATATTTGTCATAAAGAGGACCCGAAAAAAGAAGATTGAATTTTTGTTGGTGTGGAGGATGTTGATGAGATTGCTTCAGTTATTATTTTGATTTCATAATTTGCATATTATTATTTTGGATCAGGTGTTGGGTTTTCTAATAAAGTTCATTCTTGTGATTGAAGTCGAGAAAACCGGCAGTTTATTATTTATATTTATAAAACTAGATTGTGTGTGTTAGTTCGGAGTTCAAAAACATTGATGTTGATGAGATTGCTTCAGTTATTATTTTGATTTCATATTTTACATATTATTATTTTGGATCAGGTGTTGGGTTGTCTAATAAAGTTCATTCTTGTGATTGAAGTCGAGAAAACCGGCAGTTTATTATTTATAGTTATAAAACTAGATTGTGTGTGTTAGTTCGGAGTTCAAAAACATTGGTCCTTTCGCCGTGAATCAGTGTTGTGGTGGTGTGTGAATCGTGGTAGCTGTGCTAAAAAATTCGAAGATGCATTTGCGAAACAGACAAATTTTGCAAGTTGCTGGTGGAGGTGATGGAAGGTCTGGAACTCTGCAGCGATCCAAATCTAACAGAAACAGCATTGAAGAAGAAATTGAACGAGTCGAGGGCGAATTTTTGGAGAAGAAAAAGGAGTTGATGGAACTGTTGGAGACACGGTCACAGCAACCTCGCCGAAAGCAAGGCAGAAGTTCTCAAGTACGGAATGACCAAATAAATAATTTCCCCTCCCCCCTATTTTCACCTCAGCAAGAACTACCAGGTAACCAGATAACAAGAACACCTGTAAGTAATCACAGTCCTATAGTTGATGTTAGTAGTAATGTAAAGGACACAAATGACATGCGCTTTTTTATCGCCCGCCAGATTGAAGGTAAAGAGTTACCAATATTCAGTGGGGATCCACTAGAGTGGGCAAATTTCATCACTCATTTTAAGCGAACAACTCAATTGTGTGGTTTCTCGGATGGTGAAAATCTTAGCCGACTCCAAAAATCTCTAATTGGACCTGCCAAACAAGCAGTCTATGCATTACTGGTGGAGTACCCAAAATTTTAGAAATTTTAAAGCGAAGATTTGGCAGACCAGAATATGTAATTGATATGGTGAAGGAAAAATTACTGTCATTCCCTATGATATAAGAATATAATTTTCAAGCTTTAGTAGAATTTTCATCGGAAGTACAGAATTATGTGGTAACAGTAGAAATATTAGAATGTTGTGAATATCTATTAGAGCCATCTATGTTAAGTTGCCTTGTACAAAAATTACCATGTTCAGTGAGAATACAATGGGGTGAACACCTCGCCCTTATGAATTTGCTACCTCCTAGGATTAACGAATTTTCAACATGGTTAGAGAAAAAAGCCGATGCTTATAGTATGATTGCAAATTTACACATTACTAGCCAAAGAACAACGTACTACCAACCAATTCCTAAAACACAAAGTGATCAGCCAGCCATGGCTCCCACTGATCGTGAGATGGAGAGAAAGAGTACAAGAGGGAGGGCAATTCCATTTAAACTGTGTAAATTTTGTCAGCATGAAGACCATTCATTAGAAGCGTGTGATATGTGGAGAAAAACCCCAGTGCATCTGAAGTGGGCATGGGTTGTGAATAGGAGTGTCTGTTTCAAGTGCCTGAAGCCTGGAAGTCATTCAGCCCCTCGGTGCAGAGCAGCGAATTGCTCCATCTGTCAGGGCCTACATCACACGTCTTTGCACAAAGCTAAAGAAGTACAAGGATACCAAGGTAAGTCCACTACATTACCTGGTCAAATTCAGCATCATTATGAGCAAGAAGCCGAACCGTTTGCCGAGTGCCTTGCACACGAAACAAGAGCAGAGGAAGCATCGGCTAACAAAAGTAAGAAAATGGTTTTGTTAAGAGTTCTCCCTGTCCGAATATATGGCCCATTAGGATGTGTGGATACTCACGCCCTTCTAGATGATGGTTCAACTCTGTCGATGATTGATAGTGAGCTCGCCAAGCAACTTGGGATAAAAGGTAAGAAAAACTCATTGACTGTAGCATGGACGAACAACATGAGTCGTACCGAGGACGAGTCCGAAGAAGTTTCCTTCTCGATTTCCAGCTTAAACCCAGAAGCAAAGCGTTTTGAGGTATTCCGAGCCAGGACGGTAAGAAACATGGGATTGCCCAAATACTCCGTGGATGTCTCGGAAATAGCAAAGCAGTGGCCTTTTGTGGAGAAAGCTGCAGTGAGTAGTCTATCCAATGCTGTACCAAAAGTCTTGCTGGGACAGGACAATTGGCCGCTCCTACGAGCCCGAAAATCTTTCTCAGGTCCTTGGAATGGCCCCATAGTATCACTAACATGGCTTGGTTGGGTCCTTCATGGCAACATACCTCTTAACCGTGCTTCTGAACCACAGGTAAGTATTCAGCTATCACATTGGCAGGATATTCAAAGTGAGGACGGTTTTAGTAGTCTGGATCAGTTAGCTAAGGATCACATATTGAACGACGGTTTTGGAGAAGCAAAAGAGTCAAATAGGCCTACTATTGAAGCAGAACGATTATTCAATGACACTACAAGGAAGATCGATATGCGGTGGGAGACTGGTCTGCTGTGGAAAAATGATGAGAAGCTACCCAAAAGTAAAATGATGGCACTGAAGAGACTCAATTCATTAGAAGCGCGGCGGAAAAAAGACCCAGAGTTGGCCAAGAAGTACTGCACACAAATGGAGAATTATGAACTTGTAAGTAAAGGGTATAGTCGCATACTTTTAAGGGAAGAGGCCAGACTAGAAGAAGTGAAAACTTGGTACCTTCCTCACATTGAGGTTATAAATCCAAGACTATTGCTAAGGTTCCGTCAATTCCCTGTGGCTTTCATCGCAGACATTCAGGAGATGTACTCCCAGATTAACGCTCATAGCATTAACGCACTGGAACATATAAATGAATACCCCCAAGCAGTGGATGCCATATTACATCAGCATCACATGGACGATTATGTTCAGAGTTGTAGAAATGAGGAAGAGGCAATTCAGATGTATACAGAGGTTAGTGCAGTTCATGCAAAAGGGAGTTTCTTTATTAGAAACTGGGCTACGAATTCTGAAAAAGTGAGGAATGCTATTGCGCCTGAAGCATTGCCTAGTGGAAGCGAATTAGTAATTGGAACTAGTCGCGAGTCAGTGCTGGGATGGACTTGGGACACTATCAACGATGTGATTGAGTTCACCAAGTTTCTGGATAAACCAGGCTGGAAATTTAAAGATAATGAGATACCTACAAAACGCTTTCTCTTGAAGATGATGATGGCAGTATTTGATCCCTTGGGAATGCTGACTCATATTACTATACGAGCCAGGAGTCTGAATGTTTTTGAACTCCGAACTAACACACACAATCTAGTTTTTATAACTATAAATAATAAACTGCCGGTTTCTCGACTTCAATCACAAGAATGAACTTTATTAGAAAACCCAACACCTGATCCAAAATAATAATATGCAAATTATGAAATCAAAATAATAACTGAAGCAATCTCATCAACATCCTCCACACCAACAAAAATTCAATCTTCTTTTTTCGGGTCCTCTTTATGACAAATATCTAGAGGACAAAGCTTAGTAATGGGTCTTCGAAAGATTCCTCGAGAGGTCTTCACGTCGACAACTCTTGTTACACCATCTGTTCCCGGTTAGCAGCTGATAACAATTCCTTTGGGCCAAAACGATCTAGCGATATTAGGGTCGATTATTAATACAATATCGCCTTCCTTCAGCTCCTTCTTCGACGTTCTCCACTTGGCTCGTACCAAGAGCGCCGGCAGATATTCACGCATCCAACGACGCCAGAAGCTATCTGTAAGTTGCTGCGCTGTTCGCCAAGCTCTTCTTAGACAGATGCCCTCAGGTATTTCAGGTATCATAGGACTGATGGAAGCTGTTCCCATCAGAAAATGATTAGGTGTCAGAGCCTCGGGATCGGTGCTGTCGGCTGAAACATGAGTTAGTGGTCGGCTATTCACCACTCCTTCAACTTCTGCCATCATGGTCAGCAAGATCTCGTCCGTGGGGGTCTGATGGTGTAGAACCACTTCCAATGCGGTTTTAACACTGCGGATGAGGCGCTCCCAACATCCTCCCATGTGAGGAGCATTCGGAGGATTGAAAAACCAGTCAGCACCTCTGATAGCCAGCGTCGATTTCAAAGCGTTCTGATCCCACTCGCTGATGCATTCCTGTAGTACCTTCGCTGCTCCTCGAAAGTTTGTACCATTGTCAGAAAATATACGTTTGGGGTACCCTCTGCGCGCTGCAAAGCGCCGTATGGCCATTAATGTTCCATCGGTTGAAAGGCTATGAACCACTTCTAAATGGATAGCTCTGATGGACATGCATGTGAACAGACAACCATACCTTTTTTCTTGTCTTCGTCCAACCTTAACTTGTAATGGACCGAAATAATCAAGACCTGTGTAGGTAAATGGTCGAACAAAAGGTTCCAACCTTTCTGCTGGGAGTTCTCCCATCACTACATGTGTTGGATGACATCTGTGAAGCGTGCAGACTCGGCACACACTCCAAGTATGACGAATAGCTTGTCTTCCATTGATGATCCAATACTTCTGACGTACCTCGTTGTAGACGGCTTCCTGCCCTTGATGACCACGTTGTTCATGGATGTGTTGCAACAGTAGTCTGGTGTAGGGGTGCTTGGGGTCCAGAATTATTGGTTGTTTCATCATAGCCAATGTCTCATTTGCTTTTCCCAATCTACCTTTCACACACAATAAGTTATTGTCGCTATTCAGAAATGGTGACAAGTGAGCTAATCTGCTAGTATTTCCAACCGATTGTCCTTTCTCTAAAGCCTTAAATTCTTCTAAAAACGAATCTTCCTGTACTTTTCGGCACCACAGTTCTTCAGCATGTTTCAGCTCTCTTACATCAAACTCTCCCACAACTCTGGGACTTCTTAAATTATTTATGAATCTGAAAACCCACGCTGTGGATCTTATTAGCCTAATCCATTTTGAAAATCTATGCAAAGGAGGCAGCACAGTCAGAGATTTCTCAGATATGAATCCCACAAACTCAACAACTATTTCTCGGTTTTCATCAATTGGTGGAGGGGATGTATTAATCTGCTGGGGCCAATCTTGCTCTTGCATACTAAGGAAGCTTGGGCCTGTAAACCAAATCTTATCATTTTTCACAGAATCCTGCCATCGTGTAGCCATGTCCGCTGGATTGCTTCCCGACGGTACCCACCACCACTCTCCTTTGTAGGAGTCCTTCTGAATCATGGCAACTCTGTTTGCAACAAATGTTGAGTATTTGTGATGATCACTTCTTATCCAGCCTAAAACAGCTTGTGAATCAGTCCAATGAAATATCTGCGTTATATTCAACTGTAACTCCTTCAGTATGAAGAGTCTCATCTCCACTGCAAGGACTGCGGCTTGAAGTTCAAGCCGAGGTATTGAACACTTTTTCATTGGTGCCACCCTACCTCTTGACATCGTGAAACATACTTCCGACCTTTCTTCAGAATCCAAGAAGCGTAGGTAAGCAACTGCTCCGTATGCTTGTTCACTGGCATCGCAAAATATGTGAAGTTGTACTTTACGCTCAATGAGGACCATTTTTGAGTAACAACGAGGCATTTTCAATGAATTTACTCGTTCCATTTGGTTCATCCACTTGATCCATTTCCCTATTATTTTCTCTGGAAGCTTTTCATCCCACCCGTACTTAGCTTTCCAGATTTCTTGCATCAGAATCCTGGCTTGTATAGTAATATGAGTCAACATTCCTAAGGGATCGAATACTGTCATCATCATCTTTAAGAGTAAGCGTTTGGTAGGTATCTCATCTGTAAATTTCCAGCCTGGTTTATCCAGAAACTTGTTGAACTCAATCACATCGTTGGTAGTGTCCCAAGTCCATCCCAGCACTGACTCGCGACTAGTTCCAATTTCTAGTTTACTTCCACTAGACAATGCTTCAGGCGCAATTGCGTTCCTCACTTTTTCAGAATTCGTAGCCCAGTTTCTAATAAAGAAACTCCCTTTTGCATGGACTGCACTAACCTCTGTATACATCTGAATTGCTTCTTCCTCAGTTCTGCAACTCTGAACATAGTCATCCATGTAGTGCTGATGTAATATGGCATCCACTGCTTGGGGGTATTCATTTATATGTTCCAGTGCGTTAATGTTTCTCACCTTTTGAGCCGAGTAAGGGGAGCAGACTGTTCCGAACATCACAGATTGCATTACATATACCTTTGGGGCTACCTCAGTGTTCATATTCCTCCATAGATATCTCTGGGAATCTTGATCTTCTCTTCTAATGCGAATCTGGGAGTACATCTCCTGAATGTCTGCGATGATAGCCACAGGGAATTGACGGAATCTTAGCAATAGTCCTGGAAGAGAAGCAAACAAATCGTCTCCCTTATACAAAAAATCATTTAAGCAATAACCATCACTTTTGGCAGATGCATCGAAACAAACCCTCAATTTATTTGGCTTACTTGGGTTTATAACTCCAATGTGAGGAAGGTACCATGTTTTCACTCCTTCTTGTCTGGCCTCATCCCTTGAAAGTATGCGACTATACCCTTTACTTACATAATTCTCCATTTGTGTGCAGTACTTCTTGGCCAACTCTGGGTATTTTTTCAGCCGCGCTTCTAATGAATAGAGTCTCTTCAGTGCCATCATTTTACTTTTGGGTAGTCTCTCATCATTTTTCCATAGCAGGCCAGTCTCCCACCGCATACCGATCTTCCTCGTAGTGTCATTGAATAATCGTTCTGCTTCACAAGTAGCTCTGTTTGACTCGTTCGCTTCTCCAAGACCGTCGTTCAATATGTGATCCTTAACTAACTGATCCAGACTACTAAAATCGTCCTCACTTTGAATATCCTGCCAATGTGATAGCTGAATACTTACCTGTGATTCAGAAGCACGATTCAGTGGTATGTTGCCATGAAGGACCCAACCAAGCCAAGTTAGTGATACTATGGGGCCATTCCAAGGACCTGAGAAAGATTTCCGGGCTTGTAGGAGCGGCCAATTGTCCTGTCCCAGCAAGACTTTTGGTACAGCATTGGATAGACTACTCACTGCAGCTTTCTCCACAAAAGGCCACTGCTTTGCTATTTCCGAGACATCCACGGAGTATTTGGGCAATCCCATGTTTCTTACCGTCCTGGCTCGGAATACCTCAAAACGCTTTGCTTCTGGGTTTAAGCTGGAAGAAGTCCCAGAGTTGTGGGAGAGTTTGATGTAAGAGAGCTGAAACATGCTGAAGAACTGTGGTGCCGAAAAGTACAGGAAGATTCGTTTTTAGAAGAATTTAAGGCTTTAGAGAAAGGACAATCGGTTGGAAATACTAGCAGATTAGCTCACTTGTCACCATTTCTGAATAGCGACAATAACTTATTGTGTGTGAAAGGTAGATTGGGAAAAGCAAATGAGACATTGGCTATGATGAAACAACCAATAATTCTGGACCCCAAGCACCCCTACACCAGACTACTGTTGCAACACATCCATGAACAACGTGGTCATCAAGGGCAGGAAGTCTGCACGTCTGCAAGTCTGCACGCTTCACAGATGTCAACCAACACATGTAGTGATGGGAGAACTCCCAGCAGAAAGGTTGGAACCTTTTGTTCGACCATTTACCTACACAGGTCTTGATTATTTCGGTCCATTACAAGTTAAGGTTGGGCGAAGACAAGGAAAAAGGTATGGTTGTCTGTTCACATGCATGTCCATCAGAGCTATCCATTTAGAAGTGGTTCATAGCCTTTCAACCGATGGAACATTAATGGCCATACGGCGCTTTGCAGCGCGCAGAGGGTACCCCAAACGTATATTTTCTGACAATTGTACAAACTTTCGAGGAGCAGCGAAGGTACTACAGGAATGCATCAGCGAGTGGGATCAGAACGCTTTGAAATCGACGCTGGCTATCAGAGGTGCTGACTGGTTTTTCAATCCTCCGAATGCTCCTCACATGGGAGGATGTTGGGAGCGCCTCATCCGCAGTGTTAAAACCGCATTGGAAGTGGTTCTACACCATCAGACCCCCACGGACGAGATCTTGCTGACCATGATGGCAGAAGTTGAAGGAGTGGTGAATAGCCGACCACTAACTCATGTTTCAGCCGACAGCACCGATCCCGAGGCTCTGACACCTAATCATTTTCTGATGGGAACAGCTTCCATCAGTCCTATGATACCTGAAATACCTGAG
The DNA here is from genome assembly GCA_030762985.1 of Adelphocoris suturalis. Lineage (NCBI taxonomy): Eukaryota > Metazoa > Arthropoda > Insecta > Hemiptera > Miridae > Adelphocoris > Adelphocoris suturalis. Next base: position 136,345,991 of record CM061040.1, read on the forward strand.
GGCATCTGTCTAAGAAGAGCTTGGCGAACAGCGCAGCAACTTACAGATAGCTTCTGGCGTCGTTGGATGCGTGAATATCTCCCGGCGCTCTTGGTACGAGCCAAATGGAGAACGTCGAAGAAGGAGCTGAAGGAAGGCGATATTGTATTAATAATCGACCCTAATATCGCTAGATCGTTTTGGCCCAAAGGAATTGTTATCAGCTGCTACCCGGGAACAGATGGTGTAACAAGAGTTGTCGACGTGAAGACCTCTCGAGGAATCTTTCGAAGACCCATTACTAAGCTTTGTCCTCTAGATATTTGTCATAAAGAGGACCTGAAAAAAGAAGATTGAATTTTTGTTGGTGTGGAGGATGTTGATGAGATTGCTTCAGTTATTATTTTGATTTCATAATTTGCATATTATTATTTTGGATCAGGTGTTGGGTTTTCTAATAAAGTTCATTCTTGTGATTGAAGTCGAGAAAACCGGCAGTTTATTATTTATATTTATAAAACTAGATTGTGTGTGTTAGTTCGGAGTTCAAAAACATTGCTAACTGGACCTGCCAAACAAGCAGTCTATGCATTACTAGCTTTGCCAGATGGAGTACCCAAAATTTTAGAAATTTTAGAGCGAAGATTTGGCAGACCAGAATATGTAATTGGTATGGTGAAGAAAAAATTACTGTCATTCCCTATGATGGAAGAATATGATTTTCAAGCTTTAGTAGAATTTTCATCGGAAGTGCAGAATTATGTGGTAACAGTAGAAATATTAGAATGTTGTGAATATCTATTAGAGCCATCTATGTTAAGTTGCCTCGTACAAAAGTTACCCTGTTCAGTGAGAATACAATGGGGTGAACATCTTGCCCTTATGAATTTGCTACCTCCTAGGATTAACGACTTTTCAATATGGTTAGAGAAAAAAGCCAATGCTTATAGTATGATTGCGAATTTACACATAACTAGCCAAAGAACAACGTACTACCAACCAATTCCTAAAACACAAAGTGATCAGCCAGCCATGGCTGCCACTGATCGTGAGATGGAGAGAAAGAGTACAAGAGGGAGGGCAATTCCATTTAAGCTGTGTAAATTTTGTCAGCATGAATACCATCCATTAGAAGCGTGTGACATGTGGATAAAAACCCCAGTGCATCTGAAGTCTGCATGGGTTGTGAATAGGAGTGTTTGTTTCAAGTGCCTGAAGCCTGGAAGTCATTCAGCCCTTCGGTGCAGAGCAGCGAACTGCTCCATCTGTCAGGGTCTACATCACACATCTTTGCACAAAGCTAAAGAGGTGCAGGGATACCAAGGTAAGTTCACTACATTACCTGGTCAAAATCAGTATCATCATGAGCAAGAACCGCTTGCCGAGTGCCTTACACACGAATCAAGAGCAGAGGAAGCATCGACTAACAAAAGTAAGAAAATGGTTATGTTGAGAGTTCTCCCTGTCCGAATATATGGCCCATTAGGAAGTGTGGATACTCACGCCCTTCTTGATGAGGGTTCAACTCTGTCGATGATTGATAGTGAGCTCGCCAAGCAACTTGGAATAAAAGGTAAGAAAAACTCATTGACTGTAGCATGGACGAACAACATGAGTCGTACCGAGGACGAGTCCGAAGAAGTTTCCTTCTCAATTTCCAGCTTAAACCCAGAGGCAAAGCGTTCTGAGATATTCCGAGCAAGGACGGTAAGAAACATGGGATTGCCCAAATACTCCGTGGATGTCTCGGAAATAGCAAAGCAGTGGCCTTTTGTGGAGAAAGCTGCAGTGAGTAGTCTATCCAATGCTCAACCAAAAGTCTTGCTGGGACAGGACAATTGGCCGCTCCTACAAGCCCGAAAATCTTTCTCAGGACCTTGGAATGGCCCCATAGTATCACTAACTTGGCTTGGTTGGGTCCTTCATGGCAACATACCACTGAACTATGCTTCTGAATCACAGGTAAATCTTCAGCTATCACATTGGCAGGATATTCAAAGTGAGAACGATTTTAGTAGTCTGGGTCAGTTAGTAAAGAATCACATATTGAACGACGGTCTTGAAGAAGCGAAAGAGTCAAATAGGGCTACTAGTGGAGCAGAACGATTATTCAGTGTCACTACAAGGAAGATCGGTATGCGGTGGAAGACTGGCCTGTTGTGGAAAAATAATGAGAAGCTACGCAAAAGTAAAAGGATGGCACTGAAGAGACTCTATCCATTAAAAGCGCTGCTGAAAAAAGACCCAGAGTTGGCCAAGAAGTACTGCACACAAATGGAGAATTATGTAAGTAAAGGGTATAGTCGCATACTTTCAAGGGAAGAGGCCAGACAAGAAGGTGTGAAAACATGGCACCTTCCTCATATTGGTGTTATAAACCCAAGTAAGCCACATAAATTAAGGGTTTGTTTTGATGCGTCTACCAAAAGTGATGGCTATTGCCTAAATGATTTTTTGTATAAGGGATACGATTTGCTTGCTTCTCTTCCAGGACAATTCCGTCAATTCCCTGTGGCTATCATCTCAGACATTCAGGAGATGTACTCCAAGATTCGTATTAGAAGAGAAGATCAAGATGCCCAGAGATATCTATGGAGGAATATGAACAAGGAGGTAACCCCGAAGGTATACGTAATGCAATCTGTGATGTTCAGAACAGTCTGCTCCCCTTACTCGGCTCAAAAGCTGAGAAACATTAATACACTGGAACATATAAATGAATACCCCCAAGCAGTGGATTCCATATTACATCAGCACTACATGGACGATTATGTTCAGAGTTGCAGAACTGAGGAAGAGGCAATTCAGATGTATACAGAGGTTAGTGCAGTCCATGCAAAAGGGAGTTTCTTCATTAGAAACCGGGCTACGAATTCTGAAAAAGTGGGAAACGCTATTGCGCCTGAAGCATTGGGTAGTGGAAGCAAATTAAAATTTGGAACTAGTCACGAGTCAGTGCCGGGATGGACTTGGGGCACTATCATCGATGTGAATGAGTTCACCAAGTTTCTGGATAAACCAGGCTGGAAATTTAAAGATAATGAGATACCTACAAAACTCTTACTCTTAAAGATGATGATGACAGTATTCGATCCCTTGAGAATGCTGACTCATATTACTATACAAACCAGGATTCTGATGCCAGAAATCTGGAAAGCTAAGTATGGGTGAGATGAAAAGCTTCTAGAGAAAATAATCGTGAAATGGGTCAAGTGGATCAACCAAATGGAACGAACATTCGTCATGAAGAAGACCCGAAAAAAGAAGAGTGAATTTTTGTTGGTGTGGAGGATGTTGATGAGTTGCTTCAGTTGTTATTTTGATTTCATAATTTACATATTATTATTTTGGATCAGGTGTTGGGTTGTCTAATAAAGTTTCATTCTTGTGATTGAAGTCGAGAAAACCGGCAGTTTATTATTTATATTTATAAAAACTAGGTTGTGTATTAGTTCGGAGTTCTGTGGAAAAATGATGAGAAGCTACCCAAAAGTAAAATGATGGCACTGAAGAGACTCAATTCATTAGAAGCGCGGCGGAAAAAAGACCCAGAGTTGGCCAAGAAGTACTGCACACAAATGGAGAATTATGAACTTGTAAGTAAAGGGTATAGTCGCATACTTTTAAGGGAAGAGGCCAGACTAGAAGAAGTGAAAACATGGTACCTTCCACACATTGGAGTTATAAACCCAGGACTATTGCTAAGATTCCGTCAATTCCCTGTGGCTATCATCGCAGACATTCAGGAGAAGGCAAAGCGTTTTGAGATATTCCGAGCAAGGACGGTAAGAAACATGGGATTGCCCAAATACTCCGTGGATGTCTCGGAAATAGCAAAGCAGTGGCCTTTTGTGGAGAAAGCTGCAGTGAGTAGTCTATCCAATGCTCAACCAAAAGTCTTGCTGGGACAGGACAATTGGCCGCTCCTACAAGCCCGAAAATCTTTCTCAGGACCTTGGAATGGCCCCATAGTATCACTAACTTGGCTTGGTTGGGTCCTTCATGGCAACATACCACTGAACTATGCTTCTGAATCACAGGTAAATCTTCAGCTATCACATTGGCAGGATATTCAAAGTGAGAACGATTTTAGTAGTCTGGGTCAGTTAGTAAAGAATCACATATTGAACGACGGTCTTGAAGAAGCGAAAGAGTCAAATAGGGCTACTAGTGGAGCAGAACGATTATTCAGTGTCACTACAAGGAAGATCGGTATGCGGTGGAAGACTGGCCTGTTGTGGAAAAATAATGAGAAGCTACGCAAAAGTAAAAGGATGGCACTGAAGAGACTCTATCCATTAAAAGCGCTGCTGAAAAAAGACCCAGAGTTGGCCAAGAAGTACTGCACACAAATGGAGAATTATGTAAGTAAAGGGTATAGTCGCATACTTTCAAGGGAAGAGGCCAGACAAGAAGGTGTGAAAACATGGCACCTTCCTCATATTGGTGTTATAAACCCAAGTAAGCCACATAAATTAAGGGTTTGTTTTGATGCGTCTACCAAAAGTGATGGCTATTGCCTAAATGATTTTTTGTATAAGGGATACGATTTGCTTGCTTCTCTTCCAGTTTTTGAACTCCGAACTAATACACAACCTAGTTTTTATAAATATAAATAATGAACTGCCGGTTTTCTCGACTTCAATCACAAGAATGAAACTTTATTAGACAACCCAACACCTGATCCAAAATAATAATATGTAAATTATGAAATCAAAATAACAACTGAAGCAACTCATCAACATCCTCCACACCAACAAAAATTCACTCTTCTTTTTTCGGGTCTTCTTCATGACGAATGTTCGTTCCATTTGGTTGATCCACTTGACCCATTTCACGATTATTTTCTCTAGAAGCTTTTCATCTCACCCATACTTAGCTTTCCAAATTTCTTGCATCAGAATCCTGGCTTGTATAGTAATATGAGTCAGCATTCTCAAGGGATCGAATACTGTCATCATCATCTTTAAGAGTAAGCGTTTTGTAGGTATCTCATTATCTTTAAATTTCCAGCCTGGTTTATCCAGAAACTTGGTGAACTCAATCACATCGTTGATAGTGCCCCAAGTCCATCCCGGCACTGACTCGTGACTAGTTCCAAATTTTAATTTGCTTCCACTACCCAATGCTTCAGGCGCAATAGCGTTTCCCACTTTTTCAGAATTCGTAGCCCGGTTTCTAATGAAGAAACTCCCTTTTGCATGGACTGCACTAACCTCTGTATACATCTGAATTGCCTCTTCCTCAGTTCTGCAACTCTGAACATAATCGTCCATGTAGTGCTGATGTAATATGGAATCCACTGCTTGGGGGTATTCATTTATATGTTCCAGTGTATTAATGTTTCTCAGCTTTTGAGCCGAGTAAGGGGAGCAGACTGTTCTGAACATCACAGATTGCATTACGTATACCTTCGGGGTTACCTCCTTGTTCATATTCCTCCATAGATATCTCTGGGCATCTTGATCTTCTCTTCTAATACGAATCTTGGAGTACATCTCCTGAATGTCTGAGATGATAGCCACAGGGAATTGACGGAATTGTCCTGGAAGAGAAGCAAGCAAATCGTATCCCTTATACAAAAAATCATTTAGGCAATAGCCATCACTTTTGGTAGACGCATCAAAACAAACCCTTAATTTATGTGGCTTACTTGGGTTTATAACACCAATATGAGGAAGGTGCCATGTTTTCACACCTTCTTGTCTGGCCTCTTCCCTTGAAAGTATGCGACTATACCCTTTACTTACATAATTCTCCATTTGTGTGCAGTACTTCTTGGCCAACTCTGGGTCTTTTTTCAGCAGCGCTTTTAATGGATAGAGTCTCTTCAGTGCCATCCTTTTACTTTTGCGTAGCTTCTCATTATTTTTCCACAACAGGCCAGTCTTCCACCGCATACCGATCTTCCTTGTAGTGACACTGAATAATCGTTCTGCTCCACTAGTAGCCCTATTTGACTCTTTCGCTTCTTCAAGACCGTCGTTCAATATGTGATTCTTTACTAACTGACCCAGACTACTAAAATCGTTCTCACTTTGAATATCCTGCCAATGTGATAGCTGAAGATTTACCTGTGATTCAGAAGCATAGTTCAGTGGTATGTTGCCATGAAGGACCCAACCAAGCCAAGTTAGTGATACTATGGGGCCATTCCAAGGTCCTGAGAAAGATTTTCGGGCTTGTAGGAGCGGCCAATTGTCCTGTCCCAGCAAGACTTTTGGTTGAGCATTGGATAGACTACTCACTGCAGCTTTCTCCACAAAAGGCCACTGCTTTGCTATTTCCGAGACATCCACGGAGTATTTGGGCAATCCCATGTTTCTTACCGTCCTTGCTCGGAATATCTCAGAACGCTTTGCCTCTGGGTTTAAGCTGGAAATTGAGAAGGAAACTTCTTCGGACTCGTCCTCGGTACGACTCATGTTGTTCGTCCATGCTACAGTCAATGAGTTTTTCTTACCTTTTATCCCAAGTTGCTTGGCGAGCTCACTATCAATCATCGACAGAGTTGAACCCTCATCAAGAAGGGCGTGAGTATCCACACTTCCTAATGGGCCATATATTCGGACAGGGAGAACTCTCAACATAACCATTTTCTTACTTTTGTTAGTCGATGCTTCCTCTGCTCTTGATTCGTGTGTAAGGCACTCGGCAAGCGGTTCTTGCTCATGATGATACTGATTTTGACCAGGTAATGTAGTGAACTTACCTTGGTATCCCTGCACCTCTTTAGCTTTGTGCAAAGATGTGTGATGTAGACCCTGACAGATGGAGCAGTTCGCTGCTCTGCACCGAGAGGCTGAATGACTTCCAGGCTTCAGGCACTTGAAACAAACACTCCTATTCACAACCCATGCCCACTTCAGATGCACTGGGGTTTTTATCCACATGTCACACGCTTCTAATGGATGGTATTCATGCTGACAAAATTTACACAGCTTAAATGGAATTGCCCTCCCTCTTGTACTCTTTCTCTCCATCTCACGATCAGTGGCAGCCATGGCTGGCTGATCACTTTGTGTTTTAGGAATTGGTTGGTAGTACGTTGTTCTTTGGCTAGTTATGTGTAAATTCGCAATCATACTATAAGCATCGGCTTTTTTCTCTAACCATATTGAAAAGTCGTTAATCCTAGGAGGTAGCAAATTCATAAGGGCAAGATGTTCACCCCATTGTATTCTCACTGAACAGGGTAACTTTTGTACGAGGCAACTTAACATAGATGGCTCTAATAGATATTCACAACATTCTAATATTTCTACTGTTACCACATAATTCTGTACTTCCGATGAAAATTCTACTAAAGCTTGAAAATTATATTCTTATATCATAGGGAATGACAGTAATTTTTCCTTCACCATATCAATTACATATTCTGGTCTGCCAAATCTTCGCTCTAAAATTTCTAAAATTTTGGGTACTCCATCTGGCAAAGCTAGTAATGCATAGACTGCTTGTTTGGCAGGTCCAGTTAGAGATTTTTGGAGTCGGCTAAGATTTTCACCATCCGAGAAACCACATAATTGAGTTGTTCGCTTAAAATGAGTGATGAAATTTGCCCACTCTAGTGGATCCCCACTGAATATTGGTAACTCTTTACCTTCAATCTGGCGGGCGATAAAAAAGCGCATGTCATTTGTGTCCTTTACATTACTACTAACATTAACTATAGGACTGTGATTACTTACAGGTGTTCTTGTCATCTGGTTACCTGGTAGTTCTTGCTGAGGTGAAAATAGGGGAGAGGGGAAATTATTTATTTGGTCATTCCGTACTTGAGAACTCCTGCCTTGCTTTCGGGGAGCACTCGTTCGGCGAGGTTGCTGTGACCGTGTCTCCAACAGTTCCATCAACTCTTTTTTCTTCTCCAGAAATTCTCCCTCGACTCGTTCAATTTCTTCTTCAATGCTGTTTCTGATAGATTTGGATCGCTGCAGAATTCCAGACCTTCGATCCAAAATAATAATATGCAAATTATGAAATCAAAATAATAACTGAAGCAATCTCATCAACATCCTCCACACCAACAAAAATTCAATCTTCTTTTTTTGGGTCCTCTTTATGACAAATATCTAGAGGACAAAGCTTAGTAATGGGTCTTCGAAAGATTCCTCGAGAGGTCTTCACGTCGACAACTCTTGTTACACCATCTGTTCCCGGGTAGCAGCTGATAACAATTCCTTTGGGACAAAACGATCTAGCGATATTAGGGTCGATTATTAATACAATATCGCCTTCCTTCAGCTCCTTCTTCGACGTTCTCCATTTGGCTCGTACCAAGAGCGCCGGCAGATATTCACGCATCCAACGACGCCAGAAGCTATCTGTAAGTTGCTGCGCTGTTCGCCAAGCTCTTCTTAGACAGATGCCCTCAGGTATTTCAGGTATCATAGGACTAATGGAAGCTGTTCCCATCAGAAAATGATTAGGTGTCAGAGCCTCGGGATCGGTGCTGTCGGCTGAAACATGAGTTAGTGGTCGGCTATTCACCACTCCTTCAACTTCTGCCATCATGGTCAGCAAGATCTCGTCCGTGGGGGTCTGATGGTGTAGAACCACTTCCAATCCATATTTTCAATATGGTTAGAGAAAAAAGCCGATGCTTATAGTATGATCGCGAATTTACACATTACTAGCCAAAGAACATCGTACTACCAACCAATTCCTAAAACACAAAGCGATCAGCCAGGCATGGCTGCCACTGATCGTGAGATGGAGAGAAAGAGTACAAGAGGGAGGGCGATTCCATTTAAGTTGTGTAAATTTTGTCAGCATGAAGAACATTCATTAGAAGCGTGTGATATGTGGAGAAAAACCCCAGTACATCTGAAGTGGGCATGGGTTGTGAATAGGAGTGTTTGTTTCAAGTGCCTGAAGCCTGGAAGTCATTCAGCCCCTCGGTGCAGAGCAGCGAACTGCTCCATCTGTCAGGGCCTACATCACACGTCTTTGCACAAAGCTAAAGAGGTGCAGGGATACCAAGGTAAGTCCCCTACATTACCTGGTCAAAATCAGTATCATTATGAGCAAGAAGCCGAACCGTTTGCCGAGTGCCTTGCACACGAAACAAGAGCAGAGGAAGCATCGGCTAACAAAAGTAAGAAAATGGTTTTGTTAAGAGTTCTCCCTGTCCGAATATATGGCCCATTAGGATGTGTGGATACTCACGCCCTTCTAGATGATGGTTCAACTCTGTCGATGATTGATAGTGAACTCGCCAAGCAACTTGGGATAAAAGGTAAGAAAAGCTCATTGACTGTAGCGTGGACAAACAACATGAGTCGTACCGAGGACGAGTCTGAAGAAGTTTCCTTCTCGATTTCCGGCTTAAACCCAGAGGCAAAGCGTTTTGAGGTATACCGAGCAAGGACGGTAAGAAACATGGGATTGCCCAAATACTCTGTCGATGTCTCGGAAATAGCAAAGCAGTGGCCGTATGTGGGGAAAGCTGCAGTGAGTAGTCTATCCAATGCTGTACCAAAAGTCTTGCTGGGACAGGACAATTGGCCGCTTCTACAAGCCCGAAAATCTTTCTCAGGTCCGTGGAATGGCCCCATAGTATCACTAACTTGGCTTGGGTGGGTCCTTCATGGCAACATACCACTGAACCGTGCTTCCGAATCACAGGTAAGTCTACAGCTATCACATTGGCAGGATATTCAAAGTGAGGACAATTTTAGTAGTCTGGATCAGTTAGTTAAGGATCACATATTGAACGACGGTCTTGGAGAAGTGAAAGAGTCAAATAGGGCTACTAGTGAATCAGAACGATTATTAAATGACACTACAAGGAAAATCGGTATGCAGCGGGAGGCTGGCCTGCTGAGGAAAAATGATGAGAAGCTACCCAAAAATAAAATGATGGCACTGAAGAGACTCTATTCATTAGAAGCGCGGGTGAAAAAGGACAAAGAGTTGGCCAAGAAGTACTGCACACAAATGGAGAATTATGTACTCGTAAGTAAAGGGTATAGTCGCATACTTTCAAGGGAAGAGGCCAGACAAGAAGGAGTGAAAACATGGAGTTATAAACCCAAGACTATTGCTCACATTGGAGTTATAAACCCAAGACTATTGCTAAGATTCCGTCAATTCCCTGTGGCTTTCTTCGCAGACATTCAGGAGATGTACTCCCAAATTCGCACTAGAAGAGAAGATCAAGATGCCCAGAGATATCTATGGAGGAATATGAACAAGGAGGTGAATATGAACAATGAATACCCCCAAGCAGTGGATGCCATATCACATCAGCACTACATGGACAATTATGTTCAGAGTTGCAGAACTGAGGAAGAGGCAATTCAGATGTATACAGGCGTTAGTGCAGTCCATGCAAAAGGGAGTTTCTTTATTAGAAACAGGGCTACGAATTCTCAAAAAGTGAGGAACGCTATTGCGCCTGAAGCATTGGCTAGTGGAAGCAAATCAGAAATTGGAACTAGTCGCGAGTCAGTGCTGGGATGGACTTGGGACACTATCAACAATGTGATTGAGTTCACCAAGTTTCTGGATAAACCAGGCTGGAAATTTAAAGATAATGAGATACCTAAAAAACGCTTACTCGTAACGATGATGATGACAGTATTCGATCCCTTAGGAATGTTGACTCATATTAGTATACAAGCCAGGATTCTGATGCAAGAAATCTGGAAAGCTAAGTACGGGTGGGATGAAAAGCTTCCACAGAAAATAATCGTGAAAAGGGTCAAGTGGATGAACCAAATGGAACGAACATTCGTCGTGAAGAAGACCCGAAAACAAAAAGAAGAGTGAATTTTTGTTGAGGACCATTTTTGAGTAACAACGAGGCATTTTCAATGAATTTACTCGTTCCATTTGGTTCATCCACTTGATCCATTTCCCTATTATTTTCTCTGGAAGCTTTTCATCCCACCCGTACTTAGCTTTCCAGATTTCTTGCATCAGAATCCTGGCTTGTATAGTAATATGAGTCAACATTCCTAAGGGATCGAATACTGTCATCATCATCTTTAAGAGTAAGCGTTTGGTAGGTATCTCATCTGTAAATTTCCAGCCTGGTTTATCCAGAAACTTGTTGAACTCAATCACATCGTTGGTAGTGTCCCAAGTCCATCCCAGCACTGACTCGCGACTAGTTCCAATTTCTAGTTTACTTCCACTAGACAATGCTTCAGGCGCAATTGCGTTCCTCACTTTTTCAGAATTCGTAGCCCAGTTTCTAATAAAGAAACTCCCTTTTGCATGGACTGCACTAACCTCTGTATACATCTGAATTGCTTCTTCCTCAGTTCTGCAACTCTGAACATAGTCATCCATGTAGTGCTGATGTAATATGGCATCCACTGCTTGGGGGTATTCATTTATATGTTCCAGTGCGTTAATGTTTCTCACCTTTTGAGCCGAGTAAGGGGAGCAGACTGTTCCGAACATCACAGATTGCATTACATATACCTTTGGGGCTACCTCAGTGTTCATATTCCTCCAAACTCATCAATAGCTTCAAAGGGTCGTCTTAAAAATATTTACTAATAACTGATATTCTTATATAATTTCAAATGTAGCTTTTCCAAGTCAAATTCAGAAATTCCAAACCAATTTCCAATTTTTCATTTCAATTTCAAAATTTCTGGATTATTTAAGTTACTATGTCTGAACTTTCAAAAATTGTCCATACAATATCGAATTTAAGAAGTTCTGGAGAAGGACAGTGTAGTTCCTTCTTCTTGCATTCTTGCATTTCCTGTGGCAGCCACGTCACCATACATTCACCATGTTTGTATTCCGAGTATTTCGAATTTCAAATTCATGGGAACCAGATACTCTTCGAAGCTTTCTGACTTCTTTCTGCGGATTGCTCCACCCTGTCAGCCACCAACTTCATTTCCCTCCGTCGAAATAAAATGCAAAGCGTTCATTCGAGCGATTTTTCCTTTTCCATAATCATAAAACGTAGAGTCCTCGAGAGCAAGTTATGTAAATTTTCCTTCCCTCGTTTGAATAAATGCTCACCGAGGGCTCAGAAATCCTCTGAAACGCCTCACGGAGTTGTTTAGGAGGGAGGAAATTCAGAGTCCGTTGACCAGCCCATAAATCATGCATTCAAATTCCTACAATCAAAATACAACGGTTTTTAACAGCAGAATTATGCGATTTGTGAAAAACGACGTTTTTTCTGTTAGCCTTGTTTTCGCCAAAACATCTCAAGATTTAGATTGAAGATAAAGTTCCTGCCATATACCTACCAATATGTGAGAATAAAAATTATAATTTGTTATGGCATATTCACGTTCTAAAGGTATGTTTAAAGTAGGTACCTATCAAGCTATGTAAAAAGTTATACATGAATTAAACTAAGTATGAGGTTTGGATTATTATGGATAGTTGTAATATTTCTATAGGTAAGTAATTACTTTCAAAATTATAGTATTATTGCTTTATTATTATTGCTTCATTTGTGTACTTTTTCGTAATTTTTGTTTATGTGTGCTTAATTGATAATTTGTGTGTTGTTTTTTTCTCTTGACAACGTACAGGATTATGTTATGCTGTCACAATTGGTTTTTTGCTTTGCACAATGTTGTTACGTAAAATTGAACAGACACATCATAACCAAACGTTATAACCAAATTGGTTATCATTATATATATATATATATATATATATATATATATATATATATATATATATATATATGAACATTATAATCCTTTATTTTCGTTGAATCAATAATTTTTGCGAAGGGTTTAGGTAAGATCGAATATTTAGATCAAATGTTATGAATTATATTTGATTTCTTAATAGAAATTGATTTACCAGACCAAAGTGGAATAAAAACATTGTCTGATCAACGGATTCTTTCTTCATTCAATTTACGTTAAGCTGTGGCTACAACTAAAAATGTGCAAGATTCGATTTATCCGGTTGCTGAAATTAAACGTATAAATTCAGAAATACCTATTCTCATAATCCACCAACAAATATATAATTACGACGACCAAAATACATGGCTAGACTGTATTCTTATTGCTTGTACCTACATTTTCCCACACTGGTAGCACTCAATCTACCTACACGTGGGTTTTCGTGTGTGAGAATGTTTCCTGTCATCTCCCCTTCTCTTGACAACAGTTTTTGATGTCATTTAGTTTCAATTTTACAAATGATCAAGTACTATGTCTAGCTCATTCTATATTGATTGGTTGAACGTGGAATTCGGTTTAGTTTCAAACTAGCTCAAAGTTTGAGGTCAAGTTTAAGCTCAAAACTTAAGGTATTTATATTTGATATTTTGAAATATTCTTGTATCATATTTGAGCTTGTTTAAATCAAGTTTCACATTAGTCAAGTGACAAGACCTGTTCAACATAAGTTCAGGAAGACAATCCATAAGTTTTATACTTAGGACACCTGTCCAACAGATGGTCTAATATGAATAATTCAACATGATACTCGCAATAAGGACGAGTCGTGCTAGGCTTGCGCTTTTGTTACGCAAAAGTGTTAACAGGCTGATAAGCATCGAAGATAAAAAAAAGGGAGTGTGTGGAATGGTGCGTTCAACAGCAAAATCGGGTCACGCTTTCAGATACAGTGCGATACGCAGGTGCCAGCATTCCGATTTACTGCGCATGCGTCAGATCTTGTGAGATTAAGACCGGACCGAGGCCCCATACAAACGCTGATGGGACGCACTAGAAAAGATTAATGGAAGGCCGATCCTGGAGGACATTATTCATTTGGGCTCCGTCAGACGAATAACACTTGGTTGAATTAATGTCATTATTACTGACGCCTGATACAACCACATGTGGAAAGATGATGGACGGCCTTTGAAACGACTCAGTCAATTAGAAATGCTCAACAAGCAAAGAAATCGTATTAGCATGGCCGCGAAAACGAACCGAGCTATAAATTAATGCCGTATTGACTTTTAAAAACACGACTTCTCTAATTGTGCGGTTTATAGATATGAAATGATTTACGGCAGTTTGGAAACGGAGGCTCCCACTTCAAAATTATTATCCTTGACTTGACTGCTTATTGTCTGGAAGGACTAGGGGAAATGGTTAAGTAGCGATCGATCACGCCTGGAACTAAGGGGCTTCCGCGGTTAAGTGCGCACCTACGCGCGATTTATAACCGCGCGTTTGCACGTCTAATAGGTCGAGTCGTTAAAAGTCCGGTTGTAACGAATGAGATGAAGCTTCGGTTAATAATTAAAACCACAGCGATAGAACAATGGCGGCTGGGCGTGTGGTGCAACACGAAAAAAATACTAATAAAATATGGCGAACTCGTTGGATGAGTCGCTGTAGTGGAAGAAAGCTGCTTGTAATATTCATGTTTTATGACCATTAGGCCAAAATTGGGTAAAATTTTGCACTCAAATCACATTTAGACCGTCAATATTATGTAATAGAAAGTGTTTTAGAGAAAACTGAAAATTAACTTCTGTAGCAGAACTGAAGCACATTGGATCATGGATAGGTACGGTGTTTCACGATAAGAATTCATTGGGAAGCCTCCATTTCAAATGCCATAATCTTAAGTTGGTTCGTAAACGAATTATTTTCAGCGTTTCAAGGCGCCACTGCACTGACTTTGTAATCTAGCTGTCCTAATGTAATGTCCATTTAAAATTGCAGCCTCTTAGGTAGTGCGTAAAAGTCTGCGGTTCTTGATACTTTTGTGTCCCTCAGAATTTTCAATAAGCGAAAATTTGAGTTATTTTTGAAATTTGAGCCGTGAAAAGTCTCTCATGTTTATTCAGTTTTAGATACCTAATTATAAGTCATGAATCTGCCTATAAAAATCACTGTTTTACGGTTAAATTGTTAAAATACCAAATCCAAAAAATGGTACCCTAACTTTTCACTGGAGTGGTAGGTAGGTATAGGTTATTTTATGCTAACTTGAAATTCCCTTTATTTGAATTATTGTATATCAACGGTCGATTTTCTCCAGCGTAAGATAAAAATCAACAGGTGGTAGTTTGGAGCGCAGTAAATGTATCGCGAATAGGAGCGTTCGAATAAACAATCAATTAATTTGGAGAGAAAGGGATTTATTGAAATGAAAAAATGGACTGTATAGCCTTTCAAATAGGATAAAAAAAATATATACTTCTCAAGAAAATTCAAGTACCTGTTATAAATTGGTATCGGTTAATGGTTGTTGCGCTCTAATAAGTGTGTGTTAATGATCCTAAGAGCTCTTTACAGAATAAATTATGTAAATTACGTGAACTACTAAATGACGTTTCAAATATCTATAAGGGGATTTTGGGTTGGAGAATTATCAGTAGAATTGTTTGATCTGACCGAGATCATGCAGGACAGATGGGACCTCGTGGCGACCAGATCCAGAGACTGGAAGACTTCTGCAGAGGATACGAAGCTGATATGCGAACAAAGTTGAAATGAATCATTAAAAAGGGGTTTGAAAAAACGATCCAAAGGCGTATGGTCGGTGGATGTAAGTCGTTGAAAGGAACAGAATTGCGGTTCAGCCTACTTTTCCTTGAGAAAAATGAGGTTCCGATTTACTCAGGAGAAGATGTAGACGCCGAAGAAGGCGATGATAATCGATACGGTGTTGCGAATTTAACCAAAAGAACTTAGAAGCCTTGAAGAACGTGATAAGATATAAGAAATCCGCAAGACGGTGATGCACAAACCAATCTTCACGGGGGTTAGCAAGAGAATGTGAGAGTCAAGCTGAGGAGGGGATCGGGTAAGCGGTTAAAATTTTGAATCTGGAGCTTCACCCGTATCAATAACTTTTTTCTTAAGAGAAAGGTTCGTCTAAGTGACAGTTCACCTCTGACACTGTCATTTGGCCTTAGCAGTAGACGATTTTTAACTGGATACTGGCACTTGAAGTATTCTAAACCGACCTATTTTCGTCTCAAAAAATCGGTCCAACACACTCTGCCTCTTGATATTTTCTTCAGATTTTCAATAATACGGACTATTGCCCTGATCTAAATCTTTATTTGGGATGGTGACATTTCATATTGGAATGTTACGAGTCCCATCGGAAAACGGTGAAGTTTTATTTTGGAAACAACTCACTCAGAATCTGCAAAATTAGCCGTTGCTTTCCCATGAGTGAATGAAATTAAAGAGAATTTATGAGCTATTATCGAAATGGCTCTATCACCGGTGGGACGAGGGGGCGAATGGTTTTTTTTTTTGGGCCCATTAGAGGCGTACGTCGCGGTTATCGCCGCGGGGGAGCTCGATTCATATTTATAGCGGCTTTTGACGCCGGGGGAATCTCATCTCCATTAAATGAATTTTGCATGACGATCGTAACCACCCAGAGAAATGCGGGGACTTTGCAAAACGCTTAGGGTTGAGCAGGTTACGATGTCAAAATAATATAGGTGACTGATATAAAGTCACAAATAATTGTATGGTGGAAAACGTTTATGTAGACATACGATTTGACCCAGCTTACCCATAATTATACCCGCTCACGTCCACACTCGTGTTGACGTTCTTTTACCCCATCAAAGATCTGATAGCCCTTATAGAACTTGAACAGGGAACTTACCCGGATGCTTCTAGTAAAAACATTGAATTCGCATGTAAAAAAATCCAAAGAAACTATCTCCTTCTTGTACATTTTCAAATAGAACCAGAGAGCTCTCAACGGAAGTTGACCATTCATTCTTATAGTTGTTTTATCCTTTTCGGAAGTAGCACAAGGAGGCCACACTCTACATTATCGAGCAAAGTTTGCTAGGTCTTCATCTGTCTTCTCCCGCCAATATTTTTACTGGTGCAGCGGTCCACGTGGGCATCTCTTTGTAGGCATTCCCTCAACAAGATTTAGCCAATTCAACCATCATCGAGCAATGAAATCTAGGAAATCCTATTGTATGTACCTACTGTAAGACCGTAAATAGTGGTAAGAATCACTGTTTATTCACACCACTCTTTACGCCTACTTTTAAGCTAGGAAGGGTCTTTAGTGAGCTTTGGTCAATTACCCCCAATACCTCAAAAACCTCCATCTAGCCCCTGAATTTCCCCTTTCTCAACCCCTGACCTTGTGAGGGTGTTTTAAGGAATTATTGGAATCATAAGGCAGAATGATGACCTTTCTGAAATAATTGTTTTATTAGTAAAGTTGCAAATAATACTCTATCCTATCACCAAAGGACCTTACACGAATACTATTTACTAACTGACCTTAATCTTCCGGTTTCCTGTTGATACTTCGGATGGAGTTCAGGTGTCCCTGCTTCGGATTTGTTACTGCATAGGGTGGCTATTTCCTATTGCCAAACCTCGGCGATGTACGATCGAAGAACGGGATTAGTTTTCTCCGAAAGGATTCCAAAATTAGAGACCGTCACTGCTCTAACACGCTTTCCACTTTACGCGAACTTCTGGCACGAAAGTCTATCTTGAAAGCTTAGCACTTGGACGGCCCGACCCCAGCAACAGGCTGCTGTTGGGCAGGTATATGTTCACTGGACGTCACATAATCTTAGAATGAATCTTCTTTACTCTTTCCCTAATTGTCTCCACTGATTTTCCCACGCATGCGCGTGATAAAGGGCGTTAGATTAGGTCCGAAATCCTCCTTCAATTCAGGTTGCTAACGGCGACGGCGAATCACAGTTTTCCAATCCAAGGTACCGCCCTTTTGGGACGATATTTCCGTATTGTAGGAACCAATAAGATCGTCTCTCTTTTGATCGAGAGGGGAGCCTGAAATCGCAGCGTCGTACCTTTCCCGGCGGCGCGTGTCGTGCTTCGTCAAGATTTTCCGTCTTCGCTTTTGTGAAATCTGACCGCTAGAATCTGGATGATTCTCACGCTTTGTTTCCAGACGTGTCCGATTTACAGGCGTCAGGTTGGGAGCCGTTTCCGAGGCTCACAATTCCCCCCCACTTGGACGGATGTGGGCGCTCATGATGTTTGCTGATTCTGTGAGCTGCTGATTGTGGGTTTTGTGGCTTCTTTGTCGCTTGCAGTGCGGTTTGTTATCGCACGTGCTGCGGTCTTTCTGGCATGCGTTGCGTTTTTTTATCGCGCGCGGTCGCGGTGCGTCCGGACGCGAGTTAGTTTTTGTTACATGAATGCCTATTCGCGGTTTGCCCTAGGTCCTGGTGATTTTGGTGCCTGCTGGCTGAAATTTACATTGGATTACATCATGGTTGTTGTACTGCAACTTATTGTACTTCAACTTATTGTACTTGTACTTATTGTAATTGATTTTATCGCTGTATGTTGGAATTATTTTTGTCATAGTTATTTGTGAATTGCAAAACATCTTTGTCAATCATCATTTTCATTATTCTTAATTTAATTCCTTCATCATTTTTTTTTTTTTTTTAATAATTAAATGTCTTTTCAAGAAGTTCAATTGTAATTTTCAATTCCAAAGATTGAATGAATACTGTGCATGTTTTCTAGTGCTTTCTTAAAGGTCATTAATTTTCTTATTTAATATAATATAATTATATAATTTATTATATCTTATCTAATATTTTAAATCTGTCTCGTGCTTAGTGTAATTTTCGTACAGCTTTCCGTTTCCTTATGAGTTGGACTTAAAATTGTATGTGTCTTATGTCTTAAATTTCTATAAACAAGTTCAAATTTGTCAATAATTTGTAAATAACTTCAGTACTTGTCGACTATTTGCTAACATCTTATCTGAACACATAAAATGCGTTGTTGATCCTATCGCTTAATAGATTAATCCCTTTCTTAATTGTATTTTATTACTTGTTATCCCATTTTTATTATTTATTATTTACACTAGACTTTCGCTTGCTAGACTTTATATAGATTTTGGTTTATCTTGTCTACTATCTTTTTCTTTAATTTTCTTTACATATTCTGTCTTCCAATTCGTTAATTCTATCTCATATTAGCTGTAATTACTGGCTACGAAGTCATTGGTTTTTGTAATTTATTAATTAATTATTAGCAGTTGTATTTATTGATGTTCGTTTCATTTTAGTTTTCTTCAATGCATGCTCTGTTTTGAACGTCAAATGTATACCTATATACTGGTCTTGGGTCTTCCTATCACTGGCTACATTATATGAAGCATTTTATGCATACATTTTTGCTTAGAAGTACGTAAATTTGTTCCTTTTAATTTTTCCTGTAATGCGTTAATTCTTTTAGAAATCATGGTGTCATATCTGCTCTTGTGTAATCTATTTTGATCTCTAATGCCTTTAGATTTACTGATTATTTTGGTGACTGACGCATGAGGTCTTCAATAAATGTTAAGTAGATGTTCATATAATATGCCCTATTTTTTATTTACGCGTTTTTTTTTTTTTTTTTTTTTGGCTGAGGGTACTTTGGTATTACCTTAAATTGTCTTCTTCGATTACAAATTTTTGTGGGTCGGAATTCGTCGTATAATTTCAAAATAGTTGTTCAAGGTAAGTGGTTTAATAGCAGCTTTTAAAAGTTCAAATACGTTCATAAGCTTCAAAGTTTAACTCGTTTTCTGATCTCTATGTAATATCTCTTCCTGATTTTACGAGTGTATATACGAAATTGAAATTGGTTTCTGAGAAATATCATCTTATTCTAAAGCATGATTGATAGATGCCTAATTTTTGCTTTCTGTTTTTCTCCGGGGTGTATGTGTGGTTAAATTAGGTCGGGTTTCAGATACCTGTCGTTGGTTCGTTAGGTCAGATCGTTGGAGACCGACCATTTTTTCAGATGCTATTGGTAGCTTTATTATTGCATGTAAACCTTTTGGGCTGAAAATGAGCAGTGTTGCTAACTGTTCACATCTCTTATCAGTTGAGTGTTTTCCTCCGTTGCTTTTGTGTCTCTCTAAAATGTGTTTCTTTAGGCTTTCTTACATGGTAATGGACTGTGTGCGATCTTTTGGGCATCTTTTTACCTCATTGGTGTAAAAATTTGAGCATGTGTGATTCCTAGAATCGAATTGTTTAAATCGGCACAGTTGTTTACGGGAAGTGAAGTAGAAATTCTCATTATCTATGATTACACGTCTTGTGTTTCTACATAAAGAAAGTATATGCTTGTCTCTGAGTGAAATGTAAGTAGTGTGGATGTTCTATGATGCAAAGGCAGTATTCTGGATTTTCCTGTGTATATGAGTGTGTTTCTATTTGAAAATAGATCTTCATACCTATGGATCCTATGGATCTTCTTCTTGTGCTTCTTTGTTCTCGAGCTGGATTTTGTGTGGCATTCTAAGCCTTCTGTACTAGATAGTATAAAACTGCCACTGCCAGTTTTGTGTGGGATTATTGCTATAAATATTTATTATTTATTAATTACTGTATGTGTGCTTTAAGTGTAGTTGTTTATTACTCGTGATTTTTACAGTGGAAGGTCTTTGACCTTCAAAGGTTAAGGTTGTTTCTTCCCGATATTAGACCGTCTTTCACGTTATAATGCGGAATTCACTGTTTATGGGGTTCGGTTCTACCTGTAGCTTTCTTTCTCGGAAATTTCCTGAGCTTTGAGTTGACTCTGACTACGTTTTGCATTTTTTTTAAAAAGGGTGACGTTATACCTACGTCTTATATTTCGCTTGGTTCTCGAAGTGGATTTATACCAAGAACGTTAGATGCTCGGAATGTTAGTTGAGATGTACCTCGCGTTATCTCCCTGGCGTGTCGCTTTGCGGAGTACGTTAGCTCGCACGTTATCTCCTTCGTGGGATGTCCGTCCTTATCTAAGAACTTAAGCTCAGCCTGCTCGGACCGTTGGATGCTGGAATCAGCTTTTAATACCCCCTCCTATATGATATTCCGTTATTAAGACTCCAGTCCGTGGCGTGCGATCGACGGGTGTTGACCGTTTCCTACGTGGCTGCGAAATATTCATTATTTTTGTAGTTTTGTCCTAATTTTTTGCCAGAAATGTGTGAATTCTTTGTGTGTGGCATATAGCCTTATTTTATACTTTGCTTGAGAAATCCAGAGACGCGGACCCATCGTGCACCGGGCTCTACGTCACGACTCTGAGTGTTTCTGATTCTCTGTCAAAGTGTCTAATAGTCCAAAAGTGTCTAGTGAATTTTCTTTGTTAATATTCTCTAGCGTTCTGTTGCAAGAGGGCGTCAGACACCTTATTCTGTTTATTTAACGGATTATAAGGCTGGGGCCGAACGAAGCAGAGCGCGCCAAATGTAGGGTCGTTAATTCTCATGTTTTTGGCAAATTAATTGTTTCCTAAATAATGTGTTATGTGTAGCCACTAGGTCGGTGTGTTTTTTCGGTGTGTGAAATCGTGTACTGTAGTGTAATTGTGGAAAAAATTCGCGTTGTCTTTGTGAAGATTCACTGCAGTGTTCTTAAATAATTCTCCCGATAACCGACTTTCCTTTTTTATTCACTTTCTTCGCGTAAATTTTGCGGCGATAGCCTTACATGTGTATTTTTAATTCTCAGTGATTTACAGGTGATTTCCGAATTCGTCTACTTACGTTTTCCATTCCCGCACAATGACTTAGGCGTGAATTTAACACGAAAACTTTGAGTCAGTTACGGCCGATCACCAGTTGTAAATTGTTTGTTGAACTGGTGGTAATTACTTGATCACCCGGGAGTCGAATTTCAAATGTCCGTCAATTTCCAGACTGTCCGTTGTGAAACTTAATTTTTCGTGTGTGTTTGGTGTGTGATTACGATAGAAATCACAATTGTTGCCGCCAGCTGCTTGCTGTCACGTGAGTCTAGTCTTAGCAAAATCTATTCTTATCTTCCTATAACTTTCCTGGCTATATCTTTTGTATATCTAAGTACTTATCCTAATCCCATTGTAATCTACAGTTTATTCAATAGCCTATATTCTATACAAACTTACGGTTTGCTCTCTTAACTACGTTAACAACGTGCACTCGGTGTGTTGCACGATTAACTACGTATAATTCCTAAGTACGGTTTTGTGCAGATTATATTCTTCAGTACGGGTCGTATTCTTAAGTTCGGGGTTTCTGTTTACATTAAATTCTTTAGTACGGTTTTTGTTGACATTAAATTTCTAAGTACGAGTTTTCTTTCGTTTAATTCGCTAATACGTAAATACGAGCTTTTTTTTTTTTTTTTTTTTTTTTTTTTTTTTTTTTTTTTTTTTTCCTATGTCCGTTCATTGTGTATCAATTTGCTCCGAAGCATTTTTCTTTATCTATTTTTATCACGATGAATGTTTGTTTGTGGATTTGCGTCAAATTACACCAATTACAGCCTTGTTTTTATTTTTATTTTGATTTAATTATCGTTTCCCACTCCCGTGAACCTTTCATCCTCAATCGTACTGTCTTCATATATTCTATCATTCTTAACTGATTCACACAGCACACTTTATCTATTTCATTCATTTCACCAGTTCATACTAGATACGCACTCTCTGTCATTCTTTCATAACCTCATTTGTTCATATTAGCTACAAGCACACTCAGACATACCCAAATGCATTCTCTGTTTCTTGGATTCGTGGCCACGAATTTCTCAATCATAGCTAGATTCATACTTCATCTTCCATACTTGATCTTGTAGCTAGAGTCATACATTCGATTAGGGTTCTTTCTTTTTTCCTAAAGTTGGGTGGGCCCCCGATACATTCTAATTTCGATTTTCGATTCGTTCGTTTCTCAAGAGTGGGGTGTTTTTAAATTGCTTTCAATTACAGTGAAGTTTATTTTTTTTTGGGGGGTATGACTTCGTCCCTATATTGATTGCAATGTTATCTGATTTTTTATCAATTTTGCAAGCTATGTTTTCATCTGGTTTAATTATTTCGTAAGAGACCTTAATTTTTTTTGGGTCCCTCGCCTGGTGTAGAATTTTTTTAATGTACCAACAGTTTTGGTGATGGGTGAATCAAATTCTTAATATATTCCCTTTTCCCTAACTTTATTTCTTTGTACGATAATATAGTCCATGTTTAATTGTTAGGTAGGTGCGCTTGATCTGCGTTTCATTGAATTTATGTAGAAGTAGTGCCTTTTAGAAAATCTAATTTTCGGCTGTTGGGCTTGAAATTTTCCTATGATTACCTAGAATCTCTGGTATGAAGAATGGGTTCGTTTTGGCTTTTTCCCTATTTAGGAGTTATGCAAATTTGTCTTGCACGTGCGCGTGACGTCTTATTCTCGATTTTGTAGTAATACAAATATTGTCTTAGGGAATGAGGGTTGCACGACGCGGCAGTGCCATTGGGTGTCATGTTTCTATGAATAGTTTTTGGGTGAGGTTACTTGAATTGAAGCTTTTATGACCTGAAAAATGGTGCATCGTGGTCCATTTTGAAATCTATACCAATTCACGACCAGTTTATTTAATAATGCGGCCGTTGTTTATAATTACTCCTGTTAAAAATTGTGCTCCTCGTGATTATGTTTTATCTCTCCTAGTGAAATTGTGCTGTGTACAGTTAAAGAATTATTTCTAATTTTATGGAGTACTTCGCCGCGGGGCTTTATGTCTTTTTTGTGAATATTTCCGTCCAGCTGTGTCGATGTGGGCGTCGACCTATTTCCCGGGTTTCAGGGCTAGGGGTAATTCATGTCTGTGGGTTTGTCCGGCGGTATTCTATGTGTGCGCCTATCGGACGTCGCCTATCCGGCGTGTTCTATGACGTGGATTTGAAAACGAGCAGTTTTTATTTTGTGGGAATAATGTAATTATGTTGTATCTTTTTTATTTTAAATCTCTCTTCTACTTGGAATTTGTTTAAAATAGCAAAACATTGATTAATCCTTTTAGTTTTGCTTAAATGCAAGATTTTTCCCTTCTTTTCATCTGGTAGTAGGTCAAGAAAGTGATTATAAAATTTTGGTCCTGGCTGAAAATGTGTGCTTTATTCTAATTCTTGTGGGTTCTTAAGTTCCTATCTACCTTGATAGATTCATCTCTTCTAATTAATGAATTCGTTTTATATACATTTTAAAAACAGGGTTATGGAAACTACATAAGGTACATTTCGCATTGGTCTTGCCACAATATTTTGTCAATTTCAAATGAGCATCTTGGTTTTTTTTTTTTTTTTTTTTTTTTTTTTTTTTTTTTTTTTTTTTTTTTTTTTTTTTGGACGCGCATCTTTGAGTGACTGATGTACTAACCATAAATTTGTAAAGATTAACTTTCAAGTATTTGTCAGGATCTTTTCCCATTTGTACGTGCAGTAGTTAATTATGTTTATAAGAGCTGTGGGGAAAAAAACATCTCATTGGAAATGGGTAGGTGGTTTTTATTTTTACGTTTACGTATCCTATTTTGTCTAGCTCTGTGTTCCTCTCTCCAAAATTTCATCACATTCTTAATGCAATCCTTAAAATTCGGTTTTATGTTACGCAACTAGCATTTTTTCCTGGGTTGTTTTTCAAAAAAGCTATTGTCTGTGACCCTGAAGGGGTCTGTGATTGACATTTCAAGCTTATTGCGCTGATAAACCCTTAATCATTACTCTATTATGGGCTAGTGTGCCGCTACTTCGTTTTGATCAAATATTGGAATTTTGAAATGTTGTTTTTAGTGAACTATGTTTTTCGCGGAAATGTTACTGGTCTTCACTTCAAGGTTAAAGCACTGTTAGGCTTGAGATAGTGGGTTACTAATCTGTTTATTGCGATTAGCAATCCTTGTGTACGCCGTTCTGTTTTATTTTTGCAATGATCCTTTTCACCTATTAGTTTTTTCTTCAGAATTGATATCGTGCGTAAACGGCTAGTTTTTCGATTTGTCTAGGTCAAATTTTCGTTCAATCTAATTTTTGTTGATAGAGGAAAGCATTCGTTTTGTTTTAGTTTAAACTTCTATTTAACTTACGGCAACTTACAATTCTTTTGTCTTTATATTGAATCAGGCATTGAAATCTACGCACTTCCTACTAAGATGAAGGATGAGATTTCATTTCGTGACAAATTTAGTTTTGGTTTTCTTATGCACGAGGTTGGTTTGTTCGTATTGAGGTGAAAATTTGGAAAATTTGACTTATTGTTCTTAGGTTTTTCAAGCATAATTATCTACCAATTGAAAATCCCTTGTGGGTCGGCTGGTCTGCTTTTTGAAAATTTTAAAGAAGTTATCCTCTCGTTCCATATAAAGTTCTTTAATGAATTGTTTAGAGTGGTCTATAAATTTGATGGATGATTGGAGTCTCTAAGGTTTATTTTCCAATTTATTGGTTATAGATTCCTTCCTTAATAATGATATGACCTTGGATTGACATGTGAATGATGTCAATTCTTGTAGTGAAATTCGAATTTTTTCCCGAATTCGGAGTTTCCGCGGGTGCAGTTTTGGGGTGCCAATATGTAAGAGAAAATAGAGGTTATTCTGTAAGGAATATTTATCCTTTTACTTTCAATACGATGATTGAACGACGTAACAACGCCTTTGCTACGTAAGAATGATGTTTTTTTTTTTTGTTGGGACTCTAATTTTGCAGGTTGGCCATGGAGGAGACTTGGGCCATTGTATGACCGAATTTTCCTTGTTTATTTCGGCTTTTATCTGCAGAATGTAGCTTTGAGATATGCTTATTTTTTGCTTCTAGTAACTGCGTTTAAATTGATTTATTTAATCTTGCGTCTTCACTGCATTACGCGTGATCATTCCCCCGTCACTTCTCTTCAAATCGTAATTTAAAATTACTTGTTGAAGTATTACGCTCTCACAGTGAGGGTGTTGCTGTTTTCTCTCAAAAGTCTGAATTTCTGTGTTTCTGATTGATGTTTTTGAAATATTGAGAGGACTTCCCAGTCTTTTCCTTTGTTGGTTTATGAAAACAACCGTTTATACCGATTATGAAATTATATGATTTTTCTTTGCAAAATCTTTTTTTTTTTTTTTTTTTTTTTTTTTATTACGGGGCTGGATTATGTCCTTATGCCTCCTTTGTATGACGATTATAAGCAACTGTAGGGACCATTCTGTATGTCCTATTTTCTCTCTTTTTTCTCTCTAAATTCTTCAATAGTGTATGGGGTGGTTACTAGATTTTAAAGCGCCTCCTGCAATTGCATGTCTATTAATTCTTTATTTTTTGTAAGATTGTTTCTTTAATTGAGTTAATTAAGTTACATTTACTGGAATCTCCAATCAGCCCTGCACTTTTTCTTATATTAATTCCTGAAAAGTTGATGTTTCTGCGTTTAGTAGCCTATGAAATTGTTGTTTTTATTGTTATCTTCAATTTAATTAATTGTACACATGATAATGAATTTGATTGCTATAATCTTCTTACGTACGGCTTCTGGTAGTTATTTTGAAGTTATGTGGGTAATACATTTTTGAAAAACAAAGGTGACTCTTCGTTGTCTTAATTCTTGGGAAACCGTGTCTTTTTTTTTTTATAAGAATAGATTCTATAATCTTAATTTTGTTTTTATAAGATGTTTTAGATAAATTGATTTTGCGCGTTGCCGACGGGATTGCTCCCGACGGTATTTAATCGGACGTTTTTACTCCCGACGGCTGTACAACGTGCCGACGGGATTCAAGCTTCTTGCGTAGGTGGCTAGTATCTGAATCATTTATCCTAAACATAGTTCTTCTTGCTAATTCTTTCTGGTATTAGTACTTTAATTTCGTTCTATTGTTTTGCAATTTCATTAATTTCGTGTGTAACATAAAACAACCTCTTTTGGGGTATTTTTTCCATCTTTTTTTCCGATGCAATCGGGTGAATTTTTATGAACAGCGTTCTCTTAGTTGCATTTTACTGTAGTTTAAATTTTGCGCACGATGTGCACACTTTTCCGAGCGGGTTGGCTGGTGATTTAATGGTTTAAGTGTGTAGTGAATGATGTCAGTTTTCAAAATGTGTTCCCTACTTTATAGACATCTCGTGTAAGAATTCGTGCAGTCCTACTGTTGAAATTCTTCCTAATAATAGATTTTTAATATAATATTTTTAATATATATTCCAATTTATTTATTTATTTATTTTTTTATTTATTTATTTATTTTTTTATTTTTTATTTTATTTTTTTTTTATTTGTGAAATTTAAAAGAATAAAAGGTGAATTTATTGTCTGCGGTATGTTCTTATCATGGTTACACAATGGTATTGATCTTTTCCCTAATACGAGCAAATTGTTATCATATAAACATCGGGCTCCTATTTTCCTATCTAAGTTCGTCCGTTCAACATATCTGTATCATTTATAAATTGAACACATGGAATTCGATCGTTTCGTTCATATCATAATTTTTATGAAAATAGTACACATGAAATTTGAGCTTGTGGTAATCCTTATATTTAAATATCTTCGGCATTGGAAGTATCATGCATTAATCACCCTGCATCCTTTGTTTCGCTTCTCCATGAGGAGTTACTGCTTTCAAATTTGATTTTCTTTTATGTTTACAAAACTTCGAGTACTTCCAGTGTCGATTGCAATCCTTAAATTGTACTTATCTGATACGGTGTGAAGCTACTGATTTCCTATATTCATTGTAGAGATATTCAATTTGAAATTCGCTTTTGGCTCATGCATGACTATATTAATTAAGGACAAAATCGTAAGACTATTTGTTGTTACATTTATATGACAAGACGGCTGTCTGACTTAAATTCTGCAATTGTTAAGGATTAATTCAAATAATATTGGTCCTGGTGCTAGAATATGTTATTATTTACTGAATTTATGACGCGCATCACCTTTACTCAGGTCTGTTCCCTAATTTCTGGAATTTAATGGTTATTAATCATCTCTGAAATCTTTTTTTTTTTTTTTTTTTTTTTTTTTTTTTTTTTTTTACTTTTCCCCGTTTTTTAACTTATTTAAAACCGTACTAAACCGTACTAATTATTATTCTTTCTACTTAATCTTTATCTGTACACTTTAAAAATATTCTCTCTTTTCTCTGTAACTTTTTCCCGTTTCTAAACTTATTAAAGACCGTACGACATACTTCTTCTCTCTTCCTCTATGTTTGAATAATTCACTTTTTTTTCTTCCTTAAATTCTTAATCTTCTCTTTTTCCTCTTTTAATCCACATTTTTAATCTTTCATCTCATTAATTCTCTTTAAACGCGTTTGAATAATTCTCTTTTATTCTTTATTTCTCTCACTTTAAATCTTTATTCATCTCTCTTTTTAATAAACTTCCTTAATTCTTCAATAATCTTCCTTTATTATTTTCTCTTAATTTCCCGGGATTAACACTCATTTTATTTATTTTTTCTTCTCAAACTTCATCTTTCTCTATTTTTTTAATACACTTCCTTATATTTTTCATTTTTCTATCTTGGACATACCATTTCATAGGTATTCCACCGCGGTTTTTTTCTCTATTTTTCTTCAATACTTCAATTTCTTTAATCATTCTTTCTTTTTTCTTTACCATGGATTTTACATTGGGGCTTAACTGATCGAGATTGCGCCTCCACCATTTGTAAGACAATTGTAATCTATGGGGCTGGTACTTTGATCTTTCGCGAGGCCAATTTGTAAGACCGTAAATCGTGGTAAGAATCACTGTTTATTCACACCACTCTTTACGCCTACTTTTAAGCTAGGAAGGGTCTTTAGTGAGTTTGGTCAATTACCCCCAATACCTCAAAAACCTCCATCTAGCCCCTGAATTTCCCCCTTTTCTCAACCCCTGACCTTGTGAGGGTGTTTTAAGGAATTATTGGAATCATAAGGCAGAATGATGACCTTTCTGAAATAATTGTTTTATTAGTAAAGTTGCAAATAATACTCTATCCTATCACCAAAGGACCTTACACGAATACTATTTACTAACTGACCTTAATCTTCCGGTTTCCTGTTGATACTTCGGATGGAGTTCAGGTGTCCCTGCTTCGGATTTGTTACTGCATAGGGTGGCTATTTCCTATTGCCAAACCTCGGCGATGTACGATCGAAGAACGGGATTAGTTTTCTCCGAAAGGATTCCAAAATTAGAGACCGTCACTGCTCTAACACGCTTTCCACTTTACGCGAACTTCTGGCACGAAAGTCTATCTTGAAAGCTTAGCACTTGGACGGCCCGACCCCAGCAACAGGCTGCTGTTGGGCAGGTATATGTTCACTGGACGTCACATAATCTTAGAATGAATCTTCTTTACTCTTTCCCTAATTGTCTCCACTGATTTTCCCACGCATGCGCGTGATAAAGGGCGTTAGATTAGGTCCGAAATCCTCCTTCAATTCAGGTTGCTAACGGCGACGGCGAATCACAGTTTTCCAATCCAAGGTACCGCCCTTTTGGGACGATATTTCCGTATTGTAGGAACCAATAAGATCGTCTCTCTTTTGATCGAGAGGGGAGCCTGAAATCGCAGCGTCGTACCTTTCCCGGCGGCGCGTGTCGTGCTTCGTCAAGATTTTCCGTCTTCGCTTTTGTGAAATCTGACCGCTAGAATCTGGATGATTCTCACGCTTTGTTTCCAGACGTGTCCGATTTACAGGCGTCAGGTTGGGAGCCGTTTCCGAGGCTCACACCTACACCTTCACACAGGATTCAGAATTCGCTACTGTATGTGATTACTGGTTGTGCTGTATGTTTTGTGCATAATAAGCTGAGGCCTACGTAATAGTCTCCAGAGCCTCGATGCTTACTGTATTGATGAAAGGCATTTATTTCCTGATGCGATCTACGTCTTATTTCAGCAGTGGCCTCATGGTCGTACCAAGAACATGAACTGGTTGCAGTGTTAGAATTAGTTGTGGATATTTTTACACAGCCTTTATCGTATCGACAAATACCTCACACATATCAGATTAAAATCTTTTTAACTATATATAGGTACTTCATTAGTGAACTGGAGATAATTTCATCCATAATGTTTTCCTTTTAGCAATAAATTATAGCCTTGAAGACAAGTATGAACAGTTTAAACGTTAAGAGCAAAAAGGATTGACTCAAATCAGCTAAAGTTCAATCCAGTCCGAGATGATAGTGGAGTTTTATTTTATTTTTATTATTATTTATTAATTATTGTAGTTGTTGATAAAATTCACTTTAATGAGTATGATGAAAACGCCCAACCGTTTGGGTTTCAGAAGGGCTTAAGTGTTGAAAGAAATAAAGGTCATCAACACGACTGTAATTCTCAAACCGTCTTTTGGACATAGGAGAAGGGTAAAGTTTAACAGATTGGGTCAAGCCCTTCCGGGTATCTCGTTTATACAGTCCGTGCACTTATTCCTGACTTCGTTATGTAAGCCGCTTCTTAGCGGGAAAAGGGAGTGACTCTAAGAGAGAGGGATGCTACCAAATAGTCACTATACCCTGGTGAGACGTGACCACTGAAGGAAGGCACGATCTGGCCACGATATAGCTGCTTGAGGGCGGACTATTGAAGGTATTCACAAAGTTTCTTACGTGGGACGTATATGTAGTACAAGGGTGTGGATGAGCTGAATTGCTAAAGGTAATGTGCTATCTTCAACTCAACGTTACCACTGAGTCGAAAGAGAAGAACACTTTGTATACAAGGGTGTTGCTGTCCCTAATCGAGCTAGAAGTGTTAGTGACTGTTGGGAATATATTGCAAAAGGATTGTTTTCGGCAACACAATATTTTCTGGCGTGTTGCCGAGTAGGGGTGAGGTTCCTGTGGGAGAGGCTGTCTATTGAATAGGGAACAAATGTCAAAATCGTAATGCACTTGACTATGGTAATGTACTTACCGTGTCTCTGCTTGGCTGCCCTCTCACGGCTCACTAGAAGTAAAGCAGAAAAGTTTGTATTTGCTATGCGTTACTCCAAATGAGCCACGAATTGAGGACTCTGACTGTTTGACTTGTTACCCCTATCAGTGGGTTTTCTAGTTATAAATTGATACAACCCCAATGCAGAGCACTTCTTGCTCTTTCCAGAGGTGTAAGTAATTCAAATACAACTCTTTTGGAGATATCACAGTACCCTTACCTCGTTTTAGGAGATATACCCGTATATAATTTTTTAGAAATGTTTAGATGTAATCAAAAACACGTAACTCCTATTTCTTTCAACCTCATGGAGATCTAATTTGTCACAGAGTCGTTAGCTCTTCAACACCGTAGTGTGCCAAGTTGATGACTCTATACTTATTTAACATCCGTCCGAGGAGTGAGCGACTAAGATTTCATGCCGTGAGACAATAGAACCAAGAAGTTGGAGAATTTTAGAAAGGTTTAATCTTTCATAAAAACCTAGTAATAATCCAAGGTTTATGTCCCATCAGTCAGCATCACGTAACTTGTGTCGTAACATAACAGTGTGAACTGCTCTACAGAACACGGAACATCAGGTAGTAGTTTGCAGTTTATGTTGTTTGTACATAGATAAGGTTAGAGGTAGGTTAGAGTAACGTACGGGAGAGCGATACGTAAGGGGGTCGAACAGCCACCAAGAGGAGAGTTATAAAAATCCCATTCGTGCAGTATAACCTTATTAGATTAGTAAATTGTTGAAGTACTCCGATAATTATTTTCTCATATGGTTTTTTAGTTACTTAGTATTAATTTTCTGATGTCAATAAACATTCATTCGAAGATTCTGAAAACTCTGAACGGGTGTATTTTTGTACTATTTTCTACTATCATTTCTATTATGATTTCTAGCCTTCTGTAAACACAGAAAAACATTAGGTTATGGGCTTTCAAGTCTAGGGATCATATACAGGTCAAGATGTAGGAACAAAGAAAAGATGGAGTTTGCTAAAATTCCCCAGATCGGGAAATTGGAAGGGAAGCATAATTGGAGTACTTGGAAATACAAGATCACTGTACTCCTACGAGGTGTACCCGGTGCACTAGATATTGTCAATGGTAAGCTGAAAAGGCCTGTCGGAGACAAAAAAGAGGAAGAATTGGACAAATATTTGAAAATAGAGAGTGATACCTTGATTGTCATAACAGGAAATATGGCTGAAGAAGTCGTGAAACTGATTATGCGTTTTCACACAGCTGTAGAGGTATGGGAAGAGTTGCATCGACTATTTGACGGCGTGAATGAAGATAAGGCGTATGACCTGTGTATGAAGTTTTTCCGTTTCAAAAGAGATAACACAGATGATGTTGCTACACACATGAGCAAGCTCAAGAATGTTTGGAGCGATCTGAAAACTGAAATTGAGTGTGAAAAACAATGTAAGCTGCCAGGATTGTTTCTCATCTGCAAAATTCTCGATACATTGCCCGACTCGTTTTTTCCATTCAAGTCGAGCTGGACACTCGTGGAAAAAACCCAAAGGACTGTTGAAAACCTCACTGCTCAGCTTTGTGCTTTCGAACGTGCGTTGAAGAGTAAAGAAGATTCTGCTGACGAAGACGGTGAAGTGCTCGTGACTCAAGGCTACAGACGAAAAGAGTATGGTAAAAAACCGGCATTTACTTGTAATTAGTGTAAGGAACTAGGGCATATAGTACGTTTTTGTAAGAAATGGATAGCAGATGGTAGGCCCCCCAAGAAGAATGAGGATGCAAGAGCTAGTTCAATAACAACCTTGGTTGCCGAAACTAATGAAGTTCTGTCAACTGAATATGATCCAAATGTATGGTACGTAGACAATGGGGCAACTAATCACATATCATATAGAAAGGAATTATTCAAATCGTTTGAACCTTTTGCTGTCCCTCGTACTGTGACCACAGCTAATGGTCACACAGTTGGAGCAATTGGTAAGGGAAATTTAGAACTCGAAGCGATAGTGAATGGTGAGCTTTCCCAAATAAATATGACAGATGTTTGGTTAGTTCCTGACATTAAGAAAAACCTTTTTTCACCTCTCTCTGCTCACGACAAAAATATAAACAGTGTTTTTTCATCAACTCAAGTTATGTGCAAGTTAGAAGTCGATGGTCGGTGTGTTGTGATGGGGACAAGGGAACGTTGTGGTGGTCTGTACAAGTTAGACATGAAGGCTAAGGAATGTGACAAGCGGGAGGTGGAAATCAACGTACTTCCTAAAGGAAATTTACTTCAGCTTTATCATGAGCGATTAGGACACCAGAATAAAAGGCATGTAAAGTCATTTATTGCAAATGAGATAGGAGTTAATGTCAAGTTGGACTCTGAGTTATGTGAAGCATGTGTGTATGGAAAGGCACATCGTCTCAAGTTTGGTAATAGACCAAGATCAACTAGACCAGGAGAGTTGATTCATTCGGATGTTGGGGGTCCCTTCGAAAGATCATTGTTTGGTTACAAATATTATGTAGTCTTCAAAGATGATTTCAGTAAATTCAGATTTGTGTACCTATTAAAAGAAAAATCAGAAGTCCCGCAGAAACTCCAGTTGATGCTGAGGGAAGCGAAAGTAGTTGGTCACAACATAAAAGAGTTTTTAAGTGACAATGGAGGAGAGTACGACAGTATTAATTTTAGGTCTATTCTTGAGAAAAATGAAATCAAACAGAGATTTACAATGCCTTACACCCCAGAACAAAATGGATGCAGCGAGAGAGAGAACCGTACTCTTGTTGAAACAGCTAGGACTATGATGCATGCACATGATTCTTGTGTCAAACTTTCTCCTCGGCTGTGGGATGAGATGATCGTATCAGCTGCATACATTTTGAATAGAACAGGACCTACAACAGTGGATGGAAAATCTCCTTACGAACTGTGGATGGGTAAGAAACCAGGAATCAAGCACCTCAGAATCATAGGGAGTAGATGCTTTGCACATGTTCCCAAGCAGCTTAGAAAGAAGTTCAGTAGAAAAGCAGTTCGAGGATTACTTGTTGGGTATGAAAATGATGAAGGATACCGCATTTTGGATGACAAGTCTCACAAGATATTGCGCTCCAGGGATGTGGTTTTTAATGAGAAACCCTTGGAACCTGTAGATGAAGAAGAACAAAAAACAACACTTTTTAGAAAAAGAGAAAATTATGAAAATCAAAAGACCAAGGATAATGAAGACCAAGAAGAAGATGATATAGAAGACAATTCGGATAGCGAGGAGCCAGTAGCTACAAGTGATGACAGAATGCTTCGAGACCGAGAAACTCTAAGAAGAACTCAAAGGTTCGATGATTTTGTGATGGCGGCATTTACAGATATGTGCGAAGTACGTGAGCCATCCACGTTCCAAGAAGCAATCTCGTGTTCGGAAAGCCAGCATTGGAAAGCTGCAATGAGAAGTGAATTAGATGCATTAGCAGAAAACCGAGTCTGGGAAATGACATCCTTACCCAAGGGAAAGAAGCCGATACCCTCAAAGTGGGTATTTAAGGTGAAAACGAACCCTGATGGAGCCGTCGACCGATTCAAAGCTCGGCTTGTGATAAAAGGGTTTTCTCAGAAAAAGGGAATTGATTATGATCAAACATTTAGCCCAGTTGCAAAAAACGGTACAATAAGAACCTTGTTGAGTGTGGCAGCTAATGACAACATGGTGTTGGCACAGTTTGATGTTACAACAGCCTTTTTATACGGATATCTGGACGAAGATATTTATATGTTACAGCCGGAGGGATATGAAGATGGGTCTGATCATGTTTGTCATCTGAAAAAGAGCCTATATGGATTGAAACAGGCACCTAGATGCTGGAATAAGAGATTTGTGGAATATTTGAAGAAGATAGGATTTGAATCTAGTGAAGCAGATCCCTGCCTGTTCATTAGAAAAGATGATACAGAATGTATTTTTCTAGCACTTTATGTTGATGATGGGCTTGTTGCAGCAAGTTCTACAGGTCTCAAAGACAAATTTTTAGATCAATTGAGCCGGGAGTTCAAGATTACTACCAAGTCAGCCTCATATTTTCTTGGAATCGAGATTCATCAGAGTGACGGATTGATTACAGTGAACCAAGCTGCCTACACAAGAAAAATTTTGGAGCGGTTTAGTATGCAGGACTGTAAATTTACCTTTTTTTCAAGATTTTTGCACAGATTAAACCCTAAATTTAATCGCCATAAATGATTGAATTTGAATAGCTACATTTCAAGTTTTAGCATCTAAAAGTTTTGCTACTTCTAAACACTATTTTGCCATGATAAATAATTGTAATATTCTTCGCTCATTTTTAGGGCTATTTTTATTTAAATATTCCTGATGAATCTCACTAATCGGTCAAGGACTTTTTACCTCTATATTATTTTAGTATTAATTAGTGTAGTAGCCGATACGATGGGAAGGAAAGGGGAACAATAATTTAAGGGAATAGTTACTTGGTTGTTTAAAAGTTACTACACAAATGATAGAAACAGGGAATGATCAAAATCCCACCACTGCCATCATTTGTAAGCATCCGCGTAGTGGAGAAAGAATTGGGGAGTTGTGAGGGAAACTATTGATAAAGGGGGAATGTAGTTACTAAATAATCTCAGGGCTGCGGAAAGGTGTTACCATTGAAGTTGGGAACCTCTGGCCACGTAACTGATGCTGAGGGGCTGACTATCTAGGAACTCTACCGTGGCACGTCACGTGGGACATTATATGTAATAACTGGTAAGGATGGAATGTTACCGGGGGAAAAGGGTTACTGTATTCAAAAATTACTACTGCGTCGTTAAGGAAAGGTCACTTGAGTATATAAGGTGCTGGCTTTTACTTATACCAATGTCAACCAGAAATATCACTGCATCGTGATATTGTGTTATTTTTGGAAGCTTATAACGTCACTCGTAAAGAGCGAGTCACGGTAGTAGACGAAAGGAAGTGGAGATGTAAGGTTTATACATATATAATTATAAATCGCTACTTCCAGTTACATGAATACAATACGATTTCAGAATAGGCGTTACTTTGGATTTTCGTTACTTTAGACAATAGTTACTTCAACAAAATATCGTTACTGATGAGATACAATCTATTGGACTATATAATATTTGGCTCTATGTCTGAAACTTCGAGTTGAATGCAAGGTTATAACGTTCTTATGAGAAATAGTTACTTTTAACAAAATGCGCTACATTGTTCCTAGGGTCAATGGTGAAACTTGAACGATTCGGTATATGACGCTAACTCAAAAGGTATTACTTTCAATGTGAACAAGAAAATATGATGCATTACTTTGGGCTTAATTACATTGTTCCTTGGACAACAACCAAAAGTAATGCACTATATTTTTGGGAAAGACAGTCGCTCCTTCCGTCTAACTTGAAAAGTTGACATTTCCACGGCATCTTATTTTATCAATTATGCGAACTTTAGATAACAGGGTAACAAGGATCCGTTTCTCCACGCTCTGAGTCCCAATGAAAAATGCATTCAAATTTTACTCAGTTTTTCTGAGATTGCTGGGCATGTGGGCATGACTAGTCAGAGAAATCCTAATTCCCTTAGTCCAACGAGTACATAATGTTCTAAATTGAGTTTTGATCAATCTAATCAAACTTGATAATTAATCCAACTGAAATGTCAACTCTTCCGAAATTAAAAAAAAAAAATTATTCAGGTATTTTAATTTCATTTCAAAAACGTCTACAGTGACTTGACTCGTTGACTCGTTACAGTAACAGAAACTGATAGTTGATTTGTTAGGTAGGTACTATCGCTGTCTCACCTATAATCTGTTACTTATATAATTGTTGTATGTATGCAGAATAGCATCTTCTGGCTTTCCTGAAAATTGAGGTTCTAGGTGAACGGTACCTACATTTTATGTGAAGTAACTCGTTTAATAATGTACGAATCGTTAAATTAGTAATTTTCACTTTCTGCCATTTGAATAACTCGTTTTATCTCTGTTTACAATAACTTTCCGAGTATGAAAACTTCAAAACAAAGAGGAGCACATTAGATAACACTACTACCGAATAGCTGCTAGTCTCTCAACTTGGCTCACCATATATACAGGGTGTCCCAAAAGTACCCCCCCCCCCCTCCCCAAACTTTGTTCTACAATTTTTGAAAAATTGAAGTGAGAGCGTATACGGGGAGTCTGATACTATGTTTTAAGCAAATACAAATCAGGGGGAAAATCCAAAAGTTTTTGGCGCGCGATTTTCCTGAAAGGACATATCATTAGAAGAAATCGCATTTCTTCATGGTTCATCGGATCAAACCCGAGAACGAAATAAGATATATTGCAATTCTGGTTTCACCATCGTGTTCAGCACTAAAAAATATTCAAAATTAGGTGTCATTTTGTGAAAAATGGAAAAACATTTTACGAAGCAACCTGTGGTACGCCCTTTGGGTGGTCTAAAAACTTCAAGATTTTTTTCCTGATGTTTATTAGCTTAAAACATGGTATCAGGGACACCGAAAACGCTCTCCATGTTTCATTTCGATACCTCAAAAATAGTAGAAAACCGTTATGAGAGGGGGGGGGGGGGGGTTACTTTTGGGACACCCTGTACACATAGATGTCGCTGAAAACCTTAATGTAATGACAGAGGTGCAGGAAATGAGAGTGAGCGGAGCTAAGGTTTGGCTCGGAGGTGCTTGATGATAGCGATCATAGGACTATAGCGATCCTAGCGGAGAAGCTTGTCAGTTTGGAGCCCCATTCATCGAAATTCCATTGTCCGCTCTGCTTATCGCGTGGTTGCCGTACAAGGTTACGAACATAAGCCGTCAAACGCGGTTCGGATAACCACTTCAGATCAGCTGTTCGTGAACTACATCGTTAGTTACATGGAGCTCGTTAAACGTACAGAATTGCTCCTTTCCTGAATGCACTCGCAGTTTGTATTAATGAAGATTATGTTTTACACCATCCTCTGCAGTTCCCTCTAGTATGGATGTACTCTCCGCGAGCTCTACTCAAAAATAATTTATTGTTTATGAATCGGGTGCGCTATAACTCCCTAAAAATTTGAACACCAATCGCTCTCCCCCACTGTAAGTTTTTAAACTAGCTATAGTTCTGTTGTAAGCTATAGAAGTGTAAGTTGTAAATGAGAATATCTTTTCCTACAATAAAGCACTTCCTCCTGACTGGAAACCCAGTCGAGTTCAATGACATCAACTACTTGGCGAAACTAGGAAAGAAATATTTTTTAATAGATGAGCATGGATCAAATTTGAAAGTTTTTATGAAAAATTTTGAAAATTTGGGCCACTAGATCGGTGAGAAGTAGGCAAGTATGTCTTGAAACTTGCCCTATCGCATTCGAAGAATTTGCCCATAACGATCCAACTTATAAGTTACCTTCTTGGCTTCTAGGATCTAACCAGCCCAACCCCTGGTAAAGTTTACCTATCTATTTACCAAAATAGTTTAGGGGTAAACCGTCATTTGGTCATCACCAGTGTGGCCTAATACTTTCTTTTCTTTTACTGATCTTCAGATGAATTTACTACCTTCTCCAGAGCATATGATAAAAAATACAACAAGTTTTCAACCAATAAGTGGACATTTTTAAACCTCGACAGATAGAATTTAACACAAAGAAAATACTAAAATGAGAAACAGCTGACTTACTCAGAGGACTCTACAGTATGAGTAAAGCCCACCACCCACACAATCAATGCGTCACGGGTTGCAACAGTAATAATAACTAACACTCACCAACTCAATGAAGCATGGGAGTGGGGGGTCCAACAATTGAACGGAGAAATTAGCGATCAGTTCACTCTGCTGATTGGGGTGGTTCCGTAAGTTAAAATCCGAGTCTACCAGTCTCATAGAGGTTCCGTTCCAAATTTCAGCTTAGTAGACTAAATTAAAAAGAAATTTGCGTTAAGAGTTCAATTAGTGTTGATTCCGTAAGTTCTGCAAGTTAAACCCTATCCCACATGTCTTACAGAGATTCCATTTCCAATTTAAGCTTCTTAGGACAAATAGCATGGGAATTAGCGTCAAGAGCGCACTCAGTTTACCGGGGTGGTTCGGCAATTTATAATCGTATCTTACTTGGCTCACAAAGGCTCTGTTTCAAATTTATGCTTCATAGGGATAACTAGCATAGGATTTTTTGGATCAAGAAATCAGCTCACGCTGCTGATTATCAATGAGGATTTTCGAAACCACTTTATTTTGATTGAGTAGCTGATCATTTCACGACCAATCTCTTAAAATTCGGTCCAGCCGTTCTCGATTGACCATGCAGTGCCTTCTTTTCGTTGGATACCTAATATCGTAGAAGAGAATTCACGAAGTTATTATCTCAACGATTTCTTAGTAAATAACTGCTTCTAGGTTTTTTTATCTTAAAAAATGCATGACAGAAATCTTAACAAGTGTTAACAATGAACACTACACCAAACTTTGTTCTCTTGAATGAAACGAAATGTTTCAAATTCGGTGTCTGATATTTTTTGGGTATTCTGTAGGCGCAACAAGTTTAACTTTGAAAAATTCGGTTTTATAGATATATGATGTCGTCACTTATGTAAATTATTCGTACATACATTCGTGCGATGCGTGTAGTGAAATGAACAAATATGATTAAAATTGATATTGTAAATTATATTGGCATACCTGAGCATGTAATTATCGCTTTAATGACAATATTCAATATCTTCTATTGAATAGGAACGCGGTTCCGTTCTTTGCAGCTTTAAATAGGCAGGTATACCTAAACGAAGGGTTCTAAACTAGGTACTCATGGTCGTCCCGTGAATAGTAATCTAACTACTCAGCTATCATGGTCTTACTGGTAAGTGAGTGATACTGGTGATACTGACTGATAAATAACTACCGTTTTATAATTAATTATTTCCCCTTCTTATAAAGTAATAATAAAGTAATTTTCCCATCGCCATTAAATCGAGTATAGGTAATTACTTTCTTCTTTCATTGCAACCGTCAAATCTTCCTTCACGAAAGTTTGGTTTTTTTTTAAAACCTCAGCCGTTATAAATCAAAAGTCGTAATTTCAAGACGTTTTATGGTCCAAGGGAGAGAAGAAACTCCCCATTTAAAAAACAACGCAAACAAGGGAGAGAGTAAGGAAAGAGATAAGCAGACCCCTCACCTACAAATGCAGCATGAAATGAGGCTGGAATTATTTCTTGGAGTGAGCGGAATAACTAATTTTGGATTCCGGCAAGGGAAAAAAAATTAATGGGCTTGTGTACAAGGAAACTCTGGGAGAAACGCGCTTTTTACGATGGTTTTTTTTCTCCCACTAACTCTGCGAATGACGTCTTAACTGGGATAGAGATGTTAACGAGGATGCGTCAAGCCATGAGAGGGATGTGTGAGAATTTAACTTAAGGCTGCTCATTTTAATTTACTGTTTTAGATTCACAGCCCAGCTTCAACCGCGAAATACGTACTGTCGCATTGAAAACGATGATCTTGCGAAATCTTCTGTCTGGTAACTCAGGCAGATATGAAAAATTTCGCTTTCTACTCTCCCTAACAGGACAAAGGCAATTCGTTGCAGAACATCTGCTCACCC
The DNA here is from genome assembly GCA_030762985.1 of Adelphocoris suturalis. Taxonomy (NCBI): domain Eukaryota; kingdom Metazoa; phylum Arthropoda; class Insecta; order Hemiptera; family Miridae; genus Adelphocoris; species Adelphocoris suturalis. The sequence goes on from CM061040.1 coordinate 136,386,174, forward strand.
TTATCCACCAAGTCGTTGAGTACGTTAATTATTCTCTTCTTGGGATCTTGTGACGTAATTTAGTGCTCCTCGTGTTTTGTTATTAACCGTAATCTTAAGCAAAGGGCATATTATAAGTTCCTATTTAATTTGTATCTGTATGTTTGATATTCGATTGTTGTCACGTTGAAATTCAGCCCAGGTATTTAACAGAGTTTCGAAAATTTAATGTTGCAATAATTTGTAACCATCAATATTGACTCCATACGATTCGATTGCTTGCAAAAATTTTGATATTGTCCACTAATGTTGACAGAGGTTGGCCGCCATCAAAAAATTGTGATTTGTATGTATGGCGCAATAATACCATACGTCTATTATAGATCGCTAAAGTGTTAGAAGAAAAAATGAACTTTGGAGAGCAGGATTAAGATAAACTTCTGCTGATTCGGCTCGGTATCCTTCGGTTTTCTTGTGTCTATGCTCCACACCATCTCCGCACAAAGTCTATCTAACTAGAAAAAATAATAAACCTTTGTTTAATAATTCGCAGCGTTTTCATCAAAGAAACAGATCGGCATTTCACGAATGTTGTTGATTCAAGTGTGAACCACAAAAACTGACATTGTGTTAATTAGTTTAGTGTAGAAAATGGGTGAAAAAGCGAACAAATAAATGTTGAGATAGCATTCTTGTGGTTACAGGTAGGTATACATTTTATAAATGTTTTGTGATTTTTTAACGCTAAATTATATGGTTGTACTAGATTTTTACGACTACATTCGAAGTTTGCATCAAACAAAACTTGCTTGTAGTTGTAAGTAAATTCACAAAGAAATTGAAAAGGGTGAACCTACATTATCACGTTAATTTTCTTATTTTCAGTTATAGTGGATGTCAGCGGGTAGGTATGTGCTGGTACAGTGATTCTAAGCAATACAAAATTCAAACATTACTCGAGTTGGCCTTATTGAGAACAAACCGAATGGACCCGAAGATTGCCGACCACTTCCGATTTACGAATTTCACATTTTTCATATTGAGTAACAAGCTCAAATCTTTTTGGGATTGTTTAGACATTGTTTAGAAAAATATATTTAAGGGGTCTATGGGTGGTTAGAGGTGTAAGGCCTACGGTCTGAAGCGCCACCGAATCTAAAGACCTAACCTATCCCGTTGAAGGTACGAGTATGTAACTATTGGCATAGGTAACCTCGAAAAAATATATCCATATCCATATCGTTATCATTATATCCATGACATTAATGTACCGATTGGTCATTGAAATGTTTCGATAATCATAAAACTTCCATGGAGGTATTCTTTGGAGTTTGAGAGTTTGAGCAAAATCGGTCGGTTCGACTATGAGAAAATTATGCTTGATAGGTACATGTTAAGTACGCGCAAAAACTACCATAGATTCAAGAGCGAAGGAGTTCATTTGAGACCACTTACAGTCTAAACGTTTAGTATCTGAAAAATTCATCAAAATTGGATGGAAACTGTAGCCTATCAATTTCATCACTCAATAACAATTAGTTTTTTACTGCGCATGCGCTAACTTAAAATCTATTGAGCGTCATTTTCTTATTACTTATCTGTCTGATATCGCTCAAATTCGGAGGGTAGTTGGGAAATGACGATTTGATTACCCCATATATGCGTTTCATACGATCGTATCATTAGAAAAAGCTGCACATGCGCGAACCTCAATGCGCAAACCCAAATGCAGTTATCAAATCATCAGTTCCCAGCTACCCTCTGAATCCGGGTGGAATCGAACAAATAAGCAATTGGAAAATTACGCTTAATAAATTTCACGTGTGCGCATGCGCAGTAAAAACCATTTATTTTTGAGCGACTTAATTGATTCTATTTCAATTTCGTTCACTAGAAACAACACAAGTGACACAAGAAACGTTTACGATTACGAAAAAGCGAACGCATCAACCAACCTACAGAACCCACTCGTCCTTTGTTGGTCGGCATGATGACCGAACGTTGAACGCCATCTTCGGGTCTATTCGGTTCGCTCTCAACAAGGTCAAGTGTATAATCTATACTATTTTATAAGAATGAAACTCCGTCTGTCTGTTTGTCTGTTTGTTTGTCTGTTTGTCGTGTCTATGCACGGCCAAACGGCTGAGTGGGGGGAGTCTACGAGTGGGGGGGATCTTCTTGGGATTTTCCGATAGGGTGTATAAGCGAATTTAAAATTTTCTAATCCCACCCGAACCATGGGCCGTAGGGCGGGAGGGGGGTCGAAGTAAGAGTTAATGTGCGCTTTTTCCACTTCGGACCCGTTTTCTCGAAAAGTCCGACGAAAAACTACGTTTTTTCCCATTAAAATATACCCCGTAAAGGTACGTTTTTCGGAACGGTTTTCGCGGACAAAATACAGCTTTGATCCCGCTAAATCTGAATCCGAAATCGGATATCGAAAAAAGTGACGGGAAGTAGGTCAAATTGCGAGCGGAAGCGAGGGAAGCGTTTAATATGAGAAATTATATGTGCCCCGGACGCGAGAAGGCTCTAGGAAGACGTGTTTGGGGTTCGATGACTAAGGTGTTTCACAACCTTGCGAGGCGAGCAGGTACACATAGGTACCTTGCGAGCGAAGCGAGAGCCATTTCAACAGAATAAATACGGACTTTATCCTACACATATACAGCAATACCTTGCGAGCGAAGCGAGCAATATCCCCGAATAAACTTTTCGTGGTTCCACGTAGTTTTATAAGATTTAATTTGTTTGTAATAATTCCCAACTGAAAAAAAGTCTGCCAAGTTGGGTGGGCAGTATAACTTCCTCAAGCGAGCGAAGCGAGCAGCATCCTCTACAGAAGTTAAACCTACCCTTAGAGATCTACCGTTTGCGAGCGAAGCGAGCAACATTCCCTACATGCCACACTTTGCGAGCGAAGCGAGCAATAGTCCCTACATGCCACACTTTGCGAGCGAAGCGAGCAATTTAATGGGGGGTCCGGGGGGCTTGCCCCCCGGCTGGACGTGGAGGCGAGCGTAGCGAGCCGGAGCGGCTAGTAATAAATAAATCGTTGATTCATTGTACCTAATAGAGGAAATCTTTTGAACATTTGTTCGGGTTCAACAAAAAGCCACTCTCGTTCCATTTTTGTTTCGCTGACCCATTTCGAAGGCAAGTTCCAAATGCATTCTCGTATTTTCAGGTTTGGTAAAGTCCTCGTTGGTTTTATGTGGAGTAAACATTTTTTTTCGCTAATCCTTTGCATTCATACCACGGGTTTTTTCGTCTATTCAGCTAAAACCTCGTCCAAGCATGAAGAAATTCGAAAAATGCGAAGCGCAGGACGCGTATTTTTTAAAAGTACGAAAAAACGTAGTGTATGCGAGAGATGAGAGAATGATGGGATAATAAGAGGTGGGGTGGTGTTAATTAAAAATAAATTCTCATCCCTTCTCTCTCTTACTCTCTCGTTTTTTCCTCTCTGTTTTATTTTGTCTTTCTTTCGTAATTATTACGGCACCTTTCAGCCCGAGTTTCGCCAACCGTTTTCACACACAGACAAGGAGGGGTAAAAAAAAAAAAAAAAAGCACAAGACCATTATACAGACATTACGGCCCTTGGGGCAGTACTTGCGTTGACGTGAGTGTATGCTGGGAGGCGTTTTCTGGTAAAATACGAGTAAAAAACACGTTTCGAGAAAAGGGGCGGAAAACGAAGAGAAATAATTACAGGCGAAAGAGTGGAAATGAAGGCTGTGCGAGGGGGAAGGCAGATTGTGTAGGAGGGACGGACAAATTAGGGTAAAAATACTATACAACTTAACAACAAAGCACTTGAGCTGCCCTTGCTAGTAGTGTTTTAGCTCGGTCATTAAAACGTTTCGCGCGCCCGGTTTTCCGTATTTCACTGGGTAGAAAACCGCGTTTGGGAAAGCCGTGATCACCCGTTCGCAGGGTCGTTCAGCGATTAGGGTTAAAATGTCGTTTTAATGCAGCTAGTTGGAGGGGGACGGAGGAAATATGGTCGGGGTTAACCCAATAATGTCCCGTTTTCGGGGTGAATTGCAATGGGAGCCAATTTGTAGTCGTTACGCGGTAAATGGTGATGACGACTCGAGAAGTTAAGTGCTGTAGGGCGGAGAAAATCCTAAATTCATGTCAAACGCGTGTTTACCTTTCACACTGTAGCAATAGCTAGAATGAGTTTTCCATGCGTTTGTTTTGCCAGCCATATTTAGGTCACCTGAGGCTAACTTTAATGAGTAAAACTTTTGAAAAGCATCGTACTGAAAATTTATCTCCTATGTATTACCTTTTATCAAAATTTTAATTGCTTCCGAGTCTATAATATAGGTTGTGGAAGCATTGTTTTCACTTTCTGGTGACAAATTTTTTTTCTCTCAAAAATCAAACTTTTGCATGTTTACATTTTAGATCATTCTGAACAACTTCCATTCTGTCTGTAGCGTGTTCGCAAATCCTTGTAACAAGCTTAATTAGCAAAGTTTCCAACCAATTTTGATGAAATTTGAAGGAAATGTGCGGGTTAGGCTGAAGATGGTCCCCTACCATTGTTCCCAAATTAATACTTCACCCAGCACAAACGTCAATACTATCAAGTATCGTTTTCTCAGGCCCTTGGCGTACGATCTCTCTCAAATTTGGAGGATATTTGGGGGGAAGAAATTTAATAATAACATTTTTTTTTCATTTCAACATGATTGTGTAGCTACTGCATATGCGCCCATGTGAAATCCTTGTAACAAGAATAACTTCTACATTTATGAATTTTATGAATTTAATTGAAATTTTGAGCTTATTCTGATTATTCTGTGTTATGTTTACTCTAAATTCTTTGAGCCATTGGAAAGCTAAAAGGCAAACTTAGAAACCTTAGAACAAGAAAAAAGTGACCAATCAACTGTCAGTCCCAACTAGCCAAAATGTCTGCTACATACGTTAGATAAAACAAAATTTTGATTGTGAATGGCATTTTAGCGAATTTCCATAAAAAATGAAGCTGTTGCAATGGCTCGGGAATTTTAAAAACCAAAAGTTTTGAAAATTTTCTTCATTGAAATCTGTTTTGGGGCATTCTGAAACTATATATTTATGTGTAAGTGTGTGTGTGTCTTTACAGACGAAAACTCTCGTGAGGACTGAGTTTAAGTTCCCGTTCTTGTGCCAAAAAATCAAGGATGAAATCCAAATGAAAAAACCAAAATGAAAGGAGTGGTTTTTTGAGGGTTGAGAATTATTAGTAGGCTTCTCAAGTTTTTAAATTTTCTTTACTGAGCGCTTTCGCCACATCTGGCCTCATCAGAGCTTAGATTAGTAGTGCTGTAGTTCATATTAATAGTTCTAATGGGTGTTTCACCATTAGAAACAGCGACCGACTAGCAACAACTCAACAGTCCCAAAACCTCAAATTCATTCTTTTATCAATGTTAATAATAAATGCTTTTCCTCCCTCCATTTCTCAATTTAATGTTAAAATTTCTACAATATTGACACCCTTACACACATAAGGGCACAACAACAGTACAATGAGTGAAAAACCACCAGATTTCCAAAATTTTACCCTAACAAATACGACGATACAAAGTACTTTCTGAGATGTTGAGGAGCTCCAAAACAACTATTAATATGAAGTACTGCACTACTAATCTAAGCTCTGATGAGGCCGGATATGGCGAAAGCGCTCAGTAAAGAAAATTTAAAAACTTGAGAAGCCTACTAATAATTCTCAACCCTCAAAAAACCACTACCGTCTACGGCATAGGCAACCCCCCAGAATAAAACGAAAGGATGAGTTTATTGGTCAGCACTTTTGAGCACATTAAATTGGTAAAATTTTAAAAAATCACTAAAAATGGCTCAAAACGGCCAAAAATCGTTAAAAATTTTTAGCAGAATTTCTGTTAATATTAACTGTTAAGATCAACTGGGACATTAACAAATTTTATCATGGAAATTGTTCATGATAATGTACAACTTATTGATCTGCGTAGAAGGGCTTTCTTATACTTAAATTAAGGATCTTTGTGTAATGATTGGTAGAAATTGGCTTAGGTGGTAGGCTTAGGTGATTGGGTGACTCTTTCCCCATGCATAAGTAACTGTATTTATTGAGCGTAACGTCATTATACGCTTCCTAAGTTAGTATTAAACCTAAAACTAACTAATACTTCATAATCAGTTCGTAGATGAGTTCGTCAAAGTCCCGTCTGCCACGTGTTGCTACAATATATTATAACTTTGAAAGACTCCGCCGTCTCTAATTGATTAGATTCACACAAGTGAAACGGTTCATGATACACGTGTGCAATGAACCGTGACACACGTGGCAGGGACTGCCCTATTTCGTATTGGAAAAGGATCAACGTCAATAACTGACAAGTTCGGCGATTTTGGGGCACACACCCCTACGAAATCCTTCTTTTGTTGATAGGTAATGCAATGTTGGGGGCATTTACGAAGAGGGGTGTAAGCTGCCAAACCGCCCAAACGGAAAATCGCAGTCTTTTCATTGGCAAAAATCATTGAACTGAAGGGAGGGTGGAACCGCCATTTGGGGCAGAAAATTTGGGAAACTATACCTAGAAGCGTTTACTGATCATGCTTGTCCCAAATACGAACAACTAGACGTACTCGTACAATACACGGTATTAATCATTTCCCCTGTAAAAAACTTGATAGAACTCAATATCTCTATTAAAAACTATCTTTTTTAACATTATTATTCAGATTTTGGTTTCTGCTCTTGTTTCCTCTGAAAAATGAGTATTCTGAGTGTTGTAAATATGGGTGCAATCGTAAGTCGAGAGTCAGTGCCTACGCTTCTTTAATGTTGATATTTTCTGTGAAACTGCATTTTTTTATTATCTTTTTCTAAATCAATTTTTGGTTCTTACCTTCATAAACAACTATTATGATGATCTGAATGTGTTGGATGTTGTAAGCCATGGTTTTTAGTGCTCACTTTGGTTATAATTAATACCTAAGTTATTCCACAATTCCTATAAGTCCATCTATAAATTCCGTTACCACCGGAAGACTAGAAGCTGCAACAAAAACATTAGAAAATATATATATATATATATATATATATATATATATATATATATATATATATCAGCTCACCGCTTAGGACATCTACGAGCTAAGAGAAAGTCTGCAGATATTAATCCAGATGTAATAACCTATGTGCTAACCCGAACTATTAGCAAGTCAGCTATCTAACCTCTTTGAATATGCGACATCAACGTCATGACTATGGTCAGCAACATTCATTATACTATTAATGCTACGTTTACTTACTCATGAAATAGAATGGAAGAATTATGATATAATTTGGACCTTTTTTAAAGGGAGAGATTACCTTGTAAAAAATGAAAGGTTTTTAAAAGCGTTCATTACTGCATAATTGTTCGTTTATTAAAATAAATAGACAATATTGTCTTGAAAACAATGATTTGGATAAATTATCATTATATAACATTGAAAAACCGCCGATGTCAATTTTTTTTTTTAAATGCCACAGTGTCGCCGCAGGGTTACATTGTGCCCGTGTCGTGGCGTGCAGTTGATGTCTATAACGCGACCCATGGTAAAGCTATATGGGCCTAGTAAGTTTAAGGTTAATAATCAAATTATAGATTTATTTATGGCCAAACCATATTTATTACATCCAATAACTGGCCGGCACTTTCTTATTTTCACTCAAATTTGGAAAAACTAGTTGAGAATTTCAGTTGTGAATCTGTACATTTGCATCTACATAAATATATCGAACACCATCCCAACGCTTTGGGTGGGTAAATATACGTGCCCGTTCCTACCTTTTGGAATTTCATAATGAATAATAATAAGTTATAATGAATAATCTACTAGTGCTGCTTTTCTAATGGGTTAGTCAAATCTTCGATGCAAAGATAATGTGTACTTTGTGGGAGCAGCATCATACTCCTTCCCCTACTACGGTTATTATAAAATACCTAATATGTTGTTACATTTCCGGAACGAATCGAAGAGGTCGGTTCGTCATATTAACGTATGCATTAGTTAATTATAGATGCATTTATGGCAACACTATATTTATTTCATTCAATAGCTGGCCGGCATTTTCTTATGTGAACTCATATTTGGAAAAATTGGTTGATAATTTCAGTTGAAAATCTGTACACTAACATAAATATATAGAACACTACCCCAACGCTTTGGGAGGATAAATATACATGCCCGTTCCTTCCTTTTGGAATGTTATAATGAATAGTAGTAAATTATAATGAATGAGCTACTCGTGCTGCTTTTTTGGTGGGTTAGCCATATCTTTGACGCAATAATACAGCGCACTTTATGGGAGCAGCACCATACACACCCCCCTCTACTAGGGTTATTATAAAATACCTAACACGTTGTTACATTTTGGAATGAATCAGAGTGGTCACTTCGTTACATTAACGCATGCATTAGTTAATGATTCCTGAACTACGTGTATTGAAAATGCAGGATTACAAGATTCCCCGTCATCTCGCATTTCTCCAACCCCTGAGATGCCAAGCTGCCATATCGCTTTCCTACAGCTTTTCAACAGCGGGTCCCATTCTTTCGATGGTTTCTCCTTTTTTCGATTTCTCTAGAGAACCTCCAAATGAAAAGCGCATTTTCCAGAGTATGCTCTGAAAAGAGGGTTTTCTCTGTAATTCTAAAGTGCAGGCCACCGTGAATTGAGGTTTACCGGCGTTTTAACTCCGAACACTCGGCTTAAGAATTTGAATGGAATATACTCTCGCCCTCCCCCTTCATTCAGTTTTTTATTTTCTAGATTTTCAAGAGCAGTTTTTCTTTCATTTTCACGTCTTTCGATGAGGTGTTTTTCCGTCACTTACGTTCCCAGAAGCCGGCATTATTAACGAAATCTGAGGTTCCTCTTGGGGTAGTATCCTTTCGTTTTTAAAATTTGTGCGATTTTTAGAAATCTGATAGGTACGAACTAAAGTGAAGGGGTATCACTAGGCTATCATTAAATTTTAGGTTGTGGAGAGTGATAGCTCCGAACAAACCACATGTGTGTATTTGTAGTCAGCAAAAGGGTATTATGTTCAACGATTTGAGGACCAAAGGCCATTCAATCGTGGGTTATAAGAAAGAGCCCATCATTTCCATCGTTATGTAATTTTAATTTACTGAAAATGATTCTAATGAGAGACCAAATACATTGAGCAAAGTAGTAGGTAAGATAGTAGAGGGAAACAATTGAGAAAATCGATTCTGAATGGCGTAAATATTACAGTTCATTTCCGCTTCCATCACTCCTCCTCTCAAAAATACATCATCGAAATAAAATAAATTTCCAATTTTTAGCACATCTAAACCATAAGATTAAAAAAAAAATTTAAAAAAAGGATGTGAAAGCCGAAAACATGAAGATTGGACAGTATTTTACTCCTCTTTCAACCCACTACTATAATGAAATTCAAAACAAAAAGAATCACGAAAATCGGCCGAGAAATTGTAGCTTAGCCAGCGCTTGAAAGAATCGGTATCAACCCCCTCCACCCATCCCTACAGTGAATCCTAAATTCCCCAGATTTTTCGCACAACTAGACTGATATTGAAATAGAACTTCAAAATAATCTCGAGAATCAGTTAAATGAAGTATCCTGGGTAGCTCCAACAACACTTGTCGAAAAATCACGTTCTTTCGGCTTTACCCCCTCAATCTTCTTCCTTCCGTCGTGAAATTCAAAACTTCCGAAAATTTTTACGCAACTAGACTGAAATTAGAAACAAACAAAGATAGAATCACGAAAATTGGATTTTTGTTGTAACCTGGAAAACCCAACAATATTTCCCGAAAAAAAGACGTTTTCTTGGCTTTACCCCCTCTATTTTCTTCCTTCCGTCGTGAAATTCAAAATTTCCGAGATTTTTTACACAACTAAGCTGAAATCGGAATCGAACAAAGAAAGTATTTCGAAAATCGGTTCAGGATTGAAGCATACGTACTTCACACATACACACACAAACGTTTATCTATGGTTTGTTTCACGGATTCGATCTTGGAATGGTCTGACAAAGGTATGTATTTGGTTATTTTAATTTTATTTTATTTATTTGTTATTCTTCTCATACTTTGGTTGTCCAACACCCCCCTGGATCAATTCTAATAGATTGTCCCTCTTACATACCAATCCTTTGGGTGACCTAGCTTCAGAGGGACGTCTTAAAAAAGTGAAATTATTAGGTAGATTGTAGGAAATATTAAAATTATGAATTTTCCTTCTATAGTTCCCCGTTCTTTAAAGTTTTCAGCCATCAGTTAGCTCAAAAATGTCGGCTGAATAATAAATGTCATCAATAGCGAGAATCGTTATTAATAGTTGAATTTATTCGTGTATATAAAAAATGAGGTCAAGCTATTCTGGCTTAATTCTGCCATTCGTGCTGCTCTACGGATTTATTAATTTGTATTTTTGTTGTTGCAGGTGAGGTACATTTCTGGCAATTCCCTCTATCCTCAAATGAGAGGATACAACTTGGTGGTATGAACAAAACTTCAAATTATCATTTGAATGCGCGGGATATTCGGAGCCTAACGTTGTGCTCAAGATAGTTGCATATTGATTAATATCTACTGACAGGGTATAATATTTCGATATTATTTAAATCGGATTTGAACGAATTAGTTACTATAAACTGTGGATTATTTGTATAAATATACAACAATATCCATGAACTGTACCTTGCAGTTATCTGTATTGGAAAATATATACGGCGTAACTTACGCGATTGCAATAAACTTAAGATACTTCTCTGAAACTATGTAGACTTATAAATAAACTCCCTTCATAAACTGTGTTTATGTAGTTACGAGCTGAGTTTGTGACTGTTTGTGCTGGCCGGGTTTCTTACGAAGTTTGAAAAAACTGGTTGTCTAGTAGGGTTTCAATCGACTCTTCGTGACGAAAACTATGGAAAACGATACCAGACTAAGTAGATATTTGATGATTTGCAATGACTGACGTCAGTGTCGATGACGTCGCGTTGTCGTCAAGGACAGCTTTTAAAACTTTTACAATGGTTTCGGTCGATTCTGTGAGGCAGAAACTATTGAAAACTATATACCATAGTCGATCTTAGGTTGATTTGACGACGATCGTCATCGCCGATGACAAGTTCCTGTTGTGGGATCGTCTCCAAAAACTACGAAGCTAATTCTGGATGTCTGAAGAGTCTGCCTACCGAATTCCAAGTTGATAGCTCTAATATTGCGGCCTGTATCGCGGAACACGTATGCACGCATGCCAATAAAATGCCAGCTGAATCAAAGTAGAGACTAACTTCGTTCGTCAAAAATTATTAGATTAAATAGATAACACTTTTATGAATTCTCATGAATTCTACTAAAATTACTCTTGAGCATTGTTATTAACAAAAAAATAGTCGAGTAGTGAACTTATCTAATGACAAATATTCGCATCTGCTAATTATGCGCTCATAGTAGTTAGCTCCAAAACATATATATGATTTACAGAACAAATACATGATATTTTCCAAAGGGCGGAGAAAATTACTTGAAGGTTCGGAATATTGGTCGACGAAAGAGGTACTTCGTAATTACTAAGGAGGTTCACTCAACAACCAAACTAGTGGTATGGTATAATCTTTTATCGGGATCAATTTCTTTATGCAAAAGATTTCTATATAGAAACCTAAAATGGATAAATGATCCAGGCACCTGTACGTGTAGTTCAAAATCTAGAGAGATATTGAAATATTTCCCCAGTGTTCGAAACCATAAGTTTATGTGGGGGAAGTTTTACACAAACCCAAGATTTCAACGCCTGTCAACAGCTGTGTATCCGCATTCCAGTTGTCCCTATTGCCTTTCTGGACCCATGTCTTGGTGTTCGTTGGTCCTCTTTCTTATTTTGAGTTATACCTGCCGCATAATGAGCAAATATTTTATGATGGTACAAATTGAACAAAAGCTACTCACTTCAATTTCTTTCCCAAATAGAGGTCTAGGTGATTGGTCTTACAATCTAGTATTCTATGATAACGGTCTTAAAAATATAATGTTATGTATATAATGATAATATAATCGTACATATATTTAGTTTACATCCCGCTTCCCCCTTTTCTAGCCCTAACTACTCATATGTATATAGAATAAGCGTGTGCCTAGCAAGTGTATGTATGAATTTCGTTGCATTCCAGAAACTTAGTATCTTTCAAACCGCTTTAATGTATATGACTCGCATAAATGTTACTTATCCGATTCTAATGCAATTCGAAGGTTGATTGAGGAATAACCTATCAATGGTTCTCTAAGAATATTATTGTAATCAATGTGATTGAATGGCAGCGTGCATATGCGAAACGTAAAATCCTTGGATTACGTTTAGCTTCATCTTCTGCTTTAGCATTTTAAACCGTTTTTCATGAAGTTTTCAGGGACTGTGCTAATAACGCTCCAGACGTTCTCCGATGGATTTCATTACTTTCCAAATAATGGTAGCTTCTACGCTTGTCGAAACTGAAAATCTTTCTAATGTACTCTCTATCCAAAATTAATCCGAATCGTTATGCATTCCATACAAAATCGACGTATTTGGTCAAATATTGACACTATCTCCGTTGTTCCAAATGAGAAATCTGATTTCTTATTGAGCTTTTGGATACTACGTAAAATACCAGCTTAAATTTAATCGATTTTCTGTGCAACAATCAATATTTTAAGCTATTTTATATTAGAACAAAACAATTTCTACACATGTACATTTAACTTTTTCCAAACTGTTGTAGTAAAATTTATGTGGAGCGATTTTTAGACGTGGCGTGAGAACATCTGAATCTGCAATTAACAATTTATTAAGTTTCTTATTTCAAATAATAATTGCGTTATGGGCCAATTCATGCTAAGTTACTCAGTTACTCTAAGTTCATGATGTATACAATCGTGTTAAAATGCAGGATGGCACTAATGTTCTGTCACACGTACTTGGCAGACGTTGTTTGATTGAGGACCACTGCAGTCAAAGTGACTTACCTAGTTCATTATTTATATTTCGGAATATATTCGTTTGGGGATCATTAGAGGTGTACATTTCAAGAAGTAACGAGCTATTGTCATATTACCTTTTCTTGGAAGTTTGATTGAAATGATTTTTTTTCTCGTTTCTGCCAACTAATATTGTGTAGGTAAGTTCCATTATATTGAGATAAGGTTTTGGGATGGAAATTTTCGTTTTTATGTGTTGAGTGTTGCAAATCGCAATTGAAGTAGTCCAGCTGTAAGCATTAAAATTAGGTATACATCCAAGATCACACATTTCACACAAATATTTCATTATTCACATTTTTTGTTACCTATTTTTTTTTTTTTTTTTTTTTTTTTTTTTTTTTTTTTAATGCTGTATTGTGCTTGCCCGCATTCTTTCAATAACATAAAGATTCACTAGGTATACTTTTTATTTCATAGTGTTGATTTTCTTAAGGTGTAAGTAGGAGAATTGAGAAGAACCTCAGGGTAGTTTGCTCAGTTGGATGTAATTCAACCGAGTTAGATTACAAACAACCTGAGATATGGAAGGGGCTGTACCTAATACGTTCTTTCCAATGAGGGTGCGGAACTGAGCTCCGACCCCCTTTTAACAAATAGCCCGCAAAACTACCCTAACCGTCGGAAAAGATCTCAAAATAACAGCAGTGACATTCGGGCAAACAAGAGTTGAAAAACTGGCGAACGAAGTCTATAGGCATGGCACCCTCCGGCAAATAGGACCTCGGCAAATAGGTTTTTGTCGGATATTATTAGGGAAAGGGAGGGTTTTTATTTGAAGTTCCTGAAGCAGGGGAGGCCTAGCGGTCATGAGGAATAGTTGGGTTCCATTCAGGCAGGAGAGGTTGTGACCTGAAAAGAGACCGAAAACTGTGGGGTTGGACGCCCAGCTGTCTGGAGAGCGATGAGGTTCGGCAGGGCGCAGACCATGTGGCGCGTCGTATACGGGTGTGGACGTGCTAGGCTACCGATTTCCTAATTCCCTACAAGCAGGGCTAGAAGACCTGATGTATTGGCCAGGGTGGGGATTTCAAACAACCACCGTAGTCTTTCCGGATGGGTGTAGAAGCGAATTAGGTGGTCGAACCTGCCGTCATAAAACATTGCCTTGATCTCTTTATAAGTACCTATTCTACCCCATTACTCTGGGGGTAAATCTTCCTTTTTCCTTTTCTATTAAGTCCTTAGTAGGTACAAAGCACCCTTATGTTTTCCATTTGGGTCGGAACTGGAAAATACCCCAGAATAAATCCGATGTCCGAATCCGCTGCAGACCATCCTACGTCAAAATTCGAGAAAAAATCCATATGGGGTTTTTTAAAATACATATATAAATTTATTGTTTTTTTAAACAACATTACGATTTGGCTCATCACTTAGGGTACTGCTCAATGAACATACATATGACACATAATACACAAATTGAGGTATGCCTCATTAGGCGTCCTGAAACAGATTATTAAGACTATTCATACAGTTTAATAAGATACATTGTTTTTTAATTCTATAAACATATAAGATAATAAATAAGTTCAGCATATAGAATGTGGGGAGCACTCAGGTGGGTATACGTCAATGATGTAGGTTTCTTAGGGTAAAATTCGTTGAGGTAGCAGGTCTTCTACTGGAATTTAATTTTTAGCCTCCGTGATGCAGATGGCCGTAACCCGTTAGGGGGAATGTGGCCGGCGGGAGGTCAGTGAATTTGAACCCGATTGGGTGAACGGTGAACAACCCATTACGGGGCAAAGGCAGAAGCCTTATCGGCCAGAATCATTCCACTCCAACTTCAACCGGCAGTTTTACTTCAAACGACCAAATATACACGTTGTAGTGAAGGTAATAGAAGAAGTTCAGGCTGAAACCGTTCTCAAAATTCAAAGTCTGAAAGCTGGCTCCCACAACTCCATTTGAAAAGAGCGGAAGAAGGACTTTCAATACCTAATAAATGAGTGGGAGGTTTATCAACAAGAAAAAAAGCCCTCTCATACCTTGAAAAAGTAGGACAGAAATTAGCGCCTTTGTAGCCTCGTACCGTACGTATTTTTCAACGGAATAGTAAGTATTATTGACATCGACAATGGCCTCGGAGCCCAGCAATTTTTAACTACACCTACGATAGCCAGTCCTAAGTCTGGTCAAGTGGGAAGGAAAATTCGATCGTTCCCTCTAATACCTCGATTTGGCTGAAATAGGAGTTCCCCCTAACGTGTGCCTTTTTCCCAGTATATCATTCCTCCTAACGGGCACAAATAATTCCCCCTAACGTGCCCCTCTCTGGGTCCCATTCCCCCTAACGTGCTGCGGCCATGCAGTGTATTGTTATTTCATAAGCGATTGATGTATGCGAGCGTATCCCTCCCTGACCACATCCTCGACCATTGGGATATCCAGATCATCATGAATTGTGGTGTTTCTAACGTTCCACTCGGCTCCGGGTCAGCCGGAGTATGCGATTCTGTTTAGTCTGTATTTTCTTTATGTGGCATTTGGCTGCTGACACCCAGAGACCGCATGAATATTTCCTTATTGGCCTGATTTATGTATGCGTGACAAAACTTTTTATGCATGCGTGACAAAACCGTGTACACTCAGGTCTCAATTTTCAACCGAATGCAATGGTTGATTTTTGCTGTTATCTTTATCCCCCTTGAGCGTCTATCACACCAACGGAATTTTTTATATATGACGGAAGCTTTATATATATACATGAATAGAGAAAATAAGGCGGGAATTTAATACTAAAAACCCTGGGCCTTTTGCCCAAATCTTGTGTACGCTGCTAGAACCTGAATTTTCGACTGATTTGCGGTATGAAATAACTGGAATATCGATTTTTTTGTTCAACTTAATAGGAGGGGTATTACAATGGGTTTAATGCTGAAAAACGGTCAAATTCATAGTTGATCATACTCTCACAATCAATTCATTTACGAGAACATGAAAAAAAAAGTAGTCAGCACAACTAATGAGAATTTTCAAAGAAAAGTTGTGGATAACATTAAATTAGGCACTTAAATTCTGATCATTGATGCCAAGAATGTCTGAATAAAACTGAGGAGACAGCCGTGTGACGGGATCGCAAAGAAAATTTTAGGACACGCAGCCAAACAAAAAAATTCGGTCAATTATTGACATTTTTCACCTAAAAATCTATTTTTCTCACTTTTTTGTTAATCTTAGAGATCTAAGAGTAGTCGCAATCGGTACTAATCAATCAGTACTAAAAAATACTTCGACTGTAACACCCCACATGCCCTATTGTCAAAATTTGGTCATTTATGGGCATTTTTCACCTAAAAATATATTTTTCTCACTTATTATGAATCTTCTAGAGATCTGGGAGTGGTCGCAATCGGCTCACAGCTGAAAAATATGTCGACTGTAACACCCCACATGCCCTTTTGTCAAAAACCCAATTTTTTTTAGCATTTGTTGCGCCATTCAATTGTAAATTTGAGCATTAAATTTTGGAGCGATTGGGCTGGCTAACAAACTCGACCTGTCCTGACGGATTTTTCTGCGTTGGGACGAAGTTTTTAAACCGTATTTAAAGGGAGTTATCGTCTGGAAATCTACCCTGTAAGTAAATGAGTAAATAAATAAATAAATAAATATACATATATATATATATGTATATATATATATATATACATATATATATATACACGACGTTAAAATCTAGGTCTAGGAATATGTTCTTTGATGTATGCAACGAATTCGTAAGGGGTCCCTGACCCTTCCTACCCACTTTAAAATTTTCGAAGCTATCTAAATTGCTCATTATTACCTTGAAAATTCGCTAAAAGACTCTCATGGCCCCCGAACCTACTGGCCTAACCTACCCACGTACAGATGCGCGTGTAAAAATGTGCATTAACTTATTGCATTCATGTTGCTAATAAACCCAAAGATGACCAAAATTTGCTGGCCAACTTCTGACCCATTCGGTTTGTTCTCAAAAGGTTGAATTTGAAAATACACATTTGATTCAGACCCGAAACACCCTTCCCAAATTTTCCGGGCGCCTTCCACCCCATTGTTTCCCCACCTCTCTCCCGGGTTAAACGGCTTTTTCCCTCTCTCCCCTCACTCGCTACTAGAAGTCTGATTCCCCTTTCCGTAACTAAAATCCCACCTCTTAAATAACAACCCCTAAACCCATCCCCTGTAACTCCGGAAAACCTAATTCCAAACCCATTTAGAATTAACAGCTGTTAATGAACTTCTACTAAATTAACCCTCTCCCTCTACCTTCTTGCGCCCTTCTAGAAGGGAGTCCCTACCGGTTTTTATACGTCATCTCTTCCCTTAAACCCCCGCGTTAAGATAACTCAGGGTTAAGAAACAATGACGGATGGATGTGGAGGGGATCTCGGATTCAGCCCCTATGCAAGGAAAATGTGTTTTTCATGTACTGGGATCATGATACACATTCAATGCTCATTCATCACAACGACACTATCATTGTAGAGCTCAATCTGATATAGTCGCAAATTTCGTTTAATCTCGGAACTGTACAAAACTTCGATTGACTCCCTTTATAAAGGTATATCAGTGAGTGCTATCAACTCTAGTTCACGTAAATACCTAGATATAAGAATTACGAAGGAAAGAACATGAATGGAAGAAAATGGAAATAGAAATATTCTAGGTTGTTGTGTTATCGTATCTCTCTTCTTTTTTACAATTCAAATATCCTTCAAGTTCTAGTCACGCAACATTATCGTATGAGCGAGTTTCACTAAATGTTACCGTGCAAGGTAAAAGGGAGCTTAACTTGCTAGAGGTCAAATCTGAGTGATATGTTTTTATTTTTCTCCACATTATGCTGAACCCAATCGCTGTTTTTTATTTTTTCTATAATTTCCCAATCAATATTCTGATTTCAAAGTCTGGAAAAGGGGACCTGAAAATTGCAAATTTTCAGTATGTTTCAGCAGATTTTCAGCAGACTAGCAAGACTACAGTTTTTTGCGATTAGATACAATGAAAAATGCAGAAAATTCAAGTTTTGATGATTATTGGGGGAAAAAAATAGTTTTGGGACCCAAAAAAATATTACAAAAAAATTCATTTTTTGTCCCGATCTTAGTTTTTTGTTCTCCTGAAGAAAAAAAAAACTAGAAAAAAAGCCTTGGTAAGTTGAGCCCCCTTTTCCCTTGCACAGTCACAAATTATTGTGTTATATTTTTGTTGAATTATTTTAAAATTTGAGCACTGAGTGTAGAGAAATCGCTAACTATGAATACTACGTTCTAAATAATAATTTTCTATTCAAACAAAATTCTGCTAATTCATTCAAAGGTAAAAACTAATTTGCAGCAATTTTTGCAGTTTTTACACTACATAATTAATATTCATAATCACATTACATTATAATGAAATTATAACACAGCGTTCAGCATAATTGATAATCTTCACCCGAACTTGATCCCCTCATGATCCTACTAATTAAGACAGAAATTTGTTTAATAAGGATTAGCTATTCATTATGAAATGTAGGCTACTTTAAAATTTGCTAATACCACCCAATCCATGGGCTTGAGGGTTGGAGGGGGGTGGGAGCTACTTTTAATGCGCGTTATTTTCCTGAGCGCTGGATCTTCTATCCGCTCCCACATTATGATATAATCGAGAGCACTTCGCATGTCAGCGACAAAGTTACGTTTCAGGACCTGTAGAACACGATGGTGCCGTCAAATCGCTGAAAGATGCTGTCTTCCCGGAAAAATCAGCGAAAGAATGCGGAAAATGACGAAAAAAATGCGTTCCTCGCTATGGTTTTTTCCGCCTTAGACCGAGTAAATTTCGACGGTTTTTGCTCGGGTAGGTCTTAAAATGTTCGTTGAAGTTCCAATGCGATCCCATGCGAGTTTTGAGACATGAACTTTTTTTTTATTGTAGTGAACGAAAATGTAGACGAACACGTTGGTTGTCGAGCTTATTCCGTCGAAACGTAGTTGCTCTGTACTTTGTATTCGTAATCTCTTGAAGGAAGGCACCTCTCCGTTTGAAAGACATTTCAACAGAATAATAGACGTGGAAAAGGAGAGCCCTTCTACGCAGATAACATAATGCCCTATCTTTATTAAATCTACTAAACTTTTCGTGGTTCAACATAGTTTTATAAGATTTAATTTGTTTGCAAGTTATTTCCAACAGAAAAAAACGTCTGCCAAGTTGGGTGGGCAGTATAACTTCCTCACATATTGCAACGTGGGCGTATAACTGGACTTGGAGACGAGCAAAGCGATTTTTTTTTATAGTGACCGGAAATCTCCCAGTCAGAATATAGGCTATGTTTTATTCGTTTCCCCCCACTCTTTCGACCTTAAAACTCCGTTTTTACCTAAATTGTGACGTTTATCCCGTTTTTCGGGTGCTTTATCCCATTCTTTTCGACTTCCCTACTTCCCCTACCCCTCTAAACGGCCGTCGAAAATTTCGGAGAAATACGGGTCTTGTAGGTTTTTGTACGAGGAAGACGACGACGCGATCGGATCGCGAAAAAAGTACCGGGAAATGCGTCAAAAAATGAAAGTATCCATGATCAAATACTTTCAGCCCTAGCATATAAATATAACCCATTAAGCTCTAATTTTGATTGAGTTCGATTGATTAAATAGTTGAGAATAAGGTGCATAAATAATTATATACAATTTTATGCACCATTACCTCCTCCACGAATAAAAATATTGGTATCTAATGCACGCTTTACAGGGACGTCCTTATTTAGGGGTGTAAAGATTTTGTTGTGAAGAGCGAATCGACCGTGATTGTACTGGATGTACTCCCTCCCCCCTTCCATCCCACAATCATCACCATAATAAAGTATGAAGTGCTTTTAAAGATTGGTTGAAGCTGTCACGATAACTATATCGGCACCCCCCTCCCTACGCCTTTATGAAATTTTATTTGAGTGAGAAAAAAACCAATTTACTTTCCAAATACTTTCAGCTACATGGTAAAATAATCGAAAAAATAATCATCTAAATCGGTTGAGAAAAGCTTGAATGGTGGGTTTCACTTCCCTCTCTATCACTCCTCTTCACAAAACTCCATCATCAAAATGAAATCCCCGATGTTTAGCGCATCTTAATAAAAAAAATAAAAAATAAAAAAAAATATAAAAAATTAAAAAAAAACACGATATGATTTATTGGCTCCTTCATTTACCCCTACCGACAGTAAATTTGGAAATTTCAAGACTTGTTGAGTAACAGGACTGAAATCTGAATCAATTAAAAAAAAAATAAATAAATAAATTAAAAAAAAAAAAAAAAAATGACGGAAATCACATGATAAAAAATAATAAAAACAACAATTTATTGCTTATCACTACCCCCTCTATCCACCCTCTTCCATAATGAAATTCGAAACTCCGGATATATAACCCAAAACTAGTCCAAATTCTTAGTTTAACAAAAAAAGATTCACGAAAATCAGTAGTAAATTTTACCTTGGGCAGCGCTTGAATGAAATGATAACTACCTACCCCCTCCACCACCATCCCAACCTCAAATCCGAAATACCCGAGGTTTGTCGCACAACTAGACTAAAGTTGAAATCGAACAAAATAAAACTCACAAAAATGGGTGGAGCGCCTTGGAGCAATCCCATCAGGTCGTCCCTATTATTTACTAAGCCTTGCCTATATGGCCTAGCTTCAGAGAGACGTCCTAAAACGGAAGTGAGGAAGTACAAATGAACGTTACCTATAACAACACCTTACCGTCAGTTAGTGTTATCTACATCTTAACTCTCAAGTTACAGCTTAATAAGTTATCTCCATCTTCATCTCGCCCAAAGGTGAAGATTCTGAGGAAGAAATTCTGAGGGTAGAATCGGGTCATCACCGTGAAATCAGTGGCTCGGAGGTGACACGGGACGGAAGGCCGCCTATTGATGGCTGGACGCCCGCCGGACGGCTCACAATGGACCCCTCAGCCCCGCAAGTTTCTCTATTTTTCTTTTCTTTTTCTATAATATAATCTTTTGTTGTGACTGGGGGAAGTTTGCCGGGCAACAATTCAGGAGGTGATTCATTGCCTACGGGTCCCTGTATTGACAAGGAAATGGGAATTTTCAGCCGACCCTAGGATTGCCATGTGAACTCGGCGGAAATCGGTTCCAATTCACAGTAATATTTCGTAGCTAATTCTTTAAAAAGTTCCAGTTGCGCAACACGACCATACATATGTGCAAATTTTTTTTTTTTTTTACGCATTACATGTATGTCTACTTTTTAAAAATTTAAACAGTGTGGACCTACAGAATTGTTAACAATCAAACTTATAGCAAACAAATTTTTCTAAATATGAGGTAAATTCTACTATAGGTACTAACCAATTTTAGGATTTTTAACTATGTATTAAAGTTTTAATTGATTCTCCAGCACATTTTAACATGTTTCATACTGTGCTATAATCACAATAATTTTGAGCACAAAGTCCTGAATATTCCAGTTACATTAATTTGATAAATGTTCTCAGTAATATTCTGCTAAGGAACGTAAATTTAAAGTTTTGGTACTTTTCCGTTATCCCCCCCACCACACTCAATTTGTCTTCAATGCACCCGGCCGATGTTTCTAGGCGTTCCTTCTTACTTAGATTACGCATTTACGTAGCATTGGTGACAATTGCAAGCTGTGGGAAAAAATTGTAATATTTTCAAAAAAAGAAGGGAGAAAAGAATTACATTACCGTGTTTTCATAAGTTGCGATGTCGGTGGGGATTTGTTGAAACAAATTGGCGTGGTTGTGGTTTGATTGCCTCCACATGAATTCGCACAAGTAGAATGCACATGAATTCGCACAAATATATCAGAATGCTGTGTATAGGTTGGTGGTCTGGATGCTCGCAATTAATGCTCCTGATTAATTTATAGTTCTATTGTATGAACTAACAAACAAATTTTTTGGTGGCAAGTTGATTCATAACTTTTTGCAGGAATTTTAAATCTGGAAAACGGCCACCAACTATGATAAAGTTAGAGCTTTGAATCAATTGTCTACTTCAGCTTATATCTACGGGTTGCACGATTAACGGCCAAAAATAATTTATTAGGTACTCATGAAAACTTCTAGAATAGAATAGGATTGTTTTAATGTTCCGAAACAATTAATTAGCCGACTACCTTCACTTATTGAACCAATGTACGATTTGTACGACTAACTTCTTAGTGTCAAAACCCATATGGTCGATTCCTATCCGTATCATACTAAATTGTTCTTTAATATCTGCATCGTAGATGCAGAGTTTTACATTGTTCAGTTTCTATTCAGCAATGCCGCTCGAAAGTAGATTATTCGAATAAGTACAAGACTCAATTTGACTACGAACACGAAGATAAGTCAGCCAGAATGTAAACTCCCTAACTGGCCCCGATAAATGGACGGGAAACTTTATTCCGCTTCTCCTTAGCGACAGACGACCGTCTTTCGCCCAATCTCCTTTTTAACCGTTCAATTCCGCTACAACGGCGGTACTTTAAGGGGCGGTTGGCCCTGCGCTATACGGGACCCTTCGACCTAAAGCCCTTTTCGATTCAAAAAGAGATAAAATAAAAATCCTTGAGGATAAAGAAACAATCTCAAGGAAGCTCCTAATCGGAAGATTCTTCCTGCCCTAGACGTGCCCCGATTTTCCGC
Source organism: Adelphocoris suturalis (assembly GCA_030762985.1). Classification (NCBI taxonomy): domain Eukaryota; kingdom Metazoa; phylum Arthropoda; class Insecta; order Hemiptera; family Miridae; genus Adelphocoris; species Adelphocoris suturalis. Next base: position 136,408,863 of record CM061040.1, read on the forward strand.
CTTCTAAACCGAAAGTAAACGGGTTTTCCTTTTTCTGTAAGAGCTAAATCTTTTCGACCAACACGTTTACGGTACTGTAATGTACGTTGAATGGATGACATTTTTCTATGGCACTCTTTTTCGTGTCTTTTTATAAAGATGAAGGTACTCTCGATGTTTTGGCTCTAAAGACTTTGAGCCTAATATTACGTGGGGGTAAGTAGCTTATCGACGTATTTCATACCTACGCTATGAACTCTCCAGGTTGAACTTATTTTCGACTTACGACTTATATAGAGTAGCCACGCCCTCTAAATGTTTTTTTACGACAGCAAAGGCTGCAGAAGAACTCCCACCTGTGTTTCTATCACTAATAGCATTAGTCAGATCCCTTTTTAGTCACAAGTTGAAAATATTGAAAATGTCAATGAAATAAAAACTAAAGTTGAATGAATGAGCATTTCCTCACAGAAATCAATTGATGAAGCATTGACTGAGTGAGCAATACGATTTTACCGGGAATGTCAACGGCAAGTCATGGTCGGACTGCGAGTCAGGTTGTACGTTGTATTGATTACAATGATCCTAGGAATATTTTATTGGTCTCCAATAAAGGAATCTAGTGGTATGATTCACATAAACAACTAAACAATTTTCACTGATAAACACAGTTTTTTTTTTTTTTTTTTTTCAGGGGTTGGTATGTCTTAGCTTTGGGGATCATTCCGAATTTTCTTCCCACAGAAAAAAAAACAAACTGAAACAACTGATATTTTCCTGAAAATGTCATCAAAATCAGATGAAACTGTTGAAATTAGGCTCGTTTAAAAAGGAATATATATTCGAGCATGCGCAATGGGTACTAATGATAGAATTATGTTGAAATTGATAGAGAATGCTCAAATTAACCTCTTCCACCTATCCCCCAAATTTGAGTGAGATCCGACAATGGGGCGTGAGAAAATAATGGTTGATTGAATTTACGATTGCTCATGCGCCGAGTGAAGTATTGATTTGGGAACAACGAAACTCATAGGGGACCGTCTTCACCCTAATCCGCACTTACCATGAAAATTTCATAAGAACCAGTAGAATATTGTGGAAATTAAGCTTGTTACAAGGATTTGCGGACAAAACACACAGACAAACACACACACACACAGATAGAGAGAGAAAGACACGGAACGAAAATTGTTCAGAAGAGTCTATAACGTAAAATGCGAGTGGAAATTTTACGACAGTAAAAAAGCAACAGCCGTTTGATTCTAGTGGAGACCACAACTTTTAAATCTTTCGAAATTGAAAACAATGCTTCCGCTACCTGTAGGTAGACTTGGGAGTGATTTAAGAGATGAAATTTACCAATTAGGTACCTACCAATACTTCACTAGTATTTACATCGCACAGACAATAGTTAATAAACTCGATTTCGCAACGTTGTAATAAATTCCATTGGAACTATATCATTTGATAATACCAATATTGGCATTATATCAGCTGATATTTACAAGGCAATTTGTATGTATTCCAGTATCACTATCTAGCGATTTTTGATAGAATGTCGAGCTTGATCGTCTATTGTCTATTCAATAGTTCCGCTCGCAGCGCGTGATTTCTCTATCTTCTCGCGGTTAGAAATTCGAAGGTTTTTTTCGATGTTCAAGCCCTTAGGGAAAGCGAACTATTCAACGTACAGCATTGCGGGTGGTTTTAATCGATTCTTTGGAATTAAATTTATCATTGACAAGCAAAAAATTATTACTGTTACTTGGAAAGTTTTCGAGATCTCCTTTTTTGAATGTTTAGCATTTTAATACAACCCTTTAGGGTAGATCGAAATTGATGCCGAGCTTCTAGGACCATCTAGACCCCAAATGTGATTTTTAACACTAGTTTCAAATAGTTTGGTCTAGTAGGTATTTTTGGAAAAAAGCCTCGGACGGTGGACGGACGGATTTTTTTTAACTCGATTATCGGATTCCTCGCATCTTGAAACGTAAACCAAAAAATTTTCAGGAGAGTTAAAATTTTTTTTTCTTGGTCGATTACAAAGGTTTATTGTTGAAAATAATAAACCGAATCACTTTTCTCTATCAGTTCATGTACAACCAATCGTTGCTAACATGGGAAAATACAACTTCCTGATTTCCCACCCCACGAAAATTGTCGAACTACTCGTTGGAAATTTGTGAGTTTATTAAACATGACTCCACTTTAACAGGTATCGTTTACAAAATGAATCGCACCATTATGAATCGAAATTAAAATCTCTTACATACCCGTATTCATCCTTTATACGTACTTACTACTTTGATAATATTTTCATCGTTTTCTTCGCTTTAATTAAATAATAAATATCAAGAAATAAATTATTGTCAGTTGTTACCATGACTGTAAGAATAATATGTTAAGCAGGACAAAGTCCGCCGGGTCAGCTAGTAAACTATACAATTTCAATTAACGAAATGATTAAATCCTATCACCAACCAATAAAAATGAACCTTGTACTTGCAGCTGAGTAGGATTTTAGGAGGGGTTTAATCAACGCTACTGATTAACTTCACAAAAGTCTATGAGATAGAACTAAAAAGGGTGAATTAATCGGTCGAGCCATTATAGTAGTGTTTGGAATATTTTTCAAGATTATTCCAAATCTGGAACATTCTAAGTCACAGAGTTCACACGTAGGTACTGACTGTACCTATCCCACATATTTTGACACTGCAAAGCAACCGGGAACCTAGATTCAAATCAAATTTTACTGAATACAGAATACTACCATACTTGGTCTAGGTCTATGGTTTAAAAACGTAAAACTCAACTCATGGCCTTGAGCCAATCACGAGAAGAGTCCATTCCATTGTATTGTTGATCATTCTTTATTCTTGTTATTTTTCAATTAAGGTTCCGTTCCCCGGGGCATTCTCTTTATCCATTATCGACGTACCTCTTCATCAAATTAGCATCAAAAGTACCTTGGCCCCCTAATTCGCAAAAAAAGGAAGGAATGTTTTCTCGTTACAAAAAGGGTATATCTTTCTCGACGCTAATCCCCTCCAGAGGGGTCGTTCCAAATCCCTTTACCTGTCTCGGGTTACGCTTTACCCCTTCCTCGCCTAATCTCCTAATGATCCCGAAATGAGGGGTCTTCTCATGGCGTCGGCTCTTTTCGAATCCGGTGAAATCCAACCTCCAGCTAACAGTAGCAGATCACGCACTGTTAGTAGGAATTAACTCGTCCTAGGTACCCTATATATGATTCAACCACTTCAGCGACTAAGAAGAGAGAATTAAGAATTAGGAAAAAATTAGGATTTCTCAATTAGGGTTATATGAGTCAATATGATTGAATGCAAAACAGTAAGAATAGCAATAAATCAGCAGTATAGCGTAGAGAACTGTAATATATTTATATGTGTATCCATGCTAGTATCCCGAATAAGAATCAATCTCCGCATGACGCCTGAAAATGTCATCAAAAGTTAGTCTTCATGAACCAATTTTAGTTTTGTGCATGCGGTATAGCTACACTCTACCAATCACGATGAAATTCATAGGGCACGATTCTGAGACTTAAACCCAACTAACACCCGAATTCGAACGAAATCAGTCAATATTTCATTTGAAATCAACTACAGAAAATTTGCGTTCACTCTTGTGCACACGCTTTTGGTGTACCATTTTCTATAATGTTGGTTTATTCTTTTCAATAACTAACTTTTGCAATCGTCCAAGAAAATTGTTATTCCCCCCCCCCCCCCCCCCAATTTTGTTGGTTTACGTTTCAAGATGCGTAGAATCTAAAAATCTAATTTATAAAATCCGTTCGTCCGCGTACGCCGTCCAGAGCTTTTCTCCAAATCTACTGGACCAAAGTTTATGGAATTTGGCTGAAAAATCATACATTGCCCTGGGATGTGCCAGTAACATCGGCATCGATTTTGATCAACCCTAAAGGGTAGTATTTAGGGCTGGAATATAAGAAAATCCAATCCAAAACGTTCAAGGCAACGTAATGATTTTTAATAATAATAATAATAATAATATTTTTTATTGCCATAAAACATCATCAATAACAAACGATAGAGTAAACGTCATTTTAAAAATAGATAAATAAATGTCTGTGGGGAGTAGGACTAAAGGGTGAGGAGGGAGGAAGAAAAGGGGGGAGGCCAGAGCGCCCCGACCGGCCCGGACCCACCCACCATGGCGGCTCCCGGGACCCCATCCGGGGCCATTTCTGAACAGGCAGCCCTAACAAGTGACAAAGGTCAATCGGACCCGGAAAAAAAAAGTGGTCGTCATTTACATATATTTTCCCAACAAATCGAATGAAATCATCCGGAATGCCCTAAGATTTTTCGTTCTCTACACACGAACATCACGAGTAATACTAAAGCAGCGACCTTATGATTTTTTGGGGGAACTAACTAAGTTTCAACAATGACCGCTAAATAGTGTTAGGCTTGCAGCAAGCAAGTCTTGCGCCACCGCCGTCGCGGTTTTGCCAATTCACGGCACTGCATCATCAACTTGTGCAAGGAAAGTTTAGATGCGTTATTTCATTTTATCAATTTCTCTTCATACCTAACTAATGATTCGTTTAATAATACAGACAGGTGTTCTGCATAGAAGAGTATACAGAAACACAATACAGAAATAATAAACCTCTTCATCTAAACTGAACTGAAACGTGGTATCGTCTCGGTCGTGACATGGAAATGACAAAGACACGCGGACCCAAAATTGATCAATAAGCTCTGAAACGAACAAAACGAGAGTTGAAATTAGAACTTTTAAGCCCAACAATTGTATAGATTCTAGGCACGAACACGAAGTTTTCCAACCTTCGGTAGTAAGGAAGAAAAAATCTTTGTTGGAATCGGAAGACCACGAAATTAAAAGTTAGATATAAAAGCCAGCCGAAAGTCAGTATGATGATGACGATAATGATGAAGAAGTGCTGAAACAGCAGGAAGTGCAGCCAACATAGCAAAGCAAAAGTCTCTATGGGGCTTATAGTGTTCTTTTTCAGTATCAGTTGTGTATAATTCTGCTTCCAATAGGTTGGACTTGAATTTCATTATCCTAATATATTATGATTCTTTATTTATAAAACAATCTGGCAATTATGGAGGATATTCTGTTTACTTTATTATTATGTTATACAATCTGATTCCTGCCAAGTGTTTACTTCCCAACCCTCCTGTGATGGAAATACTTTTGTTTTAGTTATCTAAACTGTCTTATTCTCGCCGTTCCTACATTTTTTTGAGGGCAGTGTTTGGATTAGGCGCACTGTTTTTCGGTCTAACGGGGTTTGATTCTCTTGGCGATTGGGTGGCTGAGTTGGCGAGCAGTCAATTCAATTCAATCAGCCACAAAACCATTAAAGAGCGCCGGAGGTGGCTATGCCAGACACTCGTGTTCACCTATTCACCCGTAAGATATATTATTGGTCATGACTCCGCGAAAACTGTTCACTATACACCTAACGTCCTGTTAGCTCGGTAGTGCAACACTATATTTACCGCCGTCGTTATTTCGAGAGCGATGGGTTCCAGGATGGTAACTTTGCATCACTGCGTGGAACCCATTTACACGGGCAGTTTCTCAAGCTGCCTACCGCAGAGTACACCTCACTCTTCGTCGATCGCTGATTGAAAACTGCAGAATGCATACTTTGGGTATGGATAGGTAGATAAAATCATGGCCAAAACGCTACCGAATAAGAATCTAAACTTTGATTTTTAAAGTCAAAGTATACTTTACCCTGAGACTTTTAGGACGTTCCTCTGAAGCTATTTCTTATGGGCAATACTTCTTTGATTAGAGGAACACGTATATTAGAATTGATCAAGGGGGATGTGGGACAACCCAAGCTTGAGAAAAAAATAACTGAATACAAATCCATCTCAGACCACTCAGATCAATCCGTGAAGAAACGCTGCAAATTATTAAACAAACATATATTATTATTGTGTTAGATAGCCCTTCTACGCAGATCATTGGTCCACCCCGTGTATAATATATGATCAGAACATAGCGCATCGCGCCTCCCAAAAGGGCTCACCCCTCTACAGTTCCAGGATTCCGAAATTTTACGCTCTACAGTAAATGTGAAAAAAAAAAACAGGTCGATATGTAAGGAAAGAATGTGGGTTTAGAGGCCCCTCAGCTGATCAGTGCGCCTCCGTACCTCGTGATTGCTTCCGAGGCGTCCCAAAGGAGCTCCATCTAAATAATAGCACCGTGAACCAGTTAGGAAAGAAATTAGCCTCAGAGGTTCCGAAGCTCGTCTGAGTCCTTCCTCCTGAGGAGCTACATTTCAGGTTTCAGCATTATTTAAGTCGATTGAGAAACAAATTAGGCTTGAAAACGCCCCTCAGCTGATCAGCTTTCACTGATATTAAATCTTTGATATTATAAAGGAGGTCCATTTTAAATTGCAGATCCATAGGTTGACATCAATGTGCCTGCGTAGATATAGGCACCTACTAAGGGAAATTAGTGCAATTAATTAAAACATCGACACATTTTACTTATCACCCTGATCTCATTATAGTGGTCTAGGGACAAATCATAAAGTCTATAGCCCCCCAGATCGGCTGAGTAAGATCCGTAGCTAATTATTTGTTATTCAACCTAGGTATAAAGCTGAATTTTGAAATGGAGGCCTCTTGGGACATCTAAAATTGAGTGTGTAATGTCTGATGGTCGCCAGATCAGCTGGGTGGGCTCTGGAGTAATTTATCTTCTATTTAACCTATGAAGCTGAAATTTGAAACGGCGGTCCCTAGGGACGTCTAGAAACGAATCATGAGGCCTAGAGCCTCCCTGATCAGCTGAGTGAGATCGGAGTCAAGTTCTTTGCAATTCGACCTACGAGTATGAAGCTGAAATTTGGAATAGAGGCCCCTTGGAGCGTCTAGGAACGGATCTTAAAGTCCGAAGCTTCTTAGTTCAGCTGGGTGAGAGCCCTACCTCCGGAGCTAATTTCATTGTTATTCAACCTATGAAGCTAAAAATTAATATGGTGAATCCTTGAGACGTCTTGAAACGAATCGTGAAGTCTGAAGGTCTTCAGATCAGCTGAGTGAGCTCCAGACGTAATTTCTTTGCTATTCACTCAATGAAGCTGACATTTGAAATGGAGGATTCTTGGGACGTCTAAAAACGAATCATGTAATCTAGCTAGTCATCCAGATCAGCTAAGTGAGATCTGGAGCTAAGTTCTTTTCTGGTCAACCCATGAAGCTTAAATTTGAAATGGAGCGTGTTCCACGAGCTCAAGGTGAAAGCAAAAGAGGGTCTAGGGTCGCCCCACCAGGGTCAAGCGGAGCTTTTTTCTAATTAGGAAGCTGCGGTCCAGTTATGCTATAACCTTGGGGATTTCAAATCTATTATCGGTGGAGTAAATGGAGAAGGTGATTCCGATAAAGCATGATGTTTTGGACTAGGTGTGCGAAAAATCTTGGATTTCATTATTTTCCTTTTTCGCTGGATCAATTCGGTCTCTCCCTGGATCCATTATCATTAAAATAAATCTCATGAAGATTGGGGGGGGGGGGGGGGGGGTCGAAAACCGATGTATCGTGATCATTTTAATCTATTTCCGTGAATCTGTCTGTGTTCTATTTCTGGAAATCATACTTTATTATGGTTGTGAGAGAATAGAGGAGAGGGGCTGCTTACTGCTGATTAATGTGAAATTATATTGGGGAGGGTATAACGACTAAAAATTAATTATGTAGTTACACTGTAATTCTTACCAACATGATATACAACATGTACATATAGGGACGTCTCTGTAATGCATGCATTACTTTCAAATATGTTTAAATCTACATCATTCCTCTACATGAGCAGTTTTCTTCAATGACTTTTCAAAGTATGGTGTACCTACTAGTGACGTCATTGTGCTCAACCAGCCTGCGTGTTATGGTGCTCCGCAAATAGTTGAGTTCCTGAATGATTGAACCTGTAAATAACTCTATAATAGGTACTCACTTTCTGTCCTTGATCAGACAGAATTTGATGAACAGTGAATCATGAAACGCAGTATAGTTGTAGAACATTTGGCGAAAATGATGTAAGATCCACGGGGATCTTAACTCAGTTACCCATTCTGATACAAAAGAATGTAGTTTTTCCATTTCAACTGCGGAAACGACAATAGGCTGAATATACCAACATTGATTCTGCAGATCATCCTCTAGAGAAACTTCAAGAATAAAACCAGCCCTCCACAATAATTTGTCTGTGTATGAAAGCCCCGAAACGTGGTTTACCCGTATAAACCGCTAGACCATGACGCACCTCAACCGATCCGACGCGCCTTCCCTTCCGATACGCCTTCAACATCAAGTGCTGTCTGGCTCTAGTTCTTCCTAGGTCTTGAAGACATTGAGAAAATGACATATCCTAACAGTTAAAATCTTGGACATCAATAGTAGTTATCGGACTTTTTAGTGATACAGTGGTTGACTTTTGGTTACAGGCAGTGGGGATTACAATAAACAATAAATCAATAGAGAGATAGGTAGATAGATAGATAAGAGAGAGAGAGAGAGAGAGAGAGAGAGAGAGAGAGAGAGAGAGAGAGAGAGAGAGAGAGAGAGAGAGAGAGAGAGAGTGAGAGAGATTTTATTGATAAATATTTACAGAGTGCTTCTTTGCGTTTTTCTATAATAATATTGTTGGCATTAAGCAAAGCCCGTGTTGTCAAACAAGAGTACCTATGTTCTATGATGCTTAGATAATTCATTTAGAAGTAACAAGTAAATTGGCAATACAATATAAACTGTAAAAGTTTTACTAATTATTTACAAAATTTAAAACATAATAAGTACATAAGTTACAAAGTTAAAACAATAGTTAAAACAAAAGTTACATAATAATTAATCAGTAAGTGAACAGGTTGAGACTGGTAAGGGGCTAGTACAATTTATTGGAAATCAATTTATGAAAACAGTTTGGTCAAATAAATCATTCTTTTAATTATTATTTGTTTGTGATTTGTGAGTTGCTGTTTGTTATTATTATTAATTATTTCAGTTATTCTTATTTGCTGTTGTTATTATGTTGTTGTTGTGTCTTTGTTTTTGTGTTTATTGTTTGTTGTTATTGTTATTAGGTATTGTTTGTAAAAGCCTTGAAGAGCGCATGATTATTCAATTTTATTGTATATTCGTGGTAAAAAGTACGCCTGATCTACCTATTTTAAGCCATGCGAGCGTAGTTATTCAAATTTTTATACCTACCTACCTACATTTCCGGGAGAACCAATAGAGCTCCAAATTAACATGGTTGGCGGTAGGACCGCAAGGGTGTCTTGTTAGTACGTATAGGTACTTCAGTAGGTACAGGACATTCAGTAGTGCCTGTCAAGTCAGCAGTTGAGAGCAATACCTCCGTGCAGCGCTCTACCTCGAGCTACTCATGTTTAGAGCCCTGTTGGTTAAGGATCCTGACTGTTTATTAGAATTATGGGAAGTATCGGCTCGCAATTTTTGTGAAATCTCCCTTTTAGGCAGTGGCACTAACCTTGCAGATGTGGGTATGCCCTGTGTCGTTATTTGTGGGTGTTCCCATTCTCGATATTCGAAATCCATAGAAATTCATAGATCGATTCAAGATTAGAATGTAACGAATCATCAATTATGTCGCTTCCCTCTCGGTCGTGACGAGAAAGTAATTCCACCAAAAGCCGCTCGAGAATTAAAAGGACTCGCGTTGCAAGGTCTTTGAGGTAAACGCTCGATTCGAATTGAAAAGGAAACTTGACGCCTCGGAGGCTACGCGGTGGGTTCAGAGAGGGAAATCTGTTGTGAGACGAATCTCACGATCCATCTCACCCGAGGCCGCCTGCCGATTCCCCTAATTTATCGCTTCGGATGGGCCCATCCTCGTCCCCAAAGTCCCCTCTTTTTGGAATTGGTACAACAAACTCCGACAAACTCGATTTCAAACGAGCATTTTCGTTAGATAATAAATATTAGGCGTCCAATCAAGGATTTATGTGGGTCCAGCTTCGGGTACACAACGTAAGCGCTTATGGGTTTTTAGGTGTTCGGAGGAGTAAATAATTTGTGACCTTAGAGCTTAATTACTAATTGGGAAGAGCAGAGACACCAGTAAAATATGTATGTATCCCTACTTGTGGAATCGAATGCTGCTTCAAGTGGTTGAATTGAAATTGAATTGAATTATTTCCTTGGAATACCTGAATTAGGGTGGTAATATTTGGTAAATCTGTAACTCAAAGCAAATGTAGCATACATCTTAGATACCTTGGTAATTTTCATAAGTTGACCAGTTAGAGTACATACCTTGAGTATCCAAACGTTTAGCTGGTCTAGCAATATTTACAATAATTTGCTGTATTGGTTTATACTGCTCACTGAATGTAGGATGTCAACTATTTAGACTTTCATTGGTGAATGAGATTGGGGTTGCTCCTGTCTCTCAACTTTGGAAGTCTACAGCCAAGTCCCTAATGAACATAAATGACTGCTTTATACACACGAAACACTTCTAAAATAAATATATTTTAATGATCAATCGCAATATAGAATTGGTAAACGTGACCAGGTGTGGGGTCACCGCAGTCAGAGATGTGGGTCAACCCGTCAGTCAGTCTTCATGTATTTCTTCATTTTCTTTCTCGTAAAATGAATCATAAGCTTTTTTCAGATACTACGGGATCAAAATTTATTAAATTTGTCTCTAAAATCATACACCAGCTGGAGATATGCTTGTAATCTCGACATTACTTTTGATAAACCCCACGGAGTGAGATTTAGGGTTGAAATACTTAATAAAATTTAAATCTCGAAAACTTTTGAGATTAAAGAGTATTTTTTGGTTGACCTATCATGTACAACATGATTCAGTGAATTGAATGAGACCATCTGGGTTACTGTACGTTCATCCGTTCGTTTTAAATAATGAGGGGAACTTTACTGGGCTTATTGATTCCAGGTCTGTAGTGTGCCTTTGTCCGGGGTGACTCCATGGTAAATACCTACCCAGTTGACCACAAAAACTACAGTTTTGATAGTCATCCGGCATTTCCATTACTCCGATCAATAAGGTTGTTGCTTCAAATCATGATAACTAAAGCTACCACTTTGCTGGAGACTCTACAACATGAAAAAATATCTGCCAAGTTGGGTGTGGCACATAGCTTCTTCGTTTCCGTAACATTAATTTATAGATCATTAAGGTTTAAAATGATCTTGAAAAATTCCATAGCGGAAAATATTAAATCGAAATGTAGTGTGAAACGTCATAATTGTTCAATTAAGAAACCGAAAAAGATACTCGAAGAAATTTACGTATGCTCATGCCCAACATGAAGTAATGATTTGAGAACAATGAAAATAGTACAAGACCTTCCCGCTCATTTCCCGTCAATTTCATCAAAAACAGATGAAAAGTGTGGATATTAGGGTGTTACATAGATTCGAAATTGGCTCATGCGCAGTAGCTATTAATGATACAATCATGTTGAAATTGATATTGGATGATCAAATCTGCTTCTTCCAGCTATCATCAGAATTTGAGCGGGATCAAACGACTAGTATGTAAAAAATAGAGTCGGTATAATGGAATTTACGTTATGATTTTGCAACAATGAAACTGATAGGGGACCATCTACTGCTAACCAGCACAATCCGTGAACATTTCAGAAAATCGAATGAAAACTATGAAGATTATACTTGTTACAAGAATTTCCCATTTACGCATGCGCAGGGGCTACAATTGTTACGATCATCTTGAAATTGATATGGAATGCTCAAATGATCTTCTCCTAAATATCCCCGAATTCGAGCGAGATCGGGCAACTAGGGCGTGAGAAAAACATGCTTGGTAGAATTTACGTTTGCGCATACGCAGAGTGGAGTATTTAGCTGGTAACAATGAAACTGATAGGGGCTCGTCTACACCTTTACACACACACTCCCTTAAAATTTCATCCAAATCGGACGAAAACTGTGGAAATTAAGCTTGGTATAAGGTTTTCCGGACACTCGACAGACGCACACACACACACACACACACACAAAATTTGAGTAGAAATTTTGATTTTGGAGACACAATATTTTTTCTCCCGACAGTAAAACATTGCTTCCGTTACCTATAGGTAGACTTGGACGCAAAATTCATGAAATGTTAGGTACCTAGCCGAAATAAGATCAATACTCCACTTAAAAGTAACTGTCTTGCGAGAGAAGAAATAACTGTAAGGAAGGTTCCAACTTCGTGTTTTTAGTTCGAGAGCACATTGACAAAGGCTGGTGATAGTTTGAGCCTTTTCTGAATCTTTTTTCAAGCAAAAATCCACTCTCCCCTACTGTTATGGGATTCTGAGTCTGATCCTTCCTTGGCAGAAACCTTCAAGGTCTTTCATTTAAATTTAATTACTTACAATCTAATACTTCAAGGTATTATGTGATTTCACCGAGTTGACGTAACGACCAAAACCACCGAACACTATAACAATAAATTATGCTTGTACATAAAATACTCGTAAAAGACTAACCCGAACATTATTTACCGCTTCTCAGATCTGAAGGGAATTACTAATTCGTTTGTAACAATAGATTGGCTCATTGGTAATAGATTAATAATGTACCTAATGATTAAGAGAGCTTGGCTTCATATGCGAATTAAATACTCCACATTGCAGAAACACAGATGCAGAATACCACAAAGTTCAATGTCTCAAAAGTCAAAAGTGTCAATTCTTCAAAGTGCTATGTCACATGCAATTAACAATTCGAAGCATAGAAATAGTTAATGTAAATGGTTAATATAAACCAATGGTTAATATAAACATGACACTTGAAGAAACCCATGAAAAATTTACTTTGCTGCCACTTTTATCAATCATCAAGAAAATTTTCAATTATGATTTCTGTAGGCTGATAGGGATAAGATGTTTTCACCTATCAACTACTGCCTGATTCTTTATGACAACTACCATTATTACCATTATCGACTTGGAAAAATACTCATGCGTGTCTAATTGCTACTCCGTAGAAAATTCGAAGATTTATGGTCAATTTGGTCCTTTTCTAAGATGACGCATCGGGCCAGAAAAAAAAAACCAAAACAAATTTATTGTGATCCCCCGCCCCCCTTTCTTCCCTAAGCTCCCATGATTTTAGATCGTTTGATAATGCCCATCGAAAGATGACAATTTTGAGAGGCCCTTACGATCGCAGATCCTGGGCAGCTGGAAACACTGGTAAAGATTGGGTTCTTCTCTTCCAAGTTCCCTAGTCTTTGATAGGCTCTAAATTCCAATGCACCTTTGGAGTCCGTAGTTTTGAGGCACAATGTAGAGAATGATGAAATTGTAGGTCAAAATAACGGGGGATTTCAGGGGCAACATACAACTATAAATTGGAAGAGCAATTAAGCGGTCTAAAACTGCAACACTGTTCGATAACCCAGTCAATATCTATGGGGAGCAAACACCATATCGAAACGGGATTTACCACATCGGGTTTCATTCCGAACGGAGAACAGACGTCGGAAAAAGTTACTGACGGTTGTTACTGACGTTGCGGCTGCTATGGGTGGAGCGGGCAATTAACGGAAATCCCATAAATCAGAATGACCGAGCAGGAAACCCTCCGAGAAAGGTTTTTTCCTAGGGAATCCACAGGTGTCATTCGTTTTAATCATTCTCACACCAACCCATAGCTGGTAGCTCTCTTCATGGATTGTAAGAGGGAACACAACTATTTAGAAATGTACAAAAAACAAAACCCAAGGTAAAAAAAAGCCAGTATCAAATCATTCGTTGAAAGGCTGTGCTTCGGAGCAGAACAAAACCAAACCGGGACGATCAATTAGAGGTCATTTGGAATGAAAAGAAAGAAACACAGACAGAGGTATAAGAGAGCCATGTAGGTCAAGAGATCTTTGAGAGGCTCGGGTCGAATAAATCATCCATTAACTAGCTTGTAGTCAGGTTGAGTGTCGTCTTTTTTCAATTTACGGTTCATAATAGAAGAAAAAGAGAGATAGGGACGAGTTGGGGTCCTCAGGATTTTTTATGGTCTTTTAACGCCTCTGTTAGCGATAGATCGACGGTTTGATGGACCGAATACGTGGGTATTGTAAGCAGAGTCTCTACGTCCCGCTATTGGCGTCATAATTTATTACCACACTTGAAAAGAACATAACAATTTCGTTGAAACAAGTGGCTATGAATGCTGTGGCCATATGAAAGAACGGAAGTTAACGAAAGACCAGAACATTGTCAAATGTCTACTTACTATGCTGATCAGAAGAGAATTTAGGCCGCTGGAAGTACATTCCCGTTACTTTCGTAAAACAATTTTCAAACACAATTATGTAACGTTTTACAGTACTTGGAGTAAAAAACAACAAAACAACAGCATAAAACAAAACATGGAGCATGATTAAAGCACGGCCCTTACTGAAAATATAAGTTTTATGGTGTAGAGAAATCATGGCTGTGGTGGATAGTAAAATAAAAGAAGAGCTTCCCGACGACTTTCTTGGGTCAGGAATTAATGAAAATGTTTTGGGTTTACGATGCAACGGATTGAATGAAAGTTAAAATCATGATAGAAAGGTACCAAATCTCTTTTTGGTTAAGTGATATAACCAAAACACTACAAGAAACCTCGAAAAGAAAAGTTTTTGAAACGGGAAATTATCATTTGCATTCGGTGTGGGATATGAATGATTGGCTAAGATTGATTTTCTGTGCTATGTAAATTATGATAAACTGACAGACTAATATTATTTGAAGGCGATATTAAATTACAGAGTACTCTTCTAGGCATTCTAGATGTTATTGTCTTTTTGCAGCCTCAAAATTGATCATGAATTTAACAGAAAACCTAAAAAAATTGCAGAAAACCTAAATTAGAAATTCCTTGGAATATTTTGGTGTAGATAAACGAGTAATTATTATTATCAGTTACACCTAAGTACCATATTTTGGTTAAATAATTATTGTTATTTTCTTTTGTTATTTATTCTATATATATAGGTCACATTATATATACCTATATATATATATATATATATATATATATATATATATATATATATATATATATATATATATATATATATATATATATATATATATACCTATATATATACATATATTTTTTTTTTAAGGTTACGGTGTCATTTTTAATAGTGGACCTTCGTAATCGACCCAACAAAAAGTTTTTCAACCCCTCAAAACTTGTAGGTTCACATTTCAAGATGAGTAGATTTCGAAAAACAAATTCAAAAAATTCTTCCATCCACCATCCGATGCTTTTCTCCAAAACTACTGAATCAAATTTTATGAAATGTGGCTAAATAATCAAACTCTAGCCGGGAATGAGCCAGTAACCTCGGCATCATTTTGATCAACCCTAAAGAGTAGAATTTGAGGGTGAAAAATTAAAGAGTCGAGATCTCGAAAACTTTCACAGAAAGAAATGTTGTTTGGGTTGCCATTGATAGACATCATCCCAACGAATTGAAATAAACCATCCAGATCACTGTATGTCAATCCGAACTTTGACAGGAATATATGTCATAAACATGACCGCAATCAGAAAACACAGTAAAACTCGCCTTATAAACTATGTCATCGTATCAGCTGGTATTATTCTATAGCGTTATGAATTCTCGGAATCGAGTTTATTATACTCCTGCCTTCCATCTAGAACTATGGGCCAGTAAAGCGTAGGTAAGTAAGGACCTCTGAAGCTAGTTTCTTTTATAATCTATCTTTGGAGCTGAAATTAAGTTGAGGTCCTTTAGGACTCCTAGAAAACAGCAAGGAGGTGCACTGATCAACTGAGGGGCCTCTAAGGCTAACTTCATTCTGAATCAACATACGGCGATGAAATTTGAAGTGGCACTGTTTTGGAACACGTAGAATGGAATCACAGGTTATGGAGGCGAACTGATCAATTGTCGGACATAGGTGACTAATTTATTTCCTGATCGATCTGCGGTGCTAACATTTGAAATAGCGGTCCTTAACAACACGTAAAATACTATTACAATGTATGGAGTCGAAATGATCAGCTGAGGGAACTCAGGCGCTAATTTCTTTTACTATTGAACGATATACTGGGTAGGAGAGCTACCTTATAGGAGAGCTGCCTTATAAAAAAAATAATAAACCTATAAGTAATAATTGGCAGCGTTTTGATTGAGACATTTTATTAGTGTTTTACTTTTAGTGTTGGTGGAGTTTTAGTGGAAGTGGTTTTTTCAGCGTTGTTCTCTCAGCTTATTACTTGCTCATATTGAGGTTAAGGGAGGTTCGTGTTCGTGCAAGAAGTCAAAATTGAATTTTCTTCCTTAAAATGGAAATAACGACTTGCTTTTGGCATTTCAGAGTTTGTAGAACAACTTTGGTTCCGTTTCTGTCTGTTTTGTGTCTGTGCCAATTCCTTATCACGCCCATAACTATATCTACTAGGTTTTGGTATGATCTTGATGAAATTTTCAGGGATTGTGCGGGTTAGCTCTTAGATGGTCCCCAATAAATTTAATTGACGTCGGAATAATAATAGCGTATACGCAATGTTGTATAACGTCGATTTCTCACGATCTATTTTCCAATTTCGTTCAAACTCGGAGGGTCATTGAGCATAGGTGTTCGGGAGAAGACCTATGATTTTTTATCGTGACATAATAACTATTGTGCATGCAAAACTAAAGTTCATTGACACAATGATTAAGTTGACATTTTCAGGGAGTATGTGGGTTAGCTGATCCCTAACGAATTTTTACGTAATTGGATTCAATAATGACGTAAATTTTTTACAACGTTGATTTCACCCAATCCACCTTTTCGATTTCTTTCAAACTCGAAGGGTTGTTTGGATGGTTCCCTATGAATTTTATCGAAATTGGTATACCTAATAGCTATTGCGTATGCGTAAAACTGAATTTGGTTGATACGCATGGAACTCCGAAACTAATTGTCTGATTTCCCAGTGGTTTTCAGGAAACTGCGAGTTAGCTCCCAAATATCCAACTACAAATTTTATTGCCAAGAATCATTAGTAGCATGAGCTTATGCGCAACCTTTAATCTCTCATAACGTCCGTTTGGGTCGTATATTGGTTCTTTCAACTAATTCATTACATGCGTGTTACAATTAGTGAGGAAGCTATACTGCCCACCCTACTTGGCAGACGTTTTTCTCCTTGTCTCCCACTGAGGCCAATATGTTCTACAATAACCCGCCCTTTTAGTAAAAAAAATTCAATATCAGAAAACTTCCAATACTTCGACGTTTTCAATGGCCATTACGAGCTCAAGTTAACTGAAAGCGGCCAATAAAAGAAGGTATTAGCGATTTTCTCACACTTCCTGACATATTTTAGTTGGTGAAAAATTTCTACCACTCTTAGAAAATACAATGCTATAAATTCTTTGAACTTTTTATATGGGTTTTATTCTATATATATATATATATATATATATATATATATATATATATATATATACTCGGCGCTTCGCGCCTCGCCGGGGGGCGTCGCCCCCCGGACCCACTTACTTTATACTCGGCGCTTCGCGGCCGGATCTTTTCTCTTTTCTACTGCGTAGAAAACGAGGATAATTTGCTATGCAATTCTTAGCCTGAATCAACTTAGTTTTGGAATGTAGCCAGGTACGTAAGGAGAGGGAAATTGGTAGCTTGAAATGTGAAAATTTATCACATAAATCAAGCGCTTTCCAACGAGTGGCGAACGATTTTTGTGCGATGAAAACTGCGGAAGTTTCATTCCCCTAACAACGGCTGGGTTGTACGTGAAAAACACTGAAATTGTGACGCAATCTATAGCAACTACTCAACTACTCGGTTGTACGTGAAAATCATCTTTAATTTCGTTTGGGACGTTACAAAAAAAAAATTATTGGGGGTCGGCCTATGAATTGCGTAGCAATTAATATATAGTTGTATGCTATATAAAGTTTTATACTATTATATAGTTTTATACTTTTTCTAACTCGTTGTAGGTTCTCGTAGGACGTAGCAACCAGAGGACAAACTTATGTTGCTTTTCAAATATGTATGTACAGGATGGGTCGGTGCAGACTGGCTGAACTCTGGAGTTGTTGATAACCCCACTTCCCCAGGCCGATCGCATAATTTTCCCTCGACCCTTTGGTTCGTTGGGGAAGTAAAAATCGCCCTAAACATCGGTGCGCGTGTGGTTAAGTAAATTGAGCGTGGAAAATCCTTCATCATCGAACGAATTGGTCGCCGGCACGTTCGGAGCACAAATGCGAGTATTTCTGTCGGGGTTTGGAGCGAAACGACCGCCGATTTATAACAAACGACGCGGTCGTGTTCTACTACTGCTCCACCTCCCGTCACCTGGCAACCAACCCTACATACTTCCACGGATTCATTTCCACTATTCCCTGATAAATCTCACTCTAATTCTGTTCGCTTATTCAAGCCAAACGGTTTTTCAAACGCCCCTATTACTGTCTTGTCCCGAGAGCCAGAATGGATTCGTTCGGGACAGTCTCTATGATTTGTTTTTCCATGTGGGTTGTTCAAATGAGTTTCAACACATTGCAATGAACAATTAATTTGCAAATAGTTTCTTGAGATACTAAATTCATCTCAAGCATCAAATTTTGCATGTAGATATTAAAATTAAATACCTAAAACTCGGCACTCCGCACCTCGCCAGGGGGCAAGCCGTACGTACATCGAATGAAATTATTGAAACACAGAATGTGTTTTAGCTCACGCGTTTCACATAAACCCTTGAACCCGCATATAAGAATTACTCAGATTTTGCAGTGTATCTTATCACTTATCACTACTATGTCAAGTTGTTTTATTTATTTATCACCAGCGCAACGACTCACCACCAGCTCAATGAAATCAACAGAAATTAACAAGCGGCTGCAATCATGTTCACAATATCAATTATTGAGAATGATCACCTGTTTGTAAACAATTATTAAAATAACCAAGCGCATAACTCAGCTTGTTCGCTACGCACTTCGCAGTAGTTAACATATTATGGTTGGGTAAATCGAGAGCTTTCCGTTTTAATCAGAAATCATAAGAAATTGTTGCAACACATCTTCGTGACGTTTTCAGTCAGAGGTTTCAAGGCTAAAACACAATCTGTGTTAAAACTGAACTAAGAACAGACAGGCCTTTTTATTAAATTTTCTAAATTATACAAGGACTTGTAAACAGACAGCAGAAGCGTGAATTTCCTTCTGGTTTCTTTTAAATTCAACTAGTAGGTACAGGGATGTGTTGAGATCACACGTTAGGGAACATCCTAGTGTTATTAACTCCTTAAGTTTTAATTATTTTCTATTATTCGTATTACACATGCATTCGTGTTATGGTCATGCTTCCCATTATCTGTTGAATAGGATTGAAGGTATCTAGGCCAAGACTTTGAAATGCCTGTTAGCCAAAAGATACGGTAATATCATTGCCTTTCTCCCTGGAGTGTAGAAGGGTGAAAGCGTTCAGAAATGTATTTCTTCTATATTTCGCCTTCTCTCAAAAATCATCTCGTCATTTCTGAAACCTAAGTGAAATTTCGTCTCAGATGATGGTTGTTTTTTATTTGAAAAATTGTTCATTGCTCAGTTTTTTAAGGTACCTATTTAATGAAACTTTACACGGTTATCTTATGAATATTCTACCCTCGAACTTGCATAATTTCTTCCTTCTTTAACCGTGGATGAGTTGACCAAATAACTGTCTCGAATCGCTCTGATTATTCGCCTGCGAGAATGTCTCTGGAATTCGATTGAATTAAAGAATGAAGAGTCAGGAAATGGAAACGTGACCCCCGCGGACAGGAGTTGCGCTTAATCAAAGAGACAGGAGAGGGCGGCTCGAGTCTTGAATCCCAAACGAGAATAACGATCTCCGTGGGCCTGAAAACGTGAGGGACGGGTTAGTATCGATCACCACAATTCGATACATCGTGAACATGATTCGGGTAATCGTTTGCGATTTCCATATCGATAACGAGTTAACAACGGGAACCGCTGACTCGAGATATGTTTTGAGCTGGCACCTTCACTAAGATCTTGGTTGATTCAACTATCTGCACATTTCGTATAAAGAAATACCCCGAATAAAAATCCATTTAATATCATCATGTTGTTTCATGTATGAACATGAGATAGTATATCATCTTATACATTCACCAAATTTTCATACAGATTTTCTCCACCCTGCGCTATAAACTTGTACTATCTCATTGGCTTTGTAAATATTTGCTTTATTTTGTTCAAACTAGGGGTGCGTCTGTCGTGCCCGATCTTCAAGCTGTAGTTTCCGCAAAATAAACCAAGTAATTTAATCTGAGAACCGGGACAGAGCCAGAGTGGGGTTAAGACCTCGAACGATCCACAAAGTCCCATCCTCTCAGCTTCATTCACGCGTTCAAAGTCAAACCAACAACTGCATTCTCTCTTGCCAACCTAACTTCTCAGTATACACAGCTCTATTCTCCATCGGTGTTACCCATCCAATTATTTCAACCTTAAATTCTTTAGCTCTCATTTACCTTTTCCAATCTTTTATTGTATTCTGAGGGCCTGACCTGTCCGGACCTAGGCAGAGCTACGGTGCCTCCACAGTCCGGCTATTATGTAGGACAACAGTATCCTTCGGCAATTAGAGCTATGGATGTCTGGCTATTAGAATAGGAGACTACAGTAAATAGAGATCCGTCCAAACAGAATTAAGGTCCATCCTTTACGGATTTATTAGTTCAGAGGTTTATACTAGTGGTGGTGGTGGGAGGGGAGTATGGTGAAATGCTTTACTCCCAACAATAATGGGCTTTCTCGTCCTTCGTGTCAGGCTCACCGCATAGTGGTATACCCACCGAATAAAACACCCATCCCCTCTCATCTTACAGAGAACTGTCCCGGAACTACTTTTTCGTATTACTTCAGAACATACTTACACCCTCATAACGTCATAAAATTCATAGGAGTCAATCTAAAGCCAATCTCAATTTCATCTTCCACGTGTCCATTACACTCACCAATCTGTTGTTGGTAACTTGTTTGTACATATTTCATAATTTCAGCCACAAAAGGATTATTTGCCCATTTTAAACATTGCGATTTTAATAACAAGTAAGCATTCATTAACAACCCCGTTCATTAGGTGCTTATTTAATGGATCCACAGAATTTTCTTCTTATCCAGATTCAGATTTTTTATTCGAATAATGTGATTGATGGTTAGTTGTGTACTACAAGATTTCTATCTGGTTCTGATTCCAGAAAATTTCTAGTTCCTTCACTCATCAAAACCCCAATGTTCTCATCCAGAGCGTCTTTTTGGGTAACTTCGTGTATTGAGAAAATAATAACCGCAGTTAGTTTTGAATATTTATGAACTAGAACGATCCTAATCTGTTGTAGGTCTGTTTGTTTGTATATACACGGGATGGAGTAGAGACAAACAATGTTATCTGGTAGGTGTTATTATGGGGGTCCAGGGCGAAGAGCTGACAAGTTGGTTTCCAACCCCCATCCCCGGCTCTTATACACTCTCTTTCTCGCCCTCTCTCTCTCATTCACCCCACTGTACAGTCAGCGAATCCCATTAAGTTCTCGGGACGCAGGTGAATGAGATGAAGGGTTGCTGCGGCTGTGGTTGGGTCCGGGAGATGGCCCATAAGGCGGAGGGGGGACAATAGAAACATGAACCCCTGAGTCGCCCTCAATTATTGTTATCAGGGGTTCGCTCATGTTGTGCTGGAGTTCAAGTGGTCGTAAAGGGGTATTCTGAGGCCTTCAAGGTAGGGAAACGAAGAGGTAATACAGGTGGAGGAAGCGGTGATTGGGGGCGATACTGGGCAAGGGGGCGGCCCAGGCGGTCAACAGCGGAAACACTGGGTGGAACCGCTAACCTATTGTCGTGAAGTGGCGGAACACCCAATTATTACCCATTTCCCGACGTTGGACCTCATTCACTCGAATGTGGTTATGAGATTATAATTATCTACTTACCCTTCCTCGACTGTCCCTATTCATGAAACCTGACATCGGACATGTACAAACTAATGACCAATGTACACCTAAAATATATTGGTACAAACAATACTGCACAGAATTTACTCTACACACACAACCTAATGGTCAATATACCCTTAACCTTGGTAACATCGGGCTCTGGCCTGCTTGATGTGTGCAATATCGGCGGAATATGATGGAAGTACTTTCACATTTGGGAGATGATAAAAAAATGTTTCCCAAAATCAAATTATCCATTTGCATTTTACATTTTAGACCATTCCGAACAACTTTGGTTTAATGACTGAGTATGTGTTCAGTCCCTTGCGCATGCTTTCTGCCATTCAATATCTTTGCCTGAGGCCCCACTGCAAGCAGCTGGTGCAGGATTCAATCCCGGCAAAAAGCCGTGGGGCTAACCCGTATCCCTGGAGGTGTGGAGCAGCAGCCTACCATTCAGCATTCCTCCCTCGTGACATAAGGTCTTCGCTTTGACTGAAAACTAAGGTGTTAAGGCTTAGAGAGGATGTAGGCAATATTGGTGGTTATGATAGTGCCTTCCTGAAGGATCTAGCCTGGCCTGCTGTTGAGGGGCCAGACAGCTTGGAGGACGAGGTTGTGGCATATGTACTGAGGATTTCCCCACAGGTTGAGGAAGCGACCGTGGCACGGTACCATTGAGAAGTTCTCAATGGTACCCTACTAATGCACTGCTAATCCTACTGAGCAGCTTTGCACACACACAAACTCAAACTGCTGCTACTGTGAGTTGGCGTTGTCACTACTCATTCCCGTGCCAGGAACCTGACCGTTTATAGGTATGTTGGCTAAAGATGGGAGGGTGGGGCACACGCAGAACCAACCAATCTACCTTTCCACAAAACTATTCAGTTTCTCTGACTGCTGTTAGAGTGAAATGGTAGCAATTAGTTTGTACGCATAACAAACTTCTCAGGAGAGGGAAATTAACCCCTTGAAATGTAGAGTCATTGTAATAAATTCACAGCATTCCAACGAGTGGTGAACAATTTTTGTGGGATTGGAAATCAAAAAGTTATACTCTCCCTTGCAAGTGAAACCAATCCCAGCCACTCTTCACAACTTGTTGGTAAAATGTGAAAAATGTTCAGTCCCAGATGTTCATACAACTCACGAGCTTCTTCTTCCCTCTCTGGGTTCACGGTCTACACACATTTGGTAGGTTCTAGAACAATTTTTATGTTTCTAAGGTGCAAGTTGTAATTTTTAAGGTGACTTGTGGAAGTGGCCTAGCAGCAAAACAAGAAAGAAGGCGGGAATATTAGGGGTTTCAGAAGATGTAGAGGAAGCATCCGGCTCGTGTAATTATAAAAGTTCTGGAGGAAACTGAAGATGAACAAGTTTTGCCTTATCGCTCACCAAATGGGCACATAGTTACCGGAAAGAAATAGGGTACGCCAGTGAAATGAGAAAAT
The DNA here is from genome assembly GCA_030762985.1 of Adelphocoris suturalis. NCBI lineage: Eukaryota > Metazoa > Arthropoda > Insecta > Hemiptera > Miridae > Adelphocoris > Adelphocoris suturalis. Next base: position 136,432,339 of record CM061040.1, read on the forward strand.
TTATCGTTGTTGAGGTTTTACCTTCGTTTTTCCACTATTAAACTTCCATAAGTTGAAGATTGATAAACGCACCAATGTTTGTAAAATCTACTAGTCATCGATTGTGCTGAAAGAATATTTTATAAGAATGAAAAATTCCGAAATGAGTTATTTTTGAGAAACAATATTGAATTCCAATTTGTTCATTTTTATCGTTGGTTCGCGAAGTGTGGTCCTACTTAGAATTTGTTTGCACATGTGTATTTACCTGTCTGTGACGCGATACATACTGCAATTTTAAATCTATCGACCTGAACTTTGGAGTGCAGTCTCCTTATAGATTTTGCATTATACATTTGGCGCAGATCCAATTTGATGCCGCGGCGCCAGAACCGTGAACGTGGCGCCGATGCCACATCATATGCCAGTTTTGTGTCTATATACCTAACTCTTGAAAATTTTTCAGGGATTCCAACAAACCAAAAACTTGTTAAAAATCAAATATACTACAGTTTTGATCTTTATGAATTTCTCGTTAGACGTCAAAGTTCCACGAACGGGAAAATTGGACAAAAAGTCAGCTTCTTGCCTATTTCTGAACTACCTATATGTTTTTCGACATCAACTACTGCTGGAGGTTTCAGGTCATCGGTTTTATTTTATCTTATTTATTTATTTTTATTTTGCTTCCTCACTTCCAAAGGTAGGGAAGGTAGGGATTTTGTTCGTGATAGAAGTCGAACAAATTCTTGTCCTCCAATATCAAAATTTCGACTTGCTTTGCTTGATGATCAATTTTGAATCCGTGTCTGTTTGTCCGTCTGTTGTTTGTCTGTCTGTAATAAATCCTTGTTATGCCCAAAACTATACTAAGTTTCAGACCGATCCCGATAAAATTTTCAGGGACTAAGTGAGTTAGCTCCTAGACGGACCCCTATGATTTCCAATTTCCGTCGATGCAACAGTAACCCGTGCGCATGTGCAAACGTGAATTTCTCATGACATCAATTTCTTATCATCTGTTCGTCCATTTTCGTTCAAACTCGGTAGGTAATTGGGTATACGTTCCAGAAGAATGCCTTATTAATTACATTGTAATTGGTAGAGTAATAACCGCTGCGCATGCGCGAAACTAATTTCGATTGACACAGGTGAAACTCCAAGTCTAATGAAACGATTTTGATGAGATTTTCATGGATTGTGCGGGATAGCTTTTAGATGGTCCCCTATAACTTTCATCGCCTTCGCATAAATAGTAGTCTGAGCGCATGCGCGGAAACGTTAATTTACTTTAACGTCGATTTCTTATCATCTATTGGTCCGATTTCGTTCAAACTCGGTAGGTAATAATAGGGTATATGTTCCACTGGAAATTATATCGCAATCGGTAGAGTAATAACCATTGCGCATGTGAGAAAATTATGTCGATTGGCGCAGTCTAATGGAACAATTTTGATGAAATTTGCCGAGATTGTGCGGGATAACTCCTTGACGTTCCCCTATAAATTTAATTGCCATTGGTTGCACATTTGCAAACATTAATTTCCTATTGCGTCGACTTACCAATCATTTCGACTCGTACTTATTTTTCAACTAATTCTTTACGTCCACGTTACAATATGCGAGGAAGCTATACTGCCCAGCCAACTTGGCAGACGTTTTTAATCGGAATTTTTTCTTGAATCGACTCTTGTTATATGGATATGTAGAAATATTTTACACCCTTCACGTTGTGATTGTTATTTTAGTAAAACATGTTGTGCCGTTTGAGGAAACAGATGTTTGTTTGCGAATCCCACATCGGAAGGGCGTCAAGTCCTCGCTCAAGACCATCGAAAAGGCCTACGACAGTCTACCTCGGTCTTAGGGGTCCACCTTCCGTCTGCGGCTATTTCTGTCCCGCTGTCCCTCACCCTCACCCGCACCAACCGGTCTACTGGGACTGTCCCGGTGGAGGAATGCGAAGGGTAGCACCTCGCTCTCGTTCCGTCTCACTCCCACGCTCCTTTCTTCCCATTCTTCGTCACTCTCCCTCATCCCCCCTCTGTACCACCTCACCGTATTCACCGTTTAACCTCCTCTCGGTCTCCCCGTATAAACGTTCCGTCTTGTTCTTCTTCCACCTCCCGTCTTTCTTATTTCTTTCTCCCACCCCCATCCGTCGGTAGGAACACAACAAAACCGCCTTTGCTTGACGCCTCGAGGTGTCCGAGATCGCTCCACCTTCCACCTTCACCCCACATTTCCAGCACGTACACGACACGTACTCTCTCCCCTCTCATTCACTCCCACTCTTCACCATCATCACCCTCTCCTTCTTTCTTGCTCCTTTTCTTCTTTTCTATTGCACGCACATTCGACGTACCCAGTCAGATGTGCGTCTCCGCGGAACGCAAGTGTAGGGATCCCCTACCGAATAGTCTCAATAGTATCGATTTGGCCCCCCAACACATCGATGCATTCAAATGCATTTGAAGCATTTGAGTGGTTGAGTACTGTGATTGTTCACTTAAGCACAAGGCCTGGCATGGTCCACTGGCTAAGATAGTGTACTCATGAGACGATGGTCTCGGGTTTGATCCAATGCAGCCAGATTTTTTTTTTTTTTTTTTTTTTTTTTTTTTTTTTTTTTTTTTTTTTTTTTTGTACAATTCCAAAATGTACTTTCAAAACGTCATTCTGACCTGCATGCCCAACTAATCTGAATTTTCACTAAGGGATTGACTACTTGATGATTGTTATGTATTTTTGAGATGCGAGCTTGCGAGTATCCAGACCACCAAACTATACACATCATTCTGACCTACATGTCCAACTAATCTGAATTTTTACTAAGGGATTGACTACTTGATGTTATGTATTTTTGAGATGCGAGCTTGCAAGCATCCAGACCACCAAACTATACACATCATTCTGTCCTATATGACCACCTAACCTGAAGTTTCACTAAGGGATTGACTTCTTGATGTTATGCATTTTTAAGATACGAACTTGCGAGCATCCAGACCACCAAACTATACACATCATTCTGACCTACATGTCCAACTAACCTGAATGCTTACTAATGGATTGACTGGAACTTTTTTCAATTTTGGCGATCATAAGGTCGGTTGATTTCAGAATGAGCAAATCGATGTGTTGGGAGGCTAAATCGATACTATCGAGCAAGACTATTCAATGGCAAGAAAATAATAGTGGGGGATCCCTAGATTTGAGTTCCACGGAGACGCAAGTCCCAGTCAGTACCTAACTAACCAGACCCCTTCCTCACTTTATCACACTATCACGCTACTTATATACATGCTTTGAATATAAATAATGTGGAGGGCTCGTTAGTGGTAGTTGAGTCCTCTAACCATAAAAGCCGCTACTGTCACGATGGACCAGGAAAACGACGGAAAGCCACCAACTCGGGGGATTTATCCTTCCGTGGGGATTTTTAAGTGCTCTCAGAGCCTTGTGCTCAATCTTGTGTTGAAAATTGCATTCATCGACACCTTAAATTTGGGCGATTTTCTGGTTCGTCCTGGGGAATTTTTTTGTGAAATCGGCGAGATTTTTTGTTGAAACGGGTAGGCAGCACTGAAAATACGCGACTTTCAAGATGACCTTAGTACACCGATCAGCTGATGTCATTTGAGATGTTAATCGTTAATTCTAAATTCTGCGGTACCTATTATAGTTTCTATGAATCGTATTCGTATATACTTACCTACTCAAATTGTGCAGGATGTTTTGTGATATAATTTTTCACTAATATCTGCCACGCGTTATTGCGTACTACGAGCAGGTCCGTGGCGGGAAGTGACGTTTTCCTGGTCGCGGCACGTATCAACTGACAGGAAAACAGCGATGAAGTAAGAGTAGTAGCCCTCCATATTATTTATACTCAAAGTATACATGTATAGAGGTGTTTAATTACATGAAGAAATGCAGAACCGTTTGGAAACGATTACTCTCCAGGATAGGAGCGGTTCCAACGTCCCGAGTTCCAGCTGGTTTTAGGCAATGACCAACCTTAGTCACAGTAAGACAAGACGAAACCTCCTACTGGAATATTGGATCTTTGGATTGAATATATTCTCTGAAATTCTCCTAAAGAACAATTCACAGAAAATTCTCTTATTATTAAGAAGTTAGAATAAAAAAATACATAAGAAGTTAGATGAAAAATGTTAAGAATCGTCCAACTGGGTACACGACGGCCGGAGCCCACAATCACATGATAGCCCAACTGGATAAACTTGGATCGGTACCTATATACTGCTAGGAACAAGGTTCAGAGCCGTCTGGAAAATTATTACACAATGGTTTATTATTTCTACGTTAGAAAGCCCTTCTACGCAGATCATTCGTCTATAACTATTAAACCCCGTATGTTATATTATGATCAGAACATCGCACATCGTGCCTCTAAGAAGGTTTCACACTTTTGCAGTTCCAAGACCCCGCAATTTTACGCTTCACAGTAAAGATGTAAAAAATAAATAAATAAATAAAATAAAACGGGAAAATGATGTTTGAAGTAATGCAGAATGGAGTAATTATTTGAGAAAAATGAAATTGGTAGGGTACAATTTATAGCCTAACCCACAAATTCCCTGAAAATGTGATCAAAATCTGATAAAAACTAAACCTTGTTCTCGGAGTACACTTTCGCGCATGCGCAGGAGCTAATAATGAAGCAATCATGTTGACATTAAAATCCAAACCAAAATCCAAATCAAACCATTGTCCCCCAACTAATTGCACCTAATTTGAGCGGGATTGGATGACTAGGGCGTAAATAAATTATGGTTGAAGGAATTTACATTTGTGTATGCGCAAAATGGAATAATAATAGGAGAAGTATGGAATTAACTGTGGACCATTTATAGCTTAACCCGCACATTCCTTGAAAATTTCATCAAAATCAGATGAAAACTGTTAAAATTATACTCGATTAAAAAGGAATACATATTCGCGCATGCGCAATAGCTACTAATTATAGAATTATGTTAAAATCACTAGGGAATGCTCAAATTAACCTCTTCCACCTATCCTCCAAATTTGAGCGAGATCGGACAACGGACGCGTGCAAAAATGATGGTTGATGGAATTTACGTTTGCGCATGTGCTGAGTGAAGTATTGATTTGGGAACAACGAAACTCATAGGGGACCATCTTCACCCTAACCCGCACATACCATGCAAATTTCATAAGAACTGTTTGAATTTTGTGGAAATACACACACAGAGATTGAGAGAGAAAGACACGGAACGAAAGTTGTTCTGGATAGTCTAAAACGTAAAATGCGCGTGGAAATTTTACCACTGTTAAAATAACAACAGCCGTCTGATTTTGGTGGAGACCATAACTTTTAAAACTCTCGAAAGTGCTTCCGCTACCTATAGGTAGACTTGAAAACAATTTATGAGATGAAATTTAGAATTCAGGTGCCAATACTACACTAGTAGGTACATCGCACGGACAATAGTTAATTAACTCGATTGCGAAACGTTATACTCGTAATAAATTCCATTGGAACTATATCACTTGATGATTCCAATGTTGGTATTGTATCAGCTGATATTTACAAGACAATTTTCATGTATTCCAGTATCACTATCCAGCGACTTTTGATGGAATTTTGAACTTGATCGTCTATTCAATAGATCCGCTAGCAGCCCATGATTTCTCTATCTTCTCGCGCTTTTTTATTTTATTTTATTTTTTTTTTTTCGATGTTCAAGCCCTTAGGGAAAGCGAACTATTCAACGTACAGCTTTGCGTGTGGTTTTAATAAATTCTTTGGGATTAAATTTATCATTGACAAGCAAACATTTATTACTGTTACTTAGAAAGTTTTCGAGATCTCGATTTTTTGAATTTTTAACCCTTTGATACAACCCTTTAGGGTTGATAAAAATTTATGACAAGCTTCTAGGACCATCTAGACTCCAAATGTGATTTTCAACACAAGTTTCAAATAGTCTGGTCTAGTATTTAAAAAAAAAAGCCGCGGACAGCGGACGGACGGATTTTTTTTTTTTTTTCGATTTTTGGATTCTGCGTATCTTGAAACGTAAACCAAAAAATTTTCAGGGGTGTTGAAGTTTTTTTTTCTTGGTCGATTACAAAGGAAAAATCTGGTAGGTTTAGCTGGAGATTTATTTGTCTATATTAGTAGGTTTACGTTATACCAAATCACCAACATCTATTTTACTTTTAATCACTTCTCTCCCAAAAGAAGTTGACCGTGAAAAACTGAGCTTCTATCCAAAGAGAAAGGCTACTGAAGACGTTTCAATCAAACCAATCTAATTGATAAGAAAGAGTTGTGTACCCATTTGGGTTGTCACAGGTCGGGGGAGGTTTACCCAGTCAGGCTCTTCAATTGTTCGGAGTTGGGCGGTATTTTGCCTTGTATCTACACCCTGTTGGATATACCCGAAACGATACTCCCCAAAATAGTCATGAATCAAGTAGTTGAGTTCCTTGGGAGTTCTTTTTTTTCTTTTTTACCTTTTACACCAAATGACGATTCAATTTTCAACAATTGATTCTGATTACAATGGCCGTTCGAGAAGGAACAAATATTGAAGGTGAGTGGTAACCGTTCCATCCAGGTACCACGTTACACGGAACGGTTCCAACTGAGACTCCACACCTCTACTACAACTAAATACAACCTAGGTATTCCAATATTAAACTACTCCTCTTTTTAGAAGGTCACCATAACACACTTCTACCGTCAGGTGACAAAATGTCATGTGACTTTTTTTAATTTTACAGGGGAGCAAATTTAAAGTTCTAATACCCTATGATAACTCGGCAATCTCGTTTTAATTAAATTTATTTGCGCAGTTATTTAGATCATTTGCGTGGAAATGAAATAGCGCTCAAATTAACTCCCCATCTCACTACCAGCGGCGGTATTTTCAAAATCCCTGAAGGGTATCCTGACATAGGTATGACATATTGGCAACTTGTTCCCAATATTTTTTCCATTATGCAAGAGGCAATGTCTGGAGAATTCATCAATTTAACGGTCTTATTTTTTAAATTTAAAGTTTCGGTAACATTTTTACAAACCAACCAATTAATTTATTTGATTGATAAAAATGTATTAGGTATTCATTTAAAAAAATTGAATTTTGATTAGGTACCTACAATTAAAATTTTATCGAAACTCCGCTGCGATTATTCATTATCACTACTTAAATCCTCTTCAAGTTCTTCAAGCTCATCGTATTCCGGAGCATCCTCCGTAGTACGTAGGTTTTCGTAAAAACTGAAACTCGACGTCAAGAAAGTGCAGAATTGTCAAAAGATGCTGTTTTTGTCAGATGGCTATTTAGCATATTATGTCTACTTATGACATTTTTTCATCTTCCTATTCAGGAAACAAAACCTTCCGCACAGATAGCAGAACTACGGTAATTGACGTGTGGTATTTTTTTTTGCGACAGAATGTCACATCTTATATTTCTGGAACTAAATGTCGTAGGGTTATAATAATTTGACAAAACTACACCTTGATGTGAGGATTCCACAACCATGAAGAACTCGACAGCCAGGCTCTTTTATTGGACGGAGTTGGGCGGTGTTTTGCCTTAATGTTCACCCAGTTGGATATCCCCAAAATGTTACTCCTCAAATAAATTATGAATCAAGTAGGCCGTTGAATTCCATAGGTGTTCCTTCTTTCTTTGTTTCCTTTTACGCCTAATGACGGTTCATGTTTCAACTATTGATTCCGATTACAAAGGCCGTTCGAGATGGAACAAATATTTAAGACGAGTGGTAGCCGTTCCACCTAAGTACCACGTTACACGGAACGGTTCAAACTGAAACTCTACACCTCTACCACCATAAATATAACCTAAGTATTCCATTATTAACCTCTTTCAAGAAAGACACTATACATTGAACACACTTCACCCACCATTACACGGCACTGGGTGCCGGATTGTATTTACGATTGAAATCAATCGACTCTATTTAGTCTCCCCACCCACTTCTATTCTCTCTCGACAACCCCCCCCCCCCCCCCCCCTCACCAACACCAACATACATATGTACACCTATAAGCGTCAAAGGAATTTATTTACCTGTTTGTTAAACTGTTTTATGCTCTTCAACTTAGGTGCGTAACCACTTCTCCCGTTGAATACCCATTTAGGCCTTGGCTCCCGAATCACAATCCTTGTAACGGGCAAAACTATAACAGCCAACCAACTTATATTCGAATTACAATGAACTTATAATGGATTGTGCGGGTCGGTCCCTAAATAGCACTTCTTTTAGTTCATTCTGGCAATCCGTTTGGTGACTGAAGCACAACATGGCTCCCCTTAAGATCGTCGCTCTTGAGTCTCCCTTGCATCCTTTTTCGATACTCTAATGAACCTTCTGGTTGAGTGCGGCTTGAATTATTAAATTAAAATAAATTAGGCTCTCAGTAAAAACATTTTTACGTGGACATCAAACTTAGTGCAGGGTGTGTAATTATCATATACATCTTGCTCATGAATCCTCATATTCATGAAATGAAACAAAGTGAATTTGCAGCAATAAATCTAAAATGTTAGAAAATGAATCGTTTTGCAACATTCTTAAGTGACACTTGAGTATTTAAAAAAATTTCAGGATACAGGTATATCATCTTGAAATTTTTATTTTTTATGATTTTAAAAGTACTATCTTTTGCGTAAAAAGTATGCATTTCAAAAGAAAGGACGAACTCAAAAGAAAAATCTCTTGGGCACAATAATGTAGGTACTCAAATTACAAAACATGAAATTCTAAAAAAAAAAAGTAAAAAAAATCACATACCTACCTAATTTCTAAGATAGAAACCAAGTTGAAATATATTAGAAAGTGCAATCTGCTTGGGGGAGGAGCACCAAAGAAACATCGAACTTTTGAAAAACGGATTACATATTTGATAGATCCTATTTGAAAAATTTGTGGGTTTGCGGAGCTTTCTAGAAAATTTTTTGATTTTCATCATTTTCCGTAGATTGTTAAAGATATGACCTCAAAATTGTTCAGAAATTAAAGAATTTTGAGGATCTGGACTAACTGACTGGGGTGTTGAAACTTGGTGATGCTGCACTGCCCTGATTGCTAACTGCATTCACCTCCGATGCCATTCAGATACCGAGAAGAGATATGGACCGGCGGTATGACACACAAGGGAGGGACCAATATCTGCATGCTAAGGACTATCAGGTGACGATTCATCACTTTAATCTGAAACTCTGTATCAAACTAATTATACGTATCGTCAAGAAGGGGTGGGGGAGGGTTGGAGATAATAGCGTTAACTATGGTTTCGAACGATATCGGATTACTCGCTAAATGAGGTTTATGAGGCAGTTATTTGGACCCTCGGTTTGCTGTCCGGGTCGTAAACGGAGTGATCGGTTTCGAATCGGAGCACTAAAATCGAGAGCCTAAATGTTCCGCCACGTTATGTCAATGATTAATTGCTTTGGGTCTTAAGTTAGGAACGAAGGTTGATACTCGCATCCATGCCCTTTATGTATGGCCACCTACTTCTACGTGGGCTCTTATCAATCCCATTACTCGATAAGTCACGTATTCGCACAGGGAGGCCTCTAGATAGGCGTACAGCTTCAATGATTAGAATACGAATAAAACCATTGGGTACTTCCTGATGTACTTAACTATACAGACAATAAATCACGTTGAATCAGATAAATACCCACATTCTCACAAATGTAGATATGGTGGTCTATAATAAAAACTCATATGTTCCAATAAAAGTCTGATGATAAGTGAATGATGAAATGATGATAAGTGATAGTAAATACGTCAAAATCAATATGTATAATTTTGAAAATAGTTAAATAAGCAGTACCTAACACTAATATTAAGTTTTGGTAACAGGACAATCACAGTTATAGGCGTATTAGTATTCAACGCCTCGTGCTAACAACTCAAAAATGGGGGAAGACAAGTTATGTATATATGTATAAATGGAAATATTGCTCCCGAGTCAACCGGAATAATTGTAGCGGAATAATTGTTTTCACTTTCGGGAGATAAAAAATGGTTTGACTTCAAAATCAAAATTTTTATTCGCATCTTACGTTTTGGACCATTTTGAACAACTTTGCTTTCGTCTCTCTCTCTCTCTCTCTCTCTCTCTCTCTCTCTCTCTCTCTCTCTCTCTCTCTCTCTCTCTCTCTCTCTCTCTCTCTCTCTCTCTCTCTCTCTCTCTCTCTCTCTCTCTCTCTCTCTTTCTCTCTCGCTCTATCTCTCGCATTCGTAGGGGAACTCCAACAAACAACAATCCAACAGAACTAAAGAACTAAATTTTATTTTATTGCATTAGTCTTACCATTTGCTAAACGGCTGAAAATCTTAATTTTAACACAGAATGTGTTTTTGCGATGACCTACCGAAAAAAAATCGTCACAAAAAACCGACAGAAAAAACCGTTATGCGCCTTTTATAATGATTTTCACGTACAACCAAGCCGTTGGTAAGGAAATAGAACTCCCGCAGTGTTCATTGCACAGAAATTGTTCACCATTCGTTGGAAAGCTCTCAATTTATATAGTATTTTTCTTGTAGTTACATATTTATTTATATAATATTTATAGGGTTTTAGACCAAATTAAATGTCTAACAATTATTTATTTCATTATTGCCAAATATTGTTATTATTCACGTGCAACCAAGCAACCAAGCAAAAACACATTCTGTGTTCCTATGATTTCATACAGAGTATGGAAAAAGAAATAAACCGGGGGGTGCAGGGGGGCGGAGCCCCCCGCCGAGGCGCAAAGCGCCGAGTTTTCCATTCTATTTGACGAGTAGATAGGTAATTGAAAATTCAATTATGAGCAAAATGGCAAGTTCTTTTCGAACTTGCGAGGCTAGTTAGGTTACGAAGATATTTCAGAATACAGGGCTTGCAGACAAGCTAAGAAAACTTTCATTCAAAATTTCCCCAATATAGTACACAATAGTGAAATATACCGTCATTGTCGAACGAGCCATTGTTTTGTATGAGGACGGAAACGAGATCGCGGCTCGTGCCGATCAAATCCGTTCAATAAACCGTTGTAAACCCTTCAACATCCTTCACAGTCTCAAGTTACTGTCGGTTGTCTCCTGTTTCACTTGGACCCTTTTCGTGAGCCCTTCAGTTCGAGTGGTCTCCAAGGCCTATTGCCTCTCCCCACTCGACATACTGATGTCCTCTTGCTATAACAGTCCACACTCGCATAACGACCCATGTAGGGTATGTATAGGGTATATATATACGTTTACCCTGTACAAACCCTACACTCCCCATCACATACAGACCCTTTGCCTCACGCAAGCCAATTCTTCTTTGCACGCACCTTCCCCCAAGGAAATTCCAATAAAGGTATCCAATATCTTTGCTTTTCCCTTACAGTTTTTTTCTTCTTTTTTTTTGGTCCCCTCGTCCGTCTCATTTACCTTATAAAACGAAAGAAAAGAAGTAAAAAACAATATTAAAACGTTCCCGCAACACCCTTTACCCTCGCTCACTTTTTCTTAATATTAGAATTTCCTTTACTCACCCTCTTACTCCATCTTCTTTCTCTAAGTACATGCAAGCAGGGGGAACTCGAGAAATTAATTTTCCAGCCCTATTTTATGAGCCTTTTTCTCCGATTTTTCTCTCAAGATTTTTTTTCTTCTGTCACGTCGATGGAAGACAATATTTAAGGAACCGTCGCTCTTGCGCATGGACATTTTACTGTAGATATTAGGTATTGAATGAGTTTAAATTACCATATATTACACGTTGTGGCTCTGTGCGATTTGTGCTAAGTGCGAGTATAGCAAATTGAACTTTAAACTGTTACGTTATACCTTACATAAAAACCATAGTTTGTACTTTGGATCATGGAAGTAAGGTTATTTGAATATAGGTCTGGATGCAGGATTCCATTGTCCACGAGGAGAGAGGCCGGAAGGCTGAATCCTGTGGTCTAAGAAACATATGTACGGAATGCGAAACCCCAACGGCTAAATTGGATTGGTTGAGGCAGAAATGCGAAATCCCATTGGTCAAATCAGGATAGAACATCTGTTTATTGATAAAATCTATATAAAATGCAAGTGCCAACACTACAATATGAAATAGTACAACCTCACGATGCTAAAATTTGAAACTGAACCTCTCTAGAACTTGTAGAAAGAACTACAACATGAGAAACAACCCTGATAAGTTGAGGAAGCCGTGAGGCTAATATATATTTTCTAATTGCCCCGTGGAGCTGATTTTGAAATCAGCTGAAATCAGCTTGTTGGATCTCTCTAGAACTTTAAAAACAGAATTACAACTTGAGAATCCACGCTGAGTGAGCTGTGAGACTAATATATATTTTCTAATCACCTCATTATGCTGAAATTTGAACTGAGCCTCTCTGGAATTTTAATTTCGTTTTAGAGGGTGTAAAACACGTTTACAATAACCATTCATTTTCAGATTTCTTTATATATACACATATGTATTCATTTATTTATATATTTTTATGGACAAAATTTTGTGCTCATTACTCGTCCGAAGTCGTTGGTCCGATTTGGACCAAATTTTGATATGTAATATTTCCGTGTTGGAACTTGTGCTTCCCTAACATTGGTGAGGATCAGCAGATCACGAGCCGTGATATCAATCATAATGATGGAAAAACAGTGCTCGAATCTCTCCTATTCACCGTAGGACGTCGAAATTTGATAGGGAGCCTCTCAGGGACAGCAAGACACGAACAAAGTGATGAGCGCCATCCAGATCAACTGAGTGAGCTAAAATCTTTCCTGCTCACCGTAGGACGTTTAAAATTGACAGGGAGCCTCTCTGGGATACGAATGACCTTACAGGATCCATCCTGATAGGGAGCCTCTCTAGGACACCAAAGGACGAATGAAATGAGAGCTCCAGCTGACCGATTCGAAAAGTTGGTTTTGTTTACGCAAACTGCGTGAGGGCTTCCGAGTTTTTCTTTCTTTTTTAAATTCTGCCTCCCACGCTTGGCAATAGTTCTCAAACAAGGACCCCACAAAATCTCTTCCTCACGAACTCTCTACGAAAATAATGAGGATAACTTTAATTCTCATTTATCAACTTCTAAAATACTTCAAGGCTGTCCAACTTTTTTTTTGTCAACCTGAAAGAATAAAAAAAGATTGAATAAAAATTATCGTCGTTCCACTTTTTGTCGCCCGTTTTTCGGGACAGTTGCCACGGCAACATCCGTGCAATATCTCGAGAACTATTTTCCCCATGAGCTGCCGCCCCTTAGCGTCTATCTCGCCCGGTAAAAACTGCATTATTAATGGTTGGCCGGTGTTCCCGCCTTCTTCTTGGACGCCCGACCCGCCTTCGACTAAATCATAACGGTCCGAGGTCGCCTGGCGCTCATATAAATGGATTCAAACACTTCATAAATAATTTGCTCCCATTGATCAGATTTTCTCCGGGGGTCGGGAAGCGCTCTATGTGTAGCTAACTATAACGAACCCTTATTATATTTCCGTGTATTTTCGCTCTGGTATGTCGTTGAACTCGACATGAATGTCTTGAACTTGAAAAGGATTTAAGGAAGTGGTCTGAAATTATGGTTTTTGAAGCAGCTGCTCCTAATCCATTAACAGCCTATACATTTCAAGTTTAAAACGGACTATTTCCCATTCATTTCGAAAGCACAAACAATTTAAGTTTTAGCTTCATCTGAATGATAAGTTTTGGTAAATACACTAAATTAGTGCATGCGTAATTCGTAGATCCACACACGATTTGCCATAATGGGAAACTTCACCTACTTTATCTTATACCATTAGTTGAATGATCTTGAAAAGAGCTTTCCAAAAAGGTGCAGTATGATAGGCTAGATTGAAAATGACTAAAACAGCGGGGCACAGTAAGCTTAATGACGCCGTAGGGGAACAGCCTCTATCCCGCAACCGTCTAGGAGGGACATGAGCACCGTCCCGTGGCGTCAATTCATTTTCTCTTTCTGTCGGTTTTTTTGTCCAAACCATTTGGAGTTTCGTGCTGAAAATTTGCTATAGTGTCTTTCCAAGGGTGTAAAATCCGAGTCTCATATAGAAAATTGAAAATTCCAACACAGAAAAGTTGCCGGTTCGGGTGAGAACTGGACCCCCATCTGCTCACTGGTTTCGGGTAATATACTGCGACAATCTAATCATTGTCGTGATTAATCTTTCTATTGTCTCTATTATATTTTGATATATTTTATTATTATTTTGGGATAAAGGTTAATAAGGATGACACAGAAATTAATCACTGGGATAATTTTATTACTTATTTCTTAATGGTGCTCCAAAAGAAAGGTATTAACGGGAGGAGATCTGACTAACCTGTGGTCAAGATATATTATTGAATACACTTCAATAGAGGTGGAAGAAATACAGCAGGGAAGAAGTATAGAGATGTGAGGATAGCAATAAGGTTAGGTAGGTACGGGTATAATTCGATTATGCTTTATATGATAGCTAATTGCTATGCGCACAAAAGAGAGAGAGGTGACTCACCTTGAGAAGGTCTGGAGACAATGAGGGGACCGACAGAGTCGACGTATGACTCTGTCACCGTTCACTATAACAGTTCTCGTAATAGTTGGCGAGAACTGTTCCTCCTAATGAGAACTGTTCCTCCTAATGAAGTACATACTTCATTATTACATGTTGTGCACGATGGAGCACTTGATTACTTCATCGTTACTCCCTACCTACTGTTGGTGGTCATTGTGTGCTGTTCACTATAACGGTTACTGCGACAGTTGGTGAGAACTATTACCATATTCAGAAATCAATCTCATTCAAGTTTGCTCATGGGCGTACATGAGCTTGCTCTATAAATTCAACTGCATTGGATTTAATGAGCTAATGTATACAACATCTAATACACGGAATTATACAGAAAGGACAGTAAGTTATTCCGGATTGACAGAAAATGAAAAATTCCAACACATGACAGTTGCCCAATTCCAGAGAAGAGCTGGTATCAACAGCCCATTAGATGAAAAGGTTAATGTATGGGCTTGAGGAGGAGATAGACAACATAAGATCCCTCCATAACAAAGACGTTCCGGAGACAATAACGATAAGAGTGGATGATCTGCCTGGCGTATGAGCTCAGTACGCCCGAGTCGCGTCGCCATAAAAACATCAACGCGGTTGCACCAGCTGTCGACCACATAACTCCCGGTCCCTACGACTGCGAAAGCCAAGAAAAATAAAACTGGGGATGGAAAAAGGAACAGAGACGGGTGAAAAGAGGAGTCTGGGGGGGGACCTGATGAACGAGAACGGGTGGTCTGACAGCCCCCTAAACGTATTTAAGACACCTTCAAAGGGGTCTAGGAGGCGCCTTAAAGAATCTTCACGGAGCTTCGGCGTTGTAAATCAGGGGATTACTTGGTAACAACCAGCACCGGAGAAACTGAATATCCTACGGAGGCCGCGGGGGTCGTTTTTCTTTTTTTCGCGGTCCGAGGGATCACCTCGTCGCCCTGACCTCGGTTAACCTTGGGGGCGGGGCGCAACGGGATAGAATAAGAGAAACGGCGCATTCCAACAATACGATCTTTTATTGAAAACGCACAACTACGCCGCCAATGCGATGTTACCTCGAAGAAGTTATGAATAAATTGTTTTCGAAGTAGCGCGTATAATAAATTATTATTCGCCCGTTTCAATGTCAGTGGTCTATAGCAATTCCTAATTTTGAAACATGAAATATTGTTCGACCAACATCACTTACACCAGCGAAATTTATTTCCGAGTTTCCTCAGCTAGGTTTGTGCCTTCAAACTGGTACCTTTGTCCCAGATCAATGTACAACCACGGAAATCAGAAATCTGTTCAAAATAATTTATTGGATTTTGTCTGGTAAATTGCAGACAGTGCATAAATGCTCTGGTATGTATTTCATTTTTGGAGGAACATTAAGGAGGTTCATGAGTCCCTAGCTATTTACCGTTTTTCATGTATCTGTTTCTATGGATCCCTCCATGATATCTACACTTTTTTATTTTTGCTTCCGAGTCCTCCTATAAAAGGTAGCGGGAGCATTGTTTTCACTTTCCGGAGAAAAAATTTTTTGGTCTCCGAAATCAAAATGTTCACTCGCATTTTACGTTTTATACCATTCTGAACAACTTTGGTTCCGTGATTGTGTGTGTGTGTGTGTGTGTCGTGTGTCCGCGAATCCTTATAACAAGCTTATTTTCCACAGTTATCATCAGATTTTCATTTGATCTTCAGCCGTTTTTGCGAACTTTAAATGTAAAATGACATAAAATTCAAAGGTTCGGCTAAAATATGCTCGATTATAACTTTGGAAAGTATCTATTTAATCTTGCATAGAATTAGCTTTAACAGAGTTTAATCAGACCAATATGAACGCCACTGGAGGGCCTCATTTTGGAGGGTAAAAGTATGGACGGGGGTAGGAGTGGACTGGGCCAAAATTAACCAAATTTTCAATAGTTTGTAATTCACTTATTTTGATAGATTATTCGGAGTTTTGGGATTGAACCTTTTTGTTTTTTTTTTATGTTCAACAACTTTGCTATAACGTATAAAAATTTCTGTAGGATGTTCGTTTTTGGAATTATTAGATAAAAACTGTAAAATGTGCAAATTAAGCCATCTTTATGAGGGCGCCATTTTTTATTTCACCAATTTTGAGATGGCAGACCAAGATTTTCTCACTCAGAACGGACTAAATTCTCAAAATCTAATTTCAAACCTTCTCCGCAAATTATTACCTATTAGCAGACCTGGCTCCTGACTATGAGCGTCGTACTTTATTACAAGACGATTTTAGGTATATTCCACCAGTTATGATTTGCTCCCACGTTGTTGATTTTTTTTCCCCCTGCCAACATTTTAGCCCATAGGGTGAGCAAATGGATGAACGTACAGCGACCGGGTGTTTCATCCGATTCTTTGGATGATGTTTTCAAATTACACCCAAAAAACCATTAATGTTACTTAGAAAGTTTTAAAGATCTCCCCTTAATTAGATACTTTCCTTGGCCAATGTATGATTTTTGAGCGAAATTTAATATATATTTATGAAGTGTTGTTGTTGTCTAGTGAATAATACATGCGAGGGTTTTCTTGGATTGACCAAACTAGACTTGTGGTTTTATGTTTTATTTCCCGACATTTCTACCCAGGGTCTGGGTCCTAGTCATGGGATCTACAAAATACAAAACATGAATATGAAAAATGGATGAACATTACATGGGTTAACAAAGTATGTCTAGTAATATTTCACTAGTAGGTAGGTATATTCAAAGTTTTACTCACAATATTTCCAACAGATGTGGATTCTTCAATGTCAACTACACTGGTTCTGAATAACTGATAAGAGCTAAATACATTGCGTCTAATTGCACATATAGACGGCTATAGGGGTAATTCTAAAAGGTACTGCAACTGACATAGGTAGAATAGCTAAAAGATACTAAATTATGAATGGTAACATTACTAATTAAACTATATATCAAATTGAAGGTTAAATTGAGGTGATGAAAGAGGGAAGTTCGATAAAATTACCAAGGTTTAGTGTTTTCTACTGTAGTAATTTTGAATAAATAAAGAAAATTAGCAAGGTACATTGTTTTTATTTTTGTAATTTTGAATAAACAGTTGATAAGCCTTTGATATCTCTTTTAAAATTGATGCACTTTTCTTCGTTTTTAATCATGTGTGCTACTTCTTTGACTTAGCGTCAAAGATTGGGAATCTTGGGAACTAAAAAAGAACATTGAAAACACATGAGTAAGTATTGAAACCATAATTTCTGACGCTCAATTCCTGCTCAAAATCATTAACTATTGTAATGATGTTTGTAGTAAGTATAAGAATAAGAAAACAAAAAGTCTACAGACAAAATTGAAAACTTGGTCTCCCATAAAACAAAATTAGACTCCAGCCAAGAAAACAGTGATGTAAGAAAGAAATGGTTGTTACCCTTACTGATACTGTAATACCCCTAGAAGTCGAAAAGGTTCTTAATTTAGGAAACAAATTCTGTCATACTAATCAAAGTATTCCAACGATTGATATGATTGCAGATGTAGAAAATATAGTAACCCTTTTGGACATAAATGAAGAAAAAAATAAAGAAGCTATGTGTGACATTGTTAACATTCTCACTAACAATAAGAATTCCAAATTAAACAAGAATAAAAATGATCAGTCACTCATAGCTAAACATGAATATGATAAGACCAAAATGTTCCTTCAACTAAACCCCAATATATTCATTCTTAGAGCAGATAAAGGTGCTGTCACTGTTTTAATTGACAAAGATGATTACCACAATAGACTACACAGCATGTTACAAGATACATCTTCTTACCTACAAATGGATAAAGACCCTACAAAATCCCTTGAAAGAAAAGCAAACTTCATTTATTATTCCAGTTATTCCACTTATGACGATGAATTATGAATGCAATCTGCAGTTGGAGACCTGGAAATAGTAACTATTCCTATTGGTTCATGTATTTGTGCTGTCATTTTGTATCCTCCTTCTTCTTCTTGGACATCAAAACTCCATAAGTGCTATAAACTCGCTAAATGCAAACAGCAGTTACAACCAACTTTCAAAATTGAACGACGCTCACCTATGTCACTTTTTAAACCTTGACTTGAAACCCTGGAACATAAAATCACAAACTTGGTAGACTTAAGCATCAGTTAAGTCACAGTATTAGAGTACTTTATTTAACAATGTAATCCTGGTATTGTAACGGAACCCCCGTAATCCGAACACTTCTTCATGAGAGGTGTCTAATAAAAAAAAAGTTTCAGTTATGCCAGCATGGTCATTATCAGTAGTATTATACTTATCAATGTGTTTTAACATTTGAGTACTTAGTATGCACGGAAATTAGATTTTATGGCAATACACTTT
The DNA here is from genome assembly GCA_030762985.1 of Adelphocoris suturalis. Taxonomy (NCBI): domain Eukaryota; kingdom Metazoa; phylum Arthropoda; class Insecta; order Hemiptera; family Miridae; genus Adelphocoris; species Adelphocoris suturalis. The sequence goes on from CM061040.1 coordinate 136,451,267, forward strand.
TTAAGTTCCTTACCTACTCTATACAACAAATTTTAGAGTTTTTACCATTTCTCATTTTTCTCGTTTACAGCACATTTTAATGAAATTCAAGTTCATTTTCAGGCAAAAACTTGTGCACGAATTCTTGTAACTTTGTCCACACAACATTTTTCTAAGTAATGTTCTTCTAAAAAATACAAACTCAATTATTTTTAGCTGTTTAAATCATTCGCAGTGAGAGACCAACAAAACCATCCTTTTTTCTGGAAAGTTTGATTTTTTAGCAAAAAAAATGGATATCTTATTTAATTCTAAGGAGAGATGTCGTCTAGAATGGCACAATAGTTTCAGAATGACTCAAAATGGATTTCCATGGGGAAATTTTTTGAAAATTTGATTTTTATATATTTGTGTAGTTATTGAAATAGCTCAATTTTCTAGGAAATTTATCTTTGAATATATCCTCCGGGTTTATCAATATTACGGATTCGACCAAGTAGGAGCTGAGGTGGCCAGCGCTAGTCCTAACTAGGACGAAAGCAGCGGCCTAACGAGGAGCTCTGTACACACCTACGGGCGCAACACGCGGCTCACACACATACACATATACACACTCATCTCTCACCTCACTAGCGGTTGATGTATATACCGACAACCATTGTCTATACATCCAGCCCCGACGCGACGGTGATGAACGAGGATCGACGTCCTCGCTAACGATCTTCGTGACGGGATCAGCCCGAGTGGCGTCGAGCTCCGTTTCACGCCCCCCAGACGATTTCACCAGTCGGTAACGTATGTTCCGGCAAAAGGCTCCGGTTAGAACAGTGAGATATATACCGTTGTGTTCCACCTAGTTCGTGATTTTAAACGTTCCAGCCCTTAACTGGTAAGTTATTACTAACGGGAAAAAATCCCAGCCGTGAACCATTTATAAATGAGTAAATTTTCGTAGGAAACAACTCCTAAACGTGCCTACCAATAACTAACCTATGTAATCTACCCAAAAAACGAAAGTTTCATTTCCCCTTATAATTTGTTAGTTTAAATTTTTAAGACGTGTCAACACTATGCGGAATGAGGTGGGCATTCTCGCCAGATTCGAAAAGGTGACTAAGTGTGGGCGCGTGTGGAAATGACCTTCAGCTTAATAAGGACGGAGCCACACTGATGGCGATCTGTCGCAGCAGACGGCGGCCATTTTCATGCTTGTTATTTAAATACAAAGCAATATATGTGTGAGCGATAGAGTGAGTGTTGTGATGTCATCCAGAGCAGGTTTGATAGTTTTCCGAGTTTTTCCAGAAAAATTAGTAGTTCTGAAGTGTAGCTACTCTTGCTTGCTCCACCAGATCCGCCATATCCGAAAAGGTGACTAAGTGTGGGCGTGTGTGGAAATGACCCTATTAAGCTGAAAGGAGCCACACTGATCTGTCGCAGTAGACGGTGATATGTGTATATACATACAACGCAATAAACGAGTGAGCGATACAGTGAGTGTTGTGATGTGATCCAGATCAGGTTTGATATGAGTTTTCCGAGTTTTTCCAGAAAAATGAGTAGTTCTGAAGTGCAGCAACTCTTGCTTGCTTTGGCACCAGAAGTATAGATACCAAAAGAAAAATACGATTTCCACCTGTACAAAAGAAAAAAGTACTAGCCACATTCCCGCCTCCTTCCCACGCTTTTTGTACAGATAGTGAGTGGTATCGCACAAAAACACGTAATTTCGCACTATTTATATAATGTTTTCAGTTTCGTCACCTCCGTTAAATCAACTCCCACAACAAAACTGCTTGAGACCTCCTGATGTATCGCGTGATAATTTCGTGTTTTTGTGGAACTGGACTACCTGCCGCTACGGTCAAGACTGAGTCTCCGCAATGGGTCGCTTCGAATGTGACAGAAATGGTGCAATGTTGCATAATTAAACCGTAAGATGGCTGGTTCGAGTGGCCAAGCTTGAAGAAAGACGACCTACCTGAGAGAGATGGAAAACAAACTCCTATGGTAATACAAGTCATTCTCATGATTAAATTTGCTATTTTCCCATAAAACCTGTTCAGAACTTTCAGAAGTTTCCATCAGGTGGTATTCCTGCATCGTGCTTCTCATTCCCTTGAAAGCTAGATCCTCAATTGTTGATCCTCAACATTAAATACGTGAATTCGTGAGGCTAATGGGGCCTTTCGTACTATCCTTTGCTCCAGGAGCTTGGGCGTAGCAATGTGGATTCGACAAAATCTGCTAACTTTAACTATGTAGAGCACTTGTGCCATTTCCCTGGACACCCTCGATGACTCGGACTATGGTAAGAATTCCCCACTCAAAAAACTCTTAATTTCATTAAATCCTGACTTTGACTTTTTTGCTCATTCATTATCTACAATAAAATCATTAATTGCATCATCTCCTATTTTATTTACTTTACTTTCTCTTAACTTGTAACTATCGTACTGTGTACTTTATATATATTATCAAGTTCCATGTTCTCTTTCTCATGTCTATCGAATATTTCTATTCCGCCTTGTAATGATTAAATATGCGTGCAATTTGGCTCGCCCGCAACTTTACAAAAATAAACAAATGACATGGTAAAGCCCCCCTTCCCCTCCCACCAATGAGAAGACGGATTCTAGACTCCAAACATGAACTCGCCTAAGTGTCAAACATAAACTATTTCCATTTAAGTGTCCCCTGCCTCACCCTGGATTGGTATGGAATGCGTTTTGACCATCGATTGAGGGTCGAGGTCAAACAATACTCACTCATACATCCTCAGATGCCGTTACTCTGAGAACAGTGAATATCAAGCGGTAAACTGGATACATTATATGAAACGAAGCCCCAAATTCAAAGTCATCAGATGCTTACCACCAGAAGCGTCTTGCCTGTAACGCTGGATGATACTTTATCTTTTTCAGGAGTTTGGGAATTTGTGATGACCTTTTGCGTCTGTTCCCACAGCAGAGCTGACATTAGCCGAAGCACTCCGTTAGTAAAGAGTTTGGAATTGTGTGATCTTTGAGGACTACCTAAGTAACCTTGATTCGATTAGGGGCTTTTATTTTGATGATCCTCTGATAAACATCTAAAGGGTTATTTCAGCTAGTAATAATAGTAAAATTAGCATTTACGTACCTTTCGGAGGAACCCGTCGTCACTAGCAAGTCGAGTACCGGGGGACGAGCGCTTTCGATGCAAAGACAACATCACCAGGCCGTCGAAACAGAACTCCTCAGTACTCAGTAAGACGAACTAAATCACTCGCGACGAAGTAGTGGAAACCCATTTCAAAACCGAAGTTAGTCTATTTCCACAACAAATAAAGAGTTACAATGTTAAATCGATTTCGACGGTCAAGCTATTATCAGTAACAAACAATAAAAAAAAGTAAGTTATTGCTAATCTAATTTTAATTTGATTTAATTAATTGTTGTCAATAATAACAAATAAGTTATTGTTTGTTACTGATGATGGCCTAACCGTCGAAATCGATTTAACATTGTAGCTCTTTATTTTTTGTGGAAATAGACAACGTTTTTTCACAAACTTCCGTTTTGACTCAGTAGGAGTACTGTTTCGACGGCCTGATGATGATGTCTTTGCATCGAAAGCTCTCGCCCCCGGTACTCAACTTGCTAGTGACGACGGATTCCTCTGAAAGCTATACGTAAATGATAACTCTAATACGAAGTCTCTGTATATTGCTGCACTAAGCCACTTACACCACAACCCTAACTTTTACCAGGAATTTATTGTACCAAGACCTATTTGTTCTATATTGTATAGTGTTTAAATCATTGTTTTATGTCATTAAGTGTCATTGTTTAATTTATAATTCTCTTGAATTATGGACAAATAAATAATTCAGTCTCCTTAACTTCTATTCAGAAGAAGTTACCACGCTATACACGTAAACTTTTTGATTTTGAGAGTTATACCTGATAGATTTTTCCGCCTAAATTCATTCTGTCGTTCTGAGTTTGACTCATTCTGGAGCAATTCTTACAGTTGGCCTTTGGGCGACTCAAGAGAGTGATTTTGCGAGAGGAAAAAGGTCGACATCTTTTCGTGAGTCGTTCAATGTCCATTTACACCACATCCTTGATCACGGTCCAAGATTTGCGGTTGGATCTCGATAACGGGTTAAGAATCAGGAGGAAAAAAAAATCACCTTCTTAAGAAGACGGTTCTCTCATAATTTCCATCCACCGCCTGTCCAGGGGCTTCCTCTTACTCGTATTACCGTCGATGGGTTGCGGTATCAGTTTTGAGGGCGTATCATCAGAACGAATTATCTCGCCCCGGGCGGAAATGATTGGGATTCCGATTTTTTTACGAGGGCAGGAAGGATAGGAAACCTAACGAAAATGCCACCGTTCGACCTGTTTCGTGGATTTACAACAGGGAAAAGGAGGTGGGGATGATTGAAACGATAGCGTGTCATTGGATACGAGCAAATTGCGGTAGACGGTGAGGAGAACGTGACGATGAGCAAGGAGCAATGCCAATCTTATTCAGCCTCGAGCCAAACTCTGAATACCAACTTCTACTGGAATATCTTGTTGAGGTTTTGTTCGCTGTTAACGGTATATTATTTGAGTTTTATTATTGCGCGGAAAATACAATCAGAAGATGGTACGTACCTACAAATACATATAAGTCTACGAGTTTGATTGCAATGGGTACTAAAAAAAAATGTGCAGGTTAGGAACAATCAATTTTTAGGTGGGTTGCTTTCGATAAACCAGAACGTGGGGGGGGGGGGGGGGGGGGGGGGGGAATCCGAATAGAAAAGTTAAAGATTTTTTCCTTTTGGGAAAAACGTAGGATGATTTATACATCCCATTGCAGAAATTTTGATTTATTAATAATGATGAACACTGACGTTTTGTCCAACTCACTCTGCTGACGAGGGTTGTTTTGCACATTGTAATAATATTGTAATTTGTCTTAGAACAAGCCCTGTTTCAAATTTCAGAAACTTTGGTCTGTTAGGAATAATTGAAATTCTAATCTGCGTATGGGGAATCCCACGTCAAATGGGAAGCTCCAATAATAAATCCTCGCCAAAATTAACAATTTTCCCACAACGTGTACATAATATATGTAAGAAAATATTTCCCCCAAATTTCAGGTCTTTAAAATTATTTTTGGCCTTTTCACAGGAAGCGTAACGTTACAGAAACTGGTGCTAAGGGTCTAATTCAGTGGATTTTATCGCCCTTACTTGGCAACCAAAAAAATCTTGTTTCTACTGTTTTTGACAGAAAAAAATGCTGCTCTTTCCAGTGGTGTATTCAGTTTTTTGACAAATGAACTAGTTCACTCCAAAAAACGCGTTTTAAAATTGTATAAAGTAGTTTTTCAAATTTCGACATTTGAAAAAAAATTTATTTTTGCCTCAAATTGTAGGTATATTAGTGTAGAACGTGCACTCAAAAGGAAATTTTGGGATAGCCGGTCCTTTGAGCAGAACATTCAAAAGAATGAACTATTATACCACAAAAAACTCGTTTTTAGCCTTTTTTAGCGAATTTTCGTTGAAAATGAAGGTATTGTAATGGCTGCAAAAATTTTTAAATAGAATTTTTCGAAGAATGTCTTCATTGAAATCCATTTTGAGGCATTCTGAAACGAATCCTAGAGTTTAACACTCTTTCATATGTATATAATTATGTGCATTTATTTATGTATAATATGTGTGTGTCACTCCTGAGGATAAATTTCTTTGGAATTGAGATAAAAATCCCGTTCCTTCACCAAAATCCACGGTATTACAGTCAGATCGATCATTCATCTAAGTATATAGGTAAATGTGAAAAGTGTGTGTGTATGTATGTTCTTTATATAAGTCCACACCGTTTGACGGATTTCGAACAAATTTGGTACAGATGTTCTTTAAGTTCTGGGAAGTAACCGCGAGAAAGTCTTAAGTCATGAGCCTGATCAGCAGAGTGAGCCCTGAGGCTAATTTCTTTCCTATTCTTTCCTATTCAGTTTTTTTAAATATAATAGTTCATTCTTTTGACTGTTCTGATCAAATGAACGGCTATCCCAAAATTTCCTTTCGTGTGCATATTCTACACTAATATAGCTACAATTTGAGGCAAAAATAAAATTTTATTAAAATGTCAAAATTTGGAAAAGTAGGTAAGTACTTTTTACAATTTTAAAACGCGTTTTTTTTTTTTTTTTTTTTTTTGGAGTGAACAAGTTCATTTGTCAAAAAACTGGATACCTACACCACTGGAAAGAGCAGGATTTTTTTTCTGTCAAAACAGTAGAAACAAGATTTTTTCGGTTGCCGATTAAGGGCGATAAAATCTGCTGAATTAGACCCTTACCACCAGTTTCTGTAAAGTTCGGCTGCCTGTGGTAGAGCTAAAAATAATTTTAAAGACCTGACATTTGGGGGGAACTATTTTCTTACATATATGTACAAGTTGTGAGAAAATGGTCAATTTCGGAGAGAATTTATTTTTGGAGCTTCCCGTTTGACGTGCAATGCCCTATATTCTAGAGAGGAACCGTTTTAAATTTCATTGCACGACGGATAGGAGACAAATAAATTAGCCTCAGATCTATATCAGCCGATTAGTGCAATTTATTTCACACGGGGTTGAGATTCAATTTCACGTTTGCTTGAGAGACTCCGGTCTTTCAAATTTCAGCAAATAGGAGAGGAATTAATCGTAGACCTAAATTAGCTGATCATCAGGGTTATTCAATTCGTTGTATTTTCGTCCTTCGTGACCTAGGAATGGTGTGATTAGTGTTAACTACCCGTGCAATTCATACTTTTACTATTTTGCGTTGAAGTTAGTTCCCATCTATGGCCATAAAACAAACACCGAGTCCCAGAACTTAAATATTGAAACATAAAAAAAAGTCTGCCAAGTTGGGTGGACAATATAGCTTACTCACGTATTGTAACATGGACGTATAGAATTAGTTTGAGAACAAAGTACTAGTCGACATAATTGATAAGTCGTCTTTATAAGAAATTAATGTTATGTGCGGCCATTAAGGTTGTGGGGGACCGTTCAGAAAATATCCCGCACAATACCTGAAAATTCCATCAAAATCGTTCCATTAGACTCGGAGTTTTCCTGCGTCAATTCATATTAGTTTCGCGCATGCGCAATGGTTATCACCCCACCAATTACCATGTAATTTATAAGAATTTTTCCACAACATATACTCAATTACCTACCAAGTTTGAACGAAATCGGACAAACAGATGATGAGAAACCGACGTTATGAGAAATTCACGTTTGCGCATTTGCACAGGCTACTGTTGATTCGACGGCTTTGAAATTAATATGAGACCATGATGGAGCTAACCCACACAATCCCCAAAAATTTCATCGGAATCGGTCTGAAACTTGGTGCGTGGCGTGACAAGGATTTACCACAGACAAACAGACAGACATCATACACCTGACAGACAAACAGACAGTCAGACACGAAACCTAAATTGAGCAGTAAGCTCTGAAACGCAAAAAGCAAGTAGAAATTTTGATTTTGGAAGACTAAAAATTTTTCGACTTCAATCACGAACACTAAGCTTCCTTACCTTTGGTAGTGAGTAAGCAATATAAGATAGTTTTTTGGACCTATTTATTTATAGGTGGGTCACGATCATTGGTAGTAGTAGGTTGTCGAGAGTCGATATCTATGCTTTTAATTTACGTTATTTGTACAGATATCTGATTATTTGAAGTGCTGATGTTCCGTTATTAAATAATATCTCCAAAATGACGATAGGATGATAAATAATGAAGCGAGGTAGAATTTATAAGGCGAGTACAGGCGAGGAAATTCAGGATTGATTCGTAAATGTGACGTGACAGACAATGAATGAATCCGTGAAATGTTCACCTCAGCGAATTAGTCACGTCAGTCGTTCAATTCATCAAATTGAAAATTAATAACTCGTCGTGTCTGGATCCTCTGAACTTGGCCTTCAACGGGGTCAAACACACGTGAAGCGCTCGTATCCGAATCGCGAAGCCGCGGGAGGGGTGTGCGAGGTCGCGTGGCGCCCCGGGGAGGACACGTGGCCGGCACGTGGCGCAAGTGCCCCCTCCCCCTCCCGCTGCAACCTCCCTCCCCATCCCCACCACACCTCTATCATCTTCAAGAGACACGCAACTACAAATAGACGGGACGCGATCTCGAACCCGCCAAAACCAATAACACGGTTTTATAAAAAGACGATCTGTTTTTGGCACTTCCCATTTCCTTCGTCAGGAAATGATTCATAATCCTCTGCAGATCTTGTTTTCCTGTGTCCTTGCCAGCGACAACCTCTTTTCCTCATCTTCAATTCCTCCGATTCCTCTTCAACTGCAAGAACACTTGAAAAGTGAATAATGTAGATGTAGAAGGCGCGAATATTAGGTACGCCTATCCTGTTAATTAAGTGTGATGGGTTGAGAAGGTGTTTCACGTACCTACAATGTGTATACTGGTGCTTCCACCGTCTAACAATGTTGATATAAAAAAATTACGAAATTGGTGTAAAATCCACGTGTACAAAATGATGTGCGAGGAAAATGTTATTTAGCGAATTGCGGGCAACAGAATCCAGGCGTTTTCCTGCTCCAACAATTTCAATAACATTTTCCCCTGAACATTTCTCTAGTTATTTCATTTATTTACGAGCGAAGCCCAATAATGCGATGCCCCCGTTGGTCTCTAGAAACCTCGAAATTATAAAAGTGGTCATTAACTTATGATAATTAATATACAAGGTACTTCAGTATTACGAGTATGTAAGGTGCTGTAATATATGAACCTACGGATTTTCTTACCTCTGAAGGCTTCAGTTACGGGATCTGCCGCAAAACAGAACCAAATACCCACAGTCCTTTCCTTAGCATCCATCGTACCCCTTTCTTAGCAAAATAACACATACCCAGTGTCCAATAACTTTTCTATTTACCTTCTCTTTCTCCGAACCAAATTCTGGTAACGAAATAGAAAACACGCATATTTAAGAATATCACAGTCCGTTGTAAAGCTCAGTGGCTTTCAGGTACACCAACAGGGACTGGATCGAACATCCATCTGGTCCTGAAGAACATACATCCACTGAGGGGGTGAATGGTGGACCCTGAGGTCAAGTATAGACAAATCACCCCCACATCTCCCACACACAACATCACGAGCTACTGTATCTAGCAGGTGTCTGTGAGTAAGAGGGGTATGGCCAGTGGCCACCCGATTAACCCTATTCGGTCCCTCCTTGGAAGATGGGCCACGAAAGGGTCAACCGGGCAAAGGTCCTGAAGGACTCCACGCAGACCAGTGACCTCGCCCTGCCATTTCTCGAGCCAGATGGAATTTGTTTTATGCTGCATAAAGGAGATTTGCTCCTCAATGCTCATAGGCAACATTTCTATGGAGTCATCACCAATGACTTTCCTTGCTAGGGCATCAACACACTCATTGCCGTGAGTACCTACATGGCTTGGCACCCACATAAAAGTTATGGTTGTACTTCATGTTGTGGCTCGGTGTAGTGACACACGCAGGCTTTGTATTAGGGGATCCTATGAATATGTGTCCCTAATCGCCTCGATGGAACTTAGTGAGTCACCGCAGATCACATGATTTCCTACTCCCAATAGCTGGCAGTGTCGAACAGCCAGCATCACTGCCCACAGCCCTTCTGTGAACACAGATGCAACAGGTGGTAGGCGTCTATTGACTTCTTGGAAGTTGGTGTTCCATAGAGCAAGGCCAACACTATCATGCGTTTTTGAGCCGTCAGTGAATAAGATTGTGTCCAGCATATCGCTGGATTGCCTCTGAGTAACGGCATCTGAGGATGTGTGGGGGTGTATTGCCCTTGACCCCAACCCTCATGCGAAGATCAACTCGCATCCCAGCCAAGGTCCAAGCGTTTTATTTGGGAGTTGGATGCCGAGCACAATATTTGGCAGCCAATATAAATTAAACGCTTAATGGTAGAGAAGACTTGCTGTAGAGAAGGAAGTACAATTTCCGGAAGAGGTAATCATTAGATGGACTTGTGAAGCGTAGGTAGGTGATTTATTTTTATACATTTTCAATTGGTGGGTCAGCTCTTGTTAAATATTAGGAAAGTGTAGGTGTGTTATTTAATTAATTTCTCTTCGGTGACCGTCTACACCTATGCAGTGTACTTGGATGCCTAATGTATTTCAGAATTCGTTTAATAATTATAGACAGATGCTCTGCATAGGAGGGCTATCCAATAAAGAAAAAATAAAACTTTGCATAATAATTTACCCCTTCTTTTTCCTTCCTTGGATTCTACGCATCTTGAAACGTAAACCATACAATTTTGAGAGAGGGTTATATTTATTTTTTATTTTTCTTCCTTGGTCGATTACAAAAGTTCATTATTGAAAATTATAAACCAGCATTTCGAAAGGCCTTTACAGAAGCTTGAGTGAATAACAGTAAAGTGAAATAGGAATCGTTTAACAACTATTCGCAACAATAGTTAACTCACAGCTACTGATGGAATGCTCTTGGGATTGTTGGAACTGTTTAAATATCTATTTCTTCTCTTAATAAATTTAATTTAGTTCAATAACACAAACATATTTGGTTGCGTACCTTTCAATCGCTACACACGACATGTTCGGATGTTTAAATGTTTCACAAATCACAGGGACACCTCAGTGATAAAACCGCCGTCGTCCGTCACGAAACCAATTTGTCAATCTTCGGGTACCCTCCCATTTTACATAATAACAACCACCCCATAACAGTAATAATTACCCCCAAAGGTCGTTCGTCACATTACTTTCAATCTTGTCGACAACTAGCTCTCAGATTTACATTGGTAATTCCTGGTGTTTAATCGACACATCGTATCATTTTCAAAAATTCAAAGGCCTGTTTCGATTTCCATTTCCCACCCCAGTTTTTCGAATACCATTATCATGAAATTCAATTCGGCGTGAAATTATGTAACACCCCAGGTCCCTTGTTCGAGTAGCTTATAGCTTGGGGTCGTTTTGAATTTGTAATTTTCCCTTCGGAGGTGCAGGAGGAAGGAGGGCAGACGAAGTTTAATGGTCAGACACCCAATTGAGTTTGGAGCCTACGCCTCAACTTTATTTATGAATCGAAAAATCGTTTGGAATAGCTCGAGTTTTGAGTTACAATAAAAAATCCTTACCTTGAAAGGCACCGTATTATTATTATGGTGAATGTAATTACTCAATTCATCGTTCAAAGGCATTCGTGGGGGATTGCTATGATAATTTTTCATCGGGGAAAAAGGTGATTTGAAAGTTTTAATAAATGGAGATCCGTTATCCGGTCGTTATCCGTTGAACCGCTAAATGCAATTCATTGCCACCTTTAGAGTCGTCGTCGTAACAAGTTAATTACTGTTATCTCTATCTCTATCTCTATTATTAATAAGAATGAAACTCCGTCTGTCTGTCTGTCTGTCGTGTCTATGCACGGCCAAACGGCTGAGTGGGGGGAGTGTACGAGTGGGGGGATCTTCTTGAGATTTTCCGAAAAGTGGAACGAGCGAATTTAAAATTGTCTAATCCCAGCCGAACCATGGGCCGTAGGGCGGGAGGGGGGTCGAAGTTCCGGTTAATGTGCGCTTTTTGGACTTCCCCGCTTCCCCTACCCCTCTAAACGGCCGTTGACAATTCCGGAAAAATACGGGTTTCGTAGGTTTTCCTACGAGGAAGACGACGGCGCGATTGGATCGCGAAAAAAGTATCGGGAAATGCGTCAAAAAAATGCGAGAGTACGGACCCGTTTTCTCGAAAAGTCCGCCGAAAAACTTGGTTTTTTCCGATTAAAATATACCCCATAAAGGTACGTTTTTCGGAACGGTTTTCGCGGGCGAAATACAGCTTTGGGTCCGCCGAATCTGAATCCGAAATCGGATATCGAAAAAAGTGACATTAAGTTGGTCAAATCGCGAGCGGAAGCGAGGAGAAGCGTTTAACATCAGAAATTAATCGACCACGGGCCGCCGTTACACAACGTTGCTTAGGAATAACTTCCTACCTGACGGGAACGGGTTGCAAGCAGGTACCTATTAATGGCCTACCTTCAGAAAAATAGAACTGGAAAATAAATACTTACAAACATTCAACATCTGACTGTACTGTTAGTACTGAAGTGTTCTTATAACTATACGTTTCGTGGTTCCACATAATGTGCCGCGTTTGATAGTCATTTCCAACAGAAAAAAACGTCTGCCAAGTTGGGTGGGCAGTATAACTTCCTCAAGCGAGCGAAGCGAGCATCATCCCCTACAGAAGTTAAACCTATCCTTAGAGATCTACCGTTTGCGAGCGAAGCGAGCAACATCCCCTACATGTTTCAATTGAAATACATCGCATGTATACAGCCACACTTTGCGAGCGAAGCGAGCAACATTCCCTACATACCACACTTTGCGAAATAAATACTTACAAACATTCAACATCTGACTGTACTGTTAGTACTGAAGTGTTCTTATAACTATACTTTTCGTGGTTCCACATAATGTGCCGCGTTTGATAGTAATTTCCAACAGAAAAAAACCTCTGCCAAGTTGGGTGGGCAGTATAACTTCCTCAAGCGAGCGAAGCGAGCAGCATCCCCTACAGAAGTTAAACTTACCCTTAGAGATCTACCGTTTGCGAGCAAAGCGAGCAACATCCCCTAACGTTAAACCTACCCTTAGGGATCTACCGTTTGCGAGCAAAGCGAGCAACATGCCCTACATGCCACAGTTTGCGAGCGAAGCGAGCAAAATACCCTACATGCCACATTTTGCGAGCGAAGCGAGCAATTTAATGGGGGGTCCGGGGGGCTTGCCCCCTGGCTGGACGTGGAGGCGAGCGTAGCGAGCCGGAGCGGCTAGTAGACAATAAATGAACTGGAACAGGTCATCGAACCATTTGGCGTGTCGGAGAACGTTGTTGGTGGGGCCTTCAAAACTGATGTATGCATGCCAGAAGTTTGTATTATTGGATTCAACATCGTCATATTTTCGAGGATCATATTAGCTTCTAATTTTCCGAAGATGGTCTTGAAGATATTAAACGACAGTTTCACGAGGTTTTACGATGGGTAGAAAATCGTGAATAACTCCGCCCATAAATCCCATTCAATTTAGTATAGGGCAATATTATAACGTAAGGAACATTCATCCCCCTCATACCACTCCAGGTATATTTAAATTTGATCAAGTCATAATATTGAAGTCTTGAAACTTTACAAACATCCGTTGGTATTTCAAAACATACAGTTTTCTTTTTACCCTATCAAACTCGAGTTTTCCCCCCCCCCCCCCCCCATCAAAAATGCATGCTGATATCAATGCTTAAGTATTGTGTCTCAATAAATACTCCTTAGGACAAATAAAGGACCAGCATTAGAATAGCTTCACCAGACGTGGAGATGAGGTAGTGCAGCCAAACTCTGATATTCCTCGATTTTCTGGAAAATTCTCCATGAACTTGATCTATCTAATAAATACGCAGAAGAGTAACAGCAGAAACTGCGCAGTAATAAGAGCCTGCAAGGAGAAAGCGGTGGAGTACTGATTTCCCTTCTCAGGAAGACATCTATGCAAACAACTTCTGCTATTCCTTGTTTTGCTACAGAGCGCTTCATGAACTTTCATGTATCCAATAAATGCACTGAAGTGCACCAGCAGAAACTGCGCAGTGATAAGAGGGGACGGCGGTAAAAAAAACTGATTTCCCTTCCCAGAAAGGCATTTCTGGCCTGATTCTGCATGAAATCGGGGCTACACCATTGCAGAAATACCCACGTTCATTTACTTTTGAGAACTCGGTGATGCGAAATTGATGGAGGATGGAGGTTTGTGCTCAAAGGAGGTTCGCCATTTTCTTGAATTTAACAGGAAGTTCTATTTACATTTTCTCAGAAACATCTTGACCTACACAGCTGATTCTTCAACACATGTACCAGGCACGTAGCCAGAGGGGGGGTCCATGGGGTCCGGGCCCCCCCCCGAAATTTTTTGATGAATTAAAAAATTATTCATGGTTAGGGTAGTATCTATTATTTCACTAGCACGAACTACCAACAGAGAATATTCGTCTGATGTGAAATTCTTCAGATATTATTTTTATAATACTCATAGGTTCTGCTAATAGCTCCATTATGTAGGTAAGATTCCTGAGATAAGAAGTTAGATATTTCGGTACACGGACATGGGTCATGTATACGACCTTAAAGACAGATCAACGCCTCTAGCACTATACCTGAACGACCCGTGTAAGCCTTGCCGTGTAGCAACTCTTCATACCTTTCAGCACTCCAAATTTTTATTATGGTGTTCAGAAGCCTTCTGACATCTTCCCCTGAAGAGATTCCTTTCTCTCTCTGGAGGGCAGTACTACAGAGGAAGAAAATTCTCTCCGAATCTCGTATTTCCTCGGCTAGCCCTTTCACTTCATCAGCAAGGAGTGACACGCCGACCGCTCCCTGAGGTAACTCGTACTGCTTTCCTTGCAGACGCATGGCTCTCTGCTACAGCATGTCCCATCTTAATGTGGTCCAGCCTCCTGGAGAATTTAACATCCCGTCCCCGAAGCCTCTTATGAAATAGTTCTGAATAGGATCAGCATTTGGTATTGATATTATATTTTGAGTACCACGGTTGGTATTCAGGTTCGCAATATTTGGATGTCTGGAGCGTATATGTAGAGTGAGTTCTCTTCTTGTAAAGCCTCTAGAACCATGGGGACATTGGGTTGCATTGTCTCTTTGACTATTCACCAAGGTATCATCCATGTTACTGAGCTACATAATTACGTTGCTCCAACGATATCACAACAATAACAATAATTAAGTTAACATTTTTGGAATGAGTGAATGAGACAGAATTCGGCACTCAACTTCGAAGTAGGAATTTGAAGAAGTATGACTGGTAGTGTGAACCTGTCTGGTACGTTTTCCATCGGTTTTCGGTTTAAAAAAAAAAAAAAAAAAAAAATCACTTTTCGGCGAGGGATCCATCGCTAAAACATGATTCCATGTAAAAAAAAAAAAAAAAAAAAAACCGCGATCTAACGCTTCGAAAATTGATTTCCTTGCGGAGCAAAAATTCACACAACTCATCACCATCCGTTCTGGGATTAGAAAATTCATAAATATACTTCATGGGATCTTGCAGTCTTTGGGAAATTTATCTATCCTGTGTGCGTCACGGGGTTCTGTATTCCGCTCCACACTCCTCACAATATCCTACGGGGAGAATGTTCCTAGATGTCTTCCTAACTTTTACGTTACGGGATCCTGCAGTACCTTAGAAATTAAGATTAGAAAAATACCTTAGAAATAAGATGAGTAACGAACGCCTTTCTCATTTGACCATGGTGTCAATTCACTAAAATCCTTATTATGTACCTACCTATTAAATATTTTTGCCTTATTAAAGATAGTATTTCATCATGCTTGTAAAACATTTCTTTTCCTGTGACTTGAAATTCGTATTTTAAAATTTATTGAAATGGGAAGAGAGCCGGTGGGCGGGGGGGGGGGGGGGGGGGGGGGGGGGGGGGATCTGGACCCTCCCCAAGGCAAAATCCTGGCTACGTGCCTGACATGTACAGCTAACTTCAACATTTTTACTGGAATGTGTTGAGCGTTTTCCCAAAATTTTCGGTTTTGGATTTCAAAAAGAGTCCAGTACAGTGAAAATTACATTCTACAGTTATTTTCTCAACACTGAGAGACCGTTACAGCTAAAATAGCTCGAAATATCCACGATAACAGGTTGAAGTTCAAAATGAATAATTAATCATCTAGGTGAAGTAGTTTCTGAAAAATATATGCATTGAATGCGCAAAAACGTAATTTTTAAGGAGGACACTTTTCTGAAAAGTATACACTCGGGGTAAATAATTTTGCCTCATTTGAAACATTCTAGTCTCAAATTATATTCTCAATATGAAACCATTTATCCATAGTAGGACTATAAAAAAAATAATAATAATAAAATAAAAATTTAAGACAAAAGTACTTTTTATGGGAAAGGTTATAAAATATTAGTTTTGGTGAATATTTTCATTACTGCCTTGTCCGTCTCCGGTTTTTGTTTTATATTCATTTCATTTCTGGCTTATTTTGCGTTATTTTACTTTATTTTGATTGTCTTTACCAACGCAAAATGCCGTGTTCATAGGAGACGGATTTTTCAAAATATCTATTTCAGGTGTTTCAACATCAGATACCAAGGGAGCTCATGGTACCTACTCCATGAAAGTCTGCCCCACAAGTTAGTTCAAGTAAAATAAAGATTAAAACATGTACCTATGTATGTGTGATTATGATGTAAGCTAATGTATTATTCTATTAGGATTTTTTTTTTTTTTTTTTTTTTTTACTGAGTGCTAAATATTCTTATTTGGTATTACTGTGGTGGCTTGGGCACCGCTAAATCTATGTCACTCGCTAGAAAAATAAGCGAAGTTGCTCATCGTCAAGCTGCTATAAAATGAATTTGAAGTATTGGAAATATCGGTTGCCATGTACCAAATGACGCAGAATTGAGTCTGGTTTTCGAGAAGAAAAAAGAAAAAAAGTTATTCTAATCCCATGTCGAACCCCTGCAAGAGAAAAATGCTTGATGTGGTTTTTGTTTATAAATTGGTTAATAGAGTGTACGGTGTACCTACCGTCTTCCTTTTATTCGTTGAATTTTAGGGCTTCTTCTTACCATACTTTTTGAATGGATTTTTTGTGTCTGAATTTATTGCGCTCAAACTATGGACGATTGTATGGTTCGAATCCAAAGGGTGGTAATTGATGTTGACGAAATGATAGATTTAGTTTATGACAAGGTCTGTAACATGAGGCTGAAGTTATTTTCGTAGGTATTTCCGTATTATTATTGTTATTAATTATCAAAATAAGATTAAGCTACTTCAAAATGTTTTTTTTTTTCGATCTTATAAGTAACTGTTTACTTCTATATTTTTTATTTATTTTTTATTGTATTGTATCAGACCATATAGGTAATTTTTATTATTTTGTTATTGGGATTATATAAATGTTACCATCATGCTGGTGGATGAATAAGATGTAAGGGAGGAGGGTGTCAGAATACCTTTTCGAAAACCGAAATTGGTTTTGGTTGCTAACCGCAATTTTGAGGTTGTATACTGAAAGTAGTACAGATCGTTTCATAGAAAAGGAGCAACAATTATTATTTTTTTAAATTGGATATTGAAACCGATGATTCGAAGTTTTTATTTGAACCTGCCCATCCAAACAAGAAACATCAAAACCACAAGCAGATAATTTATTTATGCCGTACCTATATCAAGTTACCTAGTTAATGATGTTAGTTTGTTCGCGTGTTCGTGACACTTCTTCGAGAAAGTGATTGATGTCGTATGTAAATTCATTGGGAATACTAAAGAACGAATGATCACTTCGAAAGATCTTTAAGTGCCCTTGGATCTAGCACGTAGGTTGTACCTGCGGACAATAAACGAATTCAGCAAACCCTCTTAAACAGTCCTGTGCCCAATGACGTCACCCCATTCTCTCCCGGGGAAGTGCAAAGACAGAAAAACCACAAACATAAATCTAACCACCTGTTTAGGCATCCGACCATTATTCATAGCGAGCGTGTAATGATATTCATTCCAACGGTCGGGGGTCACGTTTTGTAGTGGGTGGATAGTCCTGTATAAGGTGGATACTCTTTCGGCGAAATAAGAGGAAGTTGTCTGAAGCATAAGAGGGGGAAATTCTACTATGAATAATTCATCTAGGGAGAATAGCCAAGGATCACAAAATGGAGTGTCCCTATTCCATGAGCTCCTGAGCTAGTGTCTGGCGACGATTTTTTTCGTATAGATACCGTGAGAAAGGGGAACATGATCGTGTTTACCCTGCGATTGGTCTCCGGTGGGGTGAGCTGCTATGAATTCTTAAAGTTGAAGGCGAGGGAGAAGAGTTTAACTTACTTTCAATAACCAGGGGAGTATGATAGGGCAGGTATAGCATTTGCCGATTTAAATAAACCTTTTACCGAATGAATCAAACCTTTTGCCAAATGAGTTGAACCTTTTTCCAAAATAATTCACCTTTTTCCCAAAATAATTAAACCTTTTCTCACTCAAATGGGACAACTCCGATCATCTGGAAAAAAGTAGTGTTTGCATAGTCAAGAGGTCACGCGGGGATTCAAGCAAATGAAAAGGCAGATGCTCTAGCAAGATACATGGCTCTCGAAGGTCCAAGACTCGACCTCCCAGTGACAAAAGAAGATTGTGTAATAGATGTTGCAAAAGAAGCATGATGAGAGTGGCAAAAGATATATGTACAAAACTCTAGGTCATCCTCCAATCGGTACTTCAGAAATGTAACAAATGTTTTAACTAAGCCTTTCTGGAAGACACAGCAAATTTGGGAGGGGAAAATATTAAAAAAACTGGAAAGACTTCGAATGAATGTAGGCTTGTGACACGCATATCTGCACCGAATCAAAGCTGTCTCCTCTCCGATCTGCAGCACATGTGGAGAATATGAAAATTTAGAGAACATCATTATGTCTTGTTGGAAATATAATGGAAGAAGAAAGTTATTTTTTGATTCTCTTGAAAATTTAACTCGACCGTTCAATTTTGACAGCATGGTTTACTCTCTGAATTCGTGTGTTATATCTTCTTTAGTTGAATTTTTGGAAAAATGTGTGATAGATATTTGAGTTGAAGTCTTATTGTTGTTCAAGCAATTCAATGCGTTTTGGAGAAGAAGAAAGAAGGAAAAAATGTAGAAAAGCAAGAGGAAACAGCTGGGAGGGGTCGGGGATTCCGGCCGGACCGGGGGCGGCCCCCTTGACGATTAGTTCTCCAGGATGTGTGGAGAGTCTCCACAACATCCGTTAAGGGCCGTCTGTTCAGAAATGGGCAGGTGGCCCCGGGAGCCGTCATGGCGGGTGGATACGGGCCGGTCGGGGCCCTACGGCCCTGACCGGCCGAACACGGAGGCGATTGCCTCTTCACGTGAAAAATATACAGAAAATAGAGAAACAGAGGATAACATTTGACTACAGGACCACAGCAAGCTGTAACAAAGGGATAACACCAAACACATAAAGTAAAATTTTGATACAGGAGGTAACAAGCAACTCATTAGGAATTTTCCAGAACATACAGCACCATAAACAAGACCAAAAAAAATGAAAAATAAAAAAGGATTTCCGAACCATGCAGACCACAATTCAAGATATACCCATTCAGCATTCCCGTCTCACCGATTCACCAACATACACATTTTATACCTAGTTCTGGTACATGTACAAATTGTACCTACATATCGTCGTTTAAGTTGCAACATAGCATATCTCAAAAAATGGGATATTGAGATATCGTTGAGGAAACTCCTGAGATGTGAGGTGTTCCCGCCAGTTTTTAGATGTGCGATGTTGTCAAAGACCTCGATTGCCACGCAGCCACGTGTCAGCTGGATGAACTGTTGCTATCAATATTTCGGTCGCGGAAATACGAATTTAACGGTATGCATAACTCAATATCCCATTTTTTGAGATATGCTATGTTGCAACTTAAACGACGATATCAATAAATGAATTAAAAAAACAAAAAAACCTTTTCCCAATACAATTAAACTTTTTTCCAAAATAGTTATACCTTTTCCCGAAACAATTAGACCTCTTGCAAGAAAGTATGACGTATGTATAGATACGAATTTCTAAAAAGTTTAATCAATTAGGTCTACAGACAAACCTGAAACGAGGTGTGCAATCTATGGGCCAATGAACAATGCACCAAATGTTTACCCCTCTCTCCTCTCCTCACAATTTGTTGGCTTACATTTCAATGTACGTAGATTCCCTTCCTACCTACCTATATATATATATATATATATATATATATATATATATATATATATATATATATATATACACCTACCTACATATATATATAAACCTACATACACACACATAACCTACATACCTATATAAACCTACATACATATATATATATATATATATATATATATATGTATATATATATATAACCCGTCGTCCACTTCAATTTCTACTTTGATTCGGTTTTTGGAATCTACTTACCTTGAAAGGTAAGCCAACGAATTGTGAGGGGGGGGGGGGGGGGGGGGGGGGGGGGGTAAAATTTGGTGCAATGTTCATTGACCCATACATTGTACACCACGCTTTTCTGTAGTTCCTAATTGATTAAACTTTTTCGAAATTCGCATCTATT
The DNA here is from genome assembly GCA_030762985.1 of Adelphocoris suturalis. Taxonomy (NCBI): domain Eukaryota; kingdom Metazoa; phylum Arthropoda; class Insecta; order Hemiptera; family Miridae; genus Adelphocoris; species Adelphocoris suturalis. The sequence continues at coordinate 136,471,501 of CM061040.1, forward strand.
CATACATCATATACATTCCCGGAAGATGTTTAATTGTTTCGGGAAAAGGTTTATTTATTTTGGGAAAAGGGTGAATTATTTTTGAAAAAGGTTTAACTCATTTGCCAGGTTTGATTCATTTGGTAAAAGGTTTAATTAAATCGGCAAATGCTAATTATGATGGTCTGGGGGGTTACCCGATTTTTATTTAGTATTCCCAATCCTCTTGCCAAGACGGTGGATGGATAAGGGATAACCCTGTAAGCTGTGTGGGAAAAAAATTCTTGAAGGAAAAACTTTTCTAGGGTAAGATAGGGCCTTGTGTCGAAGAGTAACCTTCGTTGGAAAAGGGGGCGCAAAGGCTTATGGGTGAGAGGCGAATTTATTCTGGAGCCTCCTTGGATTTAAGAAAAGGAATCGCTTTTCCAGCACGACGTCGGGGGTGTTGTAGGGGAAAACTGGAGGGGAGGTGATTTGTGCTGCCCACAGAGCCACATCCATTACCTGAATGAGGCCCATCAGGAGGTTTAACACCAACAAATAGGAAGCTAACACTTTTATCGGGTTGAAGGGGGATTTTTTTCCGCACCCCTCGCTTTATCTGTTGTGATCCGGAGGAGATTCGGGTTTAATGCGTTCCGCCCGCATTACGAGCAGGTGAATCGTATATACACTTCAACGTGGAGAGGGAATAAGTGCGTTGAGTAGGTAGGTACTCAAGGATATAGAATGCACTTTCCACCATCACCAATTTACATAGTAAGCAACATTATCCATAAATCTCGAGAGGCAGAAACGGCTGGTGTGCCTACCAATGAGAAACAGTCACGTTTTCGTTTTATGTTTTCAAGGACAAATTTTCATTTGATCAAGACAGACGTGGTTCTTTATTCAGTTGTTTGATCTGAGAATAGAATTTAGCATTCTCAAAACTACACAATCCCTACTTTCAGCTTCAAAATTCGGCTAGCCTGGCGTTGCACAGTGGGACACAATCCTAAAAAAAAAAAAAAAAAAACCTAGCCGAAATTCCAGAAGTATTTTACTTCATATTTTAGAAAGTGCTGATTCTGAAACAAATATTTGAAAAATGTTTGGAATCTTTCTTTGTAAGGTGTATGACATTCTCCGCTCAGAGGTGTAAGATTTTAATGATTTTTTAATCAAATTATCATTAAAAACCTCCAACGCAATGTTTTTCAAAATGACGATCCCACGAATCTTATTGAATAGAATTCAAATTATTTCACTGAAGAAATAGTCATTGACCTTTGAAAAATCAATCAAAACCTTAAATTATTTTGCACTTCAACTAGAGAAAAAGTGCGCAAACAAAATATTAACAACTTATTTACAGAAACTTAATTTTTATTGAACGATCCATCAGTAGTTTAGTTATTTTACTTAATAAGGAATTTATTATAATTAAGATATAAATAAATAAAAACATAACAATTAATATCAAACTATTTATGAGTAAAAGCAGTTCATACTTTAGGATGGTTGTGAGAGAGGTGGGATTGCTTGTTGCATACTTATTCATGTTACGTTTTACCTAAATGAGAGGGTACATTCAGCAAAACATGATATGTTCGCTTTTCTCATAAAAATCATGCATAGAGTAAAGCATGCATTACCTACTTACCAATGTGTTTTAGTGAGTGATTATGTTGACCGATCGTTAAGTATTGAAAAAATATGTTTTTGTTATCCTACTGTTAGTAGGACATCTCACGAGCAGGATTCAGGATTTGACCTCGAAACGTGACGCAGTTTGACTTTTTTTGTTGCAGCTTGCAACTGCAACGGCCACGCTCGGAGGTGCAGGTTCAACATGGAGCTGTACAAGCTGAGCGGACGGGTGAGCGGGGGCGTCTGCCTGAAGTGCCGCCATTCGACGGCCGGCCGCCACTGCCACTACTGCAAGGAGGGCTTCTACAGGGACATGACCAAACCCATTTCTCACAGGAAGGCTTGCAAAGGTCAGTCCGACTCCCTTTTTTTTACCACCCCGTTACTTGTGTGCTTTGTGCCCCGGCCTATTCGAGGTAAAAGTCAACAGCAACTAAATTGGGACTGGTTTGGTTCAAGACAGAGACTGACTAACTGGGATTCCTAGCATGTTTAGCGTTACGAGTGAAAACAAACAAGCCGTCAATACGTCGAGTTTTAGCGATTTTTCAACAAAATTGGACTACAGCAGGAAATAAATGTTAGGAAATAAACTTTTCGAGTAATCCGTTAATAACAATAGTTGCAATACTCAACTCATACTTGAAGAGGTACCGAAATTTGCTCTATAATCTTATTCGCAAAGACTGAGCGAGTTATTAGAGAGTTTTTGGTGACCACTAACGTGCCCGTAACGTCACCCTAACGTACCCAAGAGTACGTGACCTTGAGGGGACGTTAGCATCGTCGTACCTTTGAATGGCTCATTTAACGCTACCCGTTTGGGGACCTAAAGGCACACGACACCAGCCTAACCTTCCTGTAAATGTAACTCTGCACACTACTAGTCATCTCAAAATTACTCGAATGCTGGTGAAATAGATGAAAATAGTTTTTTTTTTTTTTTCAAATTCCCCATACATTAGTACCTAGCAAGTAGGTTTTTTGAACACTTTTCCAACTTGGTTATTTTACGTTTCAAGTTGTGTAGAAATCGAATGTGATCTGAAGTCCGCCTCTGCCGTCTAGCTTTACTAGCCTTCAGCTCGATTGAAAAAAATCCGTTCTTTTGCGCACAGGATCTATTTGGTAGATTAGAGCCTTGTTGTTGTTATTATTATTTTACATATTTTAAATGAGAAACTTGAGTTTTAAGACACTACTTCTTCGCAGTATTGTTCTAAGTTTGCCTGATCTCTCAGCTGTTTTCTCGTGAACATTGCGTGTAGTGCTGCCTCCACTGATGATTATCAGGTAAAATCCTCGTTCATTGTCTAGAGATAAATACTTTTTCATACTTGTTGATAATTTACCCAACGGAAAACCCAAAAACATGAAGCTCGTAACGACTAATGACCTATAAGTCTAACTAAACCACGGTGTTCCCCACTTGAGGCTTACTACATTTGCGTTGAATCCAACCCTGTTTGCCCTGTTTACAAATTAAAAACTAAAAATGATAAATTAGCCCACATTTGTACTGAAACTAACATGAAATTCGAATGTAGGATTGAAAATCGGCGTTTCATTGAAGTTGATTGGACAACAAGAAAAACATGGCGTTGTCCAACCAGAGTTAACGTGACATCAAAATTGAGGCAACCGTGTCCCAGGTTCCATTTGGGTTAGCATCTTCATTTGCTCCCTCAAGACTGTGGTAACGGGTGACGTTAGGTTGAAGTCGCCAAAAACCCTCTATTACTCTAAACGTTTAGAAGTGGCTAACAATAATCCTAGGTTAACGTGAACAGTTTTGAATGAACTTCTTAACCGTAATCCAACCAAATGTAATGAAAACGATTATTCATCAGATTACTCAGAAAAATCTGGCAGGAAAGTGTAGGGTAGCAGGTGTGCAACGGACTGTATAATGTTGGTAATTTTCCCAAGTGGGTAAGCACCTTGCTTGTAATGCACACAAACGTGTGCCTTCCTGCTACATAGCTAGGGGGCATGACGTGAATTCCTCGTTCTCCACTCCATTAATGAATGAAGCTGGCTTGCTTAAATTGATCAAACAATCTGATCAGCGCCAGGTATTGACGGAATGTCAATGAAAATCTTGAAAACCTTTTTTTGATTATTTAAAAGATCCTTTACTGTATGTGTTCCACATAAGTATATCAACCTTCGTATTTCTTGAAATTTTAAGACTGCGAAAATTTATCCTACACATTATAAGGGTGGAAGTTAATTGGATCCTGGATTATACCTATATCCATGCTTAGTTGTGTCTCCAAGTTATTAGAAAAATTTATCAAACTACATTTTTTGTGTGAATACCTTGAGAAAAATGTAATTCTTTGCGATCAGCAGTTGGATGTAGGTCAGGTTGGGGGGTAGACCAAGCTTTGTATGGGCTCGCTAAAGATTTATTAGAGATTAGAGATCATTAATTGGAGGCTTCACTCATCTACTGTGTTCTTTCAAAGCATTTGACACAATAGATTGAACCATTCTTCTTAATCGCATGCAGGAAGTTGGTGTTCAAGGTTCCTCCCTTAAAAAGTTTGACAGTTATTTGTTTAAGAGGAAGAAAATCGAACCAATAGAAAATCCGAGATCCTCCCCTCTCCCAAATTGGTTGGTTCACGTTTCGAAATAGGTACGTACATTCCAAAAATCAAATTTCAAAAAAAAATTATAATAATGATAAATAAATTTTAAAAATCTGCCTGTTTTAAGTGTGACTTCCGAAGTTTTTTCCCGAAACTGCTGGGCTCAAAAATCTGACGTCAGCCGGTGATGTGTCTCTGATCTCGGCATCACATTCAAGAGTTGAAATGAAAAAACAATATTCTTATCTCACACACTTTCGAAAAAAAAGTGATTTTTGGTTGATTTTAATAGCCAGTGTTTTTATGAATTGGGTGAGACCACCCGGGTCGCTCTATGTTCATCCGTTTGCTCCCCACAAGGGTACCTTGAACCATCAGTCAAGTCAAAATGGCAGCTAGTGAGTGGAGGGACATCTTGAAAATACCTACTCTACTTTTCTCTAGATTTCTTTTTGTAACCGCTAGGAAGCGGTAAGTTCTCAATGAACATGAACGGATAATAAGTATTGTCCTCCGCGACATGGTTTCCGGTGGGAGGAACATTTTCATTGCCGGATAATTTAATTATTTCGTGTTATACTGGTTAGTTAATCAATACTTATAAAAATTATTAATTATTAATTAATTCAGCAAATATGACTAATTTCCTAACGGTAGGTGCCTATGTTTTCTCTATACTTTCAACTTCATTTTTGTTCCGCTCTCGTTGAAGACGTGAGTAAACCCATCCAAATCTAACAAAAACTGGTATTTATATGAATGATTTCGAGATAACGATTTTAGGAAATAATTTGTACGTTTCAGTTTAATCCTGTTGGGCAACTAAAGTGATGCCCGGATTTCCAAGACTTTGTCTATAAACACGCCACTTTCAAGACAAATTTCGTCAGTCTCGGTCGGGTTTGGGATTGAGAACGAAAGGCTTATTATTAATTTATTTAACGTGGAACATGTTTTTGCCATCATAACCGGTCCAAAAATGAGACCAAATTACCGTTACCGTTATCGCTTATAAAGAAATCGTTGCTACGGAACTGTATCTATTAGGCGTTTATCATCGCACGAAAATCGTTCGCCAGTCGTTGGAAAGCTCTCGATTTACCTAACCGTATTAATATAATATGTTAACCACACGTTTTGTGTTTACATAAATGTGTTGTGTTTTTGTGTAACGAAGATGTGTTGCGTTTTTGTGTAACGTAAATGTGTTGCAACGATTAACTGATGATTTCCACTTACAACCGAGTCGTTGCAATGGAAATGGTACTCCGTCATTTTTCATCCCACAAAATTCGTTGACCATTCGTTCGAAAGCTCTCGATTTATCCAACCATATTTATATCAACTACTGCGAAGTGCGTAGCCAACAAGCTGAGTTATGAGCGTGGTTATATGAATAATTGTTCACACACAGGTGATCATTCTCAGTAATTGTGAACATGACTGCAAACGCTTGACAATTTCTGAAAATTCATGTTATATGAATAAATGAAAGCTTTTGATAAGGAGGTTTCAAATATGGTGCCTTTGGACACCGAACCCATACGGGTGATGGAGGGGGGGGGGGGGGGGGGTAAAATATGCGTTTTTCGTAGGAAAGCTCAAATGAAAGCTTATGACGAGAAGGTTTCAAATATGGCGCTGGTGATAAATAAATAAAACAACTTGACATAGTAGTGATAAGATAAGATACACCGCAAAATCTGAATCATTCTTGTATGCCGATTTCACGGGTTCATGTGAAACGCGTGAGCTAAAATACATTCTGTGTTTCAATAATTTCATTCGAAGTATGTAAATAGAGCTAACCGGGTTCCATGGGGCTCACCCCTTGGCAAGGCGCGGAGCGCCGAGTTTTTATTTGTTTTTTAACCTACTTGTGAATATTGAAATGTAAACCAACAAATTCTTACTTCTACACGGTCGATTACAGAATATTGAAGATAATAAATCAAAATGCTACTCACGTTCTACGAGACTTAGCTATAGCTAGGTACCTCTAAATTATTGGATTGCGCGAGCAGTAATTACTAATTACATCGGTGATTAGAAAGCGATTTGTTTCCTCAGTTGACCGCTACAGCCTTGAAGTCCAACTCTAATATCCCTCGCTCTTATTTACCATAATTTGTCTCGTTGGCAAGCTCTGGGGCCCCGTTCCGGAAAATGAAAACTTGCGAAAGAAGGGAATTTTGTTCTTGGAAGATTGGAATAATTGTGGAGTCCTCGCCAGATAAAATTAGAAAAGAAAACCTACCGTTACTGATACTGTTTCTTCCTTTTCCGTCAACCTAAGCTGCTTGCCCTTGTGATCTCCCTAAGAAAAGCTTTGCGTGTTCTCCAAATCAAAATTTGTAACAAATTTAGGTTTTAGGACGTCCCTCTAAATCTTGGTCATATAGTCAAGGCCTCATTTATAAGAGGAACAACCTATTAGAATTGATCCAGGAGGTAGAACAACCCATGCATGAGAAAAAAATTACCGAATACAAATCCGTTTCATACCATTTTGATACCTAATCGGTTAAGAAAGAAAAAACACGTGTTTGTCTGTGTGTGAGTGTGTGACAAATTTTAATGAAGCTGCCCAGGCCACAATTCTCAACCAATTTTTGAGATTCTTTCTTCATTCGATTCCAATTTCGGTCTTTGTGCAAAAAAAAAACCACTGAAATTTGAATTTTATAGCGGAAGGATGAAACCGGAAGGTAAAGCCAAAAAAACTTTTTTTTTTTTTTTTTTTTTTTTTTTTTTTTTTTTGACGTTGGGAATTCAGGATTTGCAAACGCAATGAGGAGTTGAGAGGGTAACTACTGATTCATTCAGGCGCTTGCCCAAGCTGCAGCTCTCGACCGATTCTCGTGACTCTTATTTTGTTCAATTAAAAATTTGGACAAATTTTAAAACATGTCAGGAGGTTCAACTTTCATTATGGAATGGGGAGAATGGAGGGGGTGGAAATGATAATTGTGATATTTTCATTGTTCTTCTCTGATTTCCGACACAGTATTTCTGTTCGATCCAAATGCCAGTCTGCATATGCAACAAACCCTAGAAGTTTCAAATTTTCTATCGGTAGAGGTAAATGGAGTGAGTAATTCCTATTCATCATTATACATATTTTGTTTTTCTCATCCTTTTATCCTTTTTTTTTTTTTTTTTTAATCTTTTGGTTCAAATCTGCTGAAACTTGTAAGTGACTAATCTATATTTTGCTGAACAATTTATCCTTCTCGAATTTGAGCATGCAGATCACCATTACGAGTATCACTTTGGTAATCTAAGGTAGGTACTCTTTTCGTTACTGGCCATCGTTAAGAGACTTTCCTCCAGTGTTATTCATTTTACAGTTAAGTGAAAATAGAAATAACTTTCATGCAAATACTAGTAATGAGTCTTGATAAATTGCATTGAACTATGTACTTGTATTGCATAAAAATGTAATTTACGAACCTCTTGAGGAATATATGCTATACGAACGATAAATTAATAAATCTCTACCTAAACTAGATGAACCATTATGAGCCTAGAGCCTGCTAATTAATTGTTATCAAAATTTTGTTTGATAGGAGCCAGTTATTAATTATGAAACTTCAATGTACCTTTGCATGTTCTTACACCTAACATTCACAACATTCACCTGGGGTTGCTGAAAAAAGAATCAGTACATACCAAAGTAAGTGAAATAATTGTGTAATACCTAACATTAACTCCACGCTGTAAAACAAACAACAATGTCGAAATACGAGTAAGTACCTATTGCAACTCATTGAGTTCTCAGGTTGGTACCGACTCCAAAAAGTTCGCACAAATACGAACCAAAGTTCGTATCTGGGTACACGATGTATTTCTAAATAAGATTTGGCCCAATTATGGGTTAAGCTTGAACCTACGGTTATTATTTTCACGTTATGTTCATTCCACCCTTTCACTATTATTATCACAATACTGGTAATAGTAGGATCGATGTTTCGTTTCTCTTATAAGTTGAATAGCCTTGGGAGCGATCAGCCAAGTCGATTTTCAGATGGTTTCCTCCCTTTGCACTTAACTCAATGGCGATCTGCCCATTCGTCCCTCCTCCTGTTACGATAGTAATTAACAAGTTTAAGGCTCTGGTTGCTGTAGCCGATTCGCCGGAACAGCTTACCAACTTAGTGGTCTTGGAGTGCACTTGGGTTGATGGGTGTCAAGGCCGGATGCTTCCCAAGTGGTCTTCCGATGACCTTGATTGACCCCAAAATCTTGAATAGGCAGGAATCCAAGAGGCTTCGAATCGCCCGCTGGATTTCCATCTTCATTAAATAGTTTTTCCTTGATTATATACATATAATTACTTGAGATGACTTATCCGTTGTGACGTACGTTCGGACAACTTCTAAGTATCACACCTCTTATATTCTCTTATCCCCCATCAATGACCACTAATTTTTCGGGACGTCCCTCAGAAGTTATGTTTGCAAGGCTTCGTATATAACAGATAGGGCCTATTGGAATTGATTCGGGATCCGGAGGTGGAGTGGGAGGCAACCCAAGCAAACCTATTAGAAAATATAACGGAATACGAATCGGTTTGAGACCATTATAAGACCGAATTCGAAAACTCGTGCGTGTATATTGTAAGTGTATGTATAAGTAAATGTAGGTATGTGTGTGGTAAAAAGTGGCAAATTTTGTCCACGTTGCCCAGGTAACAATCATCTCAACCGATTTTCGAGATTCTTTATTTGTTCGATCCCTATTTTATTCTGGTTGTGCAACCAACCCCGAAAATTTAGAATTTCAATAATGGTGACGAATCGTGATATTTTCCTCATAATTCTCATCTGATTTCTGTGTTTTCGTATTAGATCAAGATTTCAATCCAGTTATGTAACCAATCTTGGATGTTTCGTAATGTTTTATCGGTGGTAAATGGAGGGATGGTTAGGGACGATTATTTTTAATTTCACCAATTTATTTTACCTACTCAAAAATTGATAGATAGATAGATAGAATGTATATTTGTATGGAGGCCACTGGGGCCCTTATATATACACTTATATGATGCCCAACGAACTTATGTTTTCATTTGGAAGCTCGATTGTTGGCGTATGAACGGATTGTTTTAAATCTCAATCCACATAGACACACACATGCGCGCACACACACTGGCACTGGCACACACACACACACATGCACGCACGCACACACACGCACACTTACCGCATATACACCCCCAAGATTTTGAAACAAAATTTGGGAGTCTTTGAAATAGCTCCATTTTCTACAAAAATTCACTAAAAGTACTTTTATAGCAGCATTATTCACATTGCCGAAGGTCTGCTATACCCAAACATATATATTATGATCGACAAAACTAATGATAAATAAATATAAATTAGAAAATTTATTTTCTTTGTTACCATTTTTTGGTGTCAAATTGGTTTTGATAAGGAAATTCATTTACTTATATAGGAATAATGTACTAGTTATAACTTTTTTCGTCAAAATGGTACCACTTTACCCAAATCCACCGATGCGGTCGGACGCTAATGATTGTCTTCCTAAGAGTAGATCAGAATTTGACCATGTTGATTCAGCATAGAACTCATCAATAGTAGATAAATAATATATGTCCCAGGGCAAAAATAGAAATATTATGGTAGAATCATGCGTGTTGAAAGAAATTGCGGACCCATCTAATATATCTAAACAGCAGCAATTTTATAGAATGCTATGATATGGTATGCGTTTTCGGATGGCAATGGTTTCGTATTTGAAAATGATCACGTGATTTCCCTAACGTTGGTTGTCTTGAAAGCAAAATAAAATAAGATGGCACTTTAGAATACCCATAATTACTTCAACTTTTTGGATAATCAATAATGTATATATATTTCTTCGTCATGTATTGTAAAATTCAGTCGTTTCACCTGGATAAAGATAAAGTAGGTAAATGTTATAATCCTCACATGAGACTAGAAGCTATTATATGCGGTTTCATCAATATCACTTATGAATTCGTGGGTGAAGTGTGTAGTAGGTAGTTGTTATAGTTTCATGACAAGGTATTGGAACCACTAGAATTATCACTAGGTCATTCATTAATCAAACACTTGATGGATATAGCGGCGATCTACTGACTTCGATTCACACCACTAGGGCGCTCCACCGTTGAACTACGTTGTTACTTTCCTGCGCCTTCGGAACGACCACCTTGACAAGGGGGCTTCCCCTAACAAGAATTATTAAACTTACTTAGTGCGAGGGTAAACTGCGATCAAGAAGGTGGTTCCCTCAGGGTGAGGCCTTTCCATTGCAGTACGGAAAGGATTGACCCCTGTGAATACTAGGGATGGGTATCGTTACAAAAGTATCGATATAAGGTATCGATACTGTATCGGGATGCAAGTATCGATACACCAAATATCGCTTGAGCAAAATATCGATATTTATAAATATCGAGTATCGATACCACATCCACAATATTGCTTAAGAATACGTCTTTCCCAACAAAAATTTCAAACCGGAGTTTGAGTTATTTATCTTGATGGATGGACGTCATTGTACACTAAAGTTCATGGTTGAAGATACATTATCTGGAAAAAATGATGTTATTTTCATATTAAAAATTACTTAAAATACAGGGTCGTCTTCGTTTTTACTCAGCATATCATCATTTTGAGCACCGGATTTTGACGTCTTAGATGGTCTTGCTTTCGAAATAGATGAGGTTGATGGTAAAAGATTTGTGGTGTTTCCTGATGTTTTGATGGTTTTGAAACAATGGCGACACTCTGCACTATTACCATCTTTCTTTTTGAAGTAAGCCCATATTTTGCTCGAACCAGGTTTCAACTTACCCATCCCACGTATAAATGTAACACTCAAAAAGATAATAAACCAAAACAGCACACAGAATCGGGTCGGCAATCAATAATCAAATTCAAAACAGAACAGCAAACAACACTCAGTAATTGGTTATGGCAGTGAATCACTACCATGACCAATTATTATTACCAGCGCCGTTTTTATCTAGTTACTTAGTTACCATCTACCTAGTTTAGTTACTTCTAGTTTCCATCTAATGTTCTAGAGCGTGTTTGGAGCTTCGAGCGTAAAACCTATTGAATTTCTTTAATATCATTAATATTTTGTTCAATATAATTTATAATATTCGTTGATTTTTTGTTGTTATTCTACATAATTTACAATATTCGTTGATTTCGACTTTGAATTTGTATTGATCACGAGTATACCTACCTATCGAAATGAAACTGTAGGTAGGTATCAGCTGTTGCCATATCAGCCATATTGCTCGGTATCATTGTTATCACGGCTAAACGGAGATTGGCAATTGGCCCATAGTCAAAGAAAGAAAAATTGAATTAAGTTTGTTAAAGTTGTTGAGAAAAAAATTCCCAATATTTCAAAATATCGGAATGCAAGTATCGATACTCAATAATATCGGAAGGAACAGTATCGATACAAAAATATCGATATGACGTGATAAAATATCGATATTTTGAAATATCGAGTTCGATACCCATCCCTAGTGAATACTCTCAAAGTGAGAGTATCTCGGGCACTCAATTTTTGTAAGTCAGGATTGCGTTCGCGCTCTCCTGTTCCTAATTCTACCATTCTATGTCGTTTACTTACAATCACATCTTTAATGATAAAAATCGTGTATCTTCCACTGAAGAGACTAAACAGCGACATAAAAAAGTCTGCCAAGTTGGCTGTGGCACATGAGCTTTATTTCAGCAACGCTTCGAGGGCAGGAGAGTCTTGCGGGAGCAGACTGAAAGGCACAACTAGCTTTCCTTGTGGCATTCTGGGCAACTTACAGTTCGCGCTGGGTCAGCTGATCGCGCATCATTGGTGATAACACCGTGCTTTAGATTACAGGTTCAGGCGGTTGTTGTTATTCTGTGGTTGTCTCGAGTTTTCAAGTCAGGTTTCTCGTTCCTCCTCAGCGTTCGTTGATGTGATAGATACCTGTCAGGTTCCTTGTAATTTTCTGTAGGTACTATGTGAGTTCCTTAGCCGTCCCGATCAGATTAATGCTGTGGGTCGAATTTCGGAGAATGACTAAATAAACTATGAATAAACTGAGAACTAAAAGAGCGATTTCATATTTTCTCTCCTCTTTTCGGAACAAATTATCGGCCAATTGTATGCGAGTATATGTAGGAATTGTACAAGAATTTTCGCGAACACAAAGCTTCCACTTCTGTTCCGCAAAGAGCAAAATACTGATAGCATGGAGGCAAAAAGAGATTTGCCCTTGACGCTTGACATGAGTGTCAGCGAGGAGAGCTGCAAAAAATAAAACTTCAAGATGTATGTACACTCAACACTTAAAAATAAAACATCAAGATGTATGTACACTCAACACTTATTAATTCAATCTCTGATGCTCCCTGTACCTAAACCTATTTTGAGATGGTTGCCAACCGCAACGAAATTACTGGTATTGGATCCATTTCGATACCTAACTCAAGATTTCCCCCAGATTCACTAAAAAGCAACGAGATTCAAGTCTAAGCGGGAAGCCGGATAATTCACACTTCAGGCATCCGATCAGCTGACTAGTAGCCCGGAATGCCAGAAGGATGCGCTAGTTGTGCCTTTCGGTGTGCTCCTGCGAGACTCTCCTTTCGAGAGCGGGCCCCGGGGCTCCTCCAGAGTTGCCATGGTTGTCGGTTGAAGGAATCATGGTCGCCCACTTTCGTGTTAGTTGGAACACTTCAGAGAGAAATGAGATAACAAACGTAGTAGAGAAGGTGAAAACAGTATAGAGAAGGTTCCTTCGGAATTTACCCAAGGGTGGCAGGTTTTTTCAAAATAGGGATGTCAGATTTTTCTAAATGAATCGATTTAAATCGTATCGATTCTTTTGAAATGAATAAAAAAGAATCGAATCAATTCTCTGAGAAAATATCGATTTTTTTCAAGAATCTATTGTTTTTAGTTGATTTAGAACTACAATATTATTCTAACCAACTGAATTTCTATGGAAAATTTTTCACAATTTTCAATGATAAATCTTTCACATTTGAAATAGGTAGGTACCTAACTATGTTGTACTTGAGACAGGGGTATTACGTATTCGTATTAGGTACTTAAATTCCAATAACGTTGAAGGTACATTACCTACTAGTAAATATGCAATATTTCATAAACTTTCTATCATCTTGAGCTCTTTTTACCGACTTCATCCAGCAATATCATTTGTTCATAGATGGGAAAATGTAACGATATGTATATCAACACCATGAAACAAAGGCTTCTTTAGGTACTTTTATTTCTACAGTAAACATATTTAACTAATTCTTTTTCAACTTAAATTATCAACGTTTGTGGAGGTCGTTTTTCATCACGGCTGGAGGTCTTTTTCCAGCTATCAAAAAGAATCGGCCTCCTATTCTCGGAATTTTGAATGAATTCTCCGATACTTAAAAAATAATCCAAAAGTATCGATCCTTTTTTAAATAATCGATTCTTTAAAGAATCGATACTTTTTTAAATAATCGATTCTTGTTTACAATTCTTATTCCAAAATGCGCGTGCGTAGGGCTTGGAGCTCTCGATGAGACCCTGTCAAAAGTGTGGGGCTGCTTGGGGGACCCCCATAGCAACTCGAGGGGCTCTAAGATCTGTTGGAACACGGATCACTCAACCCCATAACCTTATTGGAACGCAATTTCGAACTCTGAGCTCCTCTAGGGCGCCCTTTTGTCCTTGTTGGAACAAAGCTATAGCTTCCGAGTTTACTTATCATGAATGTATAGATCATTGAAAAGTTTTATATGATCTTAAAAAATTCCATAGCGGAAAAAAGTAAATCAAAAAGTAGCGTGAAATGTCATATTTGGTCAATGAAGAACGAAAAAAAATGATAATGTAATTTACGTTTGTGTAAGCGCGGAATGAACTGATGAGTTGAAAACCATGAAATAGGTACGGGACCATCTACAAACTAAACCACGCATTCGCTGACAATTTCATCAAAATAGGATGAAAACTGGAAATTAAGGTCATTTTTGGCGCAGTAGCTATTAATGATACAATCGTGTTAAAATTGAAATGAGGTAATCAAGTCATCTTCTTCCAACTATCATCCAAATTTAAGCGAAATCGAACAAAAAATGGAGCATAATGGAATTTACGTTTGCGCATGCAATGAAAATTTCATCGAAATTGGATGAAAACAGTGGAAATTAAGGTCGTTACAAGGATTTCACGTAGACGCAGTAGCTATTAATGATACAATCATGTTGAAATTGATATGGGATGATCAAATCGTCATCCCCCAACAAACTATCATCCAAATTTGAGAAAGATCGGACGACTAGGGCGTGAAAAAGTGGAGCATAATGGAGTTTACGTTTGCGCAGAGTGATGTATTGATTTGGCAACAATGAAACTGACAGGGGATCAAACCCCCCAGCCCGGATATTCCCTGAAAATTTCATTCAGATCGGATAAAAACTGTGGCAAATAAGCTTGTGGCACGTATTTAGATTTAAAAATTTTCCGAGCCATTGCAATAGCTTCATTTTCTACGAAAATTTGCTAAAACCATTGTAACGTGACCCAGAAGCTTTCATTTGTTTATTTAACATAATGGTGGTTCAAGGTACAAGAAAGAGTATTGAACCAATGAAGTCAATCAATAATAAATCAAATTGAGAGACACAAATTTAATGTTTCAAAAGGCACAAAAGTGCACAAAATGTGATAAATTTCAAAAAATATCAGGGGGAGGACCCCCCTTTTTACTTGGAGGGTATTACAAACGCCCCTTAAGAGGCATAAAATGTACTGGGGACTGTACAGGCTCGCTCCGGAGCTGGTTTTGGGAACACTGCTCAGCTGCGTGCCTGTGTCTCCACTATTCGTGTTTTGTTCACATTATTTGTATAGTTATTACAGTTTCCACAGCTAGAGATTCCACTTGCACAGTTTGTTGAGATATTTGTACAAAATGGATAAAAACCGTAAAACACCGCCGTCCTTGATTTTTGAGTTAAAAAAAAAAAATTTGAAATTAAGCATTTTAAGGTTAATTCTATATGTGTAAAAACACTGCTTAGCTCGTCGAAACCTCATTAAAACGTGGTTTTTACCTGTTGAAAATTCAAAGTTATTCTTAGGGGAGGGTCCTCGGACACCCGCAGCTCACCACGCATTCAATTAGTAGCCCCCCCCCCCCCCCCCCCCCCCCAGAGACAAATCCTGGGAACGGCACTGCTGGAAAGCGTCAAGCCCCTCTACTCAACGTCAAGAAATTCAAAATTTCAGAGGTCTGTTATACAACTTGACTTAAATTGTGATCGAACAAAGAAAGAATCTCGAAAACCGCTTTATAATTGTGGCCTGGGTAGCGCCGATAAATTCGCCACACACACACATACCTACACCTATGGTTTTTTTTTTTTTTTTTTTTTTGCGTTACTGGCGAAGTTCAACCCCCTTAGTTTTCACAGCAGGAAAATCGTCCACCACTTTTTGGAATGCTCTCATTTTATCACATCTCATAATTCCTAGGGGATTGTTGTGTCGAAGAAAGCTGATTTATTACACAAGTAAAGTTATACACTAATATTGCTAAGTTACCATAATGAACTAATAATGTGAAAAGAAGATACATGGCAGGTGTACTATTCAGTAGTAGGTATTTGTAAGCAGTAGATACTAGACGATATACAGACCTCTGATCAGCTGATGGGCTCCTAAAGTTAATGATTTCTATCGTATTTAATCCCTGAAATTATGAGACGATTTAAATGATTGGCTCATTCCTACTCAGCTGAGTGAGCTAAATTGTCTCCTGTTCATCCTAGGAAGTTGAGATTTGATAGGGAGACTCTCTGGGACACTAAGAGACGATTGAAATGACAGGCTCATTCCTAATCAGCTGTGTAAGTTACATTCCCTGTTCATCCTAGAAAGTTGAGATTTGATAGGGAGACTCTCTGGGACACTAAGAGACGATTAGATTTATTGAGTCTTTTCTGATCAGCTGACTGAGCTAATTTAATAGAGACATTTTGACATGGATATTTATCACCTGTCATGGGTCATTTCGCATCTGTACCCTGTATTTTGTCACCTGTCATGGTTCATTTCGCATCTGTCATTTGAAATATATATTGAAAATCAAATAGACATATCCATGCCACGATTTTTTCCCGTGTTAGTGGAAAAAATTGAAATGTTGTCCCTTTTTTTCACGGATTTGGTCTATCGGCCAGACAAGCGCTATTCGGGAAGCACCGAATATTCGCAAACTATCGAGCGTGCTCGTGTTGCTCACCTAATCCCAAATATTCGTCCATCGGTATCCTGCCGACACATGCGGAGTTCGCCGAATAGAGAGCATTTACGAATACTCTAAGCCAATTATTCAACTCTTTTTTTTTTTTTTTTTTTTTTTTTTTTTTTTTTTTTTTTTTTGAGTGGTGGCAGAGATGAGTAAAACAGTGCAAATGGCTGAAGTATAAAAATATATATGAAACTCGTGGGTTGCGAGTCTCAAAATTTTCAACTAAGTGAATCCCGATGTAAGTCGAGTTGGGAACCTCTGCTCCAGACTCTACCTAAGACGGAAGTTAGCGAAAAACGTTGTCCATTTCCACGATTTTTTTTTTTTTTTTTTTTTTTTTCGTGGAAGTAGACAACGTTTTTCACTAACTTCCGTTTTATAATGGGTTTCCACAACTTCGTCGCGAGTGATTTAGTTCGTATCTACCTAAGACCCTATGTGTAATGCTTAGTTACAAAATCTGAGATTCATCTAAATTTACTTCCGATCTGGTTATTTGGTATGATTTCACTTGAAGAATTGTATTTCATTCACAGTTGTTGACCTTTATCACCGCAGAACAGCTTGTCAGAAAGCAATTAAAGTCGCGCGGGTTGGGTTTCGATATTTAATTTGGAGTTACGTAAACATCAGTTATCCTTTGCTACTTATTTGACCAATGCGGATACTCGAAAACGTGCTACCAATGACTCTTTCTCCATAGAAGTAACTCAAGTTTTCGAGGTGCCGAATCACGACTGCCTCTTAGCTGGTCGTTAATAACTCGCTCCGGCTGTCGAGACGTGCTTTGAAATTTATGTAGGCTGTAACTACCAGGATGGTGAAATGCTGACTTTTTTGTTGTTGTTTATTTTGGTCAATAATGATCTTTGAATCGGCAAGCCCCAGTTTAAAATTTATTGGTTCACTTTTTAAGATACTTACATTGATGCCAAATATTCCATATCAAAGCATATCCACCCGTCCACCGTCCGTTGCTCATTTGCGAAAAAACTGGACATAATATTAAGACATTTTGGTCAAATATCACGTAACTATTGACCGACGATAGCCAATCTCGTTGCCATTTACTCGAAACTCCAACAGATGAAGCTTAGACTAGACGTTAAATTGTTCATATATATATCCTTAGTTCACAAACACCCGATATTTGGGGAAGCGATTGATTTAAATCAGAACTAATTCCATGAATCTAATGTGACCACCCAAAACTAATTGCCCACGAATTTTGGTTTACCTTTGACTTTGACGGCTGAAACAACTACAAACAGGTTCAACGGTGAATCAATTCAACTTAAAAAAGTGGCCATCAAAATGTACTTATATATTACTTGGTATCATGGAATCTGTACAAATTGCACATCATGAAGCCCCTTTATCAGCGTCAAACACTCAAACTTGGAGATTTCCTAAAACATTTTCGCTGCATGAGAGAAAGAGAAAAAGTGAAAAACTGTTCAATGGAATGGGGCGGATAATCCTAGGCCGGTTCAAAGTGGTTGTACTGTAAAAAGAATATACATCATAAATTAAACATTGGAAGTATTCGCGCCTAACTGTGTAATATAATGAGCAGTAAAATACGTTTAAAAAAATCCCAGTTTCCCCGAACTAAGTCTCAATTACATTCCGTGCAAGACTGGCCGTCGCCAAAAATCTTCATTTATCATAATTTGAACTTGTAACAATGTTTTGAACTTTGAAGTTCTGAAATCAGTAAAAAGTGAATGAAATAACTATTGGCTTGAGAGGTCAAGCTGCATGACTGAGACGTTTTTAGAGAAAATTGTGTGTCATTGCACAGCCTGTCATCTTTACTGCTCGTTCTATCACCAGAGAAATATGAGAATAAAGGTCGACAGCCAACGACGAAAATGTTCGTCATTTGCTCTCGTGTATGATGATTATCAATAATTGATTCTAGTAGATCAGTTGTAACAGAAAATTCAGCTTGATCGTACCTATGTGCGAATTTCCGTGAATTTCCCATATTATATTTATGTTCAACTGCTGCTTTGTGCTTCGAATCTGTTGACTCAAATAATACATTTTAAGACAAATAAAAATTTTCTAAATAATGTTCAGTTTTACAAACAGCTTTACAATAACATCCAATTTTATCCATTTTTGCCGCGGAACACGCTTTTACCGGGACCTGAAAGTGGAAAATGTTACAAAATATTGTCACAAAAAACGAGACTAAAGTAGCGGTTGGTGTAATTTTTTTTTCTATTCAACCTATGAACCTGAAATTTAAAATACCGGCCTATTGGAACGGCTATATACGAATCGTAAAGTCTAAGGCTCCCTAGATCAGCAGGGGGAGCTCCAGAGCTAATTTATTTACTATTCAACCTACGAAGCTCGAATTTTAAATGAAGACCCCTTGGGAAATCTAGAATCGAATCATAAAGTCTAGAGCCCCCTCCAGGTCAGCTGAATAAGATCAGGAGCTAATTTCCTTGCTATTGAACGTACGAAGCTGAAATTTGAAATGGAGGCCTTTTGGGACATCTAGAAACGAATCGTAAAGTCTGAAACTCCCTAGATCAGTTGAGTGAGCACCAGAGTTAATTTCCTTGCTATCCAATCAATGAAGCTAAAATTTTAAATGGAGAACCCTTGGAACGTCTAGAACTGAATCATGAAATCTAGAGCCCCCTTGACCAGCTGATCCCTAGCTATGTTCTGTGATATTCAACCAATGAAGCTGACATTTGAAATGGAGGCCTCTTAAGACGTTTAGAAATGAATCAGAGCCACCCAGATCATCTGAGTGAGATCCGGATCTATGTTCTTGTCTATCCAACCCATGAAGCTGAAATTTGAAATGGAGGCCTCTCGGAACACCTAGAAATGAATTATAAAGTTTGAGACCCCCTACATCAGCTGAGTGATCTCCGGAGTTGATTGCTTTGATATTCAACCTATGAAGCTAATAAAATGTGAAATGGAGAACCCTTGGGGCGTCTAAAAACGAATCATGAATCCTAGCCCAACCGCAGAGGATCTGAGATTCGAAGCCAAGTTATTTGCTATTCAACCTACCAAGCTAAAAATTATAATGGAGAACCCCGGGACGTCTAGGAACGAATCGTAAAGTTTGAACCTCCCCAGATCAGCTGACCTAGGTCGGGACCTAAGTTCTTTGCTATTCAACCTATGAAGCTGAAATTTGAAATAGAGGCCTCTTAGGACGTCTAGAAACGAATCATGAAATCGAGAGCCAACCAGATCAGCTGAGTGAGATCCGGACATGTGTTCTTTGCTAGTCAACCTATGAAACTGAAATTTGTAATGGATGCCTCTTGGAATTCCTAGAAATGAATTATAAAGTCTAAGAGTCTGAGTGATCTCTATAGTTGATTTGCGTTGATATTCAACCTATGAAGCTAATAAAATCTGAAATGGAGAACCCTTGGGGCGTCTAAAAACGAATCATGAATCGCAGAGCCCCCCTAGAGCAGTTGAGTGAGATTCGAAGGTAATTTATTTGCTATTCAGCCTACCAAGCTAAAGATTAGAATGGAGAACCCTTGGGACGTCTAGGAACGAATCGTAAAGTTTGAACCTCCCCAGATCAGCTGATCTAGGTCCGGACCTAAGTTCTTTGCTATTCAACCTATGAAGCTGAAATTTGAAATGGAGGCCTCTCAGGACGTCTAGAAACGAATCATGAAATCGAGAGCCAACCAGATCCGCTGAGTGAGATCCGGACCTGTGTTCTTTGCTAGTCAACCTATGAAACTGAAATTTGTAATGGATGCCTCTTGGAATTCCTAGAAATGAATTATAAAGTCTAAGAGTCTGAGTGATCTCTGGAGTTGATTTGTGTTGATATTCAACCTAGGAAGCTAATAAAATCTGAAATGGAGAAACCTAGGGGCATCTAAAAACGAATCATGAATCGTAGAGCCGCCCCAGAGCAGTTGAGTGAGATTAGAAGCTAAGTTATTTGCTATTCAACCTACCAAGCAAGCAATTAGAATGGAGAACCCTTGGGACGTCTAGGAACAAATCGTTAAGTTTGAACCTCCCCAGATCAGATGATCTAGGTCCGGACCTAAGTTCTTTGGTATTCAACCTATGAACCTGAAATGTGAAATGGAGGCCTCCCAGGACGTCTAAAAACGAATCATGAAATCGAAAGCCAACCAGATCAGCTGAGTGTGATACGGACCTGTGTTCTTTGCTAGCCATCCTATGAAGCTGAAATTTGTAATGGATGCATCTTAATTCCTAAATTGAATTATAAAGTCCGAGACCCCCTACATCAGCTGAGTGAGCTCCGGAGTTGATTACTTTGATATTCAACCTACCAAGCTATCAATTAGAATGCAGAACCCTTGGGACGTCTAGAAAAGAATCGTAAAGCCTGAACCTCCCCAGATCAGCCGACCCAGGTCCGGACCTACGTAAGTTCTTTGCTAGTCAACCTATGAAGCTGAAATTTGAAATGGAGATTGTTCCTCGTTTTTCCCAATGTTTAGCAGTGCCGAATTTTACTGGATTTTAAATCGACTTTTAGCCATTACATGTAAATAAGCGTTAAGCTCCAGGAATAGTTTCACATTGCAGGTTGGCGCATGGCAGGAAGACCTGGAAAATTCTGGGAATTTGATGCATCGGGATATGTCTGGGAAAAGTAGGGGAATTTTTTATAAAATTAACATAAGGTCAGAGAATATCAAAGGTACAGAGAGGTCTTAGTGTATACTGATTAGCTCCTTGTATTACCGGGTAAGATTTTAATTCGGAATGGTGAAAATAAAAAAAAATTCAGCTCTTGGTTCGGAGATTCCGTCGTGATACGCCGTCGGTCCATGCTGATGCAAATTATGTGCTACCGAATTCTTTTTCAGTAATATAGGAGTTCGGTCCCTTCATAGTAATTTAAATAGGAAATTTATGTAGCAAATAAGTTGGTAGGTATATCGAAATATTGGTTTAAGGTCCCCCCCACCCCCCCCCCCATAGGGACCTGTTAAAATTCTACACAACGTTAGACACCAGTTGTCGTAATGTTAATATGGCGCTCATCAGAACTGAACCAACCGGAACGATCGATGACGAGCTCATTAGCTGGATCGGTTGGGACTCATTCGGCCGGGCGGCGGTACGTGACGCTGTAGCTCTGATTAGCCGTTACGGAGGAAATGAAAATGAAGATGTCACAATCCTCGCGGAACGGTTCCCCTCTCATTATCGGTGAACTGTTACAAAAAAAAAGAAGAAAAAAGTTCCTTTCCTCATCAATTACGCGGAACGAGATTTGATAAATGGGAGACGCCTCCAATTAGCCGTTCATTATCGCATCGTCCTACCGCTAACGCCTACATTCTTCAAATGAATTAAGTCGTAGGTACTCGTCCTGTGATATCTTTACTACAAGTCTACTGTTATGCTTGGCGGAATTAATGTCACTACATTCGAAGAATTAACAGAATCAACTTAATTAATTCGAAAGAATCAACATTTCCAATTATTTTTACATGGAGGTGATCCCTATGTGCAAACGCTGCAAGTAACTACACAAAAGCTTGTTTCCGTTTAAGACAGTCCTTCTCCGCAGATCACTGATCCATTTATAAAACAAAGGCAGCACACTTGCAAAACCAAATAAGATCGATGCCAATTGGGGAAAACACCAAATGTTTATCAATTCATCAGTCTCATTTCTAAATTATTTTACTTTTATCATTCTGTGATTTTGAAACCTAATTTTTTTGTCTGGAGTTCTTACTTTTATCCGGTTCTTCTTCAGTATGCGAGATTCTTATCGAAATAACGTAATAACTGGCTGATAGTTGAAAAAAAAAAAAAAAAAAAAAAAAAAATCTGCCAAGTTGGGCGGCTGTAAAGTTTCCTCATCTCATATATTGCAACGTGTAGACTTATAGAATTAGTTGAAAGAACGAATTGTGACCAAATCTACGTTATTAAAAATTCATAGTCACACATGCGTATACACGCTACTATTGTTCCGATGGGAATGAAATTTTTGACCTTGGAGCTCACCCACACAATTCCTGAAAATTCCGTCAAAATCGGTCCAGCCTTGGAGTTTCACGTGTGTCAAACCTTCTCCAGTTTTACGCATGCCTAATAATTACCTAATAATCAATCGTGAAAAATTCAAAGGGCACCTTCCTGCAACCAATACCAACAACCCATCAAATTTGAATGAAATCGGACAAATGGATCCTGAGAAAAAGGTTTTATGACAAAATCACATGCGACCATACCATATTTGATGCGACGGCAATGACATTTTTTGGGAACTATCTAAGAGCTAACTCACATAATGCCTGAAAATTTCATCAAAATTGGACTAAAACTTAGTACTTACAGTTTCAGGCGTGACAAGGAATAAACATAGACAGAGAGACCAACAGAAAAAATTGGAAATTTTGATTTTGGAAAATAACAATTTTTTCGACTTCTTGCATGAACACAAAACCCTTCATTCTCAAGAAAATTTAAGCAGTTTTGATGCCCTGTAGTAATAGTAATTATTATTATTATTATTATATCACAATCATCAGCTTAATAATTCGAAGGTTTCAATAACTTTAATGTATGATTAATTTTATGGGATCCAATCTGGTACGTACTGAAGGCGAGTTCTTTAGGAGAGTTGATTACAGTCTCCATCTTTCAGTCTGAAATTGAGTTTGCACTTGGTTGCAGAGATGAAATGAAATTTCTCACAAGTTGGTACAGGTAAATTTGCTTTTCCATTCCTGACCTTAAGCTTGGAAGAAATGGACGACCTTCCCGCCGGTCGGAGGGGGTTTGTTTGCCAACCAAGTACTTTAAAACAAAACTTTCCGAGTGAGCAATCTAAACTTCTCCGGAATTCCCTGCAATGGAGTTGGCCAAAACAATTTATTGCTGACGTCACTTACAAATGAAGCTTCTGGAATAATTATGAGAAATAAAGTATAAAATACTAAGTAGCGTGGAAGAATTAATATAAATGCATAGATGGAAATAGATAGATTGGAATAATGTTTTGTGATAGTGTTATTCCTGTGATACTCGTGCGCATTGATATTGTCTCAGAGAAACAGAGATTGTCTAATAGGCAATCCTCCCTCACAATCAGTCTTCAAACCATCCCTCGTGTTATGTTTTGTTGATTAATTATTGCATAGTTCCCTGCTAATGAATACCTTGTTATGTGACCGTTACCAGGAACGATGCGAAAGCCCAAAGGATATGAATGTTTATATACATTTATAAATGAAATTGTGCTTGCTTGCGTGCGTGTTTGGATTGCCACGGAGTTAATCGATTTGAACATCTCGGCAGGAAGTAATAGTCGGACGCCTGACAAAGTAAGGGTAGACTATCCCTGCGAGCGTCCCGCAAGTGTTGCCTCGCTGTTCCCGAGTGAGCAAAAAGTCCAGCTTTCTGTCGGGTCTCTTATCAATTTCTGAGAATTCCTACTAACCTGGTGTAGAGGCTAACCATGATCTAGAAAGTGGTTCCCCCAGGGTGAGGCCTTTCCATTGCACTTCAGAAGGATTGACCCCTGCGAGTGCTCCAAATGTGAGTAACTCTGGCACATCATTTTTGGAAGTTGGGACTGCGTTCGCGCTGTCCCACTATGATGATACTCACATTCTAAATCATAATATACGTTGAAGAAGTGAAGAGGAATCGACGACATAAGCCCATAGCTCAAAAACAATAGTATGGGCAAAGTGGTATCACCGCCCCCGTACGCTGGAGGGGGGGGGGAGGATTCTTAACTCAACTAATAGTCTTTCATAGGGCACTTGCTTCCATCCTTTTCTCCCTTATCCGCCTTCTTCAGCATCCCAAGGGCGAGCTTTTCTTCAGGTTAACCTGGGTGTCCTCCCCACGCTTTTAATTGTTTTTTCGTTATGTTTAATGGTGAGCCACTCTGCCTTTGGGGGGATTTCATATTTAAAATAATGACACACGTAGTATGCGTAGGTAAGCAGAACCAACTTTTCGAATCGGGAGCTAGAGCTCAGGGTGGAGCCCGTCATTTCATTCGTCCTTTGATGTCCTAGAGAGGCCGCTTATCGAATTTCTTTGTGATCAGACAGACGCCATAACTTTTAGCACACTCAGCTGATCAGGATTGAGCCTATAAGGACATTCCTCTCTTGTTATCCCAGAGAGGCTCCTATCAATTTTCAGCGTCCTACGGTGAACAGGAAAGATTTTAGCTCAATCAGCTGATCAGGATGGCGCTCCTCACTCTGCTCGTCTCTAGTTGACCCTGAGAGGCTCCCTATCAAATTTCGACGTCCTACGGTGAATAGGAGAGATTCGAGCACGATTTTTCCATCATTATGATTGATGTAACAGCTCGTGTTCAGCTGATCGGAACAAGTTCCGACACCATACTACAACACATCAAAATTTGGTCCAAATCGGACCAACAGTTTCGGAGGAGTAGTAAGCACAAAATTTTGTCTATTATATATATATCTGAAAATGAATGGCTATTGTAAACGAGTTCTACACCCTCTGAATCGCAAAGAAAATGCATCCCCACCCTTAAGTGCCGACGGGTGTAATATCCCCTTTTCTACGAAGGTCGGGTAAAAGTGTCTGTCTGGTATAGACTCCGAAACGACTGGACAGATTTCGATGCGGTTTTTCCCAAAATTATAAATGAGTTCCTCACCATGAGATGGGCTATATTAATCCCTATCATAACTTTTCGATGCACCCTAAATTTGGTAGAAGAATTTCACGCCACGAATCCAACGATTTCATGAGTTGTAAGCCAAACAGGTTTTATTAATTTAAGGACTTTTTCGGAGGAGGTAATAGAAATCCATTCACATGCATGATGTTTTCAAATAATATACCGTATGATGCATCTGTGCTACCATGGTTACATTGGACTCTCTTATATGATCATTCATAATATTATTCTAGCAATAAGTACCTACTGAAAAATTTATTTCGAACATAATGTAATTATAATGGTAGATACGTGATGACCTACATTGGAGAGAAGACAGCGGACACAGTTATACTTAGGTATATAAATAACTAATTTTGGCTCTATCCAGCTTTAGATGTTGATTGTAGCATTGGAACGAGGCTGCTCTGGGTGGAGTAGATTATATTTTGAGGAACTACTGTAATCAGTTGATTGAGCTCTGCCGCTGATTTAGTAGTTCCTATTCAACCTGAGATGCTGAACTATTGAACATGGCTTCCCTGCTTACGGTACAGATAATTACCACTTGAGGAACCACTCTAATCAGCAGAGTGAGCTCTATACCTAATTTCTATCCCCTCTATCAGTGGTAGCGTCTAATTTCATCTTGACGAATTTTCAACATGGAAAGGGGATCCCGTCACAACTTGAGAAACTAGTATAGGCAGAAGAGTAAGCTCTATAGCTTATTTTGTTCCTATTCAGCTTGAGACGATGAACTTATGAACAGGGCCTCTCTGATTATGGTACAATATACACTGCTATGGAAAATTAAGGGATCACTGTTGAAAAAACTCAGTTTCAGATGGCCAAATCGTAAAATACCTGTCTACTGAAACAAATTATGACTAGTCGGTAAAAAGACATCCAGGGAAAGAGTTAAAGACAAATCCCAGCTCAAAAGAATGATCAGTCTGAAGTAAACCACGTAGGTACACATTTTGTAAAAACATTTATTTTCGTGTCTTCAAACAAATACCTAGTCACCCAGTTGGTCTCTTTCAAGGGTTTACAAAAATTATATAGGTCATTAAAAAGCTGAGTTCACGCTGAAAAATTTTTTAACAAATCTTTAAAAGTGGTTCATTATCTAAGGGCTTACAGCCAAAAATTCACTGAAAAAGTAAGCGGTTTTAAAAACGTGTGTTCATAATTAAGGGATCACTGTGTTTTTGGGTTTTTATTGGAGTTCCGAGGGTTGAACTGAGCTGGAGGCGTGAATGTTGTTCGCTAGGAATACAAATGTCACAAAAACATTTAAACAAATAAAAAAAATGAAAATCAAAGTCTGAGCGGATGGTTTGAAATGAGATATACCGTTTCTTGCTTTAAAAATTATCCGCCACATCCTGTGATTAAGATAGGGCCCTCAGTCAATGACAGGATGGAGAGGAAAATTTTTAAAGCAAGAAAAATGGTATATCTCATTTTATACCGTTTGCTAAAACTTTGATCGTCTGTGAAAAGTAAAAAAAAAAAAAAAAAAAAAAAAAAAAATTAACATTTTAAATTGTTTTTTGTGACAGTTGTACCCCTAGCAACCAACTTTCACACCTCCAGCTCAGCTCAACCCTCAAAACCCCAATAAAAAGCAGAAAACAGTAATCCTTCAGTTTTGAATACAATTTTTTAAAAATCTTTTTCTTTTTTCAGTGAATTTTCTGCTGTAAATCCTTGAATAATAAACCGTTTTTGAAGAATTTTTTAAAAACTGATCAACATGAACTCAGCTTTTTAATGATCTAAACAATTTTCTTGACCCCTTGAAAGAGGCCAACTGGGCGACTATTTGTTTGAAGACACGAAAGTAGATTTTTTTACAAAATGTGTTCTTGGTTTACTTCATACTGGACCATTCTATTGAGCTGGAATTTGCAGTAAACTCTTTTTCTGGATGTCTATTTACCAGAAAGTGAGGCTTTGTCTCAGTGGACAGCTATTTTACGGTCCAGCTACCACGAATAAGAAACTAGTTTTTTTCGACAGTGATCCCTGAAATTTTCTCAGCAGTGTAGTTACATCGCGGGGAACCACTTTAATCAGCTGAGTGGGCTCTGTAGCTGATTTCGTTCATATTGAACTTGAGGTGCAGAACTCTTGAACGGTCCCCCCATTGATAGATTGCTATTCATGGGACCTCCATAATCTATTAAGTGAGCTCTGTAGCTAATTCGTTCACATATTCAACGAGGTGCAGAACTCTTGGGAACCCCTCTGGGTGTTACAGATTGCCTCTATTGCCTGTTACAGGGGACCTCCATAATCTATTAAGTGAGCTCTGTAGCTAATCTCATACATATTCAGGTGCTGCAAGTCTGGATGTAGTAGATTATGTTCAATTACAAATTAATTGTAGACCTCTATAATCAGCTGTGTGGGCTCTTTAGCTAATTTTGACCCAATTCAAACAAAGACGAAGAACCTTCACACCTTTTGAACGGAGTTCAAATTACTTGAAAAATCAATCGTTAATCAACCTTTAACGTAATAATTGTAAATCGATTGGTACTATACACTATAATTCTTGAATTTGGTTTATCACAGCTAGAAATTCAATAAAGCTTTATTCTTAACGCTTAAGACCCATGATAGTATGAAAGAATGCCTTTGGAAGTTGAGAAGTATGTTTGATACAAAATGTAACATCTTGAATTTTTTTGTCATAACAACCTACGTACCTACGTTATCGTTCAGGTATTAGAAGGTTTCGACTCACGCATTTTGCATTGGGGGATTTTCATTATGAATTATTTGCTCAATAGAACGATATGAGCGAGATCTTTCCAAAAAGGTGCTTTATGATGGGTATCAGACCAGTAAAACGGCTCTTGAAATTCAGTTACACGAATACATCACGGCCCCCACCCGCCTGGAGGATACCGTTGTTCCCTTGCTTTTCTATGTCACGCGTGATCTTCCTACCCGTTTATGGGTCGAAATAAAACGTATTTTAAGCTGAGAATTCCTACCAAAGGGTTTTAAAGTGCGCTGAATCCGAATCTGAGGTCAAAAGTGTGAAATTCCAACAGATGAAAGTTTCCCTTTCCAGTTCAGGAACACATTCAACGAAAGTACGTACCTACTTCTTCTTTATGGAGTCGAAAGTAATTTTTCATCACTAGAAAGTATCATTTACTAACACGTTATCGGATTTAGAAATGTATAATAAAAAATTTGTTTCTCTCATTAACGGATTGAGCCATTAAACCTATAAAACTGGTTGAGATTGAGTTATCGCGAAAGTTGACTGGACTGCGAAGTCGGCAGTGAAATAAGGATCGCGAAGAACCTTCAAGGAAACGCTCAACGGGTGGCATCACGGATTGAATCTGATATGATTCAAGCTTTCTAAACCATGAAATCCGAGAAAATTCGAAAGCCAAATATGATAGGATCAGAGAAAAAAAGAAAAAAAAAACACCAACAGCCTCTTAAATATTTGAGAACTTAACTCTTATGAAGGTTGATCAAAAGATACTAAAACCCATCTATATATTATAGTAATTAAATCCCGCCGCTCATAGTTTTTTAAATGTTTCATAACCTAATATTAGTTGATATTATTTTTGTAGTGACCAGGTTTAACGATCTATTAACACGTTGTATAAAAGTCCATAAAATTAGGTGTTATTATTACCTCAATTATACAAGACTATTATTTTTTGTAAAATCTGTCCAGTAAAATAGTAGAACAAATGGTCGCAATTTTAAGTGAAACAAATACACATAATTATTTTAGAAATAAGTTCCCCAGATCGCCATTACTTTATATACATACCTTTAGATTCAAAGATTTTTCTCACATCTATGTAATAATATTTTATACAATGTGCCATTTAGACTTCGTTAGAGATTACCTATGGACAAGAGATTTGCATAGAATATACAGAATTAATTACTCTCAATATGATGCAATGACGTATTATACAGGAACAATAAACCGTGTATTAATGTGCAGTATTTTAGCGAAATTTGAAGAAGAAGAAAACAAAACTTTTCTAATGACTCCAAAACTGTAAAAATAAATAAAATAAAAAATGTTCTTCATAGTGATAAGTTTTGGGGCATCCGGAAACGATCCTTAGATTTTAATGGTTTTTCATATGTGTACAATAACTTTCATCTAAACTTTTCAACAGATATGATTTTGATGGACTTGTTAAGCACCATAAAATGCGCTAATTTAAAAAATCGAAGAAATGCTAAAAATTTATAAATTGATTTATTATCTGAATATTACTAAGAAGAAGTTTATCAACTATGAATAATTTTAAAAAAATATTGCTATTGTTGGTGACGTTTGTTTTATCACCGTTAAAATGTACTAATAAAACAATAAAAACTGCTAAGAATGATTGTAAAAATCCAGAAATTCATTCGTATTACAGAATAATATTTGGGAAATGTTTGTCGCCATAAAATTGATAAGAAAGGTCTTGCTATACATTTTATCGTTCTCCCACTTTTCTCTCCGAGAACTGTGGCTGCTTCAGGGTCTTTGGAGTTGGACGTTGGAGAACAATAAAAAACCAACTTACGGGCAAAGAGGCCTTTATTTTAAAGTTGTGTAATAATTGAAACTTTGATAGTTTACAATTTATTTCTGAACGCAGAAAATGGGCAAATTTAAAAACAATGTACCTAACTTAAATATTATTACGAAAATATGGTCAAGGCTTGCACTTTTTTTAATGTGATATTTTGAGCCGGAATTGTCACTGAAGTTTTGGCTATCATTGAGATATTGATGGAGCAGTTAGCTGGGATAGATCGCCGGCAGTTTGGCTTCAACTTGCAGTTAGCGATACCAGACACTAGGTACACATGTTCCGCTGTGCGCGCCCCTGTCGACCTGAATTTGAACTAGCGTCAATTGGCAATGAAAATAAGCTCCCTTATGGGTGGCTAAGTTCTGTGTATACTCAACTTTGCTAAAGTGTAGTGGATATCATACCAGACTTTAATGTTGAGTGACCCGGGTTTGATCTTCCGTACAGGCCAATATTATTTTGCATTCGACTCCAACCTCCGAAACACATTTTTAAACGTCATTATTATAAATGTTTTAAATCATACTTTAAAACGTAATTTTGATCTATTCATCTAAATAATTTGTATTTTACAAAGGGATTGACTACTTATGTAATGTATTTTTGAGATGCGAGCTTGCGAGCATCCAGACCACGAAACTAAAAAATATCATTCTGATCTATTCGTCCAACTAATCTGAATTTTTAATAAGGGATCGACTAGTTGATGTTATGTATTTTTGAGAAACGAGCTTGCATGCATCCAGCCCACCAAACTATACACATCATTTTGACCTACATGTCCAACTAATCTGCTACTACTAATCTAAGTCCAACTAATCTAAGGGATTGACTACTTGGTGTTATGTATCTTTGAGATGCGAGCTTGCGAGCATCCAGACCACTTGACTATTTGACTTTTGATCTATTTGCCCAACTTATTTGAATTTTGACTAAGGGATTGACTAGGTACTTGATGGTAGGTATGTATTTTTGAGATGCGAGCCATTTTCGTCATCCAGACCACCTAACCGTACAAATCCATTTGTCCAACTAATCTGAATTATAACTAAAGGATTGACTAGGTAATTGATGTAATATGTTTTTGAGATGCGAGCATCCAGACCACCAAATTACACAAATCATTCTGATCAATTTGTCCAACTAATCTATATTTAATCAATGGATATAGATTAATAAAAATTGAGGCGCCAATTCATTCAACGTAACCAATTCATTCATTCGTAACATTGTGCGAAAGACAATGGGGGAACGTAGTTACGATTCAGCTCAGTAGGGGCGCGCACAGCGAGACATGTAGTGTACCCAACGACATGTGTTTGCGAAGAGTATGGGCATTCCCATGTAATGGATACGGTGGCTGGGTATTCGTGAGTGATTTCGGTCACAGCTTGTCATTGAGGAAAGCATTAATGGTATTCGTGTATCGTATAAGACCCGTACCATTCGCGATTGGGCCACGAAGTCCTTCATATCGACGTCTCGTAGTACTTCCGAGATAGGCAGATCACGTTTGCCTTACCCTTCTCTCGGTAGTTCCTGTGCAGATGGTTCTTTTCTACTCATAGGTTCCAGGTTTTGCTCCGCCAACAACCTCCCACAATCTTTGCCGCGCCTCCTCCCGTCCGCAGACAGGCAGATCGCAGATAAAACTTCTCCTCCGCCTCTTTACGACCTTCTGGAGTCCCCTTGGGCCTTTCTTCGGGAGTCTTTATTACTGTTTATGGCTCCGCGACACCTGTTGACCCCCCTCTAGAGGTCATTGCAAGCTCTTCTCCCGAGCATTTCGCTTAAAGAAACAACATTAAAAAGGCCTACCTACCTATTGTACACTATGACACAGTAGAGGCATCCTCTTCCTTCACATCACATTGTAAATCTTATTTTCCATAAACCTAAGTCGCAACTCGTTTTTTTGCAACTGAAGAATTAAAATCGAACAATGTTGACTCGCCAGCAATCTAGAAGAAGGTACAAAACAGTGAAAACTCTATAACAGATATGGTTAACGAAACATATTGCTCTGCTTTGAGTGACGTTTCCCCAAAAATGACACTTGAAAAATGACACTTAAGAGATTAATGTCTTAGAAACGCCGTTTCTTAGTTTTCTTATCGTACTTTCTCTCTTATGAGAGAAGAGCTATAAGCATTGAAAATGTCTCAGTACCTAATTTCGATGTTTTTTAATTGTTTTAAATAAACTAACAATTAGAAAACATAAAATAATTATTGACACAAAATTACTGAATTTGCTGTAAGCCAGTCTCGACGATGCGTGTCGAGTTCTCGCAAACGAAAACCTGCTGGCCGAATCGAAACGGACTCTTCAATAATAACACCTGTATTTAATGTTCTAAATAAACTTACAATACGTTAATTAAATGACTGATTTCATTGCTAGTATACACAATCATAACAACACCTAACTTGTATAAACAAGTTTTTTTTTCCTTTGCGTAACAAAATTTCCGTAACAAAATTTCCGGTTGACCGTCAACCAAGACATTTTCAATGTAAAAAAAAAATTTTTTTTTATAACCACCCCTCTCAAAATTCAATGTTTACATTTCATGACTCGTTGATTCCAAAAATGTTTTAAAATCCCCAAAACTACTAGACACTTATTTATGACTATTTGATTAAAAAAGAAAAGATAGAGTCTTCGTGGCAAAAAACTCATATCCCAGAGACGGGTTGAACATATGTAGAAAACTAGCACTAACACTTCACTTGCACAACTAGCACTTGACGGCGTTTTACTCCGTTTTCGGCCATTTAAAAAAAAAGTCACGTTGATCCGTAACCACCTGTAAGGAAAGTCGGGTAATATAGGGTGATACGGAAATAGTTTCTCTCGAGTGTTGACTTCTACTCAAACTAGTGGAAAATCAATCAGTTGTAGCTCCTTGTCACTTTGAATCAAATGTCGATCAATTAAGCTCACCTGCACGGCGCGGCGCAGCAAAGAAAGTGAAATTTCCACATAATTTCCAAATTTCAGCTTCATAGGTTGAATAACAAAGAAATTGACTCCATTTCAATAGATAGGTATATACTAGATCCTTCTACACTCACGACCATTAGTATGTAAACAAAACATGCGAACTGTTATTCCCATAGCTCTGCCAGTCGTACAGTCACAGAGTTATAGTGAACAGAAAAATGTTAGTTTTGTGTTAATTAATTACTATTTCTTTTCTTTAAAAAAATCTTATATTCTTTCTATTTCAATTTATTTACGTTTTCCTTTTCCCCCTTATTACAATCACTAAAAATCAAATTTACCAACAACTACTCACAAAGTATTTTAACAAAACTAAGGTTTTAAAATTAATTTTTAGGATCATTGCATAGGATTTATTTTAATTCAAGGTTTTAGACTGGAAATCATAAGCACTCGAGTTTTGATTCGTCTTAAGGGTGCCTCCGGAAATAATCAGAACGTTGAGGCCTTTAAATGTTTGGGGACCTCTGATCTAGAGATTTCCAACAATTCGTGAACGAATTTTGAGGGGTGGAAAATAAAGTTACAACTCCTTTGCAAGGATTATCTGTACGTAAAAATCATTACGGAATATCCGCGTGAACACGATTTTTGTAACCTATTTGCGTAACCCAATGGTGTAGTGGCGAAAGGATATCTTAATCCTCAATATACCGGGTGTCCCCAAAAATAATGGGTCAATAAAACAACTTTTTTTTCTTCAATCTTAATGCTTTTCTAAGGATCTCAAAATGACAAAATTGCGCATTGCGCATTGCGCACGTAAGCAAACGGGCGCAACTGACATCAAATTAGTTATTTTAAATGGGAAAAGACCATTCAATTTTCCTACACATTTCCACAAAGCACAAAGTATCCTAAAATGAAGGATTTCCGGAGTTTCCCCAAGTTGGTGTTGGAAATATCAATAAATGAACATTATTACGAGGTTCAGCATGAATAAATACTCCAAAATCATGTATTACATGGAGCAATTAAGTATCTTTAAAAACTCAGTATTTCACATTTATAGCACTTGAAGAGTGGAATTATTATAGCGCAGAATTTCGCCCGTTTGGGCGCACTTACAAAATCGAGTGATGGATCGTTTCTTCATGAAATTTCACGTAGAGTTCAAATCTCCAAAAATGGGGGTTCCCACCTAAAACTACGAAGGATGCAAATTGCGCACGTGTGCAATGCATAATTTTGTCATTTTGAGGTCCTTACAAAAAAACATTAAGATTTAAAAAAAAAGTTTTTGACAGATTATTTATTAAAGATTTTAGTAGGGGGGGGGGGGGGGGGCACCCTGTATTAGGTAGGTATCAAATTCGTATTTATCAACAGCCGATCTTTAGAAGGGTTATCTGATGCGGAAATGATTAACAATTGTGTAATAATTTGCAGTGTCCGGAAGAATGTGGACAATGTCGAGAAGGGTTGAGGCAGCAAGCGGCTTGGGACAGTTGGTGTCTGTGTGTGAGGGGTCGATGAGGGAGACTGTGTGACGCCCTTGGGGACAATAAAAACGACCTCTGTAAACCTGGGGGCGTTGAAAGTGAAGCGGTCAGCAGCCAATCTGTTCATCCCCGCTATCTTTCCGTATCCTCTAACTCTCCGGTCCTTTTTTCGAGGCATATGGGCTCCCCCTTCACCCCGACCGTGCGACCTTTTCGCCTCGATTTTTGCCAAATCGACTTTTTTGTGTCTTTTTCTTAGCCTCCAAACCCTCGGAGACCCCCGGGGGACTTGTTCGGTGTTCTCTCTTTTGCATTCGGAATGCCCTCTCTCCGTCTTTTATGCGAGACTTTTTTCGGGGGTCACACTTACACCCTTACACAGACGTTTATATACTTTAGCCATACTGTCATTTATCACTTCATCTTGACACGCATTTTATCGCTCTAGCTCTGGAAGGTCTCAGTTCAGAACAGAACTCCTTTAAACCTGCATGTGAGCTAGGTGCCTGTTGTATCTGAAAAATGTTCAGAAAATATGTGAACGCTATAAAACTACAATACGAACTGCCTTCTATTTTCCATGTTTGATTGTTTCAATCAGGGATTGAAATTTATCGCATAAAGTTATTTGAGAAATTTAAATTTTTTTCTTGCGAAAATGTGTTTGAGTTTCCAAATTAACTGCCAAAATTCTTGACTCTATATATGTAAGTTTATTCAGATGTTTTGCTTACATCAAACTTAGCCGGCTAAACGTTGGTTGCTTAGAGCGAAGAGTTGTAGTGAGTTTTCAAATCGCTCCCACAGTTTCTGGAAGTTTGTACTTGATATTTTGTCCATCCTACCTAGAATATTTCTCGCAAAATAATTATAGGACGATATTTCGGTGAAGTGGTGCAATTTAGTCGGGAAAACCTATTTAATTTATCTAATCTATCAATCTAAGCTATTAACCTATCTAATTTATCTAATCTATCAATCTAAGCTATCAATTCAACAAATTATAGGTAGGTACTTAGTTTAGAGACTCTGATATCACTGCTCGCAACCAGCACGCCTCCGGAGAGTAATGAAGGATAAATTGGTAAGAAGTGCGATGTTTGGTATATCTGAGGTTTTCCAGCGTGCGTTGAACGATTTTGTGCTGATGAAAATGTGAAGTTACACACTGATGAGCTACTCATTACACATGAGTCACTGTATACAGCAGTCAATCATGTGAATACAACACTGTGGGATGTGCTTCACTCGAAGTTCATATCAAGATCGTCAGGCGCTGCTACTAGTGAATATCTTTGTTGAATCTCTCATCAAGACTAGAGCGGCCGGTTAATCCGATTTGTAAGAAAAATTAACTACACCTCTATTTTAACATAGAGGCATCAGTAAATTGTTATAAATCACGGAGTACTTATTCGGATCGTAAGCAAGTATTTATTTGCATATTATAGCAAAATATAAAATTGACTGACAAAATTATGGCAAAATCAGGATTGACAATCGGAAAATTTTTTCTTTCTTCGCTTTGAGTTCCGAAAGTGTTTGCCCACGCAGTGTGGAGCAAAAGTCGTTCGTAGACAGCGAACGAACAGTGAATGATTTTATTATTTTTATTTTTTATTATTCACCATGTGATTCATAGAAAAAAAGGAGCGAGATGTGTTCTTTTCCTTCTCATTACCTTCCGGGAAGGCCATGTTGTGTGATTTTGATAATAATGATAAGATTGTGAGCACCCTTGATCAGCATGATTAGCCCTAAGGCTAATCACTTTTCTATTCCACCTGCGATGCCGAATATAAAGAGTCTCTATGGGACTTTCGAGTAATGATGAAGAGGTAGGACGCATCCCCTATGTATGTCCTTATAGATTTGATTGCCCATAATTGGGCAACGGTAGGTAAACCAGCTTGTTAGTATATAGTTCGTTGGTTGAAGGAGGGGATGTGATTCCCAGGAAAGAGAAGAAAGTCGTTATAATATATAGTTACTTAACATATGGGGTTGTCATGGTCACCATTTATACCGTCAGGACTTCTAGGTTGCTGTGAAGCACTGAGTATATACCAGGATATATTAGGGATTAGGATTAGGGTACCTCCGTTATGAGCCCATAAGCGTGCAATATTCTCAATTATTTGGATTTTCTGTGAGAGCGATAACCCCAAATACCACACAAATAACTTCTAGCAATATACTAAATAGGAATATAGGAATTCAGTACTGAAAGGAGCCGATTTATATTTGTATTAGGTACCTTCAATACTGACACGGCACAAGCCTTAATAAGCTTTAAGCATTTCGAAAAACCTTGAAACCTTAGTTAGCAGCCCCTTAATCATGTTCGGCCTTTGAGCCTTCACGTCGGTTTGATTGAAGGCCAACGATATTGTTCCACGAGGGTGATGATACACGGTAATTAGCACAATTATAAGTGAACAGGGGAAAAAAAAATCTGAAACGGAAGCGAAAACCGAAGCTCCGGGGAAAAATTTGTGTGGAGGGAAAAATGCTTGGTACTTAGATTTTTTCCCCTCCTTGAAACGTCTAAACTCAATTTCACAGTTTCAAGTAATGAACGGAAAATTAAAAAAAAAAGTTTTCGACCCTCCTTCCGCGACCCCGGCGACCCTCTATACACTTGAACCAAGGGATACAGCGAAAGCTCCTAGCCATGGATTTTTTAAATATTTTTTTCTCTTCCGTTTTGTGTTAATCAACCTTCTTCTCCATTGAATACTATTGATGTTTTCAAAAAACACAAAAGTTCTAAACTGTATATAAGCTTCTAAACCCTCACAGATCCTTGTGCGAATTTTCGTGGAAAATGAAGCTATTTCAATGGCTCGGAAAATTTTTAAATCAAAATTTTTGAAAATTTTCTCCATTGAAATCCGTTTTGAGATATTCTTAGGCTATTCCTGAAGCTTGCGCTTTTCCGTATACGTATATGTATGTGTGTCATTCCAGACTCTCCTTAGGATTGAGATAAAGATACTGTTTTTGAGCCAAAAAAACAAGCATTCTAAACGAAAGGATGAGTTTGTTGGAGAACAATTTTTGATACATAAAATTGGTCAAATTTTGAAAAATGTACTCGAAAAATCACTAAAAATGGCTAAAAACTGCCAAAAATCTTTAAATTTGTAATTGTTTGCAGAATTTTATTCAAAAATAAATTTTCAACGATTAACTGTGACATTTAAAATTTTTTGCTCAAAGTTATGCTGAAAAACGTACTTTAATATCATTAATATTTGCTAAGAAATCTAAAAAAAAAAAAAAAAACTGCAAAAAATCTAAAAACCAAAATCTCCTTTGAATTGCCAAATTTTATTTAGTATCAGTTTTTTGCCATAAAATTGGTTTTTAACAATTTCTTTCCACTGAAATTGCTCAAATTTCAATACAATTTAACATATTATAATACGATTGGTTGTTTATGAAAATTCGCTCATACGATCATGCTGCATGGCTGGAACTTTTTTACGTTGTAGAGTATTTGGAAAACCCCGAAAACAGTTCACCCCACCCCATAAGAAAGTTGAATGGTGGCCATATTTAGAAAGAAAGACAAAATTAGAGTAGCATATAAATTTACATATTGCTATGTTATTCTAGATGTCTTGTATGTAAGTGAATGTTTGTGGTTATGATTAGTATGTGTGCTAATTCGTAGGTTCGAACTAGCAGGGTCTATTGTGAATGATTAAGGGTGTTGTATAGAGTTGTTGAGCGAATAGTGCGTTTAGTTTGTTTTCCATGAAGTTTGGTCGAATCGAATTCAAGAGTCAAGCTGCGAATAATGCACATTTAACGGACGTCACATTTTCAAGTATTTTTTCGGATTTATCATGGTTTGGCTTAAAACGTAAACCAACCAAAAACATGGGTGTTTACAATCGATTGTTACTGAATAATAAACCAAAGCTCTGCACTTCTATCTGGTCTAATGGTCAGGTACTTTTTATTCCTATAATACGCTCCTAAATTATCCGGTGACGTATTTTCCGTTAGATACTGTGATTCTCAACTCTTGCCATTTCTCGGCTGACGAACTCTCATTCCCACCTGATTTAAAAGGATTTCAAACTGAAAATTCGTTCTATAATGGATTTTCATGAATAAAGGAGTGTTCTATTCGAGTTCAGTTGGTAATGAAACAATGAAAATTCCTTGCTGATTAACAAAGGACGCCTCATATTTTCCCCTCTCAATTTCTAGATTGAAATTTCTCTCAGCGTAGCAATTCGTACCTAAAAAACTTCAATATGGTTCGCAATATTAAAAGTACAGCTTATGAGAAATTCATAGACGGAATTTCGCCCGTCACTTTCAGAAATGCAGGAGATAGTGTTCTCCTTTCGTAATTAATATTAAAAGTGCAAAAACTCTGAAGCGCCTTAATAATTTCAGAAACGTTAATTCAACTACGCCAACCCAAATTGGGTCAATTGCAAAACAAAGAAAATGTGGGATTGTTTGGAACTGACATTCTCGAAAACTCGCTAATGTGAGTAAATTGTTTATGCTTGATGTTTTGAATTTATTTTGACAACTAACTTTGTTGGATTAGTTATATTGTACTGAGGAGCATTTTAAATCATTAAATTAATTAATTATTAATTTCATTAAATAATTGATTCGCAGATTGAATCTTCAGAGAGAAACAACTTTATTTAAGAAAATCTGCCCAGCTCCTGGGTTGCCTAATGGGAGAGTTGTGATTAATGAATTAGGTAGAGGAAAAGTGAATAAAGTGAAATATAAAGTGATGAATAATAGAGAAGTGATGCTAAGTAGTTGATAATTTATTTCAATTTAATGAAAGTGGTGATTATGTATAATAATTCAACATTCCTTTTCTAAATCATTTTGTCTAGATTCGAATAATAGGATCACAAATAGGTGAAATGGGGCGTATAACCTTGTTGCAGAAAGAAAAGCATAGCTTGACTTACAGAAAATTAGCAGTGATAGTTAGCAAACGGGATGTTAGCTAGAGAGAAATAAAAAGTATATTATTATCGAGTATTTAGCGAACATGTAAATGTGTAGAGTTGCAGGAAACAAATTAATGGATATTTTTAAGGCAGGAATCAGCAACCCAATGAGTTTGGGTGAAATGCGAAAAGAAAAGAAGAAGAATCATTTAAAGGAAGAGATATGTGGGTAGCTTTCCTGAAGTGCGTATATAATTCAGAAGAACTGCAATGCAAGTAGATGCACAGCAATTTTATACGAAGCATTTTTTCAATTATTCCAAGTTTAGCGTTAGTTTTTAGCTACCTAACTAAAATGTCTTTCAAAATCACCCATTCACCGGATTATCTAAATACCATCTAAAATCACTCACTCGATATTGTTGGAAACTTCACAAATCCAGCGAGACGCAAGTCTCGCACTGTCAAGCCTTTGAAAAATCAAAAACATTGAATGGAGACGCGCCGAGATCAGTAGGCAAGAAACGAACTAAATCACACACGGCGAAGTTATGGAAACCCATTTCAATAAAAAACGGAAGTAAAGAAGAACTTTATCTGATTCCACAAAAGTAAAGAGTTACAATGTGTGATCGATTTCGACAACTAGGTCATCATCAGTAACAAATCCCGTTGGTCGAGAGAAAAAAAGTGCATGAGGTACAAACTATTGAGTGTATACTAAGTGATGGGTATTATAGCTAATTAGATAAATTGAAGGGAAATGAATGTTCAATCCTAAGCTTTACAGAAATGAATCAATTAATGATGAAATATACTGAGGGAAATATGAACATTTACCAGATCTGTCACTTTTCATAATTTCGAAGTTTTCCATTATATTCAACACACCAATCTTTAGGCAAAAATGAAGAAATTCCACAAACTCTCTATTTGCCAAATCAAATTCGCAACTATGATTGGATTCCCTAAGATGTGCGAATGTTTGGTACTTGACGAAGTATGCAATGATGGTCATATTCTGAGGAACTCAAAATTTCTACAGTGGTTCACCAAATATATCATCTTCTAATGCTATAAATTTAGTCGTTTATCTTCAATAGTTATGAAATGGTCATCAGTTTTGTGAAAGAAGTCTAGGTAGGTATCCCACTTCACTATACAAGTTGGATAAAGTGGAATACTTTTGGGAGGGTGGAGTGGGATTCCCTACTACCTGGTATCTCACTTCACCCGAAATGCTCTTTTTGCATAAATAAACAGCGTAACACTGTTACGGTATAGGATATATTGGAACATCTGTAAACCATGCCACAGTAATAAAACGACCTTGACTTATCTGAAAACGTTGCTGAACTGTTTTAAAATCGAAGCTTAAATGGTGTGTTAACTAGTTGATATAATTTATCAGTTTACCGCCAGTGCTCAGTACGCTCCTAATTCACAGGCAATGTATCCTACACCACCCAGTATCTCAAATGACCATATTCTCCCCTTATGTCATTATCTGCGTACCTCCATAGTCGTATGCACACACTGAAAGGAAATTGATTAAATTGAATGAAACTCCTAACAGTTAGTTCAATAATGTCCATTTTACAATAACTGATGGGGAAACTGCTAACAACCTAACTTTTCAGAAGTTTGACTTTTAGTTTGAACGTGAGTTTGACACGGGTATGTAATATTGATTGACCTTATAGTTTGTAAAAAGAAACAACATTTTTTCTGTATTGTGTCAATTGCAGTCTCGGTGTTCTACTTGTTGATCACATCAATACTTTCCTAGAGAGTTGTGAGTCCTGTTCTACTAAATGTCATCATGATATGCTTTGCTCGGCTTGGTTGTGGTATTGAATGGATTTATTCCGTGAACAGTGAAGGTGTCTGGTAAGTGAATACGAGGATTAGTTTTTTCCTGTTTTATCTCTTACTTTCCGTGTTGACTGTTTTAAGGAAATTAAAAAAAGATTACAGGAAACCAGAGCTTGATGAAATACGAGCTATGAAATACGGTAGAAGGGTGGAGCGTGGAGGAAGACGGCAGAAAGCGAAAAAGGTGTGGGAGTCTTACGAGTGATAAATAATAAAACGTGACTCGGTAGGCCCCCGCGGGATATTCCGAGCTTTCGAACGGGGGTTCCTGAGAGACAGAAGATAGCGCGTGAGTTTGTGAGGGAATGTGTGTGAGAGAGAGGGTTGAGGTGGATGAGTGGTGAGGGGGATATGGGACTAATTTAGGGCATAATGGACCGTGGAAGAGAACCGCGGGAGTTGAAATCTTCTGAGAGCGAATGGGGTCGATCAAGGGGTTTCTGAGAGCGAGAGGGGTTTATCCGGGGGTTTCTGAGTGCGAGAAGTTGCTTGGAGGAGGATTAAGGGGGATGTTTTGAGAGAGCAGTGACGTCGTGTCACTCATCCTGTCTGATTACTTCCCTCTCACCTCTTCGATGAACAATATCCGCTCGAGTTGATTTTCTGTGGAAACCACCTGCTTCAGAAACAAACAAGAATTTGGATGAGGGAAGAATGGATGGAAGAGAAATGATTTGAGAAAGGAATGTGATCTGACACGATATGAATTTGCCAAAAAATGTAGAATCAGCTGGTTCATGGGTTTAAGTCAATGAGTGGATCAGGCTTGTAGCTTTAGTCATCAAGGAATAGAAACAAAAGGTATGTTCTTAAATTGAGAACGATGGAAATATAATTGAGTTGGGTTTCCCAAGAAAATGGGCTTTACCCTACTCAATTATATTTCCGTCTTACTCAATTTAAGGACAACTTTTTTACATTCCCTAATGCCTAACACTACAGGTCTGATTCACTCATTGAGAGAAGAGACCCTTTCAACCGAGATTTTACCAAGTTCTACCTACGACTCCTACCAGTTAAGCTCTGATGAGGCCAACTAGGCGAAGCTCAAAGCTAAAAATACACCGAATGTCCAAGAGATGCCTATGATCTCCCTTTTGGTCTAAAAATACCGTTTGCAAAATACTTTCGTCCTAAGACGACGTTAACCTAAAAAAAAAAAAAAAAAAACGCAAAATCACCAAAGTTGATATTGAGGAATTCTATCTATCGGACCCATTTTGAAACACTTGGATACTCTGAACATAGAAGAATATATCCGGACTGCAAAAGAAACTTTGAAGAGGAAATATCTATAAAATGCAACCAGTTTTCATTTTACGAGTTTTCACGAAATTTTGGAATAAAATCATGCAGTTATCGCCTAAATTTTATTGTAATGTTGATGATTTCATCGACTCTGGTGACTGAAATATTTCCTTGGTATGCGTTTTGGTGTGTGTGGTGCCTTGTTGAGTGTAGGCGGTTCACATACTAACAAGGATACTAACAAAGGAAAGGAAAGTGGCCAAGGCTACTAACAAAGGATGAGGCCATCCTTCTAGCCCCCCTAAGCCTCTAGTTACTTGATTTGGTTGGGCAGCCAGGGTGCGGTTTATGAGAGCAGCCTGGCAGTTAAGGTATGTGCTATCAAGTAGTTCAATTTCTGATAGTGCCATGGATGCCAGTTCTCTAGACTTGAACTGCTCTTCCTACTTTCCTAATAACTGAGTCCGCAGTGGTAAACCGGAAGAAAAAAGAAAACTCCTATTAGAGAAGAACGTATAATTTCAATTTATCTAAACCGGAATTTCCGAATAACCCTTGATAAACCATGTCATAATGTTTATTTGAATTCTTTCCCTAAACTTCATTCTTATCAAAGTATTTTATTCTTCTTGTTCTTATCTAATCGTCAGACGTTCTGATCGATTACTAGGAAATTTCCCTATATGGCTAATCTGGGTTCGGGTTTCTGCTAAGTAGATTCAACCATCTATAGAAGCTGCTGCATGCGCAAATGCATAATCCTTGCAACCCACAAAATTTCGTTAATTCCAATCGAGGGATTTGTACAGTATGCACCATCCCAAGAACAATAATTGTTATGTTTTGTTGTAAGCTATATGTTATATAGCATTATAATGATTGCCGATGAAAATGGGTAGAAGTACATATGTGACGTTAATAAATAGTGTCGTGATTCGGGTGTATGTCTTTATGCTACGCTCCTGGTCAACTCCCATAACACATACAACAGATTGATTGCTGCCAACGGGTGGGTACATCTTGGCGAACAAGTGGCTCAATTGCTGCTCTGGATTGGCAGGTTGTGGTGCCTTCCAAGGCTGCCAGGACCCTTGAACTCAACAAACATGCTGAACAAACTTGAACAAACACAGCGTGAATAGCCATTCAAATCTCGAGAGTTGTCATTCTGTTAGGTGGAACAGAACTAGATGGAATAATGAACAATAATTTTGTACCTATGTTCATTAAACAATAAGTGAAGAAGCTGTATTGGACACCCACGTCGGCACACGTTTTTGTATTTTTAGTGAACTTGCCAAAGAAAATTACGTCTTTGCAGTGGACCCAAAATTTGTGCATATATTGTCAAAATAATTTACAAATGTTTCTGAAATTTCACGTTATGTGTATCTTTTACTTGAAAATAAGTAAGATGATAATAGTAGTTACCTCACTAGTGAATAAGCCGTTCGAGAAGCTTCAGGAACCTTCATCTTTCGATATCACGTTTTGTGAATTCTTACATGTAAAGAAAATGTGTGAAGCCTTGTTTAACTTTAAGACCTCCGTTAGCTTTACCTCTGCACAACCTTGAAACCACTCAATTCAAAACCTGCCGAAATGACGTAAATTATTAACGTAAACACGTTTCGGAAAAAGTATTTGCCAAGTTGCCGAATGGAAGGAGCGGTAGGTGAACGGGAAATGAGGAGCTGATTGCGTCTAATTCGATTTTCGTCTTCCCCTTAAATTCCAGGCACCCTCCCTCTCACCGCAACCTTTGTAAATATCCAGATTTCTTCATTTTTATAGGGAGGAAAGTCATTCGTTGGAGTACAGTGATTGCTTGTACGGCTCACACCAAACGAGTGATTCAAAACTAATATTTGTAGGCACCCAAACACATAGGTATATGTCATAACCTAAGATACAAATTAAGATCTATTTGTACAGTAAGTCCTCATGAGCGAATTTACTTCATCCCAAGAGTTTTCTTTACATGGCTTACTTGGATTTTGTGACTATTACTGCACCAACATTTATGACGTTTAATTTTATGACAAACATCCTGTTTCTAGAAGAAATTGAATTCTACAAATAGATTTTGCATTTTATTTTCAGGCTAATTTACATTTTCTTTACCTCATTAGCGAACTTTTGTAAAAA
The DNA here is from genome assembly GCA_030762985.1 of Adelphocoris suturalis. Classification (NCBI taxonomy): domain Eukaryota; kingdom Metazoa; phylum Arthropoda; class Insecta; order Hemiptera; family Miridae; genus Adelphocoris; species Adelphocoris suturalis. Next base: position 136,515,950 of record CM061040.1, read on the forward strand.
TGAAGCTATTGCAATAGCTTAAAATTTTTTCAAAATATTTTCTTCATTGAAATCCGATTTGAGGCATTCTGAAACGGATCCTTGACTTGAACGCTTTTTCATACGTATTTATATACATGTATATTGTCTCAAGAGTACCACTCCCCCACCCCCCACCTTTTTACCAAAATTTTTGAGGTATCGAAGTGAAACTTGGAGAGTGTTTTTGGGTTTTAAACAAAAAAAAGCAAAAGTTTTTGGACTACCTAAAGTACTGGAAACTTCGAAAAACAATTTTTCATTTTTTGCCGAGTGACACCTTATTTTAAAGGTTTTTTTAGAGCTGTACGCGATCGTGAAACCAGAATCTCGATATCATATTCCGTTCTTGGATTGAAACCGATGAACCAAGAAGCTGCGCTTTTTTTTTTTAGAATTACTTACCGATGTTTCTTTTGAAAAAATCACGCTTCATGGTTCATCAGCTCTAATCCGAGAATGGAATAAGATATCGCGACTTTGGTTTCACCATCATGTTCAGCACTGTAAAAACCTTCAAATTGAGGTGTCACTTGGCAAAAAATAGAGAATTGTTTTCAAAGTACCCAAAGTATCAGGCACCCAAAAGCGCACTCCAAGTTTCACTTCGATATGGCAGAAATTGTTGAAAAAAGTTTGGGGGGGGGGGGGGGGGTTACTTTTGGGACACCATAATATATATATATATATATATATATATATATATATATATATATATATATATATATTGATTGATTGAGATAAAAATTCCGTTCTTGAGCCAAAAAATCAGGTTATCCAAGTGAAAGGATGAGATCGTTGGCCAGCACTTTTTAGGTAATTTTAATAAATGTGCTGAAAATATCACTGTAAATGGCTAAAAATTGTTTAATTTATATTTTTTTACACACTCTTAGTCAATAAACGTTTATCAATAATGATCTAGAACATTGAAAAAATTTATATACAAAATTATGCTGTAAAATGTACAACCATTTCATTAATATTTGCTGAAAAATCGATAAAAACTTCAAAAAAAAAAATCCCAAATATTTTTTAAATTGCAGATTATTATATAGAACGAGTTTTTCGCCATACAATTAGTCAACAATATGGCGGAGTGGCGAAGATATGCTAGCTTTTGTAGGTGGAACGGCATTACTATTGGGCCTCACCAGTCATTAAAAACCCCATCAAAACACTAACAAGATAAATAAGAAGGGAAATGAGAAGGCTTCACCCACTTTACCCCCCCCCCCCCCACTTTTGAATAAAGCATAAGATAAGAAAAAACTAGGTTCTCCGCCTCGCCAGGGGGCAAGCCCCCTGGACCCCCGGTTACCTCTATTTAAATACTTCGAATGAAATTATTGAAACACAGAATATGTTTCAGCTCACGCGTTTCACATAAACACGTGAAACCCACGCATAAAAATTACTCAGATTTTGCAGTATCTTATCTCTAATATGTCAAGTGGTCACTTATCACCAGCGCAACGACTCACCACCAGCTCAATGAAATCATCAGAAATTAACAAGCAACAACAAGTAAACAATTATTCAAATAACCATGCTCATAACTCAACTTGTTGGCCATGCACTTTGCAGTAGCTGACATAATATGGTTGGATAAATCGAGAGCTTTTGAACGAATGGTCAACGAATTTTGTGGGATGAAAAATGACGAAGTACCATTTCCCTAGTAACGACTCAGTTGTAAGCGAAAATCATCAGAAATTGTTGCAACACATTTTTGTTACACAAACATTTCGTTTTCGGTTGGAGATACGAGACGTTCCAGACCCGACGCGAGCAACTCCCACTGCACCCTGTTCCTCCCCACAAAGCCAACCCCTCAGCGTAGCCGACCTTTCTGAATATCCGTAACTGTAGGGAGTTACTGTCAAATGTACAAACAAAAAATAATGAATCGCACTTGAACGCCTCTATTTTAAAGCTATTTCATCTCTTTCAGATTCAAGTAGTCAATCCCATAGATTTCAGATACAAAAAATAGATCAGAATGATTTGTGCAGTTTGGTGGTCTGGATGCTCACATCTCAAAAATACATTTAACATCAAGAATTCAATCCCTTGGCAAAATATAGATTAAGTTAGATGAATAGATCAAAATGACTTTCTAAAATATGGCTTAAAATATTTGAAATAATGACGTTTAAAAATATGATTCGGAGGTTGAATTCAAATGCAAAAATATTAATATCTCGATTCTGGGATTGTTATAGGAGCCTTCGACTCATTAATCCGTTACGTTACCCACTAGACCATAAAGGACTACAGCAACTAGTGAACAATCATAGAACTTCGCTAGTAGGCGGTCAGACTGTGATTTCCTCAGTATTCGCAACGAGCGCTTGTGTCGCGTGGCCGCAAAGGGCAGGCTTGAGGCACTCCAAATAAACGGAGGGGAAAAGAAAGTGCGGTGGGAGGTGTTCGCGTTGGGTTATGCCAAATAATTTTAACACATTCTGTGCTTTTACTTTAAGTGCTCAAATTTCAAAACGATGTAACATACTCCTAATATAATACAATAATTTACGAAAATGCCATGTAAAATTTCAGAAAATGCCATACTTTTAAATGTCATTTTTATTCTATTTGCACGTTTGTGTACCCCAAAATGTGAACTTTCCAATTTCTCAGAAATATAAGATTCTATACAAAATAATATTCTGCTTTTATAAGCCATTTTTTGAGTTTCCATATGTTTATCGTTTTTGAGCTTCTTCGCCACATTTTCTGAAATTTTGCTCAAAAAGTGGAATAATTAAATTCTGAACTAATCCTTTCATTTGGAATTACGGTACATACCTATATTTTAAAAATTGTTCAAATGCCCCAGAATACTCCTTAAGGGGGCGCCGTAAGGTCTCTAAAAGCAGACTGACTGGCAACTTTCCAACCAAAGAGCAAGAAAGGTGAGTGACTCGAATGTAGTGATACTTACCGGTAGACGCGTGAACTCTGTCCGATCCAGAAAACGGCTCAAAGCTCCCACCAAATTTAAAATACGACCAAACGGTTTATTCAACTTTTCTCAGCCAATAATTGACCGATTTCAATGATTCTTGCAGCGTTCGTTCTATTTTTGATTTCTCTAAGTTCCACAGACCTCTAAATTTGAAAGTAAAACTGTTAAATTGTATCTAAATTTGAAAATTTTGGAATTTGAAAATTTCAAAGGCCCTATGGAGAAATTTCAAAACCAGTAGATTGCCGCAAGAATCATCAAAATTCTCTCTCTCTCTCTCTCTCTCTCTCTCTCTCTCTCTCTCTCTCTCTCTCCCTCTCCCTCTCTCTCTCTCTCTCTCTCTCACTCTCTCTCTCTCTCTCTCTCTCTCTCCTCTCTCTCTCTCTCTCTCTCTCTCTCTCTCTCTCTCTCTCTCTCTCTCTCTCTCTCTCTCTCTCTCTCTCTCTCTCTCTCTCTCTCTCTCTCTCTCTCTCTCTCTCTCTCTCTCTCTCTCTCTCTCTCTCTCTCTCTCTCTCTCTCTCTCTCTCTCTCTCTCTCTCTCTCTCTCTCTCTCTCTCTCTCTCTCTCTCCTCTCTCTCTCTCTCTCTCTCTCTCTCTCTCTCTCTCTCTCTCTCTCTCTCTCTCTCTCTCTCTCTCTCTCTCTCTCTCTCTCTCTCTCTCTCTCTCTCTCTCTCTCTCTCTCTCTCTCTCCTCTCTCTCTCTCTCTCTCTCTCTCTCTCTCTCTCTCTCTCTCTCTCTCTCTCTCTCTCTCTCTCTCTCTCTCTCTCTCTCTCTCTCTCTCTCTCTCTCTCTCTCTCTCTCTCTCTCTCTCTCTCTCTCTCTCTCTCTCTCTCTCTCTCTCTCTCTCTCTCTCTCTCTCTCTCTCTCTCTCTCTCTCTCTCTCTCTCTCTCTCTCTCTCTCTCTCTCTCCTCTCTCTCTCTCTCTCTCTCTCTCTCTCTCTCTCTCTCTCTCTCTCTCTCTCTCTCTCTCTCTCTCTCTCTCTCTCTCTCTCTCTCTCTCTCTCTCTCTCTCTCTCTCTCTCTCTCTCTCTCTCTCTCTCTCTCTCTCTCTCTCTCTCTCTCTCTCTCTCTCTCTCTCTCTCTCTCTCTCTCTCTCTCTCTCTCTCTCTCTCTCTCTCTCTCTCTCTCTCTCTCTCTCTCTCTCTCTCTCTCTCTCTCTCTCTCTCTCTCTCTCTCTCTCTCTCTCTCTCTCTCTCTCTCTCTCTCTCTCTCCTCTCTCTCTCTCTCTCTCTCTCTCTCTCTCTCTCTCTCTCTCTCTCTCTCTCTCTCTCTCTCTCTCTCTCTCTCTCTCTCTCTCTCTCTCTCTCTCTCTCTCTCTCTCTCTCTCTCTCTCTCTCTCTCTCTCTCTCTCTCTCTCTCTCTCTCTCTCTCTCTCTCTCTCTCTCTCTCTCTCTCTCTCTCTCTCTCTCTCTCTCTCTCTCTCTCTCTCTCTCTCTCTCTCTCTCTCTCTCTCTCTCTCTCTCTCTCTCTCTCTCTCTCTCTCTCTCTCTCTCTCTCTCTCTCTCTCTCTCTCTCTCTCTCTCTCTCTCTCTCTCTCTCTCTCTCTCTCTCTCTCTCTCTCTCTCTCTCTCTCTCTCTCTCTCTCTCTCCCCCCCCCACCCCCCAGTGGTTCTGTACATACGTATGTATTCGCAAGAAGTGTACACTCGTTCCCGCCCTTCTTTTAGGTACGCATGAATAAGGTAACTCTGTCTGGATTTAGAATTGTTCAGTAAATATTTCAAGTAGGTACTAATCTAAACTCTCGTTTCGCTTAGGTACTGATAGTACGAATACCCGTTTCTGGATCAGAAAAAAATATAATAAAAAATTGTTCTTCTGTCACGAAATTCGTTAATTTAGGTATACCTGATGAGCCGGATTATACTATAAATACAACGAAAACTTGTTGGGTGGATCTGACGAAGGAATAATTTATTTTGATTGGTATTTATTTTGTTTAACGTCGGCTCATCAACAAAACAGGGATCAAGCCCGAAAAGCCGAATGGGAAATTTTGAGAAAAACGTCTAAAAAGTAACAAGTTAGTCTTGGAAGATGAAGTAGCTGAAGGATTTTCTTCTTCATAAGAAAATGTTTTTCTTTGAGTGAGATGGAAAGGAGAGCAGGAAGGGGAGATTCTGGTTCCGAATTATCCAGTTATTGGGAAGTCAAAGTTCCTAATAATTTAACAAGCTATAAGAGGCCGCCCCAAAAGAGGAGTTGGATTATGTTGGATAAAGCCTTTTAAAAGCCCAAAGAAAGGAAAATGTGGGGGTGGGGGGGTAATGATGAAAAGGAAAGGGGGAGGAGAGACGTTCCGGTTCTCGCAATAATAAGTTTCACCCTGGGCTTTTCTCCGCGCAGAAAATCTTCGTCTTTTCAGCAGATATATTTATACTCTCCTCGGAAATAACCCATACCCTGAAACCTCTCCCCTGTTCATCCCGAATAACCCTTTTTCGGTCGGCGTCACCCTCCAGCCCCTTTCCAACCCCCCCACCTCTGTGTTAATATGGTCCTAACGCCAAGTTCTGAGTAATCAACTCTCCCTCCCCTCTTGGTTAAGATTGCCAGTTAATTACTTTGTGTCTTCGCTAACCCTGTCGGAGAAGGGGCTTCCGTTTTCTAGGGCCCCCGCCCGCTTCGTCACACCCCTCTCCGCTACCCCTATTTTCCTGCGAAGCCGCCATCAATAATAATTTGATTAGGGTTATTAGGAGGGTAAGTTGCCTTCGGTAAGTTTGACGGTATGAGTTAATGGCGGGGAGGGGGTGGATAAGTTTTGATGGAGTGGAAGGATTATTGAAATGGTCTGAGCTGGCTGGGAACGGTAGTGAAGGGGTGGGGGCGGGGGTACTTTCTGAACTTCACAATGTTTTAATCTAATCCGTCAACCGCCGGCTAACAAATATTTTTTAGCTGTCAAGGCCCTTGTTCGTCGTCCAACAAACGCGCGATAAAATATTAAAACAATGTAGATTGCTCTACAAATTTATAAACATCTCACTTTCAATATTTAAGCTTTGTAACCGACTACAAACAATAGAATTAATGAATGAAAAACAATAGAGAATAACTTGAAATAAATGAAAACCAATCCCCTAAATTTTGGCGGTTCACGTTTCAAGATGCGTAAAATTTAAAAGTAAAATAAAAGTAAATATAAATCACAAAAATATTTAACTATCTCCTTTTTACTCTAGGAAGTTGAAATTTGGAAGAGAGCTTCCTTGGGACATTAAGAGAAGATTGATGACGAGACGTACGCGAACAATCAAGTTGGGTCACGAGACTCAAGACCCTGACCCACTCATCTAAATTTTTACTAAGGGATTGAATACTTGATGTTATGTATTTTTTGAGATGCGAGCGTAGCGAACATCCAGACCACTAATCTAAGCAAAAAACTGATAAAAAGTAAAATCTCATGGCGACTGGAGCGCTGGGAATGCCACGCAGTGGGTAGTCGGACTAAAGAGAAAGTCAGGGTCTAGAATCTCGTGACTCGACTTGATTGTTCGAGAACGTCACGTCGATTGATGTGATGGACTCTTTCCTGGTCAGCTGAGTGAGCTAAATTATCTCCTGGCCACTGGAGTTGAAATTTGAGTGCTTTTTGAGAGGCACAATGAAAACCATAAATGATCTCACGCACCCAAAACATATTTCATGATTTGATTTCAATGTTCTTCGTTGAAGAGGAGGAAATTTCTAATAACAGATTGCAAATGGTTTTTCTTTCCCTAATATCTTATTTTTCCGATTACCCATGGGAGAAATTGAGTCGGAAACTATGAAAGATTTAATAGGATGTAATCCCATTCTATTCGTTGACTTTCTCATTTTCAAAGGACTTATATCGGACATAACTAGACCTTTCCAAACCTACAATCAGGCTGGTAACGGTTGAGCTGTCATTGCATTTGACTCTTCTTCTCCCAGAAAGGTTTCCTATCAAATTTCATACTCCTAAGGTAAAAAAGAAAGAAGTTCCAGTCATGCAGCATGATCGTATGAGCGAATTTTCATAAATGGTCGTATTACATTTATGTTAAATTGTGTTGAAATTTGAGCACTTTGGGGACAAATAAAAATTTTATTATACATTTTATAGCAAATTAACTTTTTGTCAGTAATATTCCAATGAACAAACGAATTTGTAGATTTTTACAATTTTTTCAAGTACTCCTATCGATTTTTAGCTTATTTTAATGAAATTTAAGTACATTTTTCAGTATAATTTTGTGCTTAAATTTTTAAATGTCCTACTTCATGTTCGATTAGTTTTTTTTTTAGTAGCATTCTGCTAAAAAATAGAAATTTGTTAATTTTTAGCGGTTTTTTTGCCTTTTTTAGTGATTTTTTAAGTAAATTTTTTGAAATTTGAACAATTTAATGTGCTCCAAAAGTGTTGTCCAACCAACTCATTCTTTCTCTTGAAATGCTTGATTTTTTGGCGAAAGAACGAAGTTTTTATCTCAATTCTTTCAACAGTTATCGTCTGGAATGACTCATACATATATACATACATATATATATATATATATATATATATATATATATATATATATATATATATATATATATATATATATATATATATATATATATATATATATATGTATATATGTATATATATATACATATACATATAAAAAAGCGTTAAAATCCAGGAATCATTTCAGAATGCCTCAAAACAGATTTCGATTGAGAAAATTATTGAAAATTTTTATTTTAAAATTTTTGGAGCCATTGCAATAGCTTTATTTTCTAAGATAATTCGCTAACAGAAATCATCTCTCTCTTGATGCCCCAGAGGGGCTCTCTGTCAAATTTAAATTTACAAGAGTGAATAGGAGAGAATTCAGCTCACTCAGCTGATCAGAAGGGAGCCCGTAGTTTTATTCGTATTGTGATATCCCAAAGAGGTTCCCTACCTAATTTCAACATCGCAGGGTGAAAAGAGGAGAATTTAGCTAACTCAGCTGATCAGAATGGAGCCCGTCATTTTATTCGTCTTTTCATGTCCCAGATAGGCTCCCTAACAGATTTCAGCAACTTGGGATAAAAATGAGGAGGAATCGCAGTAACCACGTCATAAAAAACTTAACTAGAAGGTACCTACGCCTCTTAATTCCGTTGACGTCTTCTCATCATAATTGCACACATATGTACATGCCGAATTAATTACGTGTTTTATGGAGTAGGAAATAAGAGGAGAGGAAGTTGATTAGTAAATTGATAGCTTTCTAACGAGTGGCGAACTATTATCTTGGGATGAAGATTAACGGAGTTGCACTTTCCTGGCAACGGAGCGGTTGTAAGTGAAAATCTGGAGTGTTTTGTTAGTTTGTACTTTTTGTGAGAAAAAAAAGTGGCGCGAATTTTGATTGGATGACCTCGTGAAAGATATATTTGTGTCAAAAAGGCTACCCTGTTAATTCCAAAGTTTCAGAGATAGTAGTGTTTTTTAACTTTTACCCTTAAATTTCACCTCTTAGAGTCGGTTCAACATTCGTAGCACATATATGTGATTTTCGAATGGATAATTTTTAAACAATAGTATAGTAGTGAACCATCAAATCTCAAGACGGTTAAAAAACAAAAAATTATCCTTACCTGTTCACGACTATTTTGTGCTGTTTATAGGTACGTACGCGTGTAGCACCAGCCGTAGGTATGCTTTGACCTTGTCCTACCCATGCGTTGTAGCAAACTCCGATGAAAATTCCTTGATAGGTTACCTCTTAATTTATATGTACCTACCTTACCTTCAGCATTTTGCAGGGTTCGAGTGAATACACCATGCAATCTTTGTTAGTTGGAGAATTTTACTTCCTGGTTATAATAAAATTTTCATGAAAAAATCTGCTTCATGAAATCCGAAGGTATCTACATTTTTCAACACATCTGTATAGCAAACATGAAGGTTTCATTATAACTTGACACTTAATTGCACTGTAAATCCTCCTTCACCGTTTTTGGGTATGATGTAAATAGTCCCGGAGTCACAAAATGGTCATAGATTGACAATTTGTAAATAAACAAGTGAAATCCTCGTTGTATACAAAACCTCCAAACATCGAAGTATGAGTGACGTCATGGCTCCACATTTTACCTGAAATAAACTATAGTAGAATATGGAACCTGCAACTTGGAACATGCGGATTTATACAGAATGGTTAATATTCTGTATAAATGGCATAAATACCTAATCTAAAAAACTCTATCATTTATTAAGTTTTTCATTTATTGGCTTTGCATACCATACAGCCGTTTCATGTAATATAGTTTTAACTTTTTAAGATTCTACAGTTAGCTTGCTATAATGTGATATTTATGTATTTATTACAGTTTAATGTTTGTTGAAATTAGGTACTGGTAAACACAGTTATATGTACACAAATCTCCACTTCCCATGATGGTGTCCAACTTGAAGGGTTGGGGCAGTTTCTCTTTTTTGCTATTGATTTATACAACTATTATTGATTTATTATTTATTCTGTATTATTTATATTTATAATACTATCATTTATTTTTACTACGACGTATTGATTCATACGTAAACTGCCATCATTTATACTACTAAGCTTGAACTAACGAACCTTCAAACTAATACTGCGAACTCGTAGGAATTTAGAGAAATTTAAATACCAAACAAAGAAACATTAACGTACGAATAGCGCCAAGAGTTATTTAGTACCTACCAAATATCTTGAGAATTGTGAAACCAGAATGGGCATTTTGATTTTGAAGACATATTTTCTACAAGTCCTTGCATAAATTCAAGTGTAATAAATTAATTGCCGAACGAAATTAAACAAAACCATTGAATATTATATGTTACCTAAGTCCATATTTATGTTAAGGAAGCCTAAAAGGTGAATTTGTGATTCCAGTGGCCTCCTTAGATGTTTGGAGGCCTCGATGAATATGATTTAGTGGCTTAGCTGGTAGGTACATTAGGCGGTGTTACGGCTCCTTCGTAAACGGATTCGGCAAGTGGCGCAGCCCACGCAGGCCGATTAGCGATTCAATATTGATTCTAATCTTGGGATCATGCAAATGAGAAATTATTCAAATCGACTTTCGAAGGGGCGTTAATATCCGGACATTGTCACTCTTCGCGGACCGAGCCTACAACCGAATACCCTTGAGTAGGAAATACGAAGTATGGAAACAGTATAAATAAGTTTCAGATAAGATACTCTCGCATATCACATTCTAAATACTTAATTGATTTCCATTTTCACTAGATCCAGAGATTCAGTACTCCAAGGGTAGACTGCTCCTTCAGTGATCCTACTGCTAATTAACCGTAATATACGTCTGTATAAATCCTTAATATGTTTTAATTCGATTACCCATTTAAATCGAGCACACAAATAACAAGTACTTACATACTTAAAATCCTCTTTACAAACTGCGGATCTGTGCAAATTCTATTGTACCATGTGCAGATTCATGCTGAAATATCCAGCTCGGTAGTTTTTATTCTCTTGCAGGGCTCCGATTTATAATTAATGATGTGAATAGACACCTCTGCCTTTCTGCGGAGATCAATGATTCTACGAAATCTCCGGAACATTATATAGATGGAACTATGTACATTGACAAAGGTTCCTACCTACCGAAAGAAAATTTGAAGTCGTTCAAACATCAGTAATGTTCTTCTATTTTTTCGAGAAAAATAACTGGCATCTATTCGTGTTATTGCTCTACTCCCAATCAAAGACAGCAAGTGTACAAGTCCGCAACCACGGGAGACATTTTCATATGTATCGGTTACCACTAATCCCCAAGTATATCCTCAAGTTACATTGAGCCAAAACCGGGTGCTTTTTTTGAGAACCACCCATTTAATCGAAAAACAATGGAACACCAACTCGACTCCAATAGGTACCTACATATCTGAGAATTGGGTAGAAAACTGCATCGCCATGAAGTGACATGTTATCTACAGAAGTTAGGTGTGCCTGCTTGTTACAAGGCTAATTTTTTGTATCTGGTTGTGATGAAATTTGGGATCAACTAGGCTCCAACCCGTACCATCGCTGCCAACTTCATAGTGGACCATAAGTAGGTACTGTAAGCCACTTTGAGAAGTAGTGCATGGACTACTTCGAGTACGTTGAGTTACTAGTTAGGTACTATAGGAGATGGATGTTGTTTCCAACTTTTTTATGAGAGACATTGTCCCAAGCGAGGTGCGTTCCACCTCAATTGGCTCGAAATTTACTGCGAATGTAAAAACTTATTTATTTTTTTGCATCGTGTTTCCGGTGCCACGGGTTCAGGGTAGCACCAGGGATTGTATCTGAACTCGAACCTATTTTAGCATTTAGAAGTAAGGAAGTAACCTTGCAGCAAATTAATTTTAATTTACTTATTCCAAGCGATGAGTTTTTGAACTGTAAAATTTGAGTACTCATCACCAGCTTATGTTTCGATCTCGGAAACGTGAAAACGCATGCGAACATTCTAGAATGTATAAGTAGGTAAACTAGAATATAAACGGAAGAGCTCAAACAGATTCTAAAAGTGCGAAACTCATGTCTTAATCTGAGGTGTTGCACTTGTAAAATCTTTAAGCCGAGTTTACTCTGGAGTTTGAAACACGAGTTGCAAACGGTTATTGCAAACTTCGTGCGAAAACGCGCATTTTTAGACGAAAAATTTCGCTGTTGCAAACAGTTTTTCAGTGTTTGCAACAGAAATTTTTGTTTCCACCTGAAGTCGGTAAAGATCAAAGGGAGTTGCAAACTTTTGTTTGCAACACTGATTTCGGTCACTATGTGCCGTTGAAACACGAAACAGAAACATTTCCCCGCCATCCCCTTCGCTGCCACCTCCACTCTCACTCACGTGATCACTCGCACCACCCTGTCTCGACTCAAGTGTCATTTGTGACCAATCATTAAAGTTAGATATTCAAAATCCTCACTGGTCATTCTTACAAAGTTTTTAAAACTTCCGTCCGTTCTCAGTTCACCTTATAAAGGGTCAACATCATCTCTATTTAAATCGTCCAACAGGTCGTTTCCACTGTACGTAGCTCTGGAATCGTCTCGGCCTACGTTGCTTTGACAACACGACACACGCCGTGGCTAAAATGACATCCTCGACACTTGACATCCTGGGAAGGACTGATCCCAGGAACCAGAACATAGGCGTGTCATAATCAAGGTCGAAAGTGTTTCAAACATTTTCATGAAACATGGAAATAAAACCATGAAATAAAAATTGCAAACTTTTATTTGAAACTACTGTTTGCAACTGCTGTTTGCAATAAAAGTTTGCAACTTTTTGTTTGAAACTTCGGTGTAAACGCGCCTTTAACAAAATATGTTTTCTTCACCTCACGCACTTCTTCCGTGGTACGTTTCATGCTAGGACTTACCCATTAAAATTTTTTCTCAACATCACACTGTCCGGCCAAACGGTTGGTCTTAGGAAGAAAACTATAGTAATCAAAGTTGTGGAGCTTTAAAATGCCAAGAAAAATTTAGATCAAAATTAAGGTCGAAAGTGTTTCAAACATTTTCATGAAACATGGAAATGAAACCATGAAATAAAAATTGCAAACTTTTATTTGAAACTACTGTTTGCAATAAAAGTTTGCAACTTTTTGTTTGAAACTTCGGTGTAAACGCGCCTTTACACGTGCTTTCTCTAGTAACTAAGCAACTTCCTAAAATATGTTTGGGAAAAAAAGGAAAACAAAAAAAAAAAAGCAAAAAAAGAAGGTCATTTCTGCGCCCGACGTGTGGAGGTTTCACTATTTATCATAGCTGCGTTAGATTCATTTACTGTAACTTATGGGTGTCATTTCTGACGAGAGACACATGGATCGCATCAGACCTCCCGGAGAAGGTACGTACAGCCAAAGTATATATACCCCTTGGATATACGGATTTGGAGCGCTCGGGAAGGGGCGTTGAGGAGTTCACTCATTCTCCGGCAGGATCGCGACGATCGTTCCTCTATCATCAGCCCTCAAGGATTCACTTGAAAAATCGCAGACTGAAGTACATCAACTCTCTAGAAATTGTTTTGATTCTAGGTATATAGATTCCGATTCTCCATCCTGATCAACTATATTTCACAAACAGTAAGTTGAAGACGATACCATTCGTCAGAATATGAAGCGAGATAAGTAGCCTCTCCTACCATCTAAAGGGGTGAAATCATTCAAGGAAGGTAAAGTCACTCATATGCTGAATCCACAGCTGTTTTTAATTACGCTTGCAGCAGTACAAGTTGTAAGATGTGTGACTAAGTTATATTTGTGACGATTTGTTTAATCATCAGACGGTATAATATACCTACATATCTGTTCATTATTATTTGTAAAATCATTTTTTTAATAATAAACCCGGCTTTTGCCAATTTCATGCATGTTTTCCTGTTTTGTTTCGATTCATTGAATTTATCTACCAACGAATGTACCTGTTTTCGCTTTATTTCCCTCTTCTTTTGTTTTTCTTGCCACTTTTTTTGGAATGAATCCTTTTTTCTGGTCCTTCCGAAAACAGTTAGGTATTTGTGTAATTACTGAAGGGGTACCTACTTACTTTCCGATTCGGGGGCTATAAACTTGAAAAACAAACGAAAATTATTGGGCACTTGAAACGAAGACTGGAGAAAAGTGACCGTGATCATATTTATTCCCGACTGTTCGTATAATCTGTACAGAGCACCCGCAGGTGTTCGAAGCTCCTCACGAACATTTACGAATCTAAATTCGTAACGAATGCTCAAGTGTGGACGAGGCTCAAGGAAAAACTCCGATAAGCTGAGTACTGAGTGAGCACTTTAGTTCATCCATGTCGGTCTAATTCAACTTTAGATAACGAAGAGTGCCTATCATGTTAGTGCTATGGTCGTCCTATTGACACGAGATGAACTTCCGCTCACCGGTCACCGTGGGCGATTTTTCCCCTTTTTTTTATGAAGGGAAAAAAATCTTCTCCTCTCCGTTGTTTATAGTTGAGCCCACCTGGTTGGTACACGCGCCCACGCCGATGTGTAAACACGTCGATTTGCTCCTCAGGGGCCTACGGGGAAGGGAACTGCCGCCTTTTGGGGTCATTTCACAAGATAGGAAATCCTACCAAGTCGTAGGTAGGTAGCAGCTTGTTACCTCCCGTAATAGCCACGAACAAAATTCCATCGATAGCCATCTCGTTTGATCATCCCACGTTTTTTCCCTTCGTTTTCTACCTTTCCGTATTCACCAATCTTCCCGGCTTGCGTATCCAAATCCATATTTTACAGATGGAATCAAAGTATTCGTGGGAAGGAACGCTAAATCGAACATTTCATTATGTTGTTCTACAAGTTTATGACAAAAGAACTTCAGTTCCCTGTTGTTTGGAAAATCCTTAAGCATTCATAAGCAATGTGAAAGGTTGAAATTATATTAACAAATTTTTCAATATAGAGAATTGAGTTGAATAGAACGTTTCTCGGAGTTTGTGGAGATAGGTAGCCATTCATTTAGTAAGTCGTGCTCCCACTTCCTGCTGCTGCTGCTTTGCATAATTTCAGTCAAGCTATTTAATGTTACTTTTCGTTACATCAAAAATCTCTCTCTCTCTCTCTCTCTCTCTCTCTCTCTCTCTCTCTCTCTCTCTCTCTCTCTCTCTCTCTCTCTCTCTCTCTCTCTCTCTCTCTCTCTCTCTCTCTCTCTCTCTCTCTCTCTCTCTCTCTCTCTCTCCCCCATTTTTTCCTCAAATTTATGTTCCTGCACTTTTGGTTCAGCAACTTTTTTTCTCTTTATTCGAACATTTTACATTATTTTAAAACTTAAAAAAAAAAAGCCTATATCTGTCATTAAGATGTTTTTTATTGTTTCCAACGTTTAGAATTTGATTTTCAAAACAAAGAGGTACAGATAGAGATTTGAAATGTAGGTAATATTTTAAATTTAATTTTCATCTCTGTGGAGAAATGAAATTCATACATTATGTATGTAGACGTGTGCGCGCGCGCGCGCGTGTGTGTGTGTGTGCGCGCTTGGGCGTGCGTGTGTGTGTGTGTGTGTGTGTGTGTGTGTGTGTGTGTGTGTGTGTGTGTGTGTGTGTGTGTGTGTGTGTCATTTCAGCCGATAATTCTTTCGTCAATAAATCAAGTATTCTTCCAAAAGAAAAGGAGTTCGTTGGGCACAATTTTTTTAGAACAGTAAATAAGTAGCTCGAATTGCACAAAATTTGATTTTAAGAAATCACAAAAAGTATCAAATCAAACGGCTAAAAATCTTTGAAATCATGTTGCCTAGCAGATTATTACTCAAAAGAAGTTTATCAGCTATGAACTGGAACATGAAGCAATTGATGCACAGAATCATACTGTAAATTTTACTTGAAAATGTCATTGAATATGAAAAAAAAAAAAAAATCTATGGAAACTGCGTGAAAAGATGCTATAATCCTACATTTTGTTGGTAGCGTTGTATATCATTTGAAGTTTTTTTTTTTTAACCATTTACAACTGTCTTTGTATACTGGGCCACTCTGGGACAAAAGAGGCGAATGAAAAGATCAACTCTCCATCCCGATCAACTGAGTGAGCTAAAATCTCTCCTGCTCGCTTTGCATTCAAGACGATTAAACATTGATATAATGCAGAAAAATTACGAAAATTCACTCATGACGGTAACTTATGTTTCATCCCGCACGACTAAACAGGTAACAATTTTGGTTTTCTTTTTTCTTTGCTTCTTTTATTCCCTCACTGATCCTTTTCCTTTCCTAACGTGAAACTACAACTCGGAGGAGTTGAATGCCATCACTAGGGAAGACAGGAGGGATACTGATATATATGGGGCCTATCCACCTCCTCTTTTCGCCCCTAGTAAATATTTGCCCGTCCTTTTCGAGTTCTGTTTGTCTGCTTTGAGGGGATGTCTCCTTTGAGGGGTGGGGGAGAATTGTTTGTCGGGTTTCGGGAAGGGGATCCACGCTCCGGCCCTCTTTAAGAAACTTAGTCTCCGACTCCATTAAAATTTTGTAGTACCTACTTAAAACTCAATGGGAGGGGTTACTAAATAATAATTTAGAGATTCATTAAATTGAAATGGGGACAGTCGCATAGCGATTCCCAAAAAAACGTGCAAACTTCGTGAGCACGTGAACAGTGAGAAATTCGATTTAGATGTACAGAAAGTCAATAAGGATTGACCGATCATTACAAGTAACCATTTTATTACGCTATATTGCGTTTTAAGAAAACGAATTCGAGAAATACCTACTGACTGAATGTAGGAATGAAACGATGTTCATTCTTTCAATATTCAATGCGCAATGTTCATTCATTCATGTCATGAGTAAGGAAAACG
Source organism: Adelphocoris suturalis (assembly GCA_030762985.1). Lineage (NCBI taxonomy): Eukaryota > Metazoa > Arthropoda > Insecta > Hemiptera > Miridae > Adelphocoris > Adelphocoris suturalis. Next base: position 136,532,260 of record CM061040.1, read on the forward strand.
TTTTAGCGATTTTCCGTAAAAAATTGAAACTATTGCAATGGCTCAGAAAATTTTAAAATCAAAATTTTTGAAATATTCTTCATTCAAATCCGATTTAAGCCATTCTAAAACTGCTCCTGAAGTTTGCGATAACTCTCCTTAGGATTGAGATAAAAATCCCGTTCTTGCACCAAAAAATCAAGCTGAAAATATTTTGTTGGTCAGCACTTTTTGAATACATTAAATTGGTCAAATTAAAACAATGTGTTTAAAAAATGACTAAAAATAGCTAAAAACGGCATCATACAACTTATAATTTTCAGCAGAATTTAAGTCAAAACAAAATTATCAGTGATTAACTAGGACATTAAACAATTTATCACTACATTATGCTGATAGACGTATTTAAATTCATTAATATTGCTAAAAAATCTAGGTATAAAAACTCCAAAGAAAATCTAAAACTCCAAAATCTTTTCTAACTCGTCGAATTATATTTGGTATGTATTTTTTGCCATTAAATTGGTTTTAACAATTGTTTTGTACTCAAATTGCAATAAAATTCAACATATTACATCGTCTCTTAGTGTCCCAGAAAGTATCCCTATCAAATTTCAACTTCCTAGGATGAACAGGAGACAATTGTGCTCACTCAGCTGAGTAGGAATGAGCCAATCATTTCAATCGTCACTTCATTTCAGAGATACGATAGAAATCATCAGCTACAGGAGCCCATCAGCTGATAATCTATCATCTTCCAGTACAGCAAGTACCTACTACTCAATAGTATACAGACCATGTACCTAGTGCTATCTTTTCACGTTATTAGTTCGTTACGGTTAATTAGCATATTAGTTTATAACTTAGCGAAATAAATCAGCGTTCCTTGACACATCAATGGCTTTAGGGATCATGAGATGTGATAAAATGAGAGCATTCCAAAAAGTGGCGAACAATGTTCCTGCTATGAAAACTAAGGGAGTCAAATTTCGCTAGTGACGCATTGGTTGTGCGTGAAAATCAATAGGAAAAGAAAAAAACCGTTGCATTTTATAGAATTAATTTTCGCACTCCCGTAGGCCAGCCAATAGACATATCCATGTTAAAAAAATCTATCGTTTCCATCGTTACACGACTGTTAATAGCTACCTACTGCATAAGCGCCAACCTAAAACTCACATTAGTAATGCTCCATTCTATGCACACGTCCATGATCCAAAAGGAGACCAGTTATGCAGTGTAACATACCTATCAGATGTGTTTTACTGATTTAAAAAACAAGCAAGGCCTCATGACCGGATGTTTGAAAAAACCGTATTAAATGTGGAAATTGAACTGAATTGATTGTATGGAAGGCAATCTCAATTGTGATTCGAAGACGTAGAAATTGAATGTAATATTGTTCCATTGAATGTAACACCTCCCCTACTACTACCTCGGCCTGATATCTCCTAATTCAAACTCTTGGCCGGTTTTGGACAGCTTCAGCTCCACTATCGTTTTCTATGTATACATCTTTGAGCGTAAAACTGAATGGCTCCATCTCCGCAACGTATTTCTACTAAGCAAAAAATTAGTGTTTCAAGGGGTCTGAGGATAGATATATTTGTACGCTTTAAGATAGTTTTTTACGCTTATGTTTTAAGATAGTGAAGTGTTATATGCTAGTATGTCAGTTGGGCTAATTTATTGGCTATTTCATACATACTCCTTATTCTTAGCTGTTTTAGAACCCCCATATTTGCCTTACTATCCAGCGACCACTGAAATTCCTGTGGACTTGGTTCGCTGTTAGGACACGAAGAAGCGGCATTAAAAATGTCACCTGGCATGCCGTTTCGCGAAGAACCAAAAAAGAAGCTCTGCTGGGCAAGTTGCTCTCTCGCTCGCGACATATAGCGGGACCCATTAGCTCCCCCTGCCGCCACCACCACCTTCGTATCCGACGGCATATTAATTCAGTAATTACAGTAATGTACTCCCCAAGATTTCAAGGCTCCGGAGCCGATGCCGGGCCTATTAGAGCTACTCGGGGCAAAGCGGTTCTAATGGTGACAAGCCTTCTCGCACATGGTGTAATGGTAGAGGGAACCCTCTCCTCTAATGTGGTCCTTTCTTGGGGTTCCATCATCCAGGAGTCCATGGAGCCCTCTCGTATACGCCCTAATGTGATCGGTGGAACATTATAATCGAGTTATTCTATCACGTCTATAGCCCCTCCCCCCTTCCCTACTCATCCTATTGTCGTCTCCATCGCCAGTCTCCCTCTTTCGCTTGAGTACGTAGTCATTACCACCTTAACATTAAGGTTCCTCCAAATGAGTTCTTCGTTTGGTTTTATATTCCTCATTCAAGGTTCCTTGGAGCTGCTGCTTGTTTCATCTCTGAACTAATCATGAGGGAAATTAAAGGTAGCGTAATCCCAGGACATTTGATTAGAACGTGCCATTAATTAGGCTCTCCTGGATACATCGTAGTTCTACTGACGATCCAGCTATATTTGAAAGATGCTCCTCTATTATCATAAACATGAACCACCCCAAACCCAACAGGCTCCACATTAGTTCCCATGACACATCATATATTGCGCAGTGCAGTTCCGAATCATTCTACTCAAGCGTAGATTAGTTTTGTCGTTTGTGGTGCAGTAGTTCCAAGTTTGTCTTCTTATTTTTGTGTTCCTAGTGCATCTAAACCAAGGTTCTAAATTATTTCGGGACTGTTCAATTTGCATGTGACTTTGTTCCAAAATTCAGACCTTGAGATGTGCATTGCACTAATTATTATTGCATACTACTCACGCTATTTGACTGATCCTCCTGTTGATAGAGGACTGGCGAGTTCATACATGATGTATTCACTCACACTTGTGTGCATGTGAATTTTACGAATAAACATTTTCTATTTTTATTTCACACTTGGCTTATTAGTCGTGATCGGCTCAAGGTTCATACAATTTCAAGTGTTCCTCCTAATATGTATTCATGAAAAAATGAGCTCGTGTCCTTGTAGGTAGATACCTCTAAAGAATATCTTCATTAGTAATTGAAGGAATGCTGGACTGCTATGACGATGGTTATCCTTGTTCATCATTCGCAATGAAGAGTGCTCGTGAAATATGCTGCCTGTTGCGTGTAACAGGCTAGGTAGACAAACTCTTCCAGCATATACCCAAAGATCTATACATATATGTTTAGATCTATAAATACTTACATGTTTAGATTGTTGCATATACCACCCGACTCCGACATGAGGGAACAATAATTGGCGTTGATTAAATGCTTAATGTCTGGCAATCAATTTAAACATCTCATCTAGTTCTTCTGGATTCCAACACAAATAACGACTGTTGAATTTAAAAAAAAAAAAAAAAAGAAGAAGAATTATACAACCCACTATATTTTTTCTGCTTCGATGACCGTCTGTCTTATGATGAACTTTACTTTTTGTCATTAGGTATCGTTTTAAACTGGTATGGGTATTAGTATTATAATGTCAAAGCATTGTTTCGTACACTGTATTCTAGCCAGATGATTTATTACTAAGCCTAGCTGACTACTCACCCCAACGTGTTCAAGTATAAATAAAAAAGGCGTAAAGTCCCATCCGTCAAATTCTCCCTCACGCACCACCTCATACGGGCGACATACAGCAGTGATTGAAGGGGTTTCGAGCAAGCCTTCCGCGTGTTAGCGTGTCAACTTATACGGTCGGTTTATTCGTGGAAGTACGTTTAGGTCTTACGTCTACGTGTGTGAGGATATATACGTGCGTGGAAGGTGTAGTATTAAAACGCGTATATTCGGCGTGAACCCTCTTTTTTTACGGCGTCCGCAAACGGTTACTTTTTTTTTCCTTTATTTTTTCTTTCCTCCCTTCTATATCCATTAAGAAGTGAAGGCTTCGCTTCCCTGACTAGGGACCTCTCCCCTTGGTATTCCTTCTTTGTGTATTTTCGTTCCAATATTGCCGGTTGACTGATTTACAGCTTCTTTCTTCCTTCTGCTGGAAAGAGGGATCGGAGAGCAATAGGGGTGGTCTGAATAAGAAACCTTCGACCTCCTCCCATGTTCCTTTAAATATATGCTGAATAAAATCCTCATTCGGAAGCTTATTTTTAAAGCAATAATATATTATAATACCGTTATCTCCCGTCAAAGATCGAGAGTAGGAAAATATATTGACCTTTATAAAAATATTTTACCTATATTTTATTCAAAGCCATTCGAAAAATGCTATATACAACTGCATATCTAGCCTGATATACGCCTTGATACAATATTTTCTAATCGACATCATCTATATCTATCTATATATCTATATCTATCCATGCAACAAAAATAAATAACTCACGGATTATTGTTTTCATTATTAAAAGTGAGTTAAAGGGAAAATGGAACGATTTTGATTTACCGTAGCGTTTTGATTACTTTTTCGAACTTGATTTACACAGACATTTGTTTCAGTACCCAGAACCGGATAAATAAATTTAAATTTTCACACTATCATTTCGCTTAGTCTCATTGAATTAGAATCTTCTCTAGTTTATCACAAAAGCTCCCTTATATTGACGATTTTCCAGCTGCTGATTACTACTATTATTATTATTTTTTGTTTTTTTTTGTTTCATATCAATCGTCAAAAATATAATTACAGTTGATTAGATGTTATACCGCGATTTTTTATACGTTGGAGTGATGTTTTTCCTGTGTCAGTGTAATTCCAAAATTTGTAATTTATTAATGTTCTCCCGTTACGACTTACTTCTGTTGAAATCTCAAATATTTATTTATGGTTTTAACTTGTTCAACTCCTACAACTCCCACTTTTGACTCCTACAATGAATTATGATCTATTCATGAGGTTACTCTCAAATTAGCTTACATCGCAGCCATAGTAAATTTATTTAAGCAGCCGAGGAATTTTTATACAAGTACTTGTGCTTGCCTACATAGCTGTGATAGAACTGTTCACTGTTGAATATTTGATTTTTGATTCTAATATAATTTATTTTTGTTCTCATTGAATGTTAATTTTTTATTGTTAAGTGGTACGTATGAATGTTTTAGTGTGCATGTAACTTAATGAGTGTCAGGCTGTATGTACTTGGAGTTTGAGTTTTGGCTCAGGGCTCTCGTCGGTCCGGGAGCAGTCTCGGCTGGTGGGTTGTTTCCCTCAGGAGCGATTCTGAAATGGATGGGCACCCTCGGGAGGCCGCCATGGTGGGTCGGGTCCGGGCTCGGCAGGGACGCCCTTATTGGCAGATTAATAAGTTTATGATGATTAACGGCACTTTATCTATCCTTTCTTACATTTATTTTTTTCTATATATCTTATGGCAAAAATTTTACATGAAGAGATAATTAATTTTATGTTCCTTCGAATTGTTAATAGTTGTCCTACACCTTGGTGTTTTGACAAATATACTTGATTTGTTCTATCTAAAGTATACACCCATACTTTCACAATTCGGCCCAGTACCTAGTGAGGACTGTGGAAGAACACTTTTGTTTCTCTAGTTTCACAATAATTCCCAGAACCATTGTCCTAACCAACTTACTCATTACATTTCTTACGTTTCGTACCTACTAACTTATTTCACTCTCCTGCCATTTTATGAACGGTTGCTCCAACCGTTTGTAGATGAAATAATGTAGCTGAGTGTACGTCATCAGATTTTCGTTTTACGTTCGCTTCCCTCTTGTCGTAAAGCTGTTGGTAACGACGGACGGCAGATTCAGACATCTCCGTTAAATCCATTGTCGTGAAGGGCGTTCCCCGCGATCATCTCGTACGATCGTCAACGACCTCTCAACCCGACTTTATGGCCCTACCAGTAAATGATTATTGTTAACATTTATGTTCGCTGAGAAAACCCATCAAAATAGCTGACACCACCATATTGTTTGACATGATGGTTAGCCTTATTGAATTGACAATGATGTGCTGCTCTGGGAATCCCAAAGGTACCTAACAATACAATGTGACAATATCCACATGTTTGAGTTTGTTGTTAGGTTTCATATTTGGGTTTATATCTTATGTCACTTGTATTGTTCTATATAACTATTATTACTATCTATTTGAGTAGAAGACCTCGCTCGATTTTGTCGTTGATGGTTGCATACGTATATGCCGTTCACTTGGACAATCTTAATAAAAATCGATCGATTACCACTATCGGTTCTTGTTGTGTCTGATGAAACCCTGCCACTGTAAGGACCCTAAGTTGAGATTTTGTTCACAAATTGTATTTCTTACTTGCCTGATATCACTTGACTTCAATATGCTGAGTTTTTCGGATTCTATCGATCAGGTTCCAGCTACCTTCACGGCAGCTGGTATGCACAGTAGTGGCCTAGATTTGTGAAATACGACAAATCAATAAGTTATAATGTTTACCTATTGTGACCTGCAATGACGTGACTCGACTGTACGTTGTGTACGTGAATCAATCACTCACAGTAAGATGAAAATGAATTCCAGCGATAGTTATCACTAATATGTGTGCGTGCATTGGATAACGTCAATTTTTTTGCCGATAAGCAAGCGTGTTACAGTCTAAAATTGACAATAATATATGAATTGTCGTCATGAGGAGTTCGTATAAAATTTTACTCGGCTGTCAAGAATCAGAGAGGTCGATGCAATCCCACCACGATCTGGTTAACAAACCCCTGCTAGGAAATCAGAAAAACTATTTTTTGCCAAAAGTATGAACCCCCTTGTTCAATCTGTTCGAAACGTGGAGCATGCATTGTTAGGAATGTAAAATGTATAAAACGCCGAAAGTGTTTAAATCTAAAATTCATTTGAGAATGCCATGAAACGGATTTCCAGCTTAAAATTGTGAAAACTTGGCACTGTGCCCGTGTGCTCCCCCCCCCCCCCCCCCCCTCCCCATCACCGGTTAGTTGAATATGGGACATGCTTTAGATTAAAACTGAAAAAAATTAAGTGGGTAATTGCGAAGGAATGAATTAATTATTTATTCCCGTACCCCTTCGGAAAAAATAGCCAATATTGTGTTGTGATAACTCCAATAACCACAGTCAATAAATACACATCTTGTACATCATGAACAATTTTTTGACGTGGCGTCCGAATCAATTAAAAAACCTCCGCGCGCAGTCAAAATAACGGAATGAGACGGTACAATAAAAGACGCAATCCAGACGTATACGTGAACAGAATTTAGGTAACGCTGCTGATCAGGCTGGAACCCGTCATTTCATTCGTTATTTGATGTCCTCTTTTCAATTCCACCTTTCTAGGGTGAACGGGAAAGAATTTAGCTCATTTTATATATTTTATTAGTCTTTTGCGTACTTAACAACATTTTGTTTCTCGATGCCAAAATTGTATTCTAAACGTAGCAATAACTTCATTTCCTATGAAAATTCGCTAATAGCTGGTCATCCCAACCTTGAAAATATTGTCAAAATAACTAGGGTAGCAAAGCCATGATTCCAATGTTGTTCTAGTACATTAAACACAACACTAAACATGATAAATCAACTAAAAAATATTAGTAATTACAAAACTTTATCAAAAGGCAACTGTTTCTATGTTGAACGTATAATATAAGATTTCTTCTTTCTAGTGCAATTAGTAACATACTCCGTTCTCTTTTAGAGGAATGCCGTAAAGTAGGTAACTTACAGTCACCTCTTCCTGTTTTTTTGTTTTTTTTAGGGGAGGGGGGGGGGTCCTAATCTCTTGTTAGACCTTAGGGAATAAAGTCTTTGGTGTGTGCATTATTATCGACCAGAACTTTCTATGCTATAGCTCCAACCAAGCTGTCCATCGTGGTGACCTGATTATAAAAAGCTCATTGCGATTCAAAAGACCGTTGGTTTTTATGTACCTAGTGAATACCGTCCTATGATATTTGGGGACTTAAAGGGGTCACAAAGCTTTTCAAATAACAAATAGACAAATTATGAATGTATCACCTATCGCCTGATGAACAAATAAAGTGTCTCAAATAGAAAGTAACCCTACTGTTTTACATATTTTAAAACCTGTACTGCAACTCACAACCCTGAAATCTGTTCTTAAACGACTTACCTACTGGTTGTGCAATTATGGTGATCAGGATGGAGAATATCAAAATAGGTATTCCAAAAAAAAAAAAAAAAAACCTAGGGTGTAGGTCCACGATTTTTCGAGTGAACCCTTTGATGGTAGAAGGAAAAGACTGCCACGAATCTGCTGGAGAATGGGTGAAATTCTGAACGCCCCTTCTCGAACGTTCCAAATCCACGATTCCAAGGGGTATATATGCTTTGGCTGCACGTCACTCCTACGGAAGGTCTGATGCGATCCATGTGTCTCTCGTCATTAATGACACGTACGTATTACAGTAATTAATCAATGCAGCTATTATTAATAGTGAAACCTCCACACGTCGAACGTGAACATGACCTTCTTTTTTTGCTGGTCAATGTGCTCAGTTTTTTTATTTTGAGATTTGTGTAGAAGGTTCTACCGTTTCCATTCTGTTTTTCAAAATCATATTCTTTTTGTTCAAGCTCCTTGATTGAATTTTAGAGTTTCCGAACTATATATATATATACAGGGTGATTCCCTCGCAGATGCAAAAAAAAATTTGGGTGAAACTACATCAAAAATGGAGTAAAATCCAACTGCATATTTTTATCTCAATCCATTCTTGAGATATGATTTTTTAAAGGTTTTCTCAGGAATACCGTGTTTTTTTTCTTTTAAACTTTTCTTCTTTTCTTCTTTTAAACTTCTCCACTTTACTTCATTTAATTTTAACTTTTGACCACATTTTCAGAATCAACATTAAATTTACTATAGGAATAGTGTACTTGGGTTCTTAAAAAGTACCATCCAAAGGCCCTCACATCAGCTCAAACATTGACGATTTTGAAAAAATAATATTTCTGAAAATCTTTAAAACTTTACTACACTTCCAAAACGAATCCTGGAAACTGGCAAATCTCATGAAAACTGCTTCGTCTAATAGTCTTTACAATGGTATAATCAAGTTTACTTTTATTTTGTTATTTAGTGGAGAAAATTATGTTTTAATGTTAAAAAACGTGGGGTTTTCAATGAAATTGTTGGTTTTCTCGAAAGATGACCCTCCATGAACCTACGAGTATGGGGTCGGTTTCTATGTATTTTTTCACGCTGTATCGAATGGTAACATTTGTAGATCTCTCCAACTCCGTTATAACCGAGTTTTACACTTAGAATCGCAAATGTTTAGTTTGTTTGTTACGATTAAATTTATGTGTGTTATGGGGTAAAACTAGTTAATTAAAGTGTAAAACTCGATTATAACGTAGTTGAGAGATGTGCAAGAGTTACCATTCGATACAGCGAGAAAAAATACATAGAAACCGACCCCATACTCGTTGGTTCATGGAGGGTCATCTTTCGAGAAAACCAACAATTTCATTGAAAAACCCACATTTTTTAACATTAAAACATTATTTTCTCTCCTAAATAACAAAATAAAAGTAAAATTGATTATACCGTTGGAAAGCATATTAGATGAAGCAGTTTTCATGAGATTTGCCAGTTTCCAGGATTCTTTTTAAAAGAGTAGTAAAGTTTTAAAGATTTTCAGAAATATTATTTTTTCAAAATCGTCAATGTTTGAGGTGATGTGAGGGTCTTCGGATGGTACTTTTTAAGAACCCAAGTACACTATTCTTATAGGAAATTTAATGCTGATACCGAAAATGAGGTTGAAAGTTAAAATTAAATGAGGCAAAGTGGAGAAATCCGAGTTTAAAATGAAAAAACACGGTATTCCTGAAAAAACCTTTAAAAAATCATATCTCGAGTACGGATTGAGATAAAAATATGCGGTTGGCGGCATTTCACTCCATTTTTTATGTAGTTTCACCCAAATTTTTTTTGCATCTGCGAGGGAATCACCCTGTATAGACTGATGGTGAGTAGGTACCTATCAAATTTCACAGTTTTCAGGAATTGTATGTACCGTTGGAGCGACATGAGTAAATTGGTCAGTAGGTGAGATAGGGACGATGACGTTTCCAAAATGAGCAAACCTAACTGAAGGGTACTCCAAGGTGCATGGAGGTCGGAAAGTTGTCACTCAATTGATATGGAAGAAAGATGGCCACAGTGCTAAACCGACTTTGCGAAGTGAAATCTTCGCGTTATCAGCTTGTTTTGATAAGTCTTGTTTTCTTGAGATCTCCAAGACACTGGGAACCTGGGAAGTTTTAGCTGGGCTGCCTTGCCAGGTGGAGACAGCAGAGATTGGTAAGTACCACTAGGTTCCATCACAATATTTCAAGAACATAACCTACAAATTTCAAATCACAATATTCATTATCAAAGTTTCTATTACTTTCGTACTAGAAAACTGCACTTTGCTAGGATGAGTTGGATTCAACGAGTTAGTCAATATTCGGTATGATGTGTTGGGTACACTTACAACAATGTCGAATTTCTGCATTTCTTCTTCTTCTTTTTTTTTTCTTTCTTACTTTCTTTTTTTAACGTTGAGATTAACAAAGATGTCTATGAAGTTTCCTCAATGGAGAAAATTGGGAAAATTCGGAAATGGCCAAGGAAAAAGACGATTTGATCCCTAGTTATGCAGTTCCTGATGTGAGAAAATTACCACCCTAAACTCGTTGACTCTTTGGTGAACAAATAATTCGGCAACAATAAATTTCGTTGACGGAATAAAGGATCGACGATTGAAGAATATCAGCGTGGAAAAAATTTTTACCTATATCTAAAAGTGAAAAATGTCACAAAATTAATAATGTCACGAAAAAACGGTTCTAAAGTAGCGGGGGATCTAATTTCTTTGCTTTTCAACCAATGGAGCTGAAATTTGAAATGGAGAACCCTTGGAGCGTCTACAAATGAATCATGGAAACTAGACCCCCTCTGATCTGCTGGGTGAGATTCGGAGCTAAGTTCCTTGCTATTCTAGACTAGAGAAGCGGCTGATCTAATTTCTTTGCTATTCATCCTACCAAACTAACAATTAGAATGAGAACCCATAAGACGTCTAGAAACGAATTATGAAGTCTAAAGCCCCCCAGATCAGCCGAGTGAGATCCAGAGCTATGTTCTTTGCTATTCAATCTATAAAGCTATAAAGCATGTTCCATGTTTCTCCAATGTTTAGCCGAGGCTCAAGGTGAATGCAAAAGTGGGTTTGGGATCCCCTCCAGTGAGGTCAAGGGGTGAAACCCCTTGCGAGGCGCGCAGCACTGAGTTTCTCAAGTTCTGTTTTTTCTAGTCTAGATACCTCTTATTTATCTGTTTTCCCTTGTCTATTTTTTATTTTTTTATTTTTTTTTATTTTTAAGTCTTCCTTTTCTAAGGAACCTGACCATTCTACCTAAACGTATTCAGCTGAATATGAACTTTTCTGTTTTTTTTTCTATCTTGAAATTGTTGAACCTTGTTAACTTGTAAATGTGTGATGCGATGACAAGTGATATAATTTACCTAAGTACAACGATTGTGATTTTTAAAAAAACTAGGTAATAATTTTAGCATTTCTGCCAAATAAGAAGTTAAAAGTCAAGTTAAGTTGAAGTCGTCAAAAACTCTAATGAAAGAAGCGATCCAGATGTATACGTGGACAGAATTTAGGTAACGCTGCTGATTAGGCTGGAACCCTTCATTTCATTCGTCATTTGATGTCCCAGAGGGACCCTCTTTTCAATTTCACCTTTCTAGGGTGAACAGAAAAGAATTTAGCTCATTCAGCTGATTGGGACGGAGTACATAATTAGTCTTTTGCGTTACAAGATTTCGTTTCTCGATGCTAAACTTTTATTCTAGTATTATTGAAAACATCGCAATAACTTCATTTCCTATGAAAATTCGCAAATAGCTAGTCATCCCAACCTTGAAAATATTTTCAAAATAACTAGGGGTAGCAAAGTCATGATCCCAATATATTCAGCGCGCAGTGTGTGTTCTAGCTCATTAAACACAACACTAAACACGATAAATCAACTAAGGAATATTAGTAATTACGAAACTTTATCAAAAGGCAACTGTTTCTACGTTGAACGTATAATATAAGATTTCTTCTTCCTATAGCAATTAGTAGCTTACTCCGTTCTCTTTTAGAGGGCTGCCGTAAAGTAGGTAACTTACAGTCATCTCTTCTTGTTTTTAGGTTCCCTAATCTCATGATAGACCTTAGGATATAGAGTTTTTGGTGTGTGCATTATTATCTACGAGAGCTTTCTATTCTACAGCTCCATCCAAGCTGTCCATCGTGCTGACGGTTGGTTTTTATGTAAGGAATACCGTCCTATGATATTTGGGGACTTAAAGGGGTCACAAAGCTTTTCAAATTACAAATAGACAAATTATGAATGTATCACCTATCATCTGATGAAAAAATTAAGTATCTACAATAGAAAGTAAGCCTATTGTTTCACATAATATTATAACTTGTACTGCAACTCACAACCCTGAAATCTGTTCTTAAACCACTTACCTACTTTTTGTGAAAGAATGGTGATCAGGATGGAGAATATCAAAATATGCGTTTAAAAAAAAAAAAAAAAAAAAATCCTAGGGTGTAGGTCCACGATTTTTCGAGTGAACCCTTTGATGGTAGAAGGAAAAGACTGCCACGAATCTGCCGGAGAATGGGTGAACTCGTGAACGCCCCTTCTCGAACGTTCCAAATCCACGATTCCAAGGGGTATATATACTTTGGCTGCACGTCGTTCCTCTGGAAGGTCTGATGCGATCCATGTGTCTTCCGTCATTAATGACACATATATGTTACGGTAAAAAGATCAATCCAGCTATTATTAATAGTGAAACCTCCACACGTCGGACGTGAACATGACCTTCTTTTTTGCTGGTCAATGTGCTCAGTTTTTTTATTTTGAGAATTGTGCAGAAGGTTCTACCGTTTACATTAAATGTTTTTTTAAATCATATTGGTTTTGTTCAAGCTCCTTGATTGAATTTCAGAGTTTCCGAACTATAAATATATATATCAAATTTCACAGTTTTCAGGAATTGTAGGTACCGTTGGAGCGACATGAGTAAATTGGTCAGTAGATGAGATAGGGACGATGACGTTTCCAAAATGAGCAAACCTAACTGAAGGGTACTCCAAGGTGCATGGAGGTCGGAAAGAATTGCATGTCTAATCACGCGAATGCAACTAGTACGAGTTCGAATACGAACTATAACGAACTGAATCACTCGCGACGAAGTTGTGGAAACCCATTTCAATAAAAACGGAAGTTCGAAAGAAATTCAGTTATTGTTTGTTACTGATGATGACCTGACCGTCGAAATCGATCCAACATTGTAACTCAGCATTTTCGTGGAATTAGACAACGTTCTTCTTTAGGTTCTGTTATTATTGAAATGGGTTCGAATCCAGAAACCCATCTTTGGTGCGAAAAATAGCAAGAACTCGTTGAAAGAAATGAGTGGTTTCTTCAGTGGGTTGTCACCATAGACCTATTTTAAATACCACAGGTAGGGCCGTTTTTAGGGAGAAGTAAGGCTATAGGAAATTGCCATGCGGCCCAAATTGTGGGTGGGGGGGGGGGGAGGGGGGGCTCGGTAAGGAGAATAGTGTGTAGGGTTTCATTCACAGGGTGCGTAGGGTGTTGAGGCTTTCTCTTCAGAAAGCTAATCAACATTCTTTGCCAAAAAACTGAAAACTTCCACACCGATTTGTGGGTAGCTCTGTGAATCCAATAGCATTAGCCGATATGATCGTCGGAGTTTACAAGGCAATTTTTACTGTGCTCGTAACAATTCTTAGCGCTTTAGCGCTTTTTTTTTTTTTTTCATCTTAGCGAATTTTCGTAGAAAATGAGGCCATTGCAATGGCTCAGAAAATTTTAAAATCAACATTTGTGACAATTTTCTTCATTGAAATCCGTTTGAGGCATCCTGAAACGAATCCCAGAGTCATATATATACATGTGTGTGTGTGTGTGTGTGTGTGTGTGTGCGCGCGCGCGTGCGTGCGTGCTTGCGTGTGTGTGTGTGGGGGGGGGGTGTGGGTGTGTGGGGGGGGGGGGGGTGTGTGTGTGTGTGTGTGTCATTCCAGACGATAACTCTCCTTAGGATTGAGATAAAAATTCCGTTCTTGCGCCATACGAAAGGATGAGTTCGTTGGCCAGAACTTTTTGAGCACATTAACTTGGTCTAATTTCACAAAATGTACTTTAAAAAAAAAATCATTAAAAATGGCTAAAAACGGCTAACAATTGTTAAATTGATATTTCTTAGTAGAATATTGCTCAAATAAAGTTTATTGTCCATGCAATAGAACCTTGAAAAATTCATTTACAAAATTATGCTGAAAAATGTAATTAAAATTCATTAAAACTTGCTTAAAAACTGAAAAAATGGCTAAAAATTCAAAACCTCAATTTAAATAGGAGATCGTTATTTTGAAGACGTTTTTTACCATAAAATTAATAGTTAACAATTTCCTTGCACGCAAAAAGCTCGAATTTCCAAACAATTTAACAGTACTTGTACAATACGGTAATTTACGAAAATTCGCTCATACGATCATGCTGAATGGCTGGAACTTTTTTTTCCAAAGTTTTAGCCCTTAGGGAGTGAACGGAAAGAATCCGAACTGATTAACGTATGGCGTTCCAGGTGGTTTCATTTGATTCGTTGGGGTTGAACCTTGTTATCTATTAATCACAATAAAAAATGAAAATAACATAAATATTACCTTGAACGCTTTTGAGCTCTCGATTTTTTCTGAAATTTGAAAATAAACAGATTTGTAGGAATATTTTAAGGTTTGATGAATAAATAAATTTCGTCGAATGCAACTTTTTCACATAGGTACTTCACCCTTCATCTTACTGCTGTACACATAGTTGAAAAAAGCTATATCATCAGCGTACTAAGCGACTTCACCTTCCATGAGTGACTTCACCCCTCTAAATGGTAGGACCTACTAATAATCTGATTTTCTCGCTCCAAAAGTGCTAGTGAATCATTCTGCGATTTCTCGAGGGAGTTCTTTGGTGGTTTATTCGCGATTCCAAATAAGGATGCGAGCCTAGCGGCAGCAAAATGAACTAAGTAGATCCTGACTCCGACTTTCGTGTCATTGAAAATTGTTGATTTGAAACTTTATCATCTCTCGTTTTGGTTTCTTTCTTTTTTTTCTCTTTTTGTGTGATGGGGGAAGATTCTAGGTGCCTAAAGCATTTTAAATTTTGAAAATAATCGTACATCATTATATGGCCAAATTAGAAATAGTTTTCTGGTTAGATGGCCGAATAGTACCTCCTTTACTCTAGTTAGGTAGAGTAGTAACAACATTCAATTCTACGAAAAAGTTTACCTTTCCATAAATGAGGATTGGTAGAATAGTAACATATCGTTAAGGAATATGACAGGCAATATGAAATCAAGCAAATTTGGATTTAAAAAAATCGATCAGAACACAAGAATCCCTCTTTTGTTTCCCGCTCCCAATCAGATGGTACAAAAATACCTACCGAGGTACTAACTGGAACACAGGGATTATGACAAGCCAAAATCCTACATTTGTAAATGTAGTACATTCCTATCATACTTCTGCGTACATTCCTGCTCTTCTATTATATCATTTAAATGAGACTAGATACCTAGGTCTGGATAGGAAATTTTGCTGTTCCCAGGTTTCCAGCTGCATTTAGGGGAATATATTCTTGAAACCTTGCAAAATCGTTCCATTTACAGTGTGAGGATGTTCATTAATTGATAAACTTTGTAGAACAAAAGCATAAATGTACAAACATCTGCATCAAACATCAGGTATTTCTAAGAAACTACACAATATTACAATTATGTTGAGCATTTTAAGCTGCCCTCCTCTGGTGAAAGCTCGAGAATCGGTTGTGTATTTTGCGTAATTTACAATCAAATCTAATTTAATAATTTCTATGAAAATCTGAAATAAAAGACTACCTACTTGAATACTATGTACCTACTATGTAGTACCTACATACTACATGTAAATAAACAAATGAACCTCCCAAACTTCTTATTCAACTTCCAGTACATAGTTTTGATGTCTAGTGCACGGAAGTGATCGTCATAAATGGTGTTTTCAGTTGTTCAAAATTTATTAGTGAATAATCCGTGAAGGAACGGTAATTTGCCTTGCTTGAGTCGAGTTAGGATCTACCCCACCATTATGGTTGCGACGGTGGCGCAACTACCGTTAATTGAAAATGCGAATGGCCAAGAAAAGACCGCCGCGAACCTGCCGGAGAACGGGTGAACTTCTAAACGCCCCTTCCCGAGCGCTTCAAATCCGTGTTTCCAAGGGATGTATATACCATGGCCTCATGACAAAACTTCGGGAGGTCTGATGCGGTCCACGTGCCACTCGCCAATTATGACTCATCCAAGTCACTGATGGACTCCTTATTCATTCATTATCATCATTCTCCAAACACAGCTATGTTATATAGCGAAACCTCCACACGTCGGGCGCGGATGTGACTTCCCTTTTTTGCTGTTCAAAAGGGTTCTTTTTAAAAATTTAAGGAACTTGTGCAGTTATTAGGGAAAGTACGTATACAATTTTTATACTTTTGCTGTTCAAAAAGGTTCTTTTTTAAAATATATTTAAGGAACTTGCGCAGTTATCAGGGAAAGCACGTATAAAAATTTTACAAGTGTAAAACTTCGGATCGGGCAAGAATATTACACTTCTAGAACCCGTTCGAGCTCTATCGTTTATATTTTAGTTATACATTCTAGAATGCATGCGTTTTTAAGTTTCAGAGATCGAAATAAAAGCTGGTGATGTGTACCCAAATTTCACAGTTCAAAAACTCATCCCTTGGAATGAATTGAACTAATTTGCTGCAAGGTAACTTCCATACTTCTTAATATTAAAACAGGTTCGAGTTAAGAATCCCATCCCTAAAAAAACCTAAATCCGAGGCAGTGGAAACATGATGCGAAAAACTGATATTATGGCATTCGCAGTGTTTTGAGGCAATTGCGATACAAAACTCATCTCGCTTGGGACAATTTCCTTCATGAAAAGATGAAAATGACATCCATCTTTTTTTATAGTAACTCAACATGCTCACAGTAAACCATGCTCTGCCTCTCAAAGTGGTATTTACCTACGAACCAACATAAAGTTGCCAGCGGTGGTGCGGGTTGGAACCTAATTGGTCCCAAACTAATTTCTCCACTGCTGAATGAAAGTAGTCAACCTTTGCATATGAGCAAACGTCGAATCCTTGTAACAAGCATACCTAGCTTCTGCAGATTACTTGGCACTTTATGTCGATTTTCAGATATTGTGGGAGTTGGAGTCGAGATGGTGTTCCATTGTTTTTGGATTAGATAGCTTCTGTACATTCCCAAACAGTAAAGTTACGGACTTAGGAATGGACAATTTTATAGATTACATAGCGTGAAATCCTTCAACACTCTGTTTTTGCATTAAAGTCAGTTACACAGTAGGTATCACAATTTCTTCGAGTGATACTCGTGCACAAACAAATTCGATATTTTTTTACATCAATAGCTTATATTGAATCACCGGTAGCTTTGGCCCCTTTCGACGCAGACTTTGATCTCCTCCAATTTTAATCTCCTCGAAGTTTCAAGTTTTCCAGATAAACGTAAAAAAGTGGTTTTTGCAAAACTTTTATATCTGGTATACCTAGTCAATGTGTATAACTGAGGCATTATATATAATGCCTTGTCATTCTGTACAATGACTGGCTGTTTTAGTCAATGTGTATATATTTTTTATTTTTAAAACTGTTTAAACACATTGACTAGGCATTTTATATAATACCTAGGCATTTTGTATAATCGCTAGGCTGATTTGGGCAATATATGAAATGGAATTATACGATTGTTTCTTTCTTGTTTTCCTAATTTTATCCCCACATAGCTTAGTGTAGGCTCGTCTACAACCACTCATGTAGCGATTTTACACAGATCAGTTTTTTGCTTAAATCAGTGGTCTGAATGATCGCTACGCTCGCATCTCAAGAACACTAAAATCAAGTAGGTACCTAGTCAATCCTTTAGTAAAAAATCATATTAGTTTTGGACTTATAGATTAGTACATTGTTATAAATGGTTAAAACTAGTTTTGACGAATTCACGGGGGAAGTGTAATGACTAAAGCACATTGCCCAAAACTCTGTAGTCAGTATATAAAATGACTAGTCAATGTATGAAACTCCTCCAATTAGACACATTTACTGGCCGATTTAGCCATTGATAATGGTATCAGGTGATAATTCCACACATTGACTCAAACATATATCTTGTTACAATGAATATAATATGTAATAACTTGTAATTCACGTGATTTAATGCGTAATCATCGTTGTTTCTCAAAGACCTTCAAATAAATCCGTTATATTTTGAACTTGAATACTACGAGTATATAGGTACCTATCATGTTTACAAGACGATTATCTTTGCAAAATATGTTCCCAGTACCTATTTATTACAGATTGAGTTGTTAAGGGTGGAATCAAAGTGTTTTTGATTATTACACAAATTGAGCAGGCATTTGAATCGAATAGGGATGTTTCCGAGAATGGATAGGTAGGCTTCTTACTAGGTGCTATGACCTACTCAACATCTTTTCGAGTGCAAGGTGAAGTTAGTTGAACTTGTTAACAGGGAGCAAAAACAACGGAAAGTTGGTTTATTTTTGTGAAGAAGTTCCCGTTGATAATAAAAAATACCTATTAAGATTTTATTTTTTCATTCACGAACGAGCTGTTATCGGATGTTGAAGCTAGAAACTTCAATTTCCTAGCAACGTAATTCGGTAAACTCTGGATTTAATTCTCGGTGATTGGCACTCCGATTGGATCTAACTACCTTAATTCAGGAATGAGTAATTGGGTCCAGCTGGTCAATATCTGGAGACAGGGCGATGAAGATTCAACTCCTACCTATTTCCAGTTACCCGAATCCAGTTGTTAAATCTTTTTGAAACTTCGTTGAACTCACAAATATAGTCACAAACATTGGTCTTGGGGCCAAGATTCATATTTCGCTCTAGGCATACTGGAAACATTTTAGAACAAAGAAATGAAAAATCGTATTTGACTGGCATTTCCATTGTCTTGACCGTAATTACCCGTTTTGTATATATCTGGTATATTTTCGTTTGTGAGCTTAGGTTCCAAACAAAGTATATTAATTACAATAAATTGAAAATAGGTTTGATAATATAAAAGACACGTTACTTAACTTGCATCAAAGAAAAAGGAGCCTTGCAACGGAACTTTACCTGTTGTTTCTTTGGCTACCAACGAAGCAACGAAGATATGAGCTTACTCCTTCCTATATGAACAGAAACTCGGCTTCAGGTATCTTTACCAATCAGTACGGTCCCATTTCAAAACGGAAGTTAGTGAAAACGTTGTATATTTCCATGTTTGTTATTGATGATGATCTAATCGTCAAAGTCGATTTAACATTGTAACTCTTTATTTTTCGTGGAAATAGACAACGTTATTGACTAACTTCCGTTTTATAAGTTACTTACCAGGCATCGAAGTAATAGGATCTTTGCAACATGAATTTACTCATTGTTTCTTTCGCGGAATCTGTCACTGTTCGATTTCACAATGGAGTTGCTTGATGCATATTCTCGTAAATTATAATGGAGAATATACGTCCAGTAAAACATGATTAATTCGCCATTATCACCAAAATCGTACACAATCTATACTACGTATCTTGCAATAGTGCTTGCATAACTTACCTACCGATTTATATAAAATATCGACACTACCCTAAATACTAAACCATACAATACTAAAGCTAATAAGCCCCCCTCCACAATTAATCTGATTGATAGTCTAGACCAACAAAACTTCCCCGTTCCATCGCGAGCACTCACACTCATGTGTGGCCTGCGCAAATGCTCGTATTTGTCTCCTTTTAAGCTGCCGAAAATCCGCCTACGAATCGGCCACACATGCAAATGCTCGCCGATTTCGTCCTAGTGTGACTTGGGGGACTAACATTGAAATGAAGCGGAGAGCACCGATTAAATGGATGCCCGGGAGTGCTCGCTTCGGATGCGGTTTTTTTGGTCACGTCAAAGCAGATAAATATTCGCCAAATCACGTGCCACCCTCGCTACACATGCGGGGCGGGTGAGTGCTCGCCATGGAACGGGGAAGATTTGTTGGACTAGGATACCAACCAGATTGAAAGGAGGACTTATTCTGTGACTCACATTTTTGCGCTGAAGGGTAGGTAGTGTTTATCATCGGTACTATCGATAGTTCCGATAGTTTTATGAAACATCAATGGCACAAGCTGAAAATATAGAAAATGCCAAAAAACCTAGCTAGTTTAAATTTTTCTGACTGGTTTAGAAAAACTAGATCACAAAAATGACAAAAAATCGTTCATCTCCATCTATCTACTATAGTACTTTTTATAGTATTGAAAACGGTGAAAATATGAGTATATAAACAAAATTTGTTAAGGTGTTGTAGGTCGGGGTAAAAACTCACATTTTTTAGGTACACATCTTGTAAACAAACTAACCAACCGATTTTATTCATTCTGATCCCATTTTATTCAGGTAGAATGTCCACTACAAATGTGTCCGAGCAAATAGAAAAAAAAAAATGATCCGATTCCACAGAGGAATTTTTTATTAACACCTACATTTTAAAATCGCATTCAGAAAATTTGGTGAGTAGGTAATGCATAGTGAAAAAATCGGTCTTGATTCATGTCCAACGTGTCAATATGTTCTGTTGAACCGATTTTATGTGTACCAATATGTGGAACAAAACAGTATCCAAACTAATACAGCACAAAAACAGTGCTCGACAATGCTTGTTGCTTGGCGAACGTCTCATGTGTAGCCACCCCATCAGGGCATTCTGCAAGCATGCCAAGCATGCTTGGTGCTCGTCGAGTACCGCGTATGTGGCTGCGGCTGACGGAGCGAGCGGATGAATGTGCATTCGATTCTTCGAATGAGATCTATATCCATCAATAACAAACTAAAAACCACTATTTGTATACTTTCATAAACTGTTATAGATCCTGATTTGTTATCAACCCTTTAATTTTAACCAATGATTAATTGATCCAGTGTCCCATCTTTGGCCAACTAAAGTTCTTGAAACATGGATCAATAATAACATATTATATTTAGTTTAGTTTATTTATTCATTTGTCAAAAACATAATATGTGTGACAATTATCAATAAGAGATGCAGTCAAACATGATTATAATAAACCTATCCATAAATCAAACAAAGTTCCTCCTACAGTCAACAAGCGATAGAATGAGTTTGAGGGCCAGCAGACTCAAACACCCGCCCATAGGGCTGCTCGGTCAGGACGCCCCGGCCAAACCCGGACCCGACCCACCATGGCGGTCCTCCGAGGGTGCCCACCCATTGCAAGGTGAGCACCCCTAGATAAGAATAAGTAATCGAATCATGAGAAAACCCCCGGCGAGACCGCCCCCAGGCCAACTGGGACCCTCAGGCCGAAATTAATTGAATAAAGTATACCAGCCAGTCAATCTATAAATAACAAGAACAAGGAACATTCATTCATACAATTTTGTGATCAAGTCATTTTCAAGTCATCATCATTTTTTCATCAATGTTATCAATTATAATTCGTTATTATTGATCCGTTTCATGAACTTTAGTCCTATAGATTAGGAGAAAACCTCTAGGCGGCTTATCGTGGCCAGACTGATTCTTATTTCCCTCTTCTTCTTTTTCATTCTTTTTGAATCTTGAAACGTAAATAAACTATTTTTTGGTGTTGGGTGGGATGGAAGGGTTAATATTATTGAAAACAAAAAATCATTCGAAACTAGCTATGCTTGTTCAAGTTGTGACGAAGAGTTAGACTCAGGAAGATGTGTGCTGCAGCTCTGTGTTCCTCATGGTATGGAAATAGGTACCATTTTAATTATGCCCGACGGAGGTAAAGGCCACAATAAATAACCTTCGACCTCATCAGTTTTCAAAAGAGCGGCGGCGCGTACGACCTTCACCTTCCGAGACCCCTCAAGTCTTCATTATCCGTAATTTAGTCGTCCGTTGTATTGGAGAAAACAACGCCATCTACTTGGCATGGGTGCCGACAAGCCGGAAATGCCTGGTGAAGGCCTGAGAAATTTTTCGGTTGCACAACTCATCATTCTACCGCGATTTACTTCGACGTAATTCTGAGGATAGGACGTCGCTTGCTTTTTCATCAATTACCTATAGTTAGACTTTTATCAAATTTTACTCGTTACGGTAAGTATTTCTATTCCAAATATGTATTTCACTGTAAATTTGGCGTGTTCGTAAAATACCCACTAATAAGCCAATCAGTCCATACCAACAATGCCCAGCATCATTATCACTTGTTGGGCTAACGTTTTCATTTGTGTCGATCTCAACCAGGGATGGGCATCGATTAATCGAAATAATCGATTAACTGTCCAAATAATTGATTATTGTTTAACCGATTACTTGTAGAATAATTAATCGTATAATCGAATATTTTGTAACGATTATTCAATTGAGATTTCAGAATCAAGTCTATCGCGGAACAATACCCAGGGCAAGAAATTGGACTACACCTCGCCTCACGTTATTGTTATCACTTATCGGTATAATCGCATATCTACGGCTATCATTATCAGTAACACCTTTTTTTCAGTTATCTTTCGTTTGTTGACGCGGAACTTGAGCTTTGATCAAGATGCCACCAAAAAGTGCGGTTTGGGAACATTTTGAGAAAGTGGAAAGTCATGCAAAGTGCCGGCATTGTGGAGTGAAAATTAAAATATGTGGGAAGTTATTTTCGTCCTTTCAGGTCTACCATCTTTGTCTTTGTTTAAAAAAACACAACAAGAGTATTCACAAGATCTGGTCCAAAAGTCGTGTGAAACCCCGTGAACGAGACGCTCTCTAGGCATGAATGAAGAGTTAAGCCTGTATTTGAGATCTCCACAAGAAAGAATCCAACAAATCCCTATCATACTCGTATATTGGAAGCAGATGGCCGAGTCGTTCCCAGCAGTTTCCAAAATCGCCTTGAGATATGTGCCAGCGGTAGCAACTTCTGTTGCTGGCCAAATTCTGAGGGAACAGAGAAGCCGGCTGACAACGGACATGGCCAGTAAACTTATGTTCCTAAAAGATATATATTATATACTTAGATGATTCATTCTGGAACTAACTTTTTTTTACATTAAAGTTTTTTTCTTTTAACTTTTTTTCAACTGTTCTAAATCGTGAATTAATTTTTTCCTGTAGACAATGACATCATCATATTAAAAATTCGATGTTTTTAATGTACCCTCTCTTTTCTCATCCTTCTCCAAATTAATCGATTATTTAAGCCCGATTAATCGGTTAATCGATTAATCTGGTTGAAATTATCGTCGATTGAAACCCGATGCCCATCCCTAATCTCAACGGATCTATTACTATTATATTCGTAAGAACTTATTATTTTTGAAAACTATATAATTGAAATCTGATGGATCCAATTGTATATACCAGCTCTTGATTGTACAGTACTAAAGCTCTAGGGTCAATGCAATTTTCATGAAACTATATGGGGAATAATTTGCATATTATTCTCTGGAAATAGATACATGAAATTCGGTATACAGATGAACTGTATGGTATAATCACACGATGACATTGTCAAGCATCTCGCGGTTCGGAGTTTAGATGATCCAAATGATCTTCATCACTGAGTGGTGGATGTTGGCCACTGCACAAGAAAAAGTCCTTGTGGATCGAGTCAGTTATGTGTCAGCAAACTTTGGAGGCCGCCCGCCATGTACAACTAGTTACTAGTCTGAACTTTTACTAAGAACTTTTACTACTACTAGATGCTATGTATTTTGGCGATGCGAGCCAAGCAAGAATCTCAATCTCTGATCTATAAGCAAATTACCTGATCTGAGTAAAATCGCAAAAATTCGCAACAAAATATAAATATACAACATCAAATAGTCAATCCCTTAGTAGATAGCAATAAATTAGATTAGTTGGACACAGGAGGCGGATGGAGGGAGTGACTGGAGGTGACGGAAAAGTTCCTCAGTAGTCCGGGGTGCCTTCAAAGTTTACTGACACAAACCGTCTAGATCCTTCCCTATAACAGGAGTGCCTAACTTTTGGAGATTACTTGTCATTGCAAATTCCTATTATTGTTTGATAATCATTCCCCGATTTTAGTATGAATCCGTAGATAGTCAAAGGAAAAGTGGGGACGACTGCCACGAATCTGCCGGAGAATGAGTGAACTCCTAAACGCCCCTTCCCGAGTGTTCCGAATCCGTATATCCAAGGGGTATATATACTTTGGCTTTACAGCCGTCTTCCGGGAGGTCTGATGCAATCCACGTGTCACTCGTCAGAAATGACAAAATACGGTACAGCATTCGAATAAACCCAGCTATCATATATAGTGAAACCTCCACACGTCGGACGCGGAAATGACCTTCTTTTTTTTTTTTTTTTATTCAAAACGCAAAAATTTTCGAAATTTCATGAACTTGCATAATAAGTAGGTTCTATTCTAATTCAAAATAATATTTGCTTATCACATGAGTTTCCGAATTGTAGGTGAATAGATGGTAATTTTTACAGTTCAATAGCTCAATGCTTGCACAGTTTCGTATGAATTAAATCATATGGAACGAAGTTAACTCATCTGTTACAAGCGTTTCGTATGCTTCTCAGTTACTTTTCCGTTATCCCCCCCCCCCCCCCCCCCCCACAGTCAATTTGTCTTCAACACGCCAGCCCGCTGTTTCTAGGCATTACTTCTTACTTAGATTAAATATTTACGTAGAATTGGTGACAATTTCAAGCTGTGGGAAGAAGTATATTATTAAAAAAAAAAAAATAATAATAATAATAATAAGGAAAAAACGAATTATTGCGTTTTCAGAAGTTGCCGATGTCGGTGAGGATTTGTTGAAACAAATTGGCGTGGTTGTGGTTTGATTGCCTCAACATGAATTCGCACAAGTAGAATGCTCATTAATTCGCACAAGTAGAATGCAAATTAATTCGCATAAATAGATCAGAATGCTGTGTATAGGTTGGTGGTCTGGATTCTCGCAAGCTCGCATCTCAAAATTACATAACATCCAGTAGTCAATCCCTTAGTAAAAATACAGATTAGTTGGACATGTAGGTCAGAATGATGTGTATACTTTGGCGGTCTGGATGCTCGCATCTCAAGAATACATAACATAACATAATCTACAAATTAGTTACCAGTTCACAGATGCACCGCATGACAACAAATGCACAATGAAATTGTCAGGGATGGTCCGGGCTCGAGCCTAGTTGATCCAAATTTAATTTCATTACTGCTAGATGGAATTTAGCCTCAGCACATTCGCAAACATCAAATCCTTATGTCATGCATACCTAAATTCTGCAGATTACAGGTTAATGCAGTTTTCATACCAATTCTCTGATGAAGTTATTGGAGGTGGGGTGGTTCCGAAAATTCAATTTTTCACTGATTACATAAATAGCTTCTGTGTACGCACAAATAGTAAAATGCTTGTAACAAGCATAATTTCTGCAGTGTTCATACTATTTCGGAACAATCCCCAGGGCTAATTGAAATCAGACGGAGTTGTTCATTAGATATGATCCAATTCCTATTCATGCTCTTGATTCTACTTACTTATTTTTGCTCTAGAGACAATGCTATTAGCAATCGAAGATATGAAGTATAATTATATATATCGTCTGGAAATACATGAGAATCTATATACAGATGAACATTATATAATAGCTGAGAGATGGAAGTAAACTCAATTGTCAACAACTGCAAAACCGAAAAAATGAATCGCTCAATCAAGAAATCAAAATATTGAATCCAATTGACGTTGAGCGGAAACTGCATGCATGGAACCAGTGCCTCATAATGTACTGAGGACATTATAATAAATTACATTCATTCACTAATGAAATAGCAATGCCAATGTTTTTGCCTATGGGATTCGTTCTCACTCTTCTAATCCCTATGTTAATGTTAAATTGTTGAACTTCATATATGTTGAAATATGTAAAAATTGAGAATGGGAATCGCTTTTCAGAACTCGAAACAAAATTAGTTCTGTCTAAAATATTCCGTATGAAATAGCTAGTTTTGTTTGGAATAATATTAGGGTGACGATGTAAACAAGCGAGTAAATACTCCTCGGACTTGATTCTCTTGTTTTTTTCTCCATTCAATGGCCACTGGCAAACGCCGCGGGAGGCTCTGCGAACCGCGTAAAAGGAAAACAGCGTGGGAGATATAGAGGGATATTACAGCTTACAGGGCGAGATGGAACCACTCAGAGAGGCCCTTGTATAAGTTATGAGCCGAGTCCAGGAATGATACCAGCTATCCAACATCGTTCGTCATCGTGGATGATGCGGCGTTTATGCTCCGTCGTTTTGAGGTCTCATCTGGACCATTTTTTTCCCCTCTTCCGTTATTGAGAACTTTCTTCCATTGATAAAAGAAATGGTGGAAAAGGACTAAACGAATTCACGGAGCAGGGCTGATAAACAATCAACAAAACTGAACTTACTGAAAAGTGGTTTTTGGTCCACGAGAAAAAAGAGTTACAATATTAGATCGATTTCGACAGTTAGGTCAGCATCAGTACAAAAGTATAATAAGTTCAGTATCAGTACAAAAGCACACTAAGGCCAGTATCAGTACAAAAGTATAGTAAGATCGGTATCAATACAAAATTATAGTAATATCAGCAGCAGTACAATAGTGCAGTATGGTCAGCATAAGTTCAAAATTACAATAATATCAGCATCAGTACAAAAGGACAGTATGGTCAGCATCAATACCAATGTACAGTAAGATCTGCTTCTGTACAAAAGAACATTAAGGTCAGCATCAGTACAAAAGTACAGTAAGATCATCATAGTGCAAAAGTACAGTAAGGTGAGCACCAGTACTGCAATATGGTATGCATCAGTACAAAAGCCAGCTTCAGTATAAAAGTAAAGTATGGGCAGCGTCAGCACTGAAGTACAGTAATATGCATCAGTGCAAAAGTATATTAAGGTCAGCATCAATTCAAAATTATTTGTAAAGTCAGCAGCAGTACAAATGTACAGTGTAAATGTACAGTATTGGCACATAATTATAGTAAGGTCAACAGCACAAAATGCTAATCGGGTCAGCATCAGTACATAAATAAGCAAAGTAAGCTCAACATCAGTACAAATGTAGTTACTAACTACAAACTGACACCGGAATCGATGATGATGTGAAAATAGCCTACGTTTTCATATTTTCTCCATTCAAAATGGTTTAAACAACTTCTTTCTAAGCGATTTAGTTTGTGTAAACAGTAGGTACTTATAGGTGAATGACTTTCAAACACCTATAAGATTTTTAATTTTTAAATTTTAGAATGAATTGACTCCAAGAAGTTTCAAGCGATTTAGTTTGTGTAAACAGTAGGTACTCTCAACTATTTACATTGACAAATGACATTACTGCCCTTTTAACTTTGGTTATTCTGAAAACTTATTCGTATTTTGTGCCGTTGTTGGTGGTAATAGGTTATAAATAAAATGTGTGTGAAGCTATTTATCTGCACGTGAATGTATTCTAATTCCTTCTCATCTCATTTCATAAATCTCTACAATATACTCGTAATATTCTAGATTCTAGGAGTACAACCGAGGGCCATGCGCTTTGCCCAACTCGGCTTACGGTGTTTGATATTGTTTGAAAATAAAATGCTACATTCATGTGACTGGTTTTGATTAGAATTGGTTAAATTATTATTATTATTTTCTTCTTTTAATTATTAATATTGAATAAAAGGTTGTTTTCGGTAAAGGGGTTTTTGAGTTGTGGGTTGTTTGAATCAATGGTCATTGTTTCCAGTCAAACTTAACAGCGGTAATAGCTGATAGCGTTCTTTGAATGAAAATATGGAAATAACCATATTATAATTATGTACCATGTGTAGAGCTCAACAAATTAGAGCATAAAGTGTACCTAACCTTTACTAAAGCTACCTGTTTTCATTGAAGCACTGGGCTGTCCGGCTTGTCTGCTGCTTACGCTCTGTATAGAGTTACATATCCACAAACAAACTCAAAAATAGTTGTGGTAGTTGTGATTGTCTAGAAATACATCCAGATGAAGAGTTTTGGGGTGGCGAAGGTATGGATTTCAGTAGTTTCGTGATGATAATTCAATTGGGAAATGTATTATTATATTAATTTTGTTACCATTGCTAGAAAGTGATTCGAATGAAAGAGTAAAATAATTGTTAGTATCGCTTCCGAGCCCACAAAAGTAGCGGAAGCATTGTTTCCAGATTCTCACTCAAATTTTACATTTTAGAAGATTCTGAACAACTTTGATTTTTTGTCTGTTGGTCTCCGAGTTCGCAAATCCTTGTAATTAGCTTAATTTTTACAGTTACAATTACTTCGATGACATTTCAGGGAACGTGCTGGTGGGGGATGAGGATGCCACCCATTCAATTTCATCACTCAAAGATAAATTCTCGACTCTGCGCATGCGTTAACGTAAAATCCTTCAAGACAATATTCTTTCGGCATAGTCTTCCGGTCTCGCTCAAATTCTGACAAGGCTATGCAATCGAAGAGACGATTGTATCATTAGTAGGCAGCATCACATGAGCGAATGTGAAATCCTTCAACAGTTGTACAATTCTAATAGTATCTTCCAAAACTAGTTCATTCATTCGATTTTTTATGAAATTATCAGGGATTGAAAGGTTCAGGCCGTGAATTTTTCCCAATGAACTTCATCGGTCAGGACTCATAGGTAGCTCTTCAGCAAGCGCAAACGTAGGTAAAAATCTATCAAATATCACTTTTTCGTTGCCAATATCGCTCAAACTGTGAGCAAATGGGACGCGGAGAATATAATTACTTATTATAAACCACTGACGCATGTTTCGCATTTTACAAATGAGAATAATCATTGAATAATATAAACAAGAGGAAACCTTTGTTTTTCTCGAATAAGAAACACCTAATTTTTTGTGGCTAAGGCAATAAACCCAGTTAATACCTTTTGGCCAGGACTGCCCGATTCAATCCGCCTGCCCTATCTCTAATGAACACTTGAGAAAATTAAAATGAGGAAAAAAGTAGGTTTTTATCCCTGTTAAAAAAGAAGTCGAGAGCAAACAATTGTCTCTCTCATTCTGCTCCTTTTTAGTTCTTTCTTTCTTCGGTTCCATTAAAACTAATGTCTCTTCCGCTTCCGGTAAATCGTGTAATCATTTCAAGTGAATTTCTCTCCCAGTTAGCAATTAGGTGAGGATATTACGTTTCTTGTACTTAGCAGGAGTAAAATTAATTAAATACGTGGTAAGAACGAATCCCATAGACAAAAACATTGGCATTGCTATTTCATTAGTGAATGAATGTAATTTATTATAATGTCCTCAGTACATTATGAGGCACTGGTTCCATGCATGCAGTTTCCGCTCAACGTCAATTGGATTCAATATTTTGATTTCTTGATTGAGCGATTCATTTTCTCGGTTTGTCAGTTGTTGACAATTGAGTTCACTTCCATCTCTCAGGTATTATATAATGTTCATCGATATAAAG
Source organism: Adelphocoris suturalis (assembly GCA_030762985.1). Lineage (NCBI taxonomy): Eukaryota > Metazoa > Arthropoda > Insecta > Hemiptera > Miridae > Adelphocoris > Adelphocoris suturalis. The sequence continues at coordinate 136,561,872 of CM061040.1, forward strand.
ATTCTCATGTATTTCCGGACGATATACATAATTATACTTCATATCTTCCATTGCTAATAGCATTGACTCTAGAACAAAAATAAGTAAGTAGAATCAAGAGCATGAATAGGAATTGGATCAAATCTAATGAACAACTCCGTCTGATTTCAATTAGCCCTGGGGATTGTTCCGAAATAGTATGAACACTGCAGAAATTATGCTTGTTACAAGCATTTTACTATTTGTGCGTACACAGAAGCTATTTATGTAATCAGTGAAAAATTGAATTTTCGGAACCACCCCACCTCCCATAACTTCATCAGGGAATTGGTATGAAAACTGCATTAATCTGTAATCTGCAGAATTTAGGTATGCATGACATAAGGATTTGATGTTTGTGAATGTGCTGGGGCTAAATTCCATCTAGCAGTAATGAAATTAAATTTGGGATAAACTAGGCTCGAGCCCGGACCTTCCCTGACAATTTCATTGTGCAGTTGTCATGCGGTGCATCTGTGAACTGGTACCTAATTTGCACATCCTGCGGAAATACATGAAATTCAACATAGGTAGGTTCATATTCTTCAGTTATATGCGATTAGGTAGGTAATATAAACCACTTTGAGATACACAGCACGGTTTACTACCAGTACCTAGAGATGGAAGTTACTAAGGTTTGACCCTAGCATAGCAACTTTTCTCGCACCCAGAGAAAACTAGTAATTTGTCACACCATGGACGGGTTTCTGCACCCAAACCTGTGAGAAGCATACGAAACGCTTGTAACAGATGAGTTCACTTCGTTCCATATGATTTAATTCATACGAAACTGTGCAAGCATTGAGCTTTTGAACTGTAGAAATTACCATCTATTCACCTACAGTTCGAAAACTCATGTGATAAGCAAATATTATTTTGAATTAGAATAAAACATACTTATTATGCAAGTTCCTAAAATTTTGAATTAAAAAAAGGAGAGGTAATGTTTCTGCGTCTGTGCAAAAGGCAATAATAAAAATAGTTGCGAGGAAGAGTCAAGGACTTAGTACGTCTGAACTGTTTTCCATACTACCTATTTTCTCGCTCAACCAGCTATACATGAAGAGTATACTGATGTTTTCTGAGAAGCATGAAGGGTGGTTTAGCTGCGCGAGGACTATCCCTTACTCTGTAAGATTTAACACGCAAGCAGTTATTCCTGTACCACGAATCAGGTTGGAAGCATCCAAGAGTTATAAGTCGTATAAGTCTATGTCGTATAAGATCCCCATAGTACTTGAGACATGCCCCAAACGCCCTAAGAGATCCCAGTAGGGCCAAATATAAGAAAATTTTGTTTACTTGGCTGGTTACTGAAGGACACGTTAAATGTTCAACTTATTTAGAAAGTGTGTATACGTGAAATTATTTAGAAAAGTCAAATCTAGTCCATCTGCGTCTATTGATTTATTGATTTTAGTGATGTATTGATTTATTATTAGTGAGCGATATTGATTTATTCGCGCGTGTTGTTAATTTACCTAAAAGGTAAAGAATTAATTTATTTTATGCTTATTAAAGTTTAATTCATTAAGTTTAATAGTTATAACTTTTGAAGTAAGTGTTTTTTTTTTTTTTTTTTTTTTGGTAATACGAAAGCAAGTGACTCCCCATCCACAACGCAAGGCATGTGCCTTAAAGTGGATGATAATTTCCATTGTACTTTGAGAATATCAGCAATGTACCTATGTAATGAAAATGGCAATGTACCTATGGAAATACACTCTTATTGAATTGAATTGCATTGAGAAATAGGTACTTTTTTGGAAATTATGTTTGATATCGTTCCGGTGCATTAAAAAGTAAGAGTTGAATTTTTAATACGGGGTATACATGTGGTTTCTCATCATGTTATCTGTATCATGTTAAATCTCGTGATTTCGTCTCTAAAAATAATTAGTCTAAATTAAAGTGACAATTCGAAAAATAAAAGAGAAAAAACAATTTTTTTATTCGAAAAATAATTATATTTAATGAAGTACTGAAAAATAATACACCGAAAAAACAATAACCCTTTGTGGGGTTGAAGTACTAAACAGAAGCCGTGAAAAGGATCTTTTACATCAGAAAATCGAATAAAAAATAACGAGGCGCGAAAGAAAACGTCAGAGAATCGTACCAGAAATGAGAAGGATAAAAAAGAATTCCTCCTCCGCCAAGGAAAGATCCCGGGGTTTTTAAACGCTAAAAGGCGGCGACTAAAGGACGTGATCCGACCACTAAATCTTCCTGTCGGTTTTCATTTGAGAAGCCCGCGGAAAAAAAGAAGCTCAGAGGAGTGAGGGAAGAAAAGAAAAAGGAAAGGAATGAGAAGAAACTGAAGAACACGAGCGGTCGTGAATATAATAAATGAAATTATACTCCCCGAAAACTGTCTTTTGTGTTCGGTGGTGCAGCCGACATTAGCAGTTCTTGGCGAATATTTTTTGAAGTTTATTAGGCAATGGATTTTTATGGTTTTATGAGTGAAAACCTGCTTCCAATGAGCGAAGTGTGCGTAAATGGAGTTCCAACGGATGGTCTAAGCATGGTGGTTAAAACGAACTATGCATATTAATATTATTTGGTCACGATGCTATACGTGACGAAACGGTAATGTTAGCAGACCTGACATGGGGAGCGGCAGTCATGGAACCTTGTGCTACGAGAAGCTGAAGACAAAGTTTCTGCCTTAATAGCTGAAATCAAGGTGGAAGGCGTATGGGAAAGTGGGAGGCCGACGTCTTTGACAATCGCATAATCAATGCCGACGCCGTTTTTCACTCTTCCCATACCTGGAAGCAAGTAGCCCGATCAGCAGCAGCAGAGAAACATTGGAAATATGATCAGGCAGCGGAAGACCGTCGAGCTTCTTTTACCCCCCCCCCCCCCACCCCCTTAATCTGTTCAGTGGATGGAGCGCTACACGACGAGTTCAACGTGTTTTGAAAGGATGGCTCACAATCTTGCCAGGAAATGGAGTTCTGTTAATGAAAGTTTACCCTTGTTAAAAAAAAGGAACTATGTATATTAAAGGTTTTGATCATAACTCAACCATAACCTACTTCCGAATTTAAAAAATAAAATGAACAAAAAGTAGTTTATGGGTGGATTTTTACACGATTGAAGTTTCCCTCGATGATAAATTTGAACGTCAAAGCGAGTTTCTTCATTCTTTTCATTAATGTATTTTTTCTGCTGTGGAAAACTCATAACGCATGCTGATGCCATGTGCTCTTTAATTTGCCAGTTTCCTGTAGAGCTCTTGTCAGTTTTTCATTTGAATTTTTAAAAAATCCGTCCCTTCTCTCTAAACTTGCTTCAGTGAATTCGAGTAAACAAAATCATATTTACTGTCCTGCCCTACCTTTGTACTTGTATAGTTTTACAAATAAACAATCAAAACCTGAGGGGAGAGAACCCGGGTTAGAGAGTGGCATGAGCCCTTAGGGGACGTTAACCGATGGAATGGGTGGTAGTACGTGAATATAAACCCTCGCTCATCAGAGATCATTCTGGTCTAACCATCTCAAAACAATCTACTGGCTTCTTCTTACTAACCTCACCTCACAGTTTCTATTCAAACTTATATTCTCTTTTGGTGTTAGGTATATACCTCCGAAGTTCTTAAAAATTCAGTTTATTAGTCCCATTAAGGTTATTTTTACTATCGAGGTGTTAACTACGGGCTTGCTCGATTCGGTGCATTGGTTACTGCTAAAGGCTTTCGTGAAATTGAGGGGATGGGAATCTCTCATCACCAAGTCCTTTCACTTCTTCCCTTCCCTTCCGCCCCGCCCCTTACCGTCACTTTTCCATTCTTTTCATTAATTTATTTTTTCTGCTGTGGAAAACTCATAACGCATGCTGATGCCATGTGCTCTTTAATTTGCCAGTTTCCTGTAGAGCTCTTTTCAGTTTTTCATTTGAATTTTTAAAAAATCCGTCCCTTCTCTCTAAACTTGCTTCAGTGAATTCGAGTAAACAAAATCATATTTACTGTCCTGCCCTACCTTTGTACTTGTATAGTTTTACAAATAAACAATCAGAATCTGAGGGGAGAGAACCAGGGTTAGAGAGTGGCATAAGCCCTTAGGGGACGTTAACCGATGGAATGGGTGGGAGTACGTGAATATAAACCCTCGCTCATCAGAGATCATTCTGGTCTAACCATCTCAAAACAATCTACTAGCTTCTTCTTACTAACCTCACCTCACAGTTTGTATTCAAACTTATATTCTCTTTTGGTGTTAGGTATCCTCCGACGTTCTTAACAATTCAGTTTATTAGTCCCCTTAAGATTAATTTTATTATCGGGGTGTTAACTACTGGCTTGTTCGATTCGGCGCATTGGTTACTGCTAACTGAGGGGATGAGAGTCTCTCATCACCAAGTCCTTTCACTTCTTCCCATCCCTTTTGCCCCGCCCCTTACCACCACTTCTCCTTCCTTTCCCCGTCACTCACCTTTCTATATAAAGTGACAGACCGACTGACTGACCGTACTGTTTCGACGGTTAGATGATGATGTCTTTGCATCGAAAGTGCTCGTTCCGGGTACTCGACTTGCTAGTGATGACTGGCAACAGGCAATTAATCCCTGAAAAAGTGGAAGTGGCACCGAGGGCTTTACGTAGAGTGACGACTGATCCTGTTGAACGGTCGAGCTCGAGAAAGAGTAAGGCAATTGATCCCGCATAAATACAAGGGCAAGGGGCGCTGGTAAAAGGATGATAGTCGATGATAGGCCTAAGGGGGCCGTTAATTTAGTACGATGATGATCCCCAACCCCGTTGTCGTGGAGAATGGTAGTGAATGACCGTCAATTTCAGATTTAATTTCAAGTTCACCTACCAAAAAGAACTGGCTGGCGTGAGGGTTAAGAGATGGTAAAGTGCGAAGATTCACGACAATGAACTCCAGTCCAAGTACCCAACGTAAATCAAGGTGGATATGCAATTTTATTAAACAACAAACCTCTGACAACTACACATTTGTAAAGAAAGTTAGCAGCAAGTTCGGCAATTTGAATCGAACCTTCAATTTATTGACTTCTAATTATTTTGACTGTGATTATTTTTTTAGTCACTTACATTATCTTCCTATTTGAATACCTACCTTGATGTTTGACTAGATTCTGCGATATATTGTTTGTAAATGTGAATAAAAATTGAAGCGGAGATCATTTGAGCTATTATTATTATTACTTTCACGCGGATTAGTTGAGTAGCCGGGATCAATCGCCGAACCTTCTACGGGGGTCAGTTGCCACTTTCTCGGCCCAGGGGATCAATTGTCGGTTTCCCGTGACGACGGATTCTTCCGAAAATGTACGTTAATGTCAATTTCACTATTACTGCTCGCGGAAGTAACCCTTTAGATTTAATACCAAGGGCCTCCGTGGTCAGATGATTAGTTAGACTACGGGCCTTCGTGGTCTTGCTATTAGCTAGGTTATACAGGCTGACTAGACGCTAGGGTTTGGGGTCTTGCGATCTACTCCCGTTGCGATCTACTCTCTGCGTTGTACTCCCAGGCCGGTCGGAAATTTCACGGTGGTCAACTCCCAGCATTGCGTTTTACTCCCACAAAATTTCTCCTTCCTAATTTGCACAGACTGAGGACTGTCTTCATGAGAAGGTGTGGGTAAACATTTTGTGTTATTAGCCATGCTAAGAAAGGCATGTTGTCATTAATTCAATAATAGTCAGTACACGAAATGGTAAAATATATAAAAATCAAGAAAAGAGAGTATGATGATTAAAATCTTTATTAAAATCTGCACGAAATGACTCACACGCATTAGTTGTCCTGGTGAGTTCAGCAGCTTTACTTTCCCACAGGAAATTACCCTCACATTATTATTATATTGGATGATTGGATGTATTATGGATGTTTACATGGAAATTTCAAAATCCATCACGCACTTTTCAGGATGTAACTTCGCTAAGCAATGCCTAACACCTAGCAACTCTTTAGTCTGTAGAAGGCAGAACACGAGAGGGATATAGAACCCGTTAACTAACCCGTGGAAAGTGAAAAGTTGTACAGAAAACTTTGTGAAATACGAAAAAGTGCCTATGTTATGATAACACTCAAGAGACATTTCACGGGAGTCGAAGGCCGGTGTTCACGAATCGGGGGTAGATCACAACAATCGGCGAGCGTCGTTTTACTCCCCTTCACTTTTCCGACCCGCCGGGAGTAGATGACGCTAATGAAAGCAACGGTGCACTAGTAATTCATATTTATTTATTTAATTTTTATGGTATACCCGCTTTCTACGTTGTTATAGGATTCAGTTTTTAATTTCAATTTCATCATCTCACGAAGCCATATTTCGGAACCTTGGTACGCTACCTTCTTAATTTGGCATTTTTTCATATTTCCATGAAACATGTATTTTCAAATTACATACCGAATAGTGCAACGAGAATGGAGTATGTACCTCCAAATCAATACTAAACAGTCGTTTTTTTACAAAAGCACAAAGGACTTCTCTTCTATTTTGATATTAGTTTTTGAATTGTTTCTTTTTATTTTCCAACATTAATTACATTTTCAACATTAAACTTAATGTCATCATTCTCGATAGTTGATTTGGATCACAATTATTATACTTTGTACATACTGCGTTAAGTTGTATTAGTTTCTATTCGACTTATATTACAATAATCACTAATTAATGAATTACATCTTTTATCCCTCAATATCGTAGATATGGAAGACGATGCCGCATGCAAAGAAGAAATAGTGTTTTCGTTTTTCGGAGGGCATACTTGACTATTTTGATCACGTGACTGTCTACCTTTAGTTTCTACAAAACCAGAATAACTTACAATATTTTACAGAACATATTAGCTCTTCACATTAAAAGTAGTTGGACCAATGAAAGCATAAGCGCATGCACTCGAGAACGTGAGTGAAATTGATTTTTGGAGGTATCCAAAATTGGGGAGTAGTTTGGGGTCCATGATCTCTTCCGCAGGTTCAATGACAGTTGGTTAGTTCAGCATTCGCTTTGAGCAATTCTAAAATTTTCGATGAAAATAGGGATTGAACAAGCTAGGGTGACGCTCAGTGTTTTGAAATTTTTTTTACTTAATCACAATTTCAAAATCAAACACCCACACACACACACAGACATATACCTATCTTTTTTCACGGATTCGCTCTTGGAATAGTCTGAAACGGATTTGTATGTGATTTTTTTTCTCATGATTGGGTTGGTTGTCCCAACACCCCTGGATCAATTCCAATAGGTCGTCCCTCTTAAAAAAGAAGCCTTGCCATTATGACGTAGCTTCTGAGAGTCCTAAAAAGGATAAAAAGAAGGTAAAAACAGCGACCTTGCTCTTTGTCTCGTTGATGAGTTACAAGAGCAAAGAAGATTAGTATTCTGGAATACTCTTTGTTCACTGAGTATGCACCTACATAAAGTTTTATATTCCGCTTCCTCCCATCAGCATTTCAATTTCATAAATTATCAGCATACTTGTGAGATGAATACCTTCTGTGGAACTTCCAACGTTTCTCTGGTATGTTGTCATAACACACGAAGCTATTCATATTACGAATCCCAAGCAGTATTTGAGAATCGAAATGTATTGTACCTGAGAGATCTTTGATGTTTGTTATTGAAATAATAATAACGCAAAGGTCTGGGAAGGGAGATCCTCTGCTTTGTATAGAACGAGTATAGTGCACTGCACTTGAAACCCTCCTGTGTAACGCAAAACCGCTTTGCTTGCGTTGGGCCGTAGGTTATCTACCAGAGGAATTTACCCCTCCAGTATTACAATAACTTCCTGAACGGTAACATCAAAACAAAGTCTACAGCGTGGTGGAAGTCTAAAATACATAAAGGGTTCGTGATTTTCAATAACAATAAAGCCCACTCATCATCGGAAATATCGCGATTTCTTTGAATACTTGACAATTATGAATGCCGGTCAGGTTTCGATGAGAGGATATATCGATGAATAGTTACTTGAATGCATTGTTCGGACCCATTAGGGTTCTTTAATTGAAAATGTAACACCAACGCATTTAGAGGTACCTATATCACTAGTGAAACCTGAGTGATTTCATGATTCACTCCTCGTTTCTTTATTGACGTAATGAACTTGGCTATTGACTAAGATTCAATCTCAAAACATGTATGAAACACTTTTTTAAAAGTTCAATCTCAAGAAAAAAAAAAGAAAAAACTACTCAGCTCGCCGATAAACCCGCAACACTAGGAGACATTTCCATGCAAGCTGAAGTCAGATTTAATTTTTTTTTTTTTAATGTCATAAATAATTTAGTTTGTGGACGTTTTTGTTATGTTCGCTCATTTCCTTTTGTTAAATAAGAATATTATAACAAATATAAAAAATAAAAATAATAATAATGATAATAATAATAAAAAACCTTGCGCTTGAAGGCTAAAGAATGATGAGCGTACAATACGTTTTCGACGTAAAAATCTACTATTCATAGTTGGAATAGCAAAAGAAATAACAACCCCATCCTTCAAAGATGTAATCCATCATGTTAGCATCCATGTAAAATGAATACAAGTAAGGAAAGTAGTGTGAAGCCTCGCGCCAGATGTTTATTTTTTTAAGCTTAAGACAGTCGAAAGTTGAGACATTCGAACACCCTCTATTGTTCTATGACGACAATGTTCCATCCCTTGTACCTTGTTCAACAAGGTGCATAATACTATATGTGTTTCTAGAACGTATTTCGGCGCCACTTCAAGGAGCGCCTTACCACGCTTTTGCATTGACCCACCCAATGGACGGCGAGCTTTGATCGTAAAATACAAGTGAAAGTTTATATTAAATTTAAAAAATGTAAAATGTTTTCCTAGCAGGAGTGAAAACCATGCATGTATCCGCCAACTTGATGGACTACTGAATCAGAATAATAAAAGAAAAATAAATGAAACTTCTGGAGAAAAAAGAAAGAAAAAAAAAACTGTTCGATTTGAAGCACTGAAAGTTCTGAACTGTAATTATCTAATGTAATTATCTTGAAAATAGAGAAGGTTGAGATTTGCCCACGGTTACAGACTGATATATACATTCGCATACGATGAATTGCGCATGGAACTTTGAGATTTTACGCTACTTTTCACTAAAAAATACATTTTAACAATATTTCACTCTCTGGTCTGTGGGGTAAAACATTTCATGTGCTAATCCTGACAGTTTGAGGTGTCTAATCTCTCCGGGCTTTTCTGGGGGAAGTCCGGACCGGTCGGCCGCCTCTTCGTCCGAAGTCGTGATTGACGCTCGGATCAACTTATCAGACCTCCCCGATAAACTCCCACCTACCCCCGCCTGGATTATTACTAAAAACCACCTGTCAACCTTAAAACTCTCCGTCTGCTTTTCAATTCAAACTCAAACGCTTATCGCTCCGCGGTTCGTCAATTTAGTGAAACCCTATAATTATTATCTTCGTAAAGAATTCCACTAGTTTATTGTAAATCACTAGAATCTTTAAGTAATGATCATAGCCTTTCTACTCTTGAACATTCAAATTATAATAATTGCTGTTTACCTAATTCACGGGTACACAACGTTTTTATTTTAGCGCCTGCCTCCACAAAATAAGAAGCGCTGCACATACTCATGCCTCATCGAACGTAAAGAAAATTGAGAGCCTCAGCTGGATGGTGCGTTGGTTGCCACCTGAGCGTTAGTTGGTAGTTTTGTCTGAAAAACTGCGGAGTATTAATTAATAATTAAATCTAATTAGACTGAGTGCTCGAATCTCATGATTCCTCTACTCATATTTTTTATTCTGTTCAACGGTTATAATGAAGTTGATATGTTGATGTTGATTCGGGTTTGTTTGGGTATGTTGAATGAGTAGGTATTTAGTCCTCTAGATGGAAAACTCCTGCATCATTCTACAATCCTTCCGAGCGAATGATCTTCCTCGTTTCTCTCAGACGAAGGGATACGGTCCTGATAGTGGGCATTTGAGTTCGCACACTGGCCCATCCTTGGACTGAGTATACGGTTTGCTCCCTTTCTCAGAGAAAATGTTCGCTTTAGAAATACAGCGTATTCCCTGTGGATGGCTCTGTCCAAAGAACATGGTACATACAAGAGCTGTGAATGACACCTAGAGTTCAGATGCTTTGTCATACTTGGCGTGTTTTCTTCTGGCAGCAGACTCTGCGGTGGTGTCCCATGTTTGAGTACAGTACTTAGTGGCATCGGCATTTATATAATGTGTCGAAAAAATACCGGCCTCATAGAGTCACTTCTTGGGCATTAATATCGGCCACCAGCATTGGTGTTTCGTCGCTAGGCCCTCGAAGAATTGGCACTCAGCGCACTCATCTCTTACCCGTTATGCCTCCTTTTCACCTTGCAATTCAAAGCATGGTCCCGGTCCAAAAATTTGGCATATTCATCGTACTTTTCGAGAAGGCCTAAAGAAAAGCTTAGAGAGCTGACCTTAGAGAAGAGTTAAGGCATCTCTGAATTGTAGGGGTGAGATCCATGCGTTCAGCTATAGTGAGTAGAAATGTTACAAATTGAGAATTTTCTTAAACGCTTGAAGAATTCAGTGCTGCCATGGCTGGAGTCTTCCGATTACTTTTGCAGTTCTCTTGCTATGGTACTCGTTTAACTCTTTCATCGTTGAGGACATGAGCGAATCCTCAGAAAAACGTGCAGGTACGCTTTTTCCTCTTCAGATCTTAGTTTGCAAAACCAACTAGACTCGGCCCAACCGACTGAATCTCTGGTAGAGTGAGTTGTCTCCATGAACTGTATTTTTCACTTCCTTAGATATTTTTTGTATTTTCTGGCATTTATGGCTTTTTTATTTATGCCAGACACAAGCCAGAGTTGGTTCTGTGCAAACCGTTCTTCACAATAATTTGTCTGCTCCATAAATATCCCTATCAGAAGTGAATCGGCCACATGATTTTCATCGGTCCTTGGATTTCCAAGGTCCAGGATTTGGTGGACCTTACATCAAATATAGTCTTCATCAGGTCAAGAATAGTTTAAAAAGAAAGTATAATTCAAGTAAGAAAAAAAAGAAGAAAAAAAAAAAGAAAAGAAAAAGCAAGTAGGTACCATATTCATGAGAATATATCATATTATTGATATACATCATGTCCGAAATGAAAATCAACAAGGATCGCCTTCATTCAATTATGTAAATACGCTCTGGAGGATAGTATTCTTCACTTTACATTCTTAAATCAATCGAGATTTCTATTAAATAAAAATGTGGAACACCCTGTTTCTGTCAAAGCTTTAATCTTGCCTTGAAATACGCACGCCCTCCAGCTTGGAGTAACTGTCATAATTGATATCTCTCACAAAGTCTAGCTAATTCTTGTCAACATTCATAGGAAGCACGAGAACAGAGAAGGCGTAATTTATTCTTGAAATTAGAGACCTGTCTCGAGACTTGTTGACCCAAATTAAGTCCTCAAGATAGTGCGGAGAACCTCGTCTAATAAAACGGAGGAGTGAGAAATCCCACCTTATCAGAAAACGCCGGCAGAAGGGAAAGAATGTTAAAGGGCGGATACAGCGAGCTCGCCCACTTAATATTCCATGCCTTCTACCTCTTCAAAACCTTCCGAGATGGCATTATCATAAGAAAAGAGGAGCACGTGTTGTTTAGAGGGTTAAGAATGGGACTGGACGGGAGGAGGCCTTAACAATTTGGAGTGTCCGATATGATGGATACGGAAACCTAAGGGGGAGCTGTGGCTAAAAAAAAAAGATGCTCCCATAGAGCACCTGGGAAGGACGTGGGCCGCGGGACCTACTTTTGATATTACGAGCTACGGTGGCCCCTGGTGGGCGAAATTGGTGGCTTATGAAAAAAGAAAGTGAATTATTTTCGAAGGGAAGGCGACTCTACCTCTGCCCAAAGACTAGCAACCATCTTTACGTCCGATTTTTGATTTCCCGTTAAAGCTTTACCTGTACCAGACAGGTATTGATAAGTAAATAAAGACTAATGTGCTATGATTAGCCTCCTCTAGATTTATATTCAGAAAATGAAACCTACAATCAAGCCTTAATGTATGTAATACCTATTTATTGTTGAAAAGAGAATTGATCGGGACTCCGTACACTGAAGTTCTAGTAGTTTGATTTTGTTAATAAATTTTAAATTTTATCAAAGGTAGCATCAATATGAAACTGTTTTAAATTGTCGGATTTCTTCTTTATGGTTGGGGTCCATAAGAGAATTTACTGATGTTTACTATCTTCTAAGGATACGGCCAATCCAGCCAATCATCGTATTCAATTTCTTTACCGTTTTGAACTAAGTAGTAGTCCTTTATTGTCATCACACTTGGTATGTTTCTACGTTACTAAGGGCCATGTCATACGAGCGCTATTGCCGTCGCGCTGATAGCGTCGCGTTAAAAACGCTCCAACCCGACAATGGGGTTCTTATGGAGCATGTCATACGGACGCTAATGCCGTCGGCGAGTCCGCGTTAGCCGGACGCTGAGCGCTGCCAACGCGGACGGTCGCGCTAGCGACGCGGCGCACGTGACGCCGGGACCCTGTCAATGCAAATGCGCCCGGAAGACGCTACGTATGACAGGCACCTGGCGTTGGCGGGACGGCATCAACGCGACGCATTTGCCGTCACGTATGACATACACTTTTTCCGGCGCTATCTCGACGCTATCAGCGCGACGGCAATAGCGCTCGTATGACATGGCCCTAGGGCCATGTCATACGAGCGCTATTGCCGTCGCGCTGATAGCGTCGCGTTAAAAACGCTCCAACCCGGCAATGGGGTTCTTATGGATCATGTCATACTGTGGACCAGGACCGTTCTTTTCTTAATGATGCACTGAATTTATTGAAGCTTGATTTTGTAGGATCTGTCCATCGCTTCCGTCGCATTGGCAAGACACCCGCTCCTGGCAAGTCCCGTCCACTATTGGTTCACATGAATTCCCCCGCCATTGCCTCTCAACTGCTCACCGCGAACCGCTCTCTCTCTCCTCGGCCCTTTTCTGTATCTTCAGATCGAACACCAGCCCAATGTAAACAGCTCGAAGATCTCAGACTTGAACTTAGGCGAAGAACAGATAATGGTGAGCCCAACTTGACAATTAAATATTTCTCTGGCACACCACGAATCATAGCCTGTCAGAGTGTGCATCCTATCCCCACATCTCCAAAAAACTCCGCATCTTCAAAAAAAACCCCACCGAGCCCAAACAAACAGTAACTTTCCTATATCAGAATGTCCGTGGCCTCAACACTAAATTTTCAACTCTTCATCGCAACTTATCCTTAACTAATTTCGACGCCCTTATCTTGACTGAAACTTGGCTCCATCCACTTGTCGACTCGGCTGAGCTTCGTCTCTTTAACTTTCACATCTATCGCTGCGATCGTTCCTTTTCTAACAATCAACTGAAGCAAACAGGAGGTGGAGTTCTAGTCGCTGTTTCTTCACGTCTTCGCTCTTATGTGCACACCCTTCCTGACACCCTTGAACAATTATTCGTGGTTTTGCCAGATCTTCACTTAGTTCTTGGCGCTGTCTACCTTCCTTCTTATTCACCTCTCTCCGCTTTCCAACGGCACTTTGAGGATCTTGAGTCCGTGGCAGCAGTTTTGCCGAGCTACCACATCGTTATGGCTGGCGATTATAACTTGCCTGGCATCTCTGCAGAGGATTGGAATCGTGAGACTCCCTTCTGTCAGCCCTCTTCTAAAGCTTACGCCATCTTCGAGTCTATTCAACTCCTCGGCCTCAGTCAGTACAACTACTTGCCTAATGCCCATGGGAATATTCTCGACCTTGTTCTTTCCTCCGTCAACTCCCTTCGCGTTCATCTCGGTACTCCGCTCGTTGATGAGGACCCTGCTCACCCTCCTTTATTACTGGATCTAACAGTCAGGTCTCCACCCCAGACTACCCGTTCAGCTCATCAATTCACCTTTAACTTTAAGCGTGGTGATTATGCAGCTATGGATGATTGGCTTTTACAGCATGATTGGTCACCTTTCTTTTCCCAACCTGTTGACCTTGCTCTTGACCATCTTTACTCCACTTTAAATCAGGCCATTGCTCTCTTCGTCCCTAGGACAGTAACATTCACCAGTTCCTATCCGAAATGGTTCTCTCCTGACCTGATCCAGCTTGTTCGTCGCAAAAACTTTGTCCACTACCGGTATAAGGAAACGTTATCATGTGAAGACTATTCAACATTCTCCCAACTACGTGCTAGATGCAACTTTTTATCGCAGGAATGTTACTCCAGCTACATCCGTTCTGTCCAGGATTCCCTCCCCAGTGACCCTAAGACCTTCTGGAACTATATCAATTACCGAGACGGGCAATCCTCTCTGCCACATAATATGCATCTGGGTTCCTCACTTGCTGATAACCCGCAGTCAATCGCTGATCTCTTCGCATCCCACTTTGCCTCGGTGTTTGATCCTGCTCATGACCTGGTTTCTTCCCGCCCGCCCATCGATGTGGTCTCATTGGGCTCCCTTGCTGTGACGGAGGTCGACGTTGATGGTGCCCTGCGTGGCCTGGATGTTTCGAAGGGTATGGGCCCTGATGGTATCCCTCCAATTCTTCTTCGCGCTTGTGCGCGTAGCTTGGCCCATCCTCTGACTCACTTGTTTAATGCTTCTCTTTCTTCTGGCCTCTTCCCTGCTCAATGGAAGCTGTCCTACATTACTCCGATTTTCAAGAGGGGTGATAAGAACGACATTAGTAACTACCGTCCAGTCTGCTCCTTATCTACTATTCCCAAACTACTTGAGAAGCTGGTTGTGGCTCAACTCTCGCCAATTTTCAGCTCGCGCTTAGCTCCTGAGCAGCACGGCTTTGTCAGGGGGCGTTCTACGGTAACAAACCTAGCAACTTTTCAGGATTACGCACTTTGCGCTGTCGGGGCGGGTCATCAGGTGGACCTGGTTACGACTGATTTCTCTAAAGCATTCGACAAGCTGCCTCATAGTGTGATCCTCGATGTGCTCTCATCGCTTGGTGTCTTTGGACCACTTCATGCATGGATTGCTAGCTACCTTGCTGCTCGGCAGCTTTTAGTGCGTGTAAGTGGTGTCGTTTCTCACTCCTTTCCTGCCACTTCGGGGGTTCCTCAGGGCTCGCATCTTGGTCCCCTTCTCTTCAATCTGGTGATTAATGGCGTTATTTCCTTCCTGCACCACACACAGTTCTTGATATATGCTGACGACCTGAAGCTCTTCATCTCCTTCCGTGACCCCTCAGACTGCCAACTTCTCCAACAAAACCTGGATGCCCTCTCTAAATGGTGTGACATTATCGGACTAGCCCTAAACCCATCTAAATGTGCAGTCATTTCCTTCCATCGTTCCCACTCTCCAGTCATCCACCCCTACTCAATCAACGGTGTGACAATTCCTCGTAGGGCTGATATTGTGGACCTTGGCGTGCACTTGGATTCCCAGCTTTCCTTCTCCGACCACATAACTGAGGTGGCGTCCCGTGGAATGCGCACACTTGGTTTTCTGAAACGAAATACCAGAGAGTTCTCTGAGGCACCAGCTCTCGTGACACTCTATAAGACTCTCGTGCAGCCAACTCTGGAGTATGCATCAGTGATTTGGAGTCCATATTATGAGTCCCATATTGTGCAAATTGAACGCGTCTTCAGGGCTTTCCTCCGTTACCTGGCATATAAGCTCTCCATTCCTCGTGAGAATTTGGACTACCAACTACTCGCTCGTCGCTTCAGCTTGATGTCTCCACGTGACCGTCGCCTGTGTGCGGATGTTACATTCCTTCATGGTTTGCTGTCGGGTCGGATTGATGCCCCTGATCTCTTGGCTCGGGTTGGCTTTCTCGTACCTCGCCTCTCTTCCCGTTCTGTCACGCCTTTTGCCATCCCCTTTTCTTCCACAAATTACTTATATCACCGCCCACTGAGCCGCCTTCCTCGCCAAGCAAACCTCCTCTCATCATCACCTCCCTTCATCGACATTCTTTCTTCGCCCATCTCAACCATCAAAACTCAACTTTTCCGCCACCTCTGCTTGGATACCCCTCAATAACTTATTTTGCCAACCTGTGTCTTTGGTGAAGCATTGTGACTCTCTAGTGTGGTTCCATTTCATATATTTATAATTAATTTAGGTACTAACTGTTCACTTTTCTTTTTTTTCTCTCTCTTGTAATTGGGTTCGTCCCGTATCTTCTAAATAAATAAATAAATAAATAAATAAATAAATGTCATACGGACGCTTATGCCGTCGGCGAGTCCGCGTTAGCCGGACGCTGAGCGCTGCCAACGCAGACGGTCGCGTTAGCGACGCGGCGCACGTGACGCCGAGACCCTGTCATACGGAGCGCTAGCGTCAGCGGGACGCATTTGCCGCGAGAGCACTGGCAGAACAACTAGAACACCCTGGATGGTGTCCATCTTGGTAATAACATAATTGCCGCGACGGCAAATGCGCCCGGAAGACGCTACGTATGACAGGCACCTGGCGTTGGCGGGACGACATCAACGCGACGCATTTGCCGTCACGTATGACATGTAATTTTTCCGGCGCTATCTCGACAGCATCTGCGCGACGGCAATAGCGCTCGTATGACATGGCCCTTAGTACGATTAAGAGATTCTTAGTTTACTACACCCGTTCCACTCTCTATGGTACCACCATACCTCAAAAACAGCAGTAAGATATTTGGATTAGCGCTCGGCTAATTCATGATTCTCTGTGGTGGAACACTGCGTTAGTGTTACTAAGGAGTGCTTTTTCATTAATACACAGCAAAATAGAACTAGTTTTGTTAAAATTAAAATATGAAAAACAATGAAAGATATTTTGACAAGCGATACCTACTCGACGATCTGTCTACACCGACACCTAGACCGCTTATCAGTACCCCATTTTGTTTTCACGAAACGCAGAGAAAACAACATGAACATCGGCCTCAGTATAAACCATAATCGGCCTCTGTAATAGATCAATCTGATGTGTATTGATTTGTATAGAGTGGTCTTGCGTAGAATCCTTTTAGTAACATTGGTAGGTACCTACATATAAGTTGGACAAAACGATGTTTTCCTAGTGTTCCGAACAAACAAAATGACGTACTGATAAGCGGTCAAGGTATCGGTGTAGAGTGTAGACAGATCGTCAAATGCCAAGCGAAAAGGTACATCGTAGTCTTCCAGGTTTTTAAAAATGTCATTGAATATTGCACACCTTAGACTTCTATTAGCACTCATACCTATTTGTTTATTGTGATTGCTCATAAATGTCTCTTTACTTGAGTTTATTTATTTATTTATTTATTTATTTATTTATTTAGAAGATACGGGACGAACCCAATTACAAGAGAGAGAAAAAAAAGAAAAGTGAACAGTTAGTACCTAAATTAATTATAAATATATGAAATGGAACCACACTAGAGAGTCACACCGCTTCACCAAAGACACAGATTGGCAAAATAAGTTATTGAGGGGTATCCAAGCAGAGGTGGCGGAAAAGTTGAGTTTTGATGGTTGAGATGGGCGAAGAAAGAATGTCGATGAAGGGAGGTGATGATGAGAGGAGGTTTGCTTGGCGAGGAAGGCGGCTCAGTGGGCGGTGATATAAGTAATTTGTGGAAGAAAAGGGGATGGCAAAAGGCGTGACAGAACGCATTGCCATGCATTCGCAATGCATTTATTTGCATTGATGCTTAGATATTTGAATCCACAAAATCTTTGGAACATTAATATCCGTAACTACAAAGAGAAGTAGGGATTAACAGTAGAAGATTTATTAAATTAAATGACACTTCTGACTTCTTACTGTCACTGCAGATATAGTCATCCTTACTAAACTCGATTTTTGCCAAGGGAGCTCTATCATAATTATTATTATTATTATTTTTTTCCCACTACGCCGAGCGTTTACGGCCATTAGCGTTTTGGCAGCCCAATACAGTTTTGATATTTTCGACCAATTGGTCTCGTCAGGAGAAAAGCTCTATCATAATTATAAACACCTGAGTTAATTACGAACTCTTATGGCGAGTAATGGACGGTGGTCACCAGGGTGGCTTTATTCGTTTGATTTCCTTTCTGAAGTCTATGAGATCGGTGCCTACTGATTTTAAATTATTTTATCCTTTTAATTTTACCACCTGGTGGATTGTGATACCGAAATTTCAGGATGGTCAGCTGATGCATGAGATTTTCCTCTAACATTATTTCATAACTTCGGATATGCATGCTGCCCTATAAAGACTGATTTTTTGAATTTTGGAAAAATGCAATTCTCCCGACTTATTGGCTGTAGATGACAAGAATAGGTTTTATCAGTGATTTCATGATACGAGTAGGTAATTAATTGCTTATGAGGTTACTCATACTTTCGGGCTCGGGATTGTAAAACTCGCAGGATTTACTTACACAGAAACCACATGATGACTAGCAGCTGACTGTGTTTTTTCCCACTGGGAGGAGCGGCCCATTTAGGCGAGATCTGCATTTGCATGTTGACGTTGAGTAGAACTTGCTTTGATATCAACAAGTCCACTCTCGTAAAGCACCTGTTGGACGATAAGGCATCCAGTATTTTAGATGGGAAAGACGTCCTGTCAATCCGTGAGGTGGATTAGTTCAACCACAACACCGGAAGCGTCAGCCTACGCCTCCCAACCTACTTCTACTAGGGGCCCTTCGATAATCGTAAATCTTCCCCAGGCGACCTCAACTCTCACGAAGAACCTACCGGATTAATAGCCGTTGAAAAGACTTATTAGCATGCGGAGGAGTTGATTGCTTCATCCCTTCAAATCTGGCTTGGGTTCTTCACATGATTATTCTTCTAGGTAAATCGTGAACGTTGGAGCTGTGATTGTACGTATATACATTTTTCCTGCATTGTGAGTTGTTCAAGATTTTTACGTTGCTTCTAATGGAATTTTGACGATAGCTCTATAGCCTACAACTCATATTATTCACTAGGTACTATGTATTGTGTAAAATTTCACGAGTGAATATATGAGGGAGACCACATATGTTGTTTGGCACAGCTATCATTTAGTATGAAATTCGAGGGATCCTTATCAGGTGCCTCGGAATCACGCTTGAATCAGATAAACTTAGAACGGATGTTTGCGAACCCCCCCCCCCCCCCCCCCCCATCCCGCGACTTTCCACACCCCGTTGTTGTTGGCACAGGGCTGGATGTATCAATTATGTACATCCCTAAATCATATCAACAATCTCTTCGAGAGTGGGGGAAAATAGGGGACGTTTGACCCATAAGAAGGTTCGACCCAACCGCGATTTCTCAGCTCAGGGAAATTTCTTCCATGTGACAGGGGAACACCAGAAGCAGATCTGACCCCCTGGGGGGGAAAAGTTTGCCATTATCAGTTACCACTGAGGTTAATATACAAAACAAACATTTAAACATAAACATTTGATTCAGTGGTCCAAGGCAAAATTTTGTGCTATCCCCTCTTCAGATTTTATTGACAAGCTTCATGTAAGAATTTTTCTTGTTTACCATTGTGTTTGTCAGTTTTCAAGCTTTCATTTCGTATATTCAATCATTGGAGTTCGTTTAGTTTTGCCCTTGCTATTTACAACAAACCGAAGCCACCTTGAATTGGGATGGTTGATCCAGCGAGTTACAAAGGTTCGACCCATCAAATATTTGGCATAACTTTCCGAAAGTTATTCATATTATCGTTAGTGGGCTCATTTTCCCCTCACTGATTACAATATTCTCGTTCTAGTATACAAGATGCCACTAAAGTATGAAAACCAAAGATGCTAAAGCAATAGAAAATCTCCCTCTAGACATTAGAGCAGGTCTTTTAAACCAGCCATTGTTAACAAATATGTCGGAGTTACCAGTATCGTATTTTCTGATACCAATGTTCAATTTTATCTTGGAAAATTTTCGTAGAAAATGAAGCTATTGCAATGGCTCCAGAAATTTAGAAGAAAGCCCAAAATTCCCCCAGAATTTTCTTCATAGAAATCCGGTTTGAAGCATTCTGAAACGATTCTTGGATTTTAACTCTTTATCATAGATATGTTTATGTGGCATATTATGTGTGTTTATGTTTGATGCCAGTCGATAACTCTCCTTGGGAATTGGGATAAAAAATCTGTTCTTTCGCCAAAATCAATCATTCCAAAAACAAGGGCAAGCTCGATGGACAGTACTTTTTGAGCATAATAAATTGTAAAATTAAAAAAATGTGATAGAAAAATCACTAAAATGGCAAACAATAGTTAAATGGAATAGTTAAAGGTAACCTCAAAAACGTTTAACTATGAACTGGAACATTAAAAATACACTGCCTAGGTCATGGCACAGATCCTCGTGGCTTCAACGTGATTTCAACAAGAACATTACGCTCACGCATGCGCTGAGCGTACCGCTGATTGAATCATAATGAAACTGAAAGGGGACCATCTAGGGCTAAATCCACACTATTCTTGAAAATTTCATTGAAATCCGATCAAAATTGTGGAAGTTATAGTTGTGGCAAGGAAATATAAAAAGACAAACGCTCGCGCATGCGCAAACCATACCGCTGATTCAATCACAATGAATGTCGTATGTGACTTCAAGGGACCTTCACCACATCATCCCTGAAAACCTGAATAAAATCTGTTCAACATCGACGGACTTATGAATATCACAAGAAAATTACGTTCACGCTTGCTCAAAGCGTACCGCTGATTCAATCATGATGCAACTAATAGGGGATCATCTAGGGCTAAACCCACACTATTTCTGAAAATTTCATTTAAATCCAATCAAACTTGTGGATGTTATGGTTGTGGCGAGGAATTGTGGATGGATTTATTCAAGAGCCCATGGAACGCAAAATGCGAGTGAAAATTTTGATTTTGGAGCACACAATTTTTTTTCATTTCGAAAGTGAAAACAAAGCTTCCACTGCCTTGCAGACCAGTAGGCAAAATGTATGCGCAAAATTCTGCTGAAAAATGTGTAATTTATGCATTCAATTACTTCTACTGGAAAAATCAATAAAAACTATAAAAAAAGCAAAATCTTTGTTTGAATACCGATATATTATTCAGAAGAAGTTTCTTGCATAAATAAATGGATGGTTATAAATTTCTCCGCACTCAAAATGCTCGATTTTCAGAAAAATTTAGTGTAAATATATTACTATCATTTTCGAAAATTCGATCATGCGATTATTCTTCATGAATGTTTGATCTTTCTTCGAAGTAAACAGAATACAGCTTTATTGATTTTTATTAAATAATAGAAACTTATTTTGTACCTATTTGGTGACTAATTTTCAGTTTTAATCATATTCGGAAGGTTTGACACAACCCTCGAAAGGTATGGTTGAAGAGTTTTCGGAAAAACATGCTATAGCAACTCACAGATGCGCTTAAAACGAAAAATTCTGTCCTAAAGTGTGCGCTAGTAACGTATTTACCTATAAATAAATAAGAACCACTTGTAATCAGCTTAGACGGGAAAAACCGTGGGTTAGGTCGAACGTCCCTAGTTTCCCCCACAGTAGGAAGTAAATGCTCCCAAGGACCCCGATAGCTATAAGGTAGAAAACTTTGCGATGACTCATAAGGAGAGCAGGAACTACTTGTTCATCAGCTTTAAGATTATTCAAGTTCAGCAGGGATGGAGGTGTTCACCTGAGCATGACCACCTTATGTTTTAGATGAGAAAGTGAGGGGTTTTAAGGGATATTTTGCAGTAGAGCCCTGGGGGGGGGGGGGGGGTCAAGGAACTTAGGTGATTGACTGCCCGGATACTGACCTGATGATGATCACTGGTGGGAAGAAGGTGGATCAAAGAAAGCGGGTGTTGCCGTTGCAATCACGTAGAAAAGTTTTCTGTGAGCGGAAGATATCGACAATGAAAGTCCCTGAATGCTTCAGTTGGCTCAATAGATCCCTAGATAGGTGAATCACCGTAGTCACTTACGGTGATCGCCGATATTGACAAATTTCGTGATACCAATTTCGGCTTCGTGAAAACTTGAAGGCTGTATTTCCATCAACATTTCAATCTTGATGAGCTTTCCCTCTTGGAAGGTGCGTAATCTTACTTAAAATGCACCCTTCCAGATTTAAGGGTAAAAAACCCTCCCAAAGACGGGGAAAGATGCGAAGAGGGGGATCAAAATTAAGGCTGGAAGACGACCCCGAAGGGCACGACGTAATGATTTCTCAGTTGCTATTTCCGTCTCGTCATGGAAAGTTGTTTCGAAAGAGAGGGAGGAAGAGAAGTGAAAGAGACAGGAAGTTAAAGCAAATCAAAACGCAGGATCTTCCATTCAGAATATTTTATTTTTATATGGCATTTGAACCAATCACTCAAAGGGGAAAGACAAACTTGCTGAACTGGATCGCGCCATTCAGTACAAATATTCTGTATACCAATATCCATGAACCTGGAGTCACCAACTATTTTTGAATAAATATGGTTAAAACAAATAATTGAAACATCTTGCTCTATTATCTGATGATAATAAACTTCAAAATTATTCTATGGCAAGTGATTTTTGCATCGCAATTACCAACTCTCAGGTTCCTTGTAATAAAGGTGCCTAACCAGTATTTTTCTCACCCAATTTATGATTTCATTGGGTCAATTTTACTTTTTCCAGTTTGGTTCAAGATAGTAGGTAACAGGTTACTCCAATCAGGCGCAGTTTTCGTAATATATAATTTGCTTCAAAAGTTTAAGATTATGACTCGGACAGCCCAAAATTGATTTCAGGACTGTGGTTTGAACTATTCGAGAGGAATTTTCATTCTAGACCCAAAATCTTGAGATTACGGAAACACAAGTTTAAAGAAAAGATTGTAGGGGCGAAATTGTCAGGATTTTCTCGGTCCTGTAATCTTTAGCGGTTCAGAAAAAGTGCGATTTTGCACGGACGATTTACGAGCCCACTCGACCCGTATGAGGGAATGAGACGGTCCATTAAAACCGCTAGAGCCCACATCAGCGGCATCATCAATGGGAACATCCTCAACGAGATCTAGGGGAGAAGATTATAACTGTAGTATCATTATAGCACGCATTATAGGTATCGTAGGAGTCGTCTTGAAGGTTGGTGGCCCGCCTTAGAGAGCTTCAAGAGGCAAGTAGTTCTTCATCTATAGATGAAGAGTGTTGGTAGGTCAACGCACCGTTCGGCTAAGTAGCCCTTCAAGTTCATGTGTGTACGGTCGTTAAACCGCCGATCATGTGTGCCGATTGTTGATGTGGCATATTGTTTTCTCTATACCATGATCGCATAGGTCATAATGTATATGTAAGTAGAGTCTGGCATATATATATATATATATATATATATATATATATATATATATATATATATATATATACATATATATATATATTTATTTATTTATTCATTTATTTATTTATCCCTGTTTTCCTTGATCGTTTCATAAGTCAAGAAAAAACTATAAAGATTTAAAAATGAGTTTTCGACAAATGTTCAGCATGTTCTTTAGGTGGTTTCAGTTTACTTTTTCTTCATTTCTCCAACTCCTTCCGGCAGAAAAAGCCAGTTTCCCTCTCCATAACTTCGCTATCGTGTAGGAACGGTATGTACCGATCTTATGCTAATACCTGATTGAAATCAAATGAAACCACCAAGTAAAGTGGTTAATGCCACCACGTAAACGAGTGCAGCAACTTTTGAAGATTCATTGAGATTGAAACCTTATATATTGTAAGTAACTACATTGGTACATACTGCAACTTTGTTGGTCCGATAGGTAATAATAACAGCAGGTTTCTAAATGACCAGACGAACCACGGGTAACTGGATGAACTGTGGGTTACGGGGGAAAACCAGGGGTGTAACTTCGGAGGATAACCACCTGTGTATAACACCGAACTGATAAGGTTATCAGCTGATGAGAAAAACACGAGTAATCATGTATCCCAAAGCAGTGTTGCCAGGGATTACAAAAAAAAAAAAAAAACTTGAAAACTTGCACTTCATAGCTTAATTCACTTTTTATTCATAAAAACAACTTTTTCTGATAGTGAGGCAAAGTGACTCCCTAAGGGGAAAAGTCAAGCCATTTTAAGGTATATATTTGTTTTTGATGCATAGGGACTAACTTTTTGATCCGGTAATTATGATCGAGCTATCCCGACACCAACGTACATTCTCTCTGAAAATGCCATCGAAATCAAATAGGAAACAGCATAAGTTCGGTTAGTCGCAAAAAAGCGCAAGCAGCAAATAATTTATCACTGAGCACTACACTATAACTAATTTAATAAGAACGAAGCAGGGCTGTACTGTTAAATTCCACCGTCTCTCTTTAAAGTGTAAATAATGAATGAATCAAATGTATACGCGTAAATAAAACACAATGATGAAAAATACAAATTAAAATGAGTTATACCCAAAGGGTCTCCCCGACCGCGTCTCCGGATAATCGGGAACAGCTCTTTCGCCCCCACGATACTTTGTAGCCTAGACTCTCTTAACCGGTTGAGATAGGAGTCACTCCACCTTGAGTGCAATGCACCTAATACCTGTGAATTTCATCGAAAAATGTTGAAAAATATAAAATTGTGAACGTTCACTGATCCAACAGCGATGGAATTGATGGGAGTACTGTAGAGACACTGAAAATTCCAGAAAATGTCGTGGACATGGGACAGTGATGTAGTGAACTTATCTAGTTTATTTTTTACAAGACAAGGACGCACAGAAAGATACGAAATCAATATTGCAGAAAAGTCTACATCACCAACGTAAAATGCGAGTGAAATCTTGATATTAAAGAGAAAAAAAAGGGCGTTTACCTCCTCGAAGTGATCACAATGCTCCAGCTGCAAAGGTGGAGTTCGCAGCGTAACAATTCAAAAACGCTGCAAATTATTTCACAAAGGTTTATTATTTTTTCAATTGAGTATGATCATAGTTTTAGTTGGCTTGCGTACATCATAAGGCCCGTCCAGACTCCTCGGCGTGTCCTATTTCGAGTTGCCACAACCTATACTTCTATAATTTTATACGCATGTTTATATTTCTCGATTTGAGCTCCTATCTATTCAAATAGTTATTGCCTTAATAATATCATTATCTAAGTACGTACGAAAAGTCGAGAGGATATGTTATTAAATATGCGTAGGAAAAGCATTGGTATTAACACACAAATATGACTTAGAAAAAAACATATATTCATGCCTCGAAGGAACGCTGTACCCACCTCATGGTGCCGCGGCGCCTCCTCTCACTCTACCCCCCGCTCACCCCCCTCCACCCACCGTGACCCCCTGCCAAGCGTGCCAGGCGTGCGTCTAACACTCAAAGCCTCGAAAAAGACACTTTTTTGCCCGTTTTTGGCCCATAGCATCTATGCGAGTAAATCGATCGGGATGGTTAAACGTTAGAACCAACTAGACCCCAAATGGAGTCTATGTGCGAAAGAACGGGTTTTTGAAGTAAATTCTTAGGCCTTTTATGGCCCGGACGGCGAACGGCGGACGGCGAACGGCGGACGGCGGACGGACATTTCAAATTTGGATTCTACGCACCTTGAAACGTAAAGTGACAAAGTTTGAGAGGGGTTATAAAAATGTTTTGCTACACGATCACATAGGCTTATTATTGGAAATAATAAACCAAAATTCCCTCATAATTATTGATTGTATATAGTTGTTTTGACATTATTGATCATTATAATTATCTGTAGTTAGTGATCCGGTGACTTCTGAAATGACGAATGACTACTAAAATGAGCATATATTATAAAGTAACCTATTTAATTCACATGATGCTGATTTGAAAGATTGCAGATCAATAATATAAACAACTGATCCATTGCGATTAATATGTCTGGGGGTGTTATGTATTTCTAGAGAACGAAGCGTTGACATCAGCCGGGCAGTAAAACCAGACAGACGGAGGTAGAATCGCTAATCAGCTCGCGATCCTAGAACTTGAGCGTCGTAAACTCTAAAAACTCATGGGGTTGAATAACTTGTGGCGGATTAACATGCTGTATTTGTCACCTGAGTCCGCTCGTGTGTGAGTTTATTGCAGTTGTCTCTTCGTCCTACGCACTGCATATCAATTAAGAGGCGGAGAGCGAGAATGAATGTCTTAGGTGGTCCTACCTAGTGGATTTGGCAACATCAACCACATTAATAATTCTTTGAAATATTAACTTAGGTTGGAACAGTAAATGTATCAAGTGGCTGTTACTTGACCGTATCCTTACAAATACTTCAGAAAAATATTTTACATCTGAGAATAGATAATTGGATTTTTGACATTTCCATGTCTTTAATGTGGGCCCCCCTTGGTAGGACATTATTACGATTTGCGTCAAACAAAGCGCAATGTAACGGAAAACTTTCAGATCATTTTTTTAAGTACTGCGACTCCATTGTTACGTTTGTTCACCTCCTTCCCTCAAAAGCCGTCCACCACTTGTTGGAAAGCTCTCGATTTAACTAACATTTTCCTGCTCACTATAACTCTGTGACTGTACGACTAGCAGAGCTGTGGAAATGTATAAATGATGAAAGTAATAAGCAGTCAATGCCGTTATTCAAAATTATATGTAAGAGAACGAGGTCAGACAATCCATGACGCCACTAGGCTCTTACACTCAGCTTTTCGTTGTTCTTGTCATGTTCTTTGACAAATCTAATAGCACCACTTCAGTAAGGAAATAAAACTTGGATATAACTTGAATCCGAACTTTGATTGTATTCTAACATCGGAATTTCTTTGTTCACAGCTTGTGATTGTCATCCGATCGGAGCGTCAGGAAAGACCTGCAACCAAACGAGTGGGCAGTGCCCTTGCAAGGACGGAGTCACTGGCATCACCTGCAACCGATGCGCCAAAGGATATCAACAGAGCAGATCTCAAATTGCACCCTGCATAAGTAAGTAAGAACTACATTCATATTTTTATGAAGCATACAAGCTGCAAGAAAAAATCGTAGCAAAGTTGTATTACTCGTACATTATTCTTCAAACGATAAAACAACTTCATTCTCAGTATATAAATAAAATTAGTAGATATAAAAAATTAAGTTTTGGGATTCGATCTACACCATTTCTAGTGAGGGATTGAATGAAACTTATATAGCTGCGCGCTAAATCATTTGGGGTGAAGCAGTGGAAACTAGACCCCATTTTATTCAGTTATTTGAATTATGTACACAAACCTATAGTGATGACATTTCTATGTACGTCAAACCGTTTTTTCCACAAATCGATTCTTTAAATACCTGATAGTTCGATTATCAGAGCTACATGTAGACAAGACGAGGGTCTATACGGAGATTCTATGGTACTGAACAGATGTATGAACAACAATACTGAAGGTTAATGATAAGTTTACTTCAATTGTTTTTTGAACAGTGGAGCTCCATTAATCGATTCATGGGCATTATCGACGAATCCGTTTCTTACCGAAAATTAAGATATTTATAATATATTATGAATGACGTATATACGAAAAATAGCAATATCATTTTAAGAATAATGCAAAAGTAAGTGAATAAATAGAAGTGGAAATGAAGTTAAGTCCATTTCACCTGTGACATCATAACCTTGACAACTTCAAGATTAAAAACTGATATATTATGTTACCTACATAGTTGGGACATGTGAGAAAATTGCATTTAATCATACCGATATTTCCCGAGATGATGTTCAAGTCTCCCACTCAAGTAAAGACAATGAGGAATTTTCAAGGTTATTTTTTATTCGCTCAATAGAAAGAGCTGAGCAAGAGCTTTCTAAAAAGGTGCTGTATGATGGGTATCTGACCAGTATAACATGGCTCTTAAATTCATTTGCACGATGACGTCACAGCCCCCGCCCGCCTGGAGTGAACCCTCTGCTCCATTGCACTACTACGTCACGCGTGATCTTCCTGTCCGTTTATTGGCCAAAAAACGGTCTTTTGAGCTGAAAATTGCTACTGGGGGGTTTTAAAATGCGCTGAATCCGAATTTGAGTTGAAAAGTTTGAAATTCCAACAGGTGAACGTTTCCCATTTTGAAATGACCCCAGTTTTGTTTTCAATTTCTCGCAGTGAGTACAAATCAATTTAATTCATTTAATGAGAAAGTGATGTTACCATATAGACGCTGCATCGAATAAATTATTTTTTAGAAAACTAAATAATTTTGTCCTTTACTGTATTGCACGAAATGATTTTTGAATACTGCCTCCTCTTTCTCTTAATTGCTCATTCAGCCAGTTATTACAAAGATGAACGTTCACCAATGGGGTCATCATGACTCGTCTTGAGGTTTCACCAAAAATTAGAATCTGAAAATGTATTAGAGAAAACTACACTCGTGTTGGAGTATCAACTTGAGTAATTTATTACCTTCTCTAAAAGGCGAGCATCCATAAAACACTCCCACCCCCCTCACTCGCTCACTCTTCGTCTTGGTTGAAGCACGAACCCACCGTCAAAGTTGGTTATGTTGTTTCTTGTCAACTCTCTTGATTATCTAGCCAATTAGCGAGGCCTCTGTTTGGGTATTAGCCTCTGAGGGTTTTAGTTCCGGATCCGACCGCTTGACTAATTAGAGGCGTTGAAGACGGGAAATGCGGTTATGAATATTCCTTATGCCTTCACCCACCTCAGACATTACCCTGGTAATGGTTGGTGAATGGTGTGAGGGTTAAATAATCTTCCATCTGCCACCGAGAGTTAGTTCAATTCAGCGATGTGCTGTGGTAAATAACCGCACTTGAAGGGATCCATCATATCTACATGAGAATGCCTCAACATATTCACTTACTCGTCCCAGTTATGTTTACAATACCATCCAGTATTCTCACGTTTCTTGTCTTGAAACGCTTCGAATGTGACTCCAGATTGGCTTCATACGTTGACAAAGATGAGTGTACTGCACAATTCAGAAGTTTCTAATAGTTCATAGTTACCTACGTCCTAACACAAATTCTATCCCTACCATAAGGTTTGCAACTTGTCAATATACAAATTAAGGTACCTGGTTAACCACCTAATATGACATATTGCTCTGCTTTTCCGTTGCGTTCATGAGTTGACATATTTTCAACATTTAGTATCTTGAACGCTTGAGAACAAAGTACAGCGTTTTCCCCATTAAATTGTGATAAATATCATTAAAATTAATAATTTAATGAATCTCATGCACTTTCCAAATTACTCGGTCTCGGTCTGCAATAAAATAAACTGCACAATCCAACATCATATGGGGTCTCATTACTAAAGGAAATGCAAGGTTGAAGTGATATGTATAATTTATAATCACTATGTTCATGTTATATGTTCATGCATATGTTTTAAATTCTATTCTCAAATCGGAATAATAATAAGGCATTTCGGGGGAGTGCGTCGAATATATTGATGAGTGTCTAACATAAATACCTGTAATATGGAAATTAAGGAAATAACAACTTGAGGGGCCCAACAATCTCGTTCTTCGGCGATGATGTACATTTTGTGAAAATTAATCCAACTTTGACGCGGCACATCTCCATTAATAGTTTGCTGAAACGTACGATTGACCATTGAAACTTGAAGATATGTATTCTACAAGTACCTATATAGTGCGATATTGTACTTAATAAACATATTGATTTCGAAATATACATAGGTGAAAAACTGAAGAAAGTAAACAAAAATGAGGTTATTCGACCATTTCGATTTTTACAAGGTTTTCATGATCAAGAACTCGGATTCAGTATTCCAAGCCATCCCCAAATGACTGTCAAAATTTCAATAACTATGTTTTTTTTTTTTTTTTTTTTTTTAAGTTAAAAATTGCATATTGAGTAGACGATACGAGAAGAAGAAGCATTTCTCGAATTGTGATTAAATTATTTATGATTGAATAGCTATTTATTGATTAATATTGAACCTTCAATGACAGCTGTATTATAGCACTCGATTACAACCCTCCCCGCTGGAAAAAATGGCAACCCTTACGTAATTTTACTTACCTTTTATAAAAAGTTATTCCGAGTCACTCCGCTTGCTCTCGAAGAAACATACGTCATGTTCAGTTCACTGAAATGAGTTATATCTATCCCCTCTGATTAGCCGGAATAAGATATGAATCTCCAGAGCAAATTGGACCGTTTGCGGAGGGAGGAAAGATGAAGATCTACGGGATCACTGCCAAACTTTAAAGCTGTCTATCCGAATTTCCTCTTCCCCGCTCGCATTAAAAGTTTTCTGCCGGGGTTTATCTGCTGTAGAGAATCTGTCTCAATTCAGTCGTTTTTACAGCTTCCGCCAGTTTCCTACAGGTTCTTGTGATCTGAAAGTGATATGATTCAGCTGGCTTCTCGATAAAATGTCGTAGTAGTGTTTTTCAGAACTTAAGGAATGAGAGATAGTCAGGTGTGCAACATGAAGGTTGGACTTGCCAATTCCATCCGCTTATTCATATCACTAATACTTACCAACCAAAACCGAGAAATATCCACTTCTTCTAAGGCATAATTTTAGCTCGAACGTCGGAGAATCAGCTCATTGCCTTCTAACTCTTTTCACTGAAGTTAAACAGTTAGGTTCACTGTAATATGAAAAAGTGCTGCAAATTATTTCACTCCGATTCAATGTTAGTGTACTAGATTAGATAGCCCTTCTACGCGAGACGAAGTCTATTATACATTATCTAAATATAACTGCATATGCGTATAGACATCTACCAAGGAGATATTGATTAACACCTTACTAGTCCCTCTGTTTATAATAGGAACTGATATCTAAATACAAAACTGCATCAGAATCTAAATATTATCCAAATTGGCTTACGCATCCACCAACTGAAAATTAATTATATAAAATAAATGACCTATCTGAGAGCGGACGGATTGTATACCGAGTGGTTTGCTACGATTGGTTCGGGTTATACCTATAATAAATAAATAAATGCCAAAAATATCACTCCTATCTCGAAATTTTTAAATATTTCCTACCTTTATTTTTACGTTTCAGGTTTGATCGAAAATGATGTTGAGGTTTTAGGACTGATTTGTTACCTATGTTTCATGAACTTTTTGTTTAAACAGTTTGTCTTTAAACAGTTTCGGAGAAAAGTCCTTGATTTTTTTTTCTCGGTGGACTACAAAGTTTTATTGTTGAAAATAATAAAGAAATAAGGGCACCTTTAGAATGAGCTATAAATTTCCTTTTTCCCCGATGCCATATGGTAGAAAACATGAACATGAATGCGAAAATACTCGAAAACAAAGCTAAAAACCTCGAAGAGGAAATATTTGTTGCAAATTAGTTGTAGTAACGATCTCTATAGTTTGTAACACCTTTTAAAAGCGCGTTCACCCTGTACGCATGATTTGTATTAATCAATCCATTTCTACGGAACCGCAACAACCATCGATCCAGTTAAAAGTGATGTGGTAGTTCGGAGAAAGGTTTATGTCGGTCTGGCATACATATGCACTCAGTTAATAAATTATGCAATAATTTTTGGTGTAGCGATCTATCATGAGGTCAAGAGGTTAGTTTTCAGATGATTGCCCAAATTCCCATTATGAGGGCGCAAATATTGACTCATGACATATTTAATCGGCAAGGAGTCCTCCATTGAGACTTGCAAGCGCAAGTCCTCAACCACTCCATTACCTCTGTGCATTTGTGATTATATTCCCACTCGTTATACCGGTTACCGTTATTTCTTCATAAATAATTTACCTGTGTGTACCTTTTTGTTATTAATATATAATACAAAACTATTTTTTGGTAGGTACCTACATTATTTTCGGAACCTTTAAGTTGATTAAAACTCTGGCATTCAATTAGAATATTTATTCAGAAGATCTAAATTGAACTCAACTTCAATCTTCAAATTGCTTATAAGATTTCCTCTTCTCAACCTGCACGGCCAGGGTTTATTTATGTATAAGGAAGTTGTAGTCAGAATAATAACAGTACCTATTCGTTTCATGAAAAACTAAGTAAGCTTTGCTCTTTTTTTATACCCTATGCTTTGTCTCGTAGACGTAATCTCCACATTCTTTGAAGGTCCCTTCCACGATAAAGGGCTAAATGACAGTTAATCTCAAGTTATCCCTCAAAAACAGCTGTGTGATTACTGGATCAACTCTGGATTAGTTCCTGATCCTCGGAAGAGGAACGGAATATTAGAGGTTCAGAGGAACCCAGGAAAACTTATCCCATTCAGCAGTATCGTTATAGTTTCTTATTTTGGTCGAAAGTAGAAACCTTATTACTTTTCATACTGGAGAAAAGATTATGCCCCAGTAGTAATAAGTTTCAGGCCATTCCACAACTATATCCAAACCATGACCTCTAGTCAGAAGCTCCATACTACTTTCCTATCATTATATTCAATTTCCAGTACAAATGAGCGCGTGGTATCTCTTCAGTATGGTAAGATTATAAAATCTCATCCTTTTGAAGGCTTTCTAAGCTTCTCAAAGGGTTATAGGAGTGGGGAAGTTTCAGATATAATTATTTGTTCTTGTGAAGAGTTATACTCTAACTTGCTTTTTAGCCGGGGTGGAGAATGATTCGCCGAGACAATATAGTGAAAACGATAAATTTAATACGGAACGGACAAATTTTTGATACAGAAGAACTGAGTAAAATATAAAACATGATACAGAAAACACAATTTAGTGCTCGAGGTAAAAACTATAACGTCACAGAGAGGTATTAATCCTGACGTCACAGAGAACTGTAGAAGACTTTGAGTATTAAATCATTAATTAACTAATGTAATCGTATTCGTCTGTCGGCGATTTTACGAATACGACCCATAAAAATGTGTCACGGTCATCAATTTCAATAGGGCGTCTCTCCTATAATATGCGAAGCCTTGCTAATATTACCTAGCTTCAGAGGGCGTTCTTAAAGCGAATTCAACGGTTGGAGCCCAGCTTATTTGGCTCAAATCTATTTTAATAGGACGTCCCTATAGGTAATATTAGCAAGGCTTCGCATATTATTAATACTCAAAGGTAGAAGAGGGTGAACTGATCACCCCTCGGCTTAGGTATTGGCATGGAATCATGATGCTACATCTGAGTGATTGTACCGAGTGTACGGAAGTAAAGAAAAGTTGGCTGCAACTGCACTCGCGCTTTTGCTGGGGCTGAGGAGAATGAATTGTAAGCGGTTGGCTGAGAGTGGGTACTGAGGGTAGGTGACTGGGAGTAGATGACTCATGACTGAGGGGACCGAACACTTGCAATTTACCTCAATTATTAAATTTACCATTATCCTCATAAAACCAAAAATATTTTTTATAATTAAAAAACATTTTATTATTTCTATAGTAATTTTCTTAGTCACATCCATTGGCCGTACCTTGTCCACAAATGACCACATAATGTACTGATCCCAGTTTAATTATAGCGAAGTGGTAGTGGGATGCCGACCTACTCCTCATTAATATGCTGTAAAGTTTTTATGAGATTTTCTTAATCCACTAATAATTTAGTGATCAATCATTTACTCGATTTATTGATCATTCATCAATTTATTGATGCAGCAAAGATGCGGGCTTCCTCTTCATAGACTGTTATCATAATATCTGTACCTCAGAGGTCGATTATCGTAAGTGACATTTTGGCGATTTTACAGGAGAGCCAAAAGAAGTTGTGGGCACACCTATTTTGATCCCTATGGCCCATTCTGATGACTTTATCATGCTCAAATTAATTAATTTGAGCATGATAAAGTCATCAGAATGGGCCATAGGGATCAAAATAGGTGTGCCCACAACTTCTTTTGGCTCTCCTGTAAAATCGCCAAAATGTCACTTACGACAATCGACCTCTGAGGTACAGATATAAGAGCAGGTGTAGAGCAAGATTTCTGGGACTGGTGGGCCGTCATCCTGTGCAGTTCGTAGGAACAATTCGTTTGGCTTCCTGAAAATCCCCACATCTCCTTCACATGCATGCATCTGTGAGAGAAATTTCTATTGTGAGAAATCCGCCATGCCGTAAGGAGGGAACTCTCTATTATACTATAACACACATTTTTTTTCTTTTTTTCAACATCAATAAACGTATGCGTTTCCGGCTCCTGAAAATTCATCGCGTGATTTCATTATAATTCGACCTCTCTGACAAATACTAATAAACGCCCTGGTAGCATTCATCTTATTGCGTCAGAGACGAGAAGGAGAAAGTTGAGGGCCGCGCTGCTCCTACAACAGCTGGGATGGGCATTGGGCACGTCTGCTCCCAAGATTGTTTGTATGTACTGCATCAAAACGATTTCAGTGCAACGTTTAAAATAATATACATAACTAACAACGTAATCCCCGAACTCAAGAATTAATTCGAGATTATAATTGGGAGTGGGTATAGATATACGGTACGGCTGGCAACAGAAATTGAGTTACCAAAGATTAGGTTTGATATGAGCACGAGATTGGAGTGGATGAAAGTTGAAAATATGAGGTGAAGAAAAAAACGAAACTCGTGTAGTAGATGCAAGCAATATTGTTGAAACCAAATTGAATCACATTCAGAATACCAGAGAAAAGAATATCACAGTATTGTTCGTAGGAATTTCTTCCAAACGTTTACAAGTTATTGAGTTCTTTTGACGGTGGTGGTCGACCAGTCACTCTCTTGTGCTTCGCGTATCAGGACTGCCCCCACAAAATCTACATCTCTTCGGCAACCTCTTCCATCACTAGCAAATCTCTGTAATTATTTGGAGCAACCACAACGGATAGTGTGAAAATTTGTGTGTGCATGCTTGTGTGTGTGTGTGCACGCGCGAGCTCGTGTGTGTGTGTGCATGTGCACGTGCCTGCGTGAATGTCTATGCGTGTGTGTGTTTGAGATTGTTTCTATAAAGTTTATATTAGCCGAATATCGCTCGTAGATCATTTATCGTACTTTCGTTCTACTCTTAGGCTTGTATTTTCACTTCATCCACACATTCCGTTTGTTCAGATTAATATACTCGTAATTAGATCTTACTTGTGTGAATTCCATTTCGAATGTGTGTGCTCTAAAAAAATAGAGAGGAAGTGGAAGAAATGTGTTTGGAAGTGAATTGGTTGGAATTTTTTGATAACTATGTGGCACTTGGTACCTAATCCCTCTCCATAAGCCGTAGAAAAAATTACCAGCCAACTGATTCAACTGGTTTCCAGTGCGTGTCTGCGAATCGATTTAAATATCATCAAAAGAAATACTGTTTTAGATTAACAACAATATGTTCAAGATTAACAACATAATGTTATTAGATAAAACAACATAGAGTTAGAATCAAATCGAGCTGGTGTTTTCTGATAATACCTGATTTATGCATGGGTGAAGACGTAATACAATTTACCTACA
Organism: Adelphocoris suturalis; assembly: GCA_030762985.1. Lineage (NCBI taxonomy): Eukaryota > Metazoa > Arthropoda > Insecta > Hemiptera > Miridae > Adelphocoris > Adelphocoris suturalis. The sequence goes on from CM061040.1 coordinate 136,597,204, forward strand.
GTGGTTCTTGAAAATAAAAACCTAACGGATCTATATTGATTAAATTAATTTTGGCCTAAATAATGTGTATTATTCCGAAATAGACTGCAATAGTCGGTCGAAATTAAATTTCTTCTTATCAGAAAGAATGAGGAACTTGCCCTTCTCTGAAATTAGGTCTGAAATGTTTCTACTCGTACTATACCCTAGACTACCTTCGATTCACTCAAACAACTAAACAATTTAACATATATATTATAATAATACTCGTATATATACATATATATATATATATATATATATGTATTTGCATTATTAAAATCGAATTTAAAAATCAAGGGAGGGGGAAGGCGCTGAGAACGCTCCGTGATTGGCTGATAGGTGTGTGACGTCACGCTTTGTAAACCCAGATGGATTATGACAATTTCCACTCTGAAATCAGTAATAAAACCGTTTTTTTCCTGTGATGTTTCAACATCTACTCGCACACAAGAAATTACTACGCATCCATTACCAGATGTGGGTTCATAATCTCCACGTGACCGAAACGTAGTTATATCGATGAAATAATTGGTACATGACATGTACACAAATTTTCGAGGACAGAGGGGGTTATTTGATTATTCTAGAGTTTAGCATTCATATGGTAGATGTAGAAGATAATTCTCAGGGAGGGGATTTTGGTCTTCAAGCACGAAATCCTATTGGCTAATTTATATTGTATTATACGTTGAACGTATTTGCACATGCGCAGTTCTATTCATTTCATTCAAGTCATTTACCCGCATTATTAGATACAGGAATAATAGAGTTTGTTGAACACCATCTCAATACCGCTCAATCCTTCCAGTTTGTTTAAATCATATGGAAACTAAATTCTACTTGTTAAAAGAATTTTCAGTTTTTGAGTGCACGGACACTACCTTTAATTTGCACGGCGGAAATGATACAAATTTTCGTCAAAAATCTCATAAATCCTAGAAACCTTTATTTGTAATCAACGAACAATTGACACATAGCTCTTACTAAAAATAGCAAGCTCTCTTGGTATAGTCGCATAGTGCAAGATATTCTCGGGCCAAATTAGATTTGGTCAGGTGCGAAGGTGAACCTCAATCCCGCTATAGAACAGACAACATCTAAGGAAGAGTCAGGCGGACCAAACCAGGTGGGTAACATTATAACAAGCTACCTTATAAACACCTCCTGCCCTTATAGGATGGCACAGGAAAGTCGCAAGGCGAGACCGCCTTTTTCGCTCTCTCTTTGAAGGGAAAATGAAATATCCGACGCCAAATATAGCGAGGGGGTGACTGGAGCCCAGGAATTCCCGGCCGGTAAATGAAGGCATTGCAGATTACCTTTCCTTTTCGTTGCGGATTTTATTTTTTAATAAGACACACGGTGTTTCCACATACCAAGAGAGGCAAATTATATCTGGTACTGTCATGTCTAGGAGAATTGCGGTGCTCCGGAGTCTGTGTACGAGTATATTTCTTCATGCCCATTTCCTCGGATTTAGTGGAGAGTGCGCTGGTCAGTAGGCAACGACCTAATTTTCCTCACAACGAGAAGTTACCCATGGGTCGGGAACCGTGTTGAGCATATACTTACAGCGTATAGGTACTGTCCCCCGATGGAAAGAATGAACGCGAGGACCGACCCAATCCTAAACTGAAAACTTCCGGAGCTTGTCACTCGTCCAGTAAAATCCCGTTTTCGGCAACTTTCACTTAAATCCTTTACCAGACTTCCTATTAGATACTTTGAAAACATTATTGGCCCTTATCTTATCTTAGTTCAGTTACCTTTAGACGTATGTTTGTGGAAAAGGGTGTAGTTCTGGGTTGTGGATACCCAACTCCCAGTAGGACCTGGCGTTCATTCTTTTCATCGGGGGACAGAACCTACTTCTACAACTGGTAAGGACTTTTGTAATCAACCAATATTAAAATACCTCAACCCCCCCTTCCCCCTTCTCACCTTCAAATGTGTTGGTTTTTTCAGTAACGTAAATTCTAAAACCTTAATAAATAAAAATCCGTCGCTATATGCCGTTCGCGTTCCTCCCAAACTGAATGCGGTTCGAAAATCACGAATCGGTCGAGGATGTGCTTAAAATTTCTGCATCAACTATCCAAGGGGTAAAATTGAAGGGTAGACATTTTAAGAAGTCCCAAACTGTTTAGAGTGTGGATTTTTCGATCGATTATGAAACATTTTGTTTTGGCAATTCATATGAGTCCGCCTGAAGTAGGTACTTTGCGACCAACTGTTTGAGCTCCGCGATAGCTTAAGTGTAGAAATAAAAAGATCGTCAACACGGCTGTGAATCCAAACCTAACCGGAAAAAAATGGAGGAATCGGCTGAACTTCAGCTGATTTGGATTGGATTTGGTTTTCTGATTCAGTGCCTGAACACCGTTTGCTGAAAGATAAACATAATTGTGAATGCAATTATCCCTAGTTCAATCTTATCATTGTTTCATCTTATCATTTTCTCAATCAACTATCTTTTTGAATCAATAGTTTATTTTATTTTATTTATTTATTTTGTAAATTATTTTTTGTTTATTTTTTATTAATTTTATTATTTTTTTAACGAATATATTGAGTGGGAAAACATTTTTCAGTGCCATTCAGTATCTTTTCGACTGAAATTTATGGCTAAATTAACAAATTATTTCTGTTCTAGAACCAAAAATTTCAACCATGTATCATGTTTTCTCCTCGATATTGATTCGAAATTCTATGAAAACATCAGAAATTAACAAGCGGTTGCAATCATGTTCACAATATCAATTATTGAGAATGATCACCTGTGTGTAAACAATTATTTATATAACCATGCTCATAACTCAGTTTGTTGGACACGCACTTCGCCGTAGTTAACATAATATTGTTGGATAAATCGAGAGCTTTCGAACGAATGGTCAACAAATTTTGTGGGATGAAAAACGACGAAGTACCATTTCCCTAGCAACGACTCGGTTGTAGGCGGAAATCACTGTAACACTATATGTTTCGTGCGCGGAAAAAAATTGACTCGCAAAATTGACTCGCAAAAATTGCTAGGACCCCAGGGCTAAAACATGATACATGTTAAAACCCTATCAATGTGATAGTTTTACCGACACATAAAATAATTAACCTTTGTGTGGTAACTTTCAGCATATTTAGATTGAATAAAAATTCATTCTGATAAATTTAAAACTTTTTTTCACTTGATTTCCTCATTGAAAATCGAGAGTAATGGATAAAGCACTGGCCTTAACCTTCGAGCAAAAAAATCGTTTCAAATCAGATAATTACAAAAGAGCATTTAAAAATAGGATTACGTAATAACGTTGCCTCTTCCTAAGTTTCCGATCAATAAAAACGGGTCACCATGCGTTGAAAAGCTTTTGATTTATCGCGTAATCATCTACAGTTAAAATTTGCACGTCTTTTATATCCAGGTTTTATCATTTCAGTGGTTATAGGTACTTAAAGTAGATATGGGGAGTCCATTTTTACTAGCGTGACAAACATATTATCAGTTTCAGCAAGTAGATGGAGCTATCGAAATCGAAGAAAAAACTACTTATCGCTGTAGCTTAGAATCTATGGTTTTCCTTTAAAGCGGATAATAATTATAAAATAAATTAACAAATATATTTAAAAAAAGATTAGTAGGCTTGAGGAGAGAATAAACTCCAAAATTTTAAATTGGAAGGGAGAAACCAGTTCAAATAAATAAGATGACTGAGCTGAACTAATTCAAATTTGAGCTTTGATATCCACATGATCAACGAGGGAATTTATAAATATGGACATTAATTATCACATTACTATTACCTATTTGTTTGTTAGTTCAATATTTCTACGTACACCCACATTGTAAAATTAATTCCCCCTTTTTCGACGGTCATCAAAATTCCTTTGAGTATAAAGTTATGATTTTAGTTTGTATTTAAAATACCAGGAAATCGATTTTAATTCAAATTTACATTAAGTTGACTCAAACCGATGAACAGGTGGCTTGGCTTCTTAAAGTTGTTTCTTATGTAAGCTTGATGTAAGCGTAAGATTTTAGAGTAGTTTAATAATACTGGAGTTGAGAGGTTTGCAGTTTCCTGATTACTCATGAAAATATCATTGTGTTTACTAATTCGTGAATTTGACACGATGGTACATTTTAATGCTCATTAGCATCAGATATATATCGACTGTATTCAAGTTTATTTGAAACATGGAACCATGGATCACGCTGAATTGAAACTGAGTCAAAATTAATTAATGATAATGGCGATTATAATCTTTCAATGGACCTTTTCTGTTCACAGAAATACCAAAGATGTCGGTGAACATGATGTCAGCTGACGCTGGAGATGATAACAACGCTGAAGAAACGACACCACGTGAGTATTTAACACTGATACAATTCAATAACCTCATTATCAATTATAGTGTCTCATTCTTTTGGAGAAACATTTTTTTTCCAACTAGAGTATCCGGGTGAGAATTTCTCGCTATGTTATACTGTCATCTATGTGTATCGATTAATGAGCGATACCCATGGGTGTGAAAAAGGGACTTTAACTATTTTTAAATGGAAGAAGATTCCATCCTATGAGTTTTTACATAAATCTCACTCTCCTAAGATGAGTAGTTTTCTTTCTATGATTTTTCAAAGTTTCACATGTTAGTGGTGTCAAAGCACACTTCTCGCCTGGGCGCACCCCTTCCCAGTGTGACGTCACCAGTGCATCAAACTTTGGAAAATCATCAAGAGTGGGGTTGATGTCAAATTTCTTATATTTGATTCTATTTCAATTTAACAATATAAAACGAATACGTGGGTTGTTCAATGGGAACGCTCATTGTTCAATTATTAAAACATGCCAGAATGATATGAAAGTGAGGTGTAGGTGTTAAATTAATAATTTTCTGGATAAGTGAAAAAGTTCTAGTCATGCAGTATGATCGTATGAGCGAATTTTCATAGATTATATAGATTCATAGATTATATTATGTTACATTGTTTTGAAAATTGAGGGCTTTGAGTGAAAAGAAATTGTTAACAACCAATTTTGGCCTCGATAAACCCAATCATTACAATAATTACAAATTTTGTTGCAAAAAACATCTTCTAAATAGTAATATGCTATACAAAATGAAAGCATAGCTTTTTTGCAGTTTTATCGATTGTTTAGCACATTTCAATAAAATTTAATTATATTTTCAGCACAATTTTGTACATAAATTAATTAATGTTCTCTTTAATAGTTAACAAACTTTATTTGAGCAAAATCCTGCTAAAAAATATAAATTTAATTATTTCTAGCTGTTTTTTGCTATATTTATGGATTTTTTCAGCACTTTTTTTTTATTTGACCAATTTAATGTGCTCAAAAATTTCTAGCCAACGAACCCGTCCTTTAGTTGGGGAAGGTTGATTTTTTGGCGCAAGAACGGAATTTTTATCTCAAACCTAAGGAGAGTTATCGTCTGGAAGGACTCACACTCACACACACACACACACAAATATATATATATATATATAGACTAGAGCTGACGACGCCGACACGGCGAAATATTCTCTCAATTTTGTAAGTTTTATTTATGTGTTTCCTATCTTTTCCAACCTTCTGTAATACCTCAAAATAATATTACACGCGAGTGTTTTCATCCTTCATCAAAACTATATATATATATATATATATATATATATATATATATATATATATATTTATATTTATATGTGAAAATGTTAAACTCCAGGGTTCGTTTCAGAATGTCTCAAAACGGATTTTAATTGAGAAAATTTTCAAAAATTTTGATTTTAAAATTTTTGGAGCTATTGCAATAGCCTTTCTTTATTTGGATAGCTCAGATTATAACAAGCTTTATAAAAAAAGCCATTTTACGGAGAGAAGGCCTTTTTTTATAAAGCTTGTTAAAAATATTGCAATAGCTTCATATTCTACGGAAATTATCTAAAAGCGTTAAACTCTATTATTCGTTTCAGAATGTTTTAAAACGGATTCTTGGTTGGTGCGTTAGTGCCAAGAACACAGAAAAGTGAAAAGGAATAAAGAAAACTAATAGGGAGTTTTTTCCGAGCAGCCCGTCAACACAATATAACTTCTTGTTTTGGCTTGATCCGCGTCAGTCAAAACAAAAAGACGACCATTCTGTCCCTCTTAACATTCTATTTCCGATCTTTTAAACGCTTCGATATTGTTGGTAGTAATCCAGAAAAATCCAGACTTCGCAATCAAAACCGCTGTTTTATTGGTCGGAAAAACTCATCTGAAGAACATAGACACAGAAAAAAACCGTCTAAATACGGAATCTCGAAGGCTGCTCGTTGACAATCGTAAATTTAGTGAAGGAGCAGTTTTCGGTCATCCCGTGAACTTCCAATTCCGTACGGCGCCTCGCGGCAACAGCTTTAAATCCTTCGAGCGGTAAACGTCGGTAGTTAAAGGGATTTTAAAGGCGCGAGTTAACCTTTATAAATAGACCTAGTCGTCCAAGTGGGGCGTTGAAGAATTTTTCGCCGTCTAATCCGTGCCGTACGACAGCTGAAGAGACTGTGTCGCAGGCAGGGTGAACTTCCTGGAATTAGGAACCTCTGAGAAAAAGTTGGACCGTATCAGTAGGGTAAACCTGTACACTTACATTCGAACGCTCATTAAAATTGACGTCATCATCCAGGAGCTGGTTTTTCGCATAAAAACGCACGAAAATAACTGAGATATGGTTGATTTTAAGCTCCGAACCGGCCTATCCTAAACCTTTTTCACTTGGAAACGCACACACACAGTAAAATTACATGATGCCTGCTTTTTAGTTAGTAAAAAAGGAACAAAAAAACCATGGTCGGGAGCTGAAAAATGCATTAATTTGGCGCTCACTGGTGGTGTGGCCGCCAGCAAACAGGCGTATAAAAATCTCATTACGATGGTAAAGGCTCTTTTGGCCAATTTGTGTGCGTTTCGTGTTTGCTGGGGCTGTTTAAGCAAATGTAAAATTCGCCGTATCCAATAATGTTAAATTATATTTTTAAAAGGTCATCCTTATATGTTCCTTTTCAAGTCATCCTTAAAATGTTTCAAATAATCTAAAAAGATACATAAGTAGCTGGTTCCTATGGTTGGGAGAAATAGTGAATTTAAAATTTAAGGTTCGCACTTGTGCTGCAGTTGGTAATTATACGATTATGATGAAACTCGTGTGGGATGCCTAATCTCACTCTAGAGTAGCTTAAGTTCCGAATTTACAAAATATATGTTAATCGTGTCTTTATTGAATTTATTGTATTTATCTATCCGAATCGTAGTTTTCCAACTTGCCTGCGAATTTAATGGAGATTAGACAAATAGGGAATGAGAAAATTACGATTGGTAGATTTAACTTTCGCGCATGCGTTCATAACTACTGATTTTTGAGTAATGATTTATAGAGTACTATTTTCGCCAAATCCGCAAGATCCCTGGAAATTTCATCAAAATCAAATGAAAACTGTAGCACTAACGCTTGTTACCAGAGTTTCATGTTCGCGCATGCGCAGCACCTATTAATCATAAGATCGTCTTGAAATTGATATGGGATTATTAAATCGTCTTTCTTCCGAATATCCTCCCTATTTGAGGAAGATCGGACAACTAGGGTGTGGGACAAAGTTGCTTGATGGATTTAAAGTTTGCGCATGCGCAGAGCGAAATATTGAATTTTGAACAAAGAAACTGATGAGCGATTATTTACAGCATAACCAACAAATCTCTAACAATTCCATCAAAATCGGATGAAAACTGTAGAAATTAAGCTTGTTACAAGGATTTTCGAACGCACTGGCAGACGTGAAATAGAAAGACATTCGGACAGTGTAGTAGAAAGGTTAAAAAAAGAAGAACTGAAAAAAATAAAAGGTAAGGAAAACAAAACCACCATAACAGCCCCTGAAATTGATGCAAAATTCAAAAAACGCGGCAGGCCTCTCGTATTTTCTCTCTTATGAGAGAAGAGCTATGAGCATTGAAAATGTCTCAGTACTTTCACTGTTTTTTATTGTTTTAAATAAAATAACAATAATTATTGACACACAACTACTGAATTCGCTGTAAGCCAGTCTCGACGATGCCCAATTCTTCGAATATGAATTCACAGGTAGGAAATTTTCTGTTATGGTGCGCGTCTACAATTACTATAACCAAGATTAACTTCTCAACCAAGTGACAACAAAACAAGCGGCATTGTTTACTATATCCATTTATAACATAAATTAATATAAAACTACGACATGAATAGAAGAACAAGTACGAAAGAAATGCGTGATAAATCGAGAGCTTTTCATCGAGTGGAGATCGATTTTTGTCCTGTGAAAACTGAAGAAGTTTCATTTCCCCAGCAACCGCTTGGTTGTACATTAAAATCAAAAGAAAACAACACCTAACTAGTTTATAGGTTGCGTGACATTTTTTTCTTTGCGTAACAAAATTTTCGTAACAAAATTTCCGTAACAAAATTTCCGTAACAAAATTTCCGGTTGACCCGTCGACTAAGACATTTTCAATGTAAAAAAAAAAAGTGGTGGAAGTAAGGTATACCGTAACCTTTCTTTTTTTGGACAGTTCAAATTATAACTTTACAAAAAAAAGGCCTTCTCCGACTTTTCTCCCCAGGAACTGGGGCTTGTTCAGGGAGAAGAAATTCGAAATCTAAGGGTACGTGTATTAACTATAACTACTCTTTTATAGAAATTATGTACATTAGGAAGATATTACTTTACTTGGCACGGGGAGTACTTATAAATATGTAATATCTTGCATAGTGTTGCAAACTTCTACCATCGATAACAAAGAACGTTTGCGTCAGTATTATTTTGGATAGGTGTCCTGAATGTACACTTTTGTGTAAGTTCACACTCCGAATCAGCTGAATCCACGAAGAAGGGAAGGGTTTTATGTAGCGAGCCATAATTTCCGGAATCTATCAGCGCCTTGAATCTCTTGAAACAATGTTTCTCCCCCAAACTGCCTCAACTTTTTCAAAAGAGCCCCAACCAGAGGGGTTTCCTCAACGAGGCAATTTAGTCCGAGATAAGATAGTCACCTCTTTCCGACTTTATTTCTAAGGCTGAAACCGAGTCATGACCCCCCTTCTCCCATTTTACTCCCAAGAAACTTGAAGAACACCGCCCCCTGCAGCCCCTGGGGGCGGCAATAAGAATACCTCCTCCTACCCCTTCGATCTGTCAACATTTGTACACGCTGACAATATCCGTAATGAAAGTCCTGAACCTTCACCCCCGCTCTCCAGCTCTGGATTGGTTGAGCTTTCTTAATTTCTCAATCTTCTCGAAGGATTGTGCGAGGGGGTTTGAGCCTCGATTTCGTCTGTCTTCTCCCGTCAATGAGCTTTTCCCTTTCTGTCTTGTTTAGTGAGGGAGTCTTTCATTTAGGTAAGGCACTTATGAGGTTGGCTATGTGATTGAACATTGTGGTGACGTAGATTAGGGGTTTTTAAGTAATAAATGATGCCTACTGAATGAGATGTCGTATTGAACCAAGAATTGACATTGATTGTAATAATAACCATAATAAACCTTATTGTTAAAAACCGTTAAAATGAAGAAAATACGCTCATGTTCGCATGATTGGGACGTTTTTCTGCTCCTTTTGTCGAAGATATTCATGATTGTTAAAAAATTTATTAGAAGAAGATGATGACGAAGAAAAAACAGCAAATTTATTGAAACATGAAGACATTTTTACATTTTCTAAGCGCAGAAAACGCGATAACAGCATTGGACTCATTTGAGTCCATCTGCTGGAGAGCGGCATCAGGGTTCAAATATACTACTATGTCAAATATACATAGCAACATACAATACCAACATTAACAAGCAATAATGGGTTTCCAAAACTTCGTCGCGAGTGATTTAGTTCGTAGGAAAGCATTTTGTGAACAAATTTTCCACTGATTAAGTCAAAATTACTATTAATACGGCTCACCTAGCGACAAATAATCACCGAAATTTGTTCAGTGAAACTTGACATTCGCGTTTGAAGCGTGACTTTTCACCTATTAATATTATACCAATCTCTTTTCGAAAAGTTGGTTCTGCTTACGCAAGCTGAGTAAGTTTTTTCTCTTTCTATTCTTATTTCAGTTCAGTACTTTGCAGGAAAACATTCTTTAATCAGTCAATGGATAGCAGACCGGTAACAGGCTACTATCATTGAAGACCTCCGTAAGGTCTTAACCAGGGTGGCAGACCACAGGCTGCAGATGTATCCTCGACTTAATGTAACCAAGACAATATGGGTGTTAATTTCATGAAAAGCTTGTAATCCTCCGTAAGAACTGGGATTGTGAACAGGAGAAAAGAGGTTGAAGTGAGCTGGTGAGGAAATCGTTTGTTATGATGGAAAAAGTATTGCACGCCACTCTCTTTCACTCCATTAAACAATCGCTGCTACGTTTTTCGCATTTTGAATTACAGGCTGAGCCAATTGAGTAAAGGTAAAAAAAAAATCATGGTCAGCTTCAAAAGACGGAAGTTAGAATAGCTTGGTTAAATTATGGGCAGTGAAAAAAAAGAACGGAGTCCTCATCATCAACACTACAGGCAGCGTGCCACTTTCATTTTTCTGAAACTTGAACAATAAATAGCTCCAATAAGCAGCAGTAAATGGGAGATTTCAGTTTTCGCTTTCAGATAAATTAAGGCTTCAATTTTCATGACTCCTATTTTGAGGTAGGTAGTTCCAGCAAAAATTTAAGCCAATTAGAAAACTGTTCTGGAAACATTTGGTGTTTTGAGAGATTGAAAACGCTTTTTACTTGTCTAGATTATACAAGACAGAGTTTGTAGTGAACATAAAAATGAAAGGGTTAAGAAAAAGTCACTCTCCAAATGGTACGTAATAGGAAAACTTGTTTTTTCGATTGGTTCTTTTCGGGAACCGAAAAGGTCGGGAGCGATTTGTCTTCCGGTGGCAGGTTTATTGGATCCAACTCGGCCATCTCATTGTGCGCCCTCGAGTGTGAGTTCGAGGATCTTTCGCATCTACCGTGTTAACATATAATGCAAATGTCGTTAACATATAATGGCCGACGCGTGCCTCCAGATACGACTGTATGCAAATGTTCTTGCTCCAGCGAGGGAAAGAAGGAAAGAGATAAGGCCTTCCGAACGGAAAGTGTTCCCTCCTTTTCCTCTACGTCCTTTTCGACCTTAATAAAGGACGCTTTTAAGGGATCGAGTATCTTTTACGCCTAAGGATAGCCGGGACGTCCTTAGGGAAAAGCGTTGTTGGGGTGTTCCAGAGAACACCCCCTCCGGAACGCCTCCAGGATGTGTGGAATACATTATCGTCGAAATTGTGGCCGTAAGTGGGGACACCGAGGTATTGGGTAGAGGATTTATTATCCGAAAAAGGGGAGAAGGGAGGGAATAATCTAGCTAAAACGGAATCTATCGTGAGGGTCTAAGAGGTCGGGCCACGTGAAATGCTCGTTTTTTACGTAATATTTCAAGATTCTGGGGTATTCCCTTTTAGACGTGGGATCTCAGGTATCGAAAATACCGCGAAGGGATCATCTTACCACGGTTCCTTCCCGGTTTTCTTTAAGAATCAGGACATTCGTAGTTATGAGGGACATATATTCAATGCTCTAAATACGTAAATTTATATTGACCTCGTGCCCTCAATTCTTACAGAACAGCACCAATCTTAATATCACGTTCGGCACCCACAGACCAACTCAGTTTGAACTGGAGACCCTCTATACCTTCCTGACCTCTGTTCACTACGCAATTACGGTGAATGTGAGGAGGTTTTTCAGTGTAGATAGTGGTGTGAGTTACCAATTGGACTGACCGTCTTCAACACATTATTTTCTACCCATTTTAAACTTCCAGTTGGGAATCGGTTTTACTACACATATTTCTGACAAAAAGTAACTCAGTAATTTGCCAAGTTTTTGACAATTTAAGACCCCTACCTTAAATCTCCTGCTTTTTGTCACTAAAATGCCCCAAGGTACGGTATGAAGTCAAATGGGTGGTAATCGATTGAAAGAGCATTTACATTTCCTAATGCGAAATCAAACATTTGGGAGGTGATTCAGATGTTGACAGATGAGCACGAATCGTAAAAGTTTGCCTTTTTCATGACTTTGGGCTGGGCTAGGTGCGTTTTTATGTCATTTTTCTCGCTGAATCAAATGGTAGCACTCCCAAGTAAAAAGTCTCTGAACCCAGGCAATATCACACATTGTTTGGATGGGAAAATATCTTGAACGAAATTCGGGTTTTACGAGTAACATGATAACTTTATCGTGTCTTTAGGGATGATTGGAGTTATGGGAGTGGGTTCATCCGTAACTTTCTTGATGAATTGAATCGATGGTACACCGTGAATGAGTTTAATACAAAAAGAAAAGAAGGAAACTGACTGTACATTTCTAAAAAGAAATGTTTTTTTCCTATATTGAGGACTCCTCTGATTGTATCAATAAGCTTTTTCGGAGCAAAGACCAGGCCGGAAGGTCCAAGATGGATAAATGAACATTTGAATACGATCGCATTATAATTTTAGCGTAGTAAAATTGTGTGGGGTGCATGCCAATCACAATTAATTACTACATACTTGGTATGACAGTACCTTAGCAAAATATTCGCTTACAATTTTCGTTTTAGGAGGCATTCCCAATCTCAATTATTGTAAGGGTGACTTCTTGGGAAGTAATTCATCTTGAGGGAAGGCCTATAGCGTGTCATAACTTTGTGAAGGTGCTGCGGAAGTGGAGGACGCGTGCCGACTCATGAGCCGCCGGGATTATTGGGGAGTTGACGGCCACGGGAGGAAGATACGGCTTCGGGAGGGAGAATATCCGAGGAATATGAGGAGAAGGTAGCGGAGAAGGAAGTAGACATACCTGGATAGTGGCGCCGCCATGGCCACTTTTAGCAGTTTCGTAAAAAAATGAAGCTGTTGAAAGGGCTCCAAAAGTTTTAAAATACAAACGTTCCAAAATTTTCTTCATGTAAATCCATTTTAAGTCATTCTAAAACTTCCTGGAGTCGATTTTAGGGCTTATTTCTACTCGAAAGTTCTTCACAGACACTTTTTTTCGAACGCTTTGTTCTCGAGTAATTCAATTTTTAAGTTTGTTTTCGTATTTTGAATCTTATGACATTTAAACGGCCATAACTCACCTGAGAATCTCAGTAAAGTCAAAAATAAGGACATCGTTGGAAAGAACGTTAAATATCCTCTCTCACAGATATCAAAACAAATTTTTTTTAAGCAGACCTAATGGGTAAAAAAGGAGGTCGGCGTGAAAATTTCGACATTTTTCTTAATTTCAGGATCAAGTGTCTCCCTTATTAGCAGAATAAAAGTAAAATATACTATATAGTTGAAAAACTGGAATTCTCAAACAATGAAATGGGAGTGCCTCACAAAATATTTTTGTAATTTGGAACAGAAAAACGGACGGAAAAAAGCCAAATTTGAAAATTGGTTAACCAGTGTTGTTGACATTTAACGATTCAGGTTAACGATGGATTTAAAGACTCCATACCTGTTGGAAATATTATCCCATGACTAGGACCCAGACCCTGGGTGGAAACGTCGGGAAATAAAACAAAAACCACAAGTCTAGTTTGGTCTATCCAAAAAACCCTCGCCTATATATATATGTGTGTGTGTGTGTGTGTGTGTGTGTGTGTGTGTGTGTGTGTGTGTGTGTGTGTGTGTGTGTGTGTGTGTGTGTGTGTGTGTGTGTGTGTGTGTGTGTGTGTGTGTGTGTGTGTGTGTGTGTGTGTGTGTGTGTGTGTGTGTGTGTGTGTGTGTGTGTGTGTGTGTGTGTGTGTGTGTGTGTGTGTGTGTGTGTGTGTGTGTGTGTGTGTGTGTGTGTGTGTGTGTGTGTGTGTGTGTGTGTGTGTGTGTGTGTGTGTGTGTGTGTGTGTGTGTGTGTGTGTGTGTGTGTGTGTGTGTGTGTGTGTGTGTGTGTGTGTGTGTGTGTGTGTGTGTGTGTGTGTGTGTGTGTGTGTGTGTGTGTGTGTGTGTGTGTGTGTGTGTGTGTGTGTGTGTGTGTGTGTGTGTGTGTGTGTGTGTGTGTGTGTGTGTGTGTGTGTGTGTGTGTGTGTGTGTGTGTGTGTGTGTGTGTGTGTGTGTGTGTGTGTGTGTGTGTGTGTGTGTGTGTGTGTGTGTGTGTGTGTGTGTGTGTGTGTGTGTGTGTGTGTGTGTGTGTGTGTGTGTGTGTGTGTGTGTGTGTGTGTGTGTGTGTGTGTGTGTGTGTGTGTGTGTGTGTGTGTGTGTGTGTGTGTGTGTGTGTGTGTGTGTGTGTGTGTGTGTGTGTGTGTGTGTGTGTGTGTGTGTGTGTGTGTGTGTGTGTGTGTGTGTGTGTGTGTGTGTGTGTGTGTGTGTGTGTGTGTGTGTGTGTGTGTGTGTGTGTGTGTGTGTGTGTGTGTGTGTGTGTGTGTGTGTGTGTGTGTGTGTGTGTGTGTGTGTGTGTGTGTGTGTGTGTGTGTGTGTGTGTGTGTGTGTGTGTGTGTGTGTGTGTGTGTGTGTGTGTGTGTGTGTGTGTGTGTGTGTGTGTGTGTGTGTGTGTGTGTGTGTGTGTGTGTGTGTGTGTGTGTGTGTGTGTGTGTGTGTGTGTGTGTGTGTGTGTGTGTGTGTGTGTGTGTGTGTGTGTGTGTGTGTGTGTGTGTGTGTGTGTGTGTGTGTGTGTGTGTGTGTGTGTGTGTGTGTGTGTGTGTGTGTGTGTGTGTGTGTGTGTGTGTGTGTGTGTGTGTGTGTGTGTGTGTGTGTGTGTGTGTGTGTGTGTGTGTGTGTGTGTGTGTGTGTGTGTGTGTGTGTGTGTGTGTGTGTGTGTGTGTGTGTGTGTGTGTGTGTGTGTGTGTGTGTGTGTGTGTGTGTGTGTGTGTGTGTGTGTGTGTGTGTGTGTGTGTGTGTGTGTGTGTGTGTGTGTGTGTGTGTGTGTGTGTGTGTGTGTGTGTGTGTGTGTGTGTGTGTGTGTGTGTGTGTGTGTGTGTGTGTGTGTGTGTGTGTGTGTGTGTGTGTGTGTGTGTGTGTGTGTGTGTGTGTGTGTGTGTGTGTGTGTGTGTGTGTGTGTGTGTGTGTGTGTGTGTGTGTGTGTGTGTGTGTGTGTGTGTGTGTGTGTGTGTGTGTGTGTGTGTGTGTGTGTGTGTGTGTGTGTGTGTGTGTGTGTGTGTGTGTGTGTGTGTGTGTGTGTGTGTGTGTGTGTGTGTGTGTGTGTGTGTGTGTGTGTGTGTGTGTGTGTGTGTGTGTGTGTGTGTGTGTGTGTGTGTGTGTGTGTGTGTGTGTGTGTGTGTGTGTGTGTGTGTGTGTGTGTGTGTGTGTGTGTGTGTGTGTGTGTGTGTGTGTGTGTGTGTGTGTGTGTGTGTGTGTGTGTGTGTGTGTGTGTGTGTGTGTGTGTGTGTGTGTGTGTGTGTGTGTGTGTGTGTGTGTGTGTGTGTGTGTGTGTGTGTGTGTGTGTGTGTGTATGTGTGTGTGTGTGTGTGCTGGGGTAGGGTAACTGTTGGTGTTTTTATCTCTTCGGAGCTCCTTCAAATCCCTACCCAAGTCAAGGTCATACGTCCCCGTCGTGCAACCCGGGCACCCTCTGGGTGAACAGAGGGTGGCAAAATGACCCAATGGCGATCTGGGGGGAGGCTCGTGTCAACGGGTCTCCCGACCCAATCTTACGTCTCCCTTGTTATGAACACGAACACAGCCGAGCCTCATAACCCCCCCATGCCCATTGGCATGCGGGGTTCTAGGGGAGGCGCTCGGGGGCGCCCCAGGCAGGGGCGTCGGTCTTCCTCTCCCTCTTCTTCCTCCTCTTCTTCCTATCCTTCTTCCTCTTCCAATGCCCCTGGAGATGTCCATCAGTGTGCCCACTGTGAGAGAGCCTTCAGTTCCAAGCGTGGCCTCAGTGCCCACGTCTGGCAGAAGCATCCTGTACAGGCCAACGCTGCGATTGATATAGAGCGAGAGCGGCCCAGGTATGCTTCTGAGGATTTGCGGCGAATGGCGGCAGAAGAGGCAGAGGCTGTGCGTAATGGGGTACGAAATATTAATGTATTCCTTCAAGCACGTTTTCCCATGCGCACACTTTCTGCCATCCAATCTCTTCGTCTGAGGCCCCACCATAATCAGCTTGTCCAGGATGCAATCCCGGGAAATAGCAGTGGGGCCTCCCCCGCATCTACGACAGGCGTGGGACAACAGCCCGCCGTTCAGCAATCCTCCCCCGGGACCTCCAGTCTTCTCGAGGATTTGAAGACTGAAGTGTTGAGGCTCGGGGAGCAGCTAGGCCGTATTGATGGTTATGAGAGTGCCTACCTGCAGGAACTGGCGAGGCGGGCTGTTGAGAGGCCTGTTGGCTTGGAAGACG
Organism: Adelphocoris suturalis; assembly: GCA_030762985.1. Lineage (NCBI taxonomy): Eukaryota > Metazoa > Arthropoda > Insecta > Hemiptera > Miridae > Adelphocoris > Adelphocoris suturalis. The sequence goes on from CM061040.1 coordinate 136,613,584, forward strand.
AGGTCGCGGCCTATATACAGAGGATCTTCCCACAGGTTGGGGATGCGACCGTGGCGGGGCATCAGGGAGGACATCCTCCTGTGTCGGTGCCCCGTGGAGGTCGCAAAGCAGCTAAGCAAGCAAGGAGGCGGGAATACCAGCGGGTCCAGAAGTTGTGGAGGAAGCATCCGGCTCGTGTAGCTGCGGAGGTACTGGAGGGAGCTGGGGATGAACAAGTTTTGCCCCCACTCCAGGAGTTTGTGGGATTTCGGGAGCCACTTTTGAGTGCTCCCAGCCACAGCCCTGGTGGGTCGTTGGTTCCCCCACCTTCCACCAGGGATTCCTTACGTGGCATTATGTGCACGCCGGTGCTTCATGACGAGGCACATAAGTGCCGTGTGTCAAAAACTCCACTTCTGCTGGACCTGATGGTATTTCTGCCCGACGCTGGAATAAAGCCCCAAAAAGTGTCAAGCTGCTTATCCTCAACCTGTTACTTCTATCGGGAAGGCCCCCTTAAGCGTTGACCCGCGCCCGTACCATCTTCATCCCAAAGAAAGGAGGAAGTGGGCCTGGAGGCTACCGCCCGATTTCAATATCATCGGTAGTTTTCCGCCACTTTCAAAAGATTCTGGCATCTCGCTTTCAAGTGACTGGTGTCATAGGTGACGTCCAGAGAGCATTTCGGCCAGCAGATGGCACAGCGGAGAACCTAACCGTTCTCCAAACTGTCATTTCACCGGTCAAGGCCGGTGGGCTCAGTATTGTCTCTCTTTCTGCCAGCATCCCATCTTTACGCCGCCAGCGCCTGCTTGCCCTTAGGGGCTCGAGCTGGGAGGTCGCCCGCACTGCTGCTGACCTGGACTTTGTCCTGCAGCAGTTGTTGTGGTGCGATCGAGCAACACCAACTGCTCCAAAACCTAGCTCATCTGTTGAGTTTGCTGCTGCACTGCATGAGTCAGTAGATGGTAAAGAACTCCGACAGAGCTCTGAATCCCCCATTTCTACCCAATGGGTGGAATGGGCTTCAGAGGGCATTGGGGCCCGCGACTATCGCCATTTTCACGCCGTCCGGACGGCTACACTAGCCACCTCGGTGAGGTGTTCAAGGAGTAGTCGCAGTACAGTGGGCACCCTTTGCCGGGCCTTTCGGGATAAAAACGAGAATCTGTATCATGCAGTGCAGCAGTGTCCTCTACTCACGGTGGCCGCATTTTACGTCACGATGCAGTTGCCAAGCAGATCGCAGGCGCTTTGTCTTCCAGCCGTTGGGATGTCGAAAGGGAGAGACTATACCACATGCCGAGTGACCGGGGCAAGAAGCCAGATATCGTTGCAATCAAGCCCGATGGGTCTGCCATAATCCTGGATGTCCAGGTTGTCAGTGGCAGCGTGGACATGGAGCAGACCTGGCGGGCTAAGAAAAGTAAATATGATAGAAATGATCTGCGCCAAGCGATATCTGAGCTAAAAGGAGTGGCACCTAATAACATCAAGGTCATTGCCGCGACCGTGTCATGGCGCGGGGTGTGGTGCGGGAAAAGCGCCACGGAGTTACTCGAGTTGGGCATCTCTGCAGGAGTACTCCGTGGTATCACCACCCGCGTCCTGAGGGGTTCTTACTTGAACTGGTGGTCATTCTATAGGGGCACTTCCTTTCATCCCATTCTTCCTCCTCGTCCTGCAACTTCCCTTATCCCTAGAGCCGGCGTCGGGTAAACCTGGGCGTCCTCCCCACTTTTTTATTTTATTTGTTCATTTTTTCAATTTAATGGTGTGCCCCCTCCGCCTTTGAGGGGAGTTTTGTAAAAAAAAAAAAAAAAAAAAAAAAGTGTGTGTGTGGTGTGTGCCTGCGTGCGTGTTAGTGTGCGTGTCTCTAAAAGTGGCTAAAAATGGGTAAAAATTGTTCATTTTATATGTTCTTTTTTTCTTGTATCACAAAGATACCTACGTATCATTGAAGGTAATAAACCAAAAGCTCGTGCACACGGATATGATTCATAATGTGACTTTCGGGCAGAAGGATAGACTGAACTTCAGTTAACTAGGGTCATCCATCCAATTCGGTTTTCTTGTTTAAACTATCCTTACTTTCAGCTGTGATTGTGAATAGAATGTATATATATGTGACGGCAATGAACGTTGTAGGGGACCGTCTGGAAGCTTCCCCGCACAATCCCAGAAAATTTCATCAGAATCTTTCCATTAGTCTTGGAGTCAATCGATATTAGTTTCCTTCGGTAGTGAGGAAGCAAAATATACGTACCTATCCATGACTAAGCTCGAGTGTAACTTGCATTTCGCAGACTCTTCTTATGAAGCCTCCAGACCTCCGATTCTAAAAACATTCCGAAAACAAGATGCTACAGAACCTAATGGCTTGAATTTCACTTTGGTGGCGGAGGGACCGTGAATAGGGAAGTCCTGGCAAATGAAACATACGTGCCAGCAACGGTTAGTCGCCTCACTAGTTCGTACATAATTAATTATGTTTCCCCAACTTCAAAGGGACGTCCTTCCAAACGAGGTAGCTGCTCTATGCTGGAACCGAAATATTTAGTCGGGCTTTGGTGGGAGGCGTCGCAGGTCTAAAACGAGACTGAAGAAAGGAAGGGTTGGCGAACTGGACGATTTCTTTTGTGCGGTGACAACTTGCTCCTAAAGAACTGGAGCGTGTATATTTGTGTCCCGTTGATGAAGTGGGGTTACATCAAAGCTTACATTGGATATAGAGGAAATTATAAAGGGGAATATTAAGACTTAATTAACTTACTAAAATTTGATTTTTGGAATCCCTGGGGGTAATGAATTTTCTTTTGCGAGTTAATTTTATTCCCGTTTAGCCACTCTATTTAAAATTTCATTCAATTCTATCAACTATCTAGAATCGCCCCCAATATCAGCTTATTGTTAGGGAACTATTCCGACTTGCGTTTATTCACGAGTCCGCTGTCTTGTTTCAGAAATCATATATTTGAATAGCTCCCTTTTATTATTATTTTTTCCTACGATTTGTTCCTCGTAATTTGTTTTGTTTTTCTGGAAGACAAATATGTTGTTTTATTGTTTCTGATATGTATTACATATATTCTGTATTATATATAATTGAGCTTGTCTCGCAATTTCAATAAGTAAAAAATAAATTTACCTATTAATGTGCTATGCGCTCTAGGCTAGGCTCCCCACCTGGTGTCCCAAGTGACTGTATGATAGAACTCTGACAGTGCTCTGAATCCCCCATTTCTTCCCAGTGGGTGGATACTATCGCCATTTTCATGCCGTCTAGGTGGCCACATTAGCCAACTCGGTGAGGTGTTCAAGGAGTAGTCGCGGGACAGTGGACATCCTCAGCCGTGCCTGTCGGGGTAAAAAATGAGAATCTGTATCAAGTGGTGCAGAAGTGCCCTCGCATTCATGGTGGCCGCATTCTACGACACACTACGGTTGCCAAGCAGATAGCAGGCACCTTGTCATCCAGCAGTCGGGATGTCGAAAGGGAGAGACTATATCACATGCCGAGTGACCGGGGCAAGAAGCCGGATATCGTTGCCGTCAAGCCCTATGGGTCTGCCATAATCCTAGATGTCCAGGTTATCAGTGGCAGCGTTGACATGGAGCAGACCTGGCGGGCTAAAATAAATAGGTATGTCAGAAATGACCTGGGGCGAGCGATTTCTGAGCTAAAAGAAGTGGCGACCAATAACATCCAGGTCATGGCTGCGACCCTGTCTTGGCGCGGGGTGTGGTGCGGGAAAAGCTCCACAGAGTTATTCGAGTTGAGCATCTCGGCGGAAGTACTCCGTTGTATCACCACCTGCGTCTTGAGGGGTTCTTACTTGAACTGGTGGTCGTTTTACAAAGGCACTTCCTTTCATCCAATTCTTCCTCCTCATCCTGCAACTTCCCTTACCCCTAGAGCGCCGAGTAAACCTGGGCGTCCTCCCCACTTTTTTTTTAATTATGTGCCCCCTCCGCCTTTGAGGGGAGTTTGTAAAAACAAAAAAAAAAAAAGTGTGTGTGTTTTGTGTTGTGTGTGTTTGTGAAAAAGCGGTAAACTCTAGAATTCGTTTCAGAATGTCCCAAAACGGATTTCGATTTAACGAAATTTTCGAAAATTTTCATTTTAAAATGTTTGGAGCCATTGCAATAGCTTTATTTTCTACGACAATTTGCTAAAACATTCGAAGTTGTTCTGTATAGTTCAAAATTTGACAATGAACAATGAACTAAAACTACTTGCACTATCCGCTCAGTGTTCTCGAGATCTGACACCCATTTGTATTTCTGCCTGAGACCTTAGGGTTATTTTGAGCTCTAATTCCTCAGTAACTATCTCTAACTTCGTTGTTTCTCCGCCATCAATTGCCACCTTTTGCCTCCGCCCAACCATCCGTGTGACGCGTCTCTTCCCAATTAATATCCCTTACAGAAGAGACAGCCTTTTTCCGAGAAAGAATCGTATTTTAAACGGGTTTTCAGAAGTTGACTCTATCTGTTATCTTCGTGTCTCCTTCTGTGGAAATATATCGGAGTTGATTATCGTTTTATGTTAGCTTTTTGTTTCGTCGCGTTCCTTTGACGCTTAAAATATTTTTATTGTACTGACTATAAAGTTAGCGTAGATGTGACATTTAGACATGTAGAACGTGAAAAATGGTCTGCTTCTACCTTTTGTAATTTATAGGTAGTAGTAGTAGCAAATACCTACGTAAAAAGTAGGAACGTACTGGGAATACCAGTTTTCTTTTCCTGGAAACTAACATCAGTTACTCACATTTTTGTGCGCTTTCTGAACTGTCTAATTGTCTTCCACTTCCCGCCGTTTACCCAAAAAGGCATCTTAACGTAAAGTTTGTTCCTTTGTGAATATTCAAGGATGAGAAAATTGTGGGATGATACATAACTGTTCCATATTCAAATGGAAAATGAGCCCAAGTTAACTTAGTGTAAACACGCAGATATAGGTAATTGTTTATTGATAAGAGATATGAATTGATACATGGAGATAACTTTCCTAGATGTATATTGAAAGTAATGTAAAAAAGTGGAAATAGGTTTTGGAAAATTCTGAATCGGGTTCATGTAGCGCTTTTCCATGTTGACATTTTTACATCTTTGCATTGGCACACAACCGCAAAAAACCAAATCGTTGCTATGGAACTGTATCTTTACTATTTTTCATCGTAGGAAACCCATTTCTCCAGTCGTTGGAATGCTCTTGATTTAACTGAAACATCACCCCATCTCACTGTCAATTTCTCCTTCCATTCATCCCTGAAAAGCACTGGTTACGAGCTTGATGTAGGTAATGTCAAAACTTGTTTAATGTTTTGTTCGGACTTAGTTACCCATTATTCATCCGAAGCACCATCCCCCAGCAAAAACTCTAACAAGATAAGAATCAGAATTGATAGCTACGATGATTTTTATTTCTGAACAACATTTCCACGGAGGCTTGAAAATGTCTCACTTTTTCTGACTTGTATGCAAGCAGATTTATAGTGGTTGATCGTAGGTACTTTTCCTAACTATCAAATAGGGAAGCGAGTTCTGGAATATGAACCTTTTGAGATTCTTGAACTCTGCCCTCATTAAATTCTGATATGTTTATCGGTAGCTTTATAAGTAGTATATAGATAAGTTATTTTCAACATTTTTTTTCTCTTCTAATAACTAAATTTTTTGAGGTTGGCCAAGTTTTTTTCGTTTTTGTTACTCTATGCGATGTTGTTGTTTCCAATTTTTAGTTTCATTCGTGGCGGTATATCGCAAATAAGTGATTTTAAATTGGCTGGTTCCACAAAACCCTCATTCCCAAACTACAAGAATTTGCCTATTCCTTGCAATTTTGATTGATTTCGCCTATATCGGGGTTCACACATGTTATTACGAAGTACTTTTGACTAGTATGAGTACAGTTTCGGTGAATTTCTCGTGTCAAAAGGCACTATGGGTTCTCAAACAGGTAAAAAACCATTAATTTCCCAATATCAAGTAATGGTAATTGAAAAAACCATTACCATTACATGTAATTGGAATTAGTAAATGCGTCAAACCATTCCCATTCCATGGATGGTAATGGTAATCGCAATTACTTTTTTAACAACTCTGGTTGATTCACATTCATATTGTACACTCTTAACACGAACTAGGAAGAAACTGTTTTGTTTCCATCGAAGATTAAGACTGATTTTAATATTTTCTGTATTTCTATGGATCCATATTTTGTTGAATTCATCAAAAAGTTACCGACACGAGTGCGTAGGAGAAAAAAGTTAATAGGTTTAAGTCGTGACTTGTTGCAATTAGTTTTCAGATCACGCGCCTCTTCACATCTACACTAATCACTTACCGGACAAATACCTGTAGCCAACCGCTAATAAAGTCGATTTTCAATTACAGGTACGATCTCAACCCATATTTTTTACTTCAACTTGTAAAACCGCCGTACCTACCTGTACAGGCTAAGGAAAATGGCTCGATAAAGAACAAAGTCGCCGTTCATTTTATTAAAGAAGAAAAAAATATGATCCTGTTAACACGAATATGAGGTGTTAACGTCTTGTTAAATCGTCTAACGCCTTTAGATTGATGGTATAGAGATTACCTTGTGAGAACAAGTTAATTTTAATATCTCGACTATAATTACTTGAATATGGAAAGATTTCATCAACAAAGAATCTGTAGGGGTTAGGCTCAAGAAAAGCAGGTGAATAATGGGGTGATTATAAGATGAAAGGGGATTTTCTTATGGCTTATCTGAAATAGAAAATATATTGTTATTCAAATCAAATGGTCCAATTGTTTATCCCAACAGGTAGGCATTACAAAAAGGTAGGTATTAATGCATTTTTAAAAACTAATTTCGAATGTGTTAACAGAAATATAGAACAGGAGAAAAAAATAAATGAATAAATAAATAAGGCTACGTTGTGAAAATGCTACATTATGCGAGTATTTGCAAAATAATAGCATTACAACGAGTTGAAGATTAAAACACACATTTTTTGTGGCTTAGTTCAGAATGAAAATTGCACTATAAAGCGAAATCTACAACAGACCCTTCTTTCATTTCAAACAATACAACTATTACATTATAATAAAATTAGAAAAAGACAGAGAGCATAACTTGGCAAACTGCATGAGTATTACATAAATATCATAATTATATGCCTTAGTACTAATCAGAACCAATCACTCACCATCTTTCAAATTAAAATTGAGTGAAACTTCTGATACAGACTATGCAATATGGCACAGATGAACAAAAATGAAATCTCCATTACCAGGGGATATGATTCTATGTCCTCTTTCAGAGAAGAAGCTCTTAATTTTAGAGCTTGTATACAATAGCCAAAACGCTGCAAATTATCACACAAAGGTTCTTATTTCTGTACTAGATAACTCTCTGACGGAGAACACTGGTACATAAAAAATTTCCTTTCAAACTGAGTCTATTAGTTGAAATATAAGTCAATAGCATTATTGAAATATAACTGGACGTTGTCACCTACCAGAAGAAAATAAATAAATTAACTAAAAAAAAAAAAATAATAAAAAAAATAAATAAATAAATAAATAGGTAAATAAATAATAATAATAATAAAATAAAAATGAAAAATTGAAATTCAAAAATAAAATCATGAGAGAGAATCTCGGTTACCATTTGGACTTACAGCCGCCGTACCGCTCCCGAAATCGAATGCTCTAACCACTGAGGTACGATAGCCTGTACATGTTTTCGCGCCTGAAAATACGAAGGTGTTTTTTCAAAGTTTTCCTTAGAGAAAGCGAACCGTTCAACGTATAGCGTTGCGTATGGTTTTAATAGATTCTTTGGTATTATATTTATAATTAACAAGCAATAATCATAACTGTTACCTTGGAAGTTTTCGAGATATCAATTTTTGAAAATGGTAGCCCTTAATTACTATTCTTTAGATCAAAGTTGATGCCGATGTTATTGGCATATCCCCGGCTGATGTTAGATTTTTGAGTCATATTTCTTAAACTTTGGTTCAGTAGTTTCAGAGAAAAGCTCTAGACGGCTTCGGCGGACGAATGGATTTTTTATTCATTTATTTTTATTATAATAATTTTTCTTTTGGGTTCTATACATCTTGAAACTCAAACCAACTAATCTTAAATTGGGTTAAATCTTTGTTTTTTCATTTATTTTATTTTATTTTTTTGTCGATTACAAAGGCTCATTATTGAAAATAATAAACCATAATGTCTACAAACTTCCTTCGATCCCAAGTGTTCCTCCAACTGAGACTGGACATACTCTATATGTACAGTGACACTATAAGAGTAATTCGATTAGAGTACTATAATAACCCAACCCAGATAATGGTTCCGAAACAGCTTGTAAGTCGGACATAGGAATAAAAATTGACACAACGTCTCCTGCTTCCGTCTATTACAGTTCATACACAGAGCTGAACAGAAGAATTTTTCTCCTAAGAAAGACAAAGGTGAATAACGGGGTGTTATAAACAAGGACAAAAGAGAAAGGGGATTCACCTCGCTTATCTGAAAAATGATAATATTTTTATTATTAAGGTTGCCCTGTAGTCGTAGCAAAAGTGTATTAGAGGTTTGTGTAACATGAATTTTTTTATTTGTTTTTTGGGGTTGTGCCTAGATGTGTGATTTAAATTGAAGTTCTTTTTTTGTACGCAGAAAATGAAAAGAAACTTTTTTGTAGCAATCCCGGAGATGGCCTGTGTATTAATCTGGCTGTCAGAAAGGTTGAAATGAAGTAGGTACGTTGTTGTTATTCCCGGAAAAAGGTTAGCTACAGTTTTTTTTTATTGCAGGGGTTTCAAAGGGTTTATACGTCGGTTTCGTAGACCTGTAGAGTTTGTGAAATACAAGGCTGCTAGTGGCAACCAGGGTAAAACCGTCAAGTCGTACTTTCAGGTTTTGTTCATAAACGAAAAACATGACATAGATATCTAGTCATCTAGTCAGATATCCTTAAGGAGGCCAAACAAAATGCAATATACGTACGTTTATAAACAGGCCTTTTTATCAGGCAAATTAAGGTACCTATGCGTCTTTCAGGGCTTTGATTCAATCAGGAAGAGTTAAGCGGCTGCAATATCATCTACAAGAATGAAAGACTAGAATCTGATTTTTCTCTCTCTCTCTCTTTTTTTTCTTAATGGGAAACAAGATGCTTTAGAGTAGATGAACTATAAATTTTGATGTTCGGCCATCAATTCAACTTAGTATGAATTTCACGATATAAAAGCTTCTGCCGAATTAATGTAGAATGTGAACGTAGAACTTTATGGCTCTCCAGATACTTGAAATTAATTGTGAATGTTATAATTACGGAGGCTCCCTTGATGGAAATGAAACGACCAAATTTGGGAGGAATCGGATGACAATTAGTAAGATTGTTGATTGTTGGTTAAAACTTTACTCCTTAAATATCATCATCGCTAGATGAAAATTGAGGGACATATTTATGTAGTAGTGAGAAACTCTATCAGACACTAGACTGAATTCAATCAAGAAGTTTTTTATTGCGAAATGTTGATTTTCTGTAGAAAAACAATGAAATTGTGCTTGGGATGAGTAAGGGCTACAGGTAAATACGATACCAGAATTGTTCAGAAAGCAATGAAACTCAAAAGAGAACGGACATTTGGGTTGTGGAAGGATTACAATTTTTCGCACAATTAAGACGAAGCTTTCTTGCGTTCCAGAGAAAAGTCCCTTAGGGAAAAAGATTTGATCATAGACATATCTGGAGAATGAGAGAAATCAAACACGTTGGTACGTACCCACTTTTTTTAAAGGTAGATGATATCTCTGCCAATCCAACACCATCATTATAATATACACTTATTATTCATAATAACTACTTGTTTTTTATCGAGCAAATTTCGATTTTTTAGCACATTTTAATGAACAAGTACCTACATTTTTCAGCATAGTTTTGTACATAAATGTTTACTGTTCTATTTTATAGCTTTTTGGAGCAATATCCTGCTAAAAATATAAATTTAACAATTTTCAGTCGTTTTTTGCTATTTTTGGTGATTTTTTTTAGCACTATTTCTGAAATTTGACCAGTTTAATGTGCTCGAAAAATGCTGGCCTACGAACTCGTCCTTTCTTTTAGAAAGCTTGATTTTTTTTGGTGCAAGATCGGAATTTTTATCTCAATTCTAAGGAGAGTTATCGTCCAGAAGGGCGTATATATATATATATATATATATATATATATATATATATATATATATATATATATATATGTAAAAATATTAAACTCTAGGATTCGTTACAGAATGTCTCAAAACGGATTTCAATGAAGAAATTTTTGGAGCCATTGCAATACTTTCATTTCCTACGAAAATTCGCTAAAGGGTGACCGCATACTTGGAACAAATTATTACGTCTTAAACATATCTCCTACATATTAAGCATTTAACTTTAGATATGAAATATTCATGCTGAATTATGGTTAGAACCAAGTAAATAATTTAGTATGTGGAATATTATATATACTGGTTTTATATGTTTCAGAACAATGCGGCAAATGTAGAGCAGGAACGCGGCGTTTGAATATGAACAAATATTGCAAGAGAGATTACGGTAAGTTGAATCACTACGCATATTAGAATTTCCTGGTATTAGTGGTAATCCGTATGTTTATTGTTTGGGTACCTATTAGAAATGATAGTAATATTCTAGGAAAAATCTTGTTAAAAATCGGATGAATCTGTATTATTGTGAATAAAACTTTAGGATGAGACCTGTGGTTGATTTGTGCCTATCATCAAAGGACAGGTGATATTTGGAGCCGTCATGGTGGGTGGGTCCGGGCCGTTTGTGGCACACTGGGGCCCGACCGGTCAAGCTTGGAAACTTTTTTTTATGCGTCACGTCTCCAAGAAGGAAAAGAAAAAAACTAGAACAGAAGACATTTTCTCTTCATATCTGGATACTCGACAACATAAATCCCCATTTTATGGGGATTTAGTACAATAATCATCTCAATTAACAACTCTCAATTCTATTGTCTTACAGTCTGTAGTTCCGAACTACTTATTCAGTGATATTTTTTAACACATTTATTGTAAACTTATCGCTTTATTGAGCTGGAAAAAAAAATCAGTTTTACGATCTTACCCCATCATTCGGAGTGCTTGATTTTTGCCAAAAGAACGGATTTTCAACTCGTGCCTATAATGTTGCCGAAAATTGCACATATGTTTACATGTAATCCCTTTGGTGTTAATTAAAATGTATGAAACATATTCAAGTAATCCATCCTCTTCTTACGACATAGCAGCGTATCATTTCTTCATGTTCTCGCCCCTGGAAATCTGGAGGTTTTGTAGAAGTTCTAGCCCTTATAGAGAACAAATGGTTCACCCTACAGCGTTGCGGGTAGTTTTAATCGATTCTTTGGGATTATATTTTTCATTGACAAGCAAAAAATCATCACTGTTACCTAGAATGTTTTTCGAGATCTCGATTTTTGAATATATTAGCCCTTAATTACTACCCTTTAGGAATGATCAAAACTGATGCCGATGTTACTGGCACATCCCCAGCCGATGTATGATTTTAGAGCCAAATTTCATAAACTTTGGTCCTGTAGTTTTGGAGAAAAGCTCTGGACGGCGTACGGCGGACAAACGGATTTTTTCTCGATTTTCGGATTCTACGCATCTTGAAACGTAATCCAACAAATTTTGATGGGGGGGGGGGAGGGGGGTAAAAATTACAAAGCTTCATTATTAAAAAGAATAAACCAAAAGTGATGGATTCAGAATCGAAAACAAATTCAAAACAGATCTGTACGGAGGAAATCTTTCACTTTACTTCCAAAATTTTTGGCCCAACTGCAGCTTCATTCTATACAAGAGTTTGCTTAAAGGCCATCTTTAGATGGACATGTTATGGCAGTAGAGATTTATTTCATAGTATGCAGATTTATATAAATATTCCTTCGTTATATAAGTATGTCTTATGTGTTGGTGTTTTTCTAGCTATCCTGGCGGTGATCCTGGAAAAGGAAACAATAGAGGACTGGGCCAAATTCAACACCGCCGTTCAGAGTGTGTACAAAAGAGGACGGGACAGCGGGCTACGTCGAGGTGGGCTTTCCCTCTGGGTCCACAACCAGGACCTGGCCTGCAAGTGCCCCAAAATCAAGAGCAACAAGTAAGTACGAGTATAATATAACACCCAAAATGATGCTCCGCGTACAAAATATGTCTTGCCACAAAATGAATGATATCATCATTTTCGGGCCAATAGTCGGACTCTCTCACTCTATTTGACTGCGTTTGAAAGTGAGACGCTTCTTCAAAGGCTTGGCCGATTTTCGCCTATCGCACATCAGTACTGGTGGTTCGCACATCTCACTGAGACTGAAAATATATTCCTAATGATGAATAATGATATATTTCATTTATAAATTATTTGGGGATGTGAACCCTTTAATATTACAGTGTTAGTACAGCGCTCTTTACAGCCCACCTTAGCTCTGCAGTTGTAGGAAGTATACGTATTGCAAATATCATTACATGATATAATTCCAAGAGACCGATAATCACAATGGAATGGAAGAAGTTTCACGAAATGGGATTAGAAAGGTATGAAACAGGGTACTCCATACTGGTCTCATGTTAAAAGTTGTACTTCGATCTCTGCAATAGTAGGCAATGCGGAGGCAGTGGGTTGTGGTTCTTACATAGAAATTAAATAAAAATCAGGGAAGTCCGTTGGGAGGAGATATTCCCCCACCACATTTGGAGAACAGCAATGGTGTTTGTTGTATAACTGGTCGTGAATTGGCTTGTCCCGAATTGGATGATATCATGCATTTAGTGGCTCGGCATCTTTTGACCGCGGAGCGTCTTTTTGGGGAGATTTCACACATTATTGGTGTCTAGGAGGAAAATGATGGAATTTACGAGCTGCTCAGAATGGACTGAGTCATTTCATTCGACTTTTGTTGTCCGAGAGAAGCTCCTTGTCAAATTTAAATTTCCTAGGGTGAACAGGAGAGATTTTAGCTCACATAGCTGATCAGGATAGAACCCATAATTGTGTTCATCCTTTAATGCCCTAGAGAGGCTCCTTATCAAATTCCTCATTCCTAGTATGAATAAGAGATAATTTAGCTAACTCAACCGATCGGAAAAGAGCCCATCAACTCATTCGTCTAATAATGTCCCAGTGAGTCTCCCTACCGAATTTCAACTTCCTAGAGTAAACAGGATAGAATTTAGCTCACTCAGCTGATTAGGATAGGGCCCCTGAGTTTATTCATATCTTGATGTCCCAGAGAGTCTCGCTATCAAATTTCAAGTTCCTAGGGTGAACTGAGAGAATTTAATTGACTCAGCTGATCATGACTTGGTCCTAGTGGCTCCAAAACGCTAAAATGCACTTCGTTAGGTCAAATATAGCCCGTTTCAAATTTCATCACAACTGGCTGAGAAGAATTGGCAGAAGTGGGTGGGAAAAGGAAAAAAACGAGGTGAGACGAGAAAAGAACGGCTGCCAAGTTGGGTGGGCAGTATATCTTCCTCACATATTGTAACTTGAACGAATAACTTTAGTTGAAGAGCAAAGTACGAGTCTAAATTATTGATAAGTCGACTATAAGAAATTAACGTTTATGATTGCGCATAGACCGCTGTTACTCCAACGGCAATAAAATCTTTAGGAGCTAAACTACACAATCCTAGAAAATTTCATTAAATCGGTTCATTAGACTCGGAGTTTCGTCTGCATCGATCAATTTTAGTTTTGCGCATTCGCTGTAGTAATCATTCCTCCAATCGCGATGTAATTCATATGGAATTTTCCTAGAGCATTTATATATATACTCCCCGAGTTTGAACGAAATCGAGCCAGTAGATGATATGAAATCGACGTTATAATAAATTATGTAACGTTTGCGCAAGCGCACATACGACTATTTATATGACGGCAATGAAAGTTATAGGTGACCGTCTAGAAGCTATCCCGCAACATCCCTGAAAATGTCATCAAAATTGTTTCATTAGACTCGGAGTTGTGACAAGCGATATAAGTTTCGCGCATGCGCGATGGTTATTACTCAACCAATCGCGACATAATTTATTGGGCTTTTTCCTAGGACATATTGTCCTTTCGGACGATCTTAAGAATTTCCTACCTTTGTTGTGAATATTAATCAGTTCAGATTGAAGGTCCCTTGGGGAAACGCATGATATATTATTTGGCAACACCTATGGGATTTTTTCTCGGATTCGAATTCATGATGATCTGAAACGGATTTGGACATGATTTGTTGACCTAACTGGCTGAAAACGTTATGGTATTAAGGAAAGAAATCTTGTTACGCAACAATATTCAATCGTTGGACCATTATGATCAACAGGTGGTAGCTTTAGTTGCTAGTAAATTTTATCATTTTCTAATGCTTTTCAAACGAATTCTCCAATTGTCCCCTGTTCACCTATAAAAGCTTAAAATTTAAACAAAAAACTTCATCCTGGTACAGCTTAATGGGCTAAATTCTGTCATGTTCACCCTACAACTTTTAAATTTAATAGGGAGACTGTCTGGGATATCTAGAGACAAATGAAATGACGGGCTCTAACCTAATCAGCTGATTGAGCTACGTTTTTTCTTGTCCACCTAGAAGGTTTTAATTCAATTTTATTTAATCATAAACCTCCTCATAAATTCTCTTCAGCTTAAATCTAAAGCATGTTCCATGTTTTCAATTTTAGCCAGTAGACTCAATTACCCGGGGAGCAGTGCGCTGGCCCTCTGCCGTGTCGCAAATCGCCGAGTTTTCTCCATTTCTTTTCGTTATTGCCCCTATTTTAACTGCATGACCTTTTCGTACTGAGAGATTTCCTGATAAGTCATGTAACTTTCGTAGGTCATTCAGTTAGGGTTCGAACGCTATACCTAGGAAATTTTTCTGTGAATCAGTGTTTTATTGTTCAAGTTATTTAAATCAATTTTCTCCACAGGCGATATTTGATTCTTGGGAAGGAAACGGACGGAGACAAGCCTGGCCTGACCATTACTCAGCGCTCTATAGTCATCGAATGGAAGGATGAGTGGCTCAACAGAATGCGGAGGTTCCAAAGGAGAGCCAAACAGTGCAAGTAAAACACCACCGCCGCTGAGCAAACAAATCTTCGCCCAATCCCATACTATGTCATGATAAACCGAGAATGTTTAATTTTGTATTCAACTTTGTTGTTTTTCGTTGGAAATCTTTTCTTTCGAATTCACGAATTTTCCCACATTTACATTATTTTCTCTAGAAAAATAACTTTTATAAGGGAAACTAGAAGACAAATGAGCACCACATTTGGTGCCATTTGATGAGAGATTACCTCTCATAACTAGGTGCCCAATATGTTCCCTGTGGAATACAAAACTGGGTCCTATTCATCATCCGACTACAATATTTTAAGTAGGTGTTGGACAATGACTTGCCTCAACCAGTAGGTAGGTACTCAATGGCCAAGCAAGCATCCAAGTATTACAAATTTTCTAGAAACTAAGAATTACTTAGTCTTAAATCCATATTCTGTGAAATTTGCCTCTTGATTTTGGACTAACTTAGTATGAACATTCAACGTCTACCGCTTTTTGAAGTAGACAAGCCAGTCCCTAAGAATTTGTTCAATGTTTACGAACACCAACCGGGACAAGAAAGTGATACCTACGGCTGACCATCTTTTGAATCGAACTATCAAATTTCGATGTAGGTATGTATTCAAACTTTCTCAAACATTGTAATATAGCATACCTAATCTTTTTTGTTTCCTGTATTTTTGAAATTTATTTTGAACTATTCGTTAGAGAAACACTTAAATACATTTCCTTCAAATGTTTATAATAATCTAGGTACTGTGAAAAATTAATGTAATACCTTTAACCTTGATGATAATCTCCGAAAACATAGCCGAAAATAGCTTTTCGATATTGAAATGTGTAAGCTGTTTTCCAAGTTTTCATAAGCATTTTGATCGTAGTTTGCTTTTTGGAAGCTCGAATAGAAATCCACAACACTCTTCGTGCATATTCCGTACCATACTCTGTTTTATTAGGTACCTAACTCTCAAAACCATCCTTCAATAAAGGTGAACTCTTCAATGCAAACAACAACCAGGAACTACATTTTGTGATATTTACTGAGCCTGATGTTACCAGAACTGTATTTTACAATGACATTGCCAATGAACTTTATTTTTCAACTTTTACAAACTCAATGGTGCAAACTCCGTTTACATTAATATAATTAATTTCTTTTTCGTCGGTGGTAGCAAGAAAGCAATCAATTGACAAAGTACTTTAATTGAGACAAATTATATACAATTGTGTTAACACTTGAATTATTAAAATTCCTCATTACTTAATTTTTTATTGAAAAGGATACGTAACAACTGTGAAATCTTACAGGCTTTGGTTAAATTCTTTCTTGGTAGGTACCTATCAATACATTTTCGCACTGTGTAGATACGTTGTTAATCACTTGTCAACTTATATAAGAAGATACCAACGAGGATTTCAGTAACCGTATCGATCTTTGAAACCACTTGTGCAATGTGAAATCACGAATGAACTAAAACATCAACAACGTCACCAAACGTTTACCAAGTATCATCAAACTCAGGAACCTAACTATAAACTTGCTAAGAACGTACAATATGTATATATATGTACCATTCAATTCTCAAGATAGGTACCTACCTATTTATAATTTTGCTTAAACCCTTCACTTCGAATTTAATCTGTGTTGCAGTAAATAGCAGACATACCTAGTTATTCGGTTAATATGCCCACATTTCAAATTAGGTACCTAATTGTGACACTTCTTGCAATCACTTCTCGGAGAATTATAAATAGTCCAATACATCCAAATTTCAAAAACACATTTATTGTTTTCTGTCGGTAGTTTGATTCTGATATCCCCTTCCCCCTTTGACAATTTCTTCCTAAACGATTTCCCACTTTTTTCCAATCGTGTGTATAATAATTTTGTAAATAGGTGTTATATATTTAATTTCTTCTCTTTTTTCTGGGAAGGAACATTTTATTACGCTTTCTTTATATAAATATTTATATATAATAGATATATTGTTTTTAAAATTGTAAAAAATATTTATTTAAGTTGTACACGTCGATTTTACTCTAACTCGTTTTGCTTCTATTCGTATTGTCGTATTTTTAGTTGGTACCTATCTAATTTTAGGCCTAAAATATAATTTATTTATTTTTTAATTTCAATTCTGGCGTTGATTTAATTTTAAATTTTTATTTTCGTCGTGTTCACTCTTTGTCTAGGGTAGTTGTTGAGCAAGAATGATCTTGATCGACATAGTAAACGGATCAGTATTTGAGAAACATTAGTTTTTCATAATAAAACATGAAACTAAGTATTGTACTTAAGAAAGCACAAAGTTGATATTTGAAATGAATCGAACTTTTATATATCCGAATTCACGCTACCTGTGAAAATGAATGAATAAAAAACATACCTACCTATCAGGGGTTCTAAGTGGTTCTTCTATCGGAAATCTGATAAAATAGTTATGTATTTTTCAAGTCATTAATATCCACTATTTATAACTTATATCTACATATTTTCTTTCATTAACAATAAAAAGAACTCGAAAAGGGTATCATCCCATAGAGGAATTCAGTTTTGTCAAAATCAGAAACCTACAGCACTATTGTATGTGACTCTTCGATATTAATGAATATGAACTAAGTACCGCCCCGGTACACCCTGATGCAGAATCTTCCTTCCTATTCTATATTTGTATACTAGGTACTTTTATTTTAACATTCTTCCTATCGTCATCTTCAATGTAGATTTGAACCAAGCTAATTAATTACAGCAAATTTATGCATTTGATACCATTTCGAAATGTAACAATAAGCTAGTATGAAATCACAGACATAGATGTCAGCCACAAAAAGAGAACTACTAGTAGGTAAGGTACCCCTGAATACTCACCCTTTTGCAATGAATTTTAAAAACAAAAGAAAACAATTGAGATGTAATTCTATGATAATAATGTTAGATGGTACTGTGAATTGTGTGATAAGTGTATAGGGGGTTGACGCAAGCGTTGGCTTCAGGAGTCATGACGACGATTCTGTGTACAAATTAAAGAAAAAAGTCGCATCTCCTACCCCGTAATCTCTATGGCTTCAACGTTTTCAGCGCCGCAACTACTGCCTACTTTATTTGTTTAGAAGTCGGTAATTCGTTTTGTTTTATTAATTATTTTTTAAATGGAATTTTAACGAACGCTGTTCACAAACGAATCGCTCTCTTCAGTAGAATTTACTTAGTAACCTCAAATAGCGTAGATTGTCGTCGTTACCCCAGAATCGTGTTTTTTCATGCGCCATAAGTAATTTGTTGTTTCCCCCAAAGTATTCCTTATTGAAAAGCTTTGTTAATATTAGCTACAAACAGAATAGAAAATCAAAAGGAGCGATGGGACGAATTATCCCTCATAGGTTAGACCACATATGGTTTTAAGAAAAAATAAGCTTTTTTGTTTAAAGTAAATCTGGTGACTATGGAACAATAAATTTGTAAATGCACGAATGCGTACTTACTTGGTTTCTGTTATAACGAACTAAGTTATTTTTAAACGAATCTTTATCCTTTCTGTCATTGCGGAGTTGCTTCTATATATCCTCTGGCTTCCTCAAATTTGATAACTGAAGACAATTTTAAATATCAGTCTGAACAATAAGGGCCCAAACATGCTTTTTGTAGCCAGCTTTCCACGTCATATTGAACGTATTTCTCTGCCGGTAAGGCAATTCCTCTGCTGATGAATGCTATGGTGTTATTATACCGACTTATTCAGTCCTAAAATTACTTACGTAAGTATAATAGGTACTTATATTTGTCTAGGCACAATTTTAAAACTCTGGGAATCTGGAGAAATTAATTTGACAACGAGAAAGTTGAATCAATCTTTCTCTCCAATAAGTTCCACTCAACTGTTTGGTTTGGCTCTAAATTTAGCTCACGATTTTGATAAATGTAATATACCAATTATTGTAGGTAGGTAGCTACCTACTTTTACATGTTTAATCCCGTAAAAGCCTTAAAACTAGAGTTGAACCGATGCTGTTATGCTTAACATGGTAGATACCTAGTTGATCCTCACCACTTCAGCCAATTTCGCAATGTAAAAAGTTCCCTTTCTCCAAGCATCAGGACTGAGATCTGTAAAATGTTTATTTTGTTCATATTATAGGTAAACTAAGAATAATATATTGCGTAGAAAGCTTCTCAACATAGATGTACTTTTATCAAACCTCAATTACTCTGGCCTAACCCTCGCCCAATGACATATCACCATTTCCTCCTTCCTACAGTGCTTAGCATTTATTTGTGTTTTATAGCGACGTTACGAAAACACGAATTTGATTGTACTTAGTCCTAATAACCAAGCTTTATTTATTGTAAACTAATTCACTTTCTACCTACTGTGTTTGAAATGCGAGATATCTTCCTTTCTAACAATGTGGAGACTATGAAAATTAATCAAACGATTGGTATATTGTTTTTGAAAGAAAGAGAGAGAGAAATACAATTTTTCCTTTTTGTGACAGCAATAAAAGTTTATTGAATGTAAAACTCTGTACTCCATTTGTATTGATAAATTATGTGTCCTAGTGTATGATAAATGTGCTACTTAAAATATTAGACAGTAAAACTTTAAACAGACGAAAAACAACCCTAATTACATGTACCTATAACAATAAAAAATTACCAATTTTTACATTGTAGGTGTATAAAAAAATGAATAAAGGTTTTGAAAAACTAAAGCGGTTCCTTGATTTCCTCGTCATCATAAATACACAAGTAGGTATTTGAAACATAATTAGTGAATAACCGTATTCAAGTATGTATGGGTTAAGCTTCATTAGAAGGTACTAACCTACCTCCTTTGTTCAAAAGACTCAATAAGCTCTTAGTAGGTCTAATCATAACACGAAAATCTACTATTCAGTCACTGGGTCTTCATAACTAAAACCACCTAATAGTCACATAATTCTTGAAATTATAAACAGTTTCAAAAATGCTGTGCCGTTTCGAAGTTTGGTGAACTCAAACGTCTACTGAGCTTCAACTATTACTGGTATTCAGTGCAACAGTTATCGGTGACATTGACCTTGATGTCACGATTAAGAGGATGACCAAAGTTCAACGCGGATCTGTTTTGGGAGTCACAGGAGAGATTCCTGCTCCCGATCCTGCTTCCTGGACTTCAAACCGAAATATAATCAAACCAAAAATATAATAATCTGAAAGACCAGACAATTTGTGCTCAACCTTTTAAATCCACAGGGAACTTCTCGTTCTGAATTTGATCGGCAAGGCTTCAAATGCCCAACAATGGCACATGAATCCACAGGTCGAACTGTGCCTTCTTGAGATATCTGATACATGAGATGCCCTCGGTCTGCTTGACCTTCCAAATTAAATTCAGAAATTAATTTCTGGAGGCAAGAAAAACATGTAGGAATCGTATTGATTCTCCCATTCCTCAATGAACTTCTGCGGCAGTAATTTTATTAGAACTCCATACAACCTACAAGATCCTCCACGGATAGGCTAACAAGGGACTATCCCACTCTATGGTTGACCACAGTATTAAGGACTGGAAAAGTTTCATGACAAAACTTGATCCGAGCTACATATAGTAAGCGCTGTGCTTATAAACAAGAACTTTATAGCAGTTGTCATAATCAAGACTTGGTTCAAGGTACAGTGTGAGAATCATGGAACTAAATGCAAATCACGGGGGTTAACAATGTGGGAAGTTTGCAAATCCAGAATTGCTGGTTTATCACCTTGGAAGGTTGGGGGTTTTATAGACCATTATGTTTGTTCATCAATTGGAATTTTCTAGTATTGCATTACGAGGATATTGTAAGACGTGCATCAATGAATCAACAAGTGATGAAACTCGTAGTACGTGACAATATTCCTTGTCTTGAGTCTATTCCTTGTACAGAGCTATCATGATTTATTGAATTGACCAAGACCATAGCTCTAGTCCAGCTATTGGGAGAAACCTCGACTGGAACAGTCAAGGCATCATCGGGGCTGTCAACGAGATAAGTGACAATGAGTGGATTGTTCAAGAACTTCAAAATGGGTCTGTGGAACTGGAGAGGCAACCAATGACTTCGTATGAGCTATTAAGACCTCAGAAGATCAGGAAACATATATCCTTTTCTGATAGTGAGGTTGGATACGTTCTTTACCAATGCAAACGCAGGCAAAGGATAAACATCACCCCAGAAAATAAAAGACCCAGTTAGAAATTTCGCCTGCCTAAATTTGCAGAACTGAGGCGTGGACATGTCATCACTGCCTTCAGCTAACCACAAATAGAATCGTCTTTGTAGGTACGTGGTCCTTTCAGCGCCTAGTTGGTATTCAAGATAGATATTATTAGTCAATACTTAGGGGTTAAAAATAAGGTTCTAAGGGCCGGTTTATCAATCACATTTATCCAATGAATAAGGGGGATTTATCTGAGGGATAGCGTTATCCTCCAGATAACACAATAGGGGGTGTTTATCCATCCCTAGTTAAACCTATCTGGCGTTTTAATTTATCTGGTCCCTGGATGGCTGGATAACAATTATAACTGGAGGTTAATGATATACCTAGAGCTTTCTAACCTCAAACAAGTTTATTTATTTACAAAAATCTTATTTGAATCTCGTTTGATTGTCTTCAAATAGAAGCAACGGCGAAGATTCTATCGTAGCATAATTCGTTGAATGGAAAAGAAGACCGTATATACCAAGTGCGACCTCGTGTAGATCACCTACTAATATGGGACGAGTGCGTATTTTTATTGAGGTTTCGGTTGGACAAAGATACCGTTCTTTACATTCTTACATAGATCGAAGATGAAATTAAGTCCACAACTTACTGATCACAATAATTCATGTTGCAATATCGCAATGTAAGTATGTAAAGAAATGGAGAAAATAGCGAAAATTTGGTGGTTTATTTGCCGAGCTTGATAGCATGATGGACAATGTTGTGTTGTGGACGTCAGATCCGGTTATTATAATAGTTGATCTATGAAGAAAATGTAGCTCCAACTCTACTCTGTGGTAGCTCCATGTGTAAATCGCCCTTATTTTGTCGCCTACGGACACCAATGATGATGCTAATGGCGCTATCTGGCATACAGAATTTATCTGAGGGATAATTTTATCCGCTGGATAATTCGGCATTGATAAAGGATTGTTTAGCTGGAGTATAGCGCTATACCCAGTTAATGTAGATAATTGGTAAACCGGCCCTATTCAATAATGCCTCAAAACTTAATAGAATTCTATATTTCGCATGAAATGAAAGAGAGCTTTCTAATTCATTTATTGGTCATGATAAAGTCATCTTATTTCGGAAGATAGGTACTTCATTTTACGCCCTATATTTGTTTCTCAAACTAGTGAATGATGTCAGAAACACCAATAAATCTTCTCCATTATAAACCCAGCTAGTGACACACAGGTACATAGCAACAGAGTTGATCAACCTACATTTAGAAAAACTGCTTAAGACATTATTAGTTATCAATCTTTCTGGCTCTGTCAGATGGAAATGTCTTTGCTGTATGCATTTGATTTTTAAATAGTTATGGTATTAATTGGATTCTCAAACCCGAAGTACTGTAGAAAATTGGGTATCATTCCTTAAACCACCTAGAATAAAAAAAATCATCCAAAATCAAATTCCCTCTGCGTTTAACAGATAGTTTTAGACAAAGGAAATTAAAATAATCTGTGGATTCAATTAAAACTGTATTGCTATAACAAATGAACAATAGCGGTAAGTCCATAAACATTTTTTTCTATCAGGAACAATGTTCTTACTAAGTTAGTAACAATTTGAAAAGTTCAAGAATAAACATAAGGTGTAGGAAGAATTACAATTCGACTTATTCAACAAAAATATAATTTAGTTCCATCATGAATATAAAACGAGGCCGTGAATTAATACAATACCTATCAAGAAACGAAAAATCATTCAATATTTCAAAAACCTAGTAAATCTAGAAATTGACGGAACAAACTGAAAAGAACCTTTCAAACTACAATATTGCTTGGAATACACCGAAATTTCTCGTTTTTTCTGCGATTCCGCAGGATTGCAAATTGATATTGTTAACATTCAAAAGTTTTAAGTCACAGGTTACAAAAGAGGTAAGCCGTTCGCTTAGGCCTTGTTTTTGTTGGTTGTTTCTTGTTTGGGGTACAAATATTTTGTTTGAAGAATTTAGTTAAACGACACAGTAAATTTTTGATTCACGAAAAACAGCTACTTTGACAAGATCATAACTATTGTTTTCAACACACGGTATTATAATAAAAATGGAATTTAAAAAATAAATAAAATGATGATAATCATAATTCAAAGTATAAGTAAAACAAATATTTTTGATAATAAATAATATCAACCAAGAACCAACTTTTTGTGTTATCAAATTAGTTACCTACCTACATAAAATGTCTTGGAATAAATTAATAAAATATCTAAGGGTGATAATCTCAATAAATGAACAGCCGACATTCTCGATAGACCGCAGTAATATGAACGTAATCGATTTCCACGATTAAATAATCACAAACTGTAATTTAGACAGTTCCATTTGAAATAAATAATTGTAGTGACGCTTTGATATCGTCAGCTAGGCCAAATTCAGAGTAATATTACAATAGGCTATGATTTCAGAGAAAATATCAATGCTAATCACAGTATGTAGGGGAGAGTTAGGCAAATGCAATTTTTTGTTTGAACCAAAAAAGCCATCTCGAAAAGAGAAACAAATAAAATTAAGCCTATTATAAATTCGAACACTTTTGGCTACCCGATTGGCAAAACCAACATGATAATAAAAGGTACCTGCAAACATATTTGGGAGGCTGGATCCTTTCCTAATCTAGTTGGTACCCCCACTCTCCCCTACAAATTAAATTTTCGTGGAAAAATTACGAGTACCCAAGCAGGAAGTATGTTCCCTTTCACTCACACGAAACGTTCTTCAAATTTCACTAGCATGATTGTACAAAACGTCGTAAATGCAACGTCTAAATAAAAAGACCCAAAACAACCTCCCAACACGACGAAATTGACAAATTCATCAACAATATTGATTGTATTACCAAGCGTTGTACCTGATCAACATCATTAACAATTCCATAATAATGTATTTAAAATTTCACATCGTTAAACTATACAC
This sequence comes from Adelphocoris suturalis, assembly GCA_030762985.1. Lineage (NCBI taxonomy): Eukaryota > Metazoa > Arthropoda > Insecta > Hemiptera > Miridae > Adelphocoris > Adelphocoris suturalis. Next base: position 136,637,859 of record CM061040.1, read on the forward strand.
AAGAAACTGACTGACATATTTATTTCTTCACTTCAATTGACTTAGAAACCTTAATCTAGATGATATTACATAGCACACTGGAATTAGCTATGTACCAACGGCGCGTGACACACCGGAAAACCAGCTAAAAGGGTTTGCGGAAGGGGGAATGTGCGAAATATATTTCGGAATGTTCATTTTCTATGGAAAACAACAAAACGCGCATACTTCGGCAGAACATACTTTTTCCTAATAGATATTATGAGCTTGGTTTTGTGAAGTTAATCTAACTATGGAGATACTCATAGGAAAAGGGAGGGATTTTAAAGGTAGTTCCATTCTCAACAAGTTTGACTCAACCAACATGGGTAAGTAGAGTGATTTCCCACATTCAACTCGATAAAGAGAAGTACCTCTCTGCACTAGATCGTTTCTAAATGAATTGCTAAAGTGAATAAATAAGCATTGAGCCCATGCAATTATCGTTGGAGTATTAGTAGCGCTTAAATGTCGTTACTTTGGTAACTTCAGAAAAATAAATTCAGTCCTAAGCACTAAATTTTGACAGAACATGGAACATGTTCTTTGGGAGAACAGGAGAGAATTGAGGATTTCACTCAGCTGATTAGGAAAAAGCCGAAAATTTCAATCGCCTCTTAATGTCCCAGAGTGTCTCCCTATCAAATTTCAACTTCCAAGTTTCTTTCCAGTATAATAATGATTGCAATCATGTTTGAAAAATCAACTGAGAAGGATCATCTGTTCGTAAACAATTATTCAGACAACCACGCTCTTACCTCAGATTATTGGCCACGCACTGCGCAGTGGTTAACATAATACGGTAAGGCAAATCGAAAGCTTTCCAACGACTGGCGAACGATATTTGTACGATGATAAATGTCTAAGATATAGTTCCGTAGCAACGATTTGGTTGTAAGCGATAATCATCAGGAAATAGGAACGTAACGCACTAAATGTCACGTAACGGTAATTTTGTCTGATTTTTGGCTGGGTTATGATGGCCAAAACATGTTCTACGTTCGCATTGGTTATTGAGAAGCACGGGTCTTGATTAAGACATCTTCCGTTTGAGTGAGTTGAGATCTCATTGGCTTTGCCGGAACTCAGAACAGACATATATCCCTCCCCTCCCCCCCACTATAATTTGAGAGTGGATGGTGGGAGTGGATCCTCTAAGGATAGGTTCCGTTGTAACAGATCTGACTATCGTGGGAAACGGACATTTCTTCCCCGAGATTTTGTCAGCCTAGGACTTTTCTTCCCTCCAAAAAAGGAAAAAAAAAACCTAAAAATTAAAAAATTCAAGAAAAAGGCAAGAAGGGGGGTTCTGCGATTAAAAAAAAAAAAAAAACCTGGTATGTACGATTTGTTGATGTTTCACCAGTCAGTGAGAGAAGGCAGATTGGATCGTCTTAGTTCGTAGTGTGTAGTGTGTTATCGTTTTGTTCATCCCCCAAGTTCAATGTGACAAGACAGGGCAAAGTGACAAGTGGGGGGGGGGGGGGGGGGGGAGTCCTAGGCTGACGAAATTTCGAGGAAGAAAAGTCGAATCGACTATCACAATCTAAGGCTATGTCCTCAGAATTACTTTGGACCTGTTCCTTGCATACAAACTACACATGAAGAGAAGAACAAAAAGCACGGTGTTTTTAGCATCCGGGTCTAACAGGTCCTATTTCGGGATCCTACATTCTACTGTACTAACTCAAAACATCATTTCCATCTTAGAGGCCAAATACAAAGGGTTTAACAAAGGGGGTCCCATTTATATTTGGATTGACTGGATCTCCATAACTTGCACCAGTAGTTAGATTGGTTGTCCATTCAACACACAACGTAATACTAGGCTCTTTTTCCATATTGCTACCAAAACTAGTTGATAATACGTTTCCCAAAAATAATAGGTCTTCTTCAGAATAAGGAATAGATAGAGTAGACACAAAGAGAGCCTCCCTAAATGGTCGTATTATGAAATGAAACAGAGTAAGAGAAATTACGATTTTTCCTCGCCACCTAATTTCTGAAGCTACCTACCACTTCGATTTTGGAACTGAAAATGGACAAATGTGGTCTTTGATGCCTAATAATTTTGCAATAGTTATTGTATTTACTTACACTCCAATTCTAACCACTATATGGCTTGATAAACATTGAAAATTTAGAGACGAAAAAGCCTCATAATCATTTCCATCACTCAACTTATCTCATTTCACTGAACTTAGCTCTTAATGATGGATTCATTTGAAAGATTTGATTTGATGTGTAGAATGGAACTTCCTTAGCAAACAAAATTGAGAGGATGAAATAGATAAATCACACGTTAATGTACAATACATTAAGAGACCAACGGCTTTCTGAATAGGTCTTGAAACCAACTGGCACGAACAGGTATTTTATGAGGAGCAGACATCATTGTAGAGACACACAAGATATTTGAAAAATACCAACATTAAAACTCTGGAAAGGTTCTAAAGCACAAGTTTCCTAAAGAAGTTTCCCTTCAGCAATTGAAAAAGCTAAGTAAATTTTCAAAAAATAGTGATTGCTAGAGCCATGTTAACTATGGCTTAGATGAAAAAAACCTGAACGCTAAGTTTTACATGTAAAAGGGACTACTGAACACATCACATGAAAAATATAATTTTAAAATGATTGCATTTAGTTTCAAGAGCGTGAGAGGACCTTCTGAGCATTTATAACTCATTGCCATAATCTAAAACGGAATACCACGATGAAGTTGAACCTAGCTAAGACAATACAAGAAATGCTGTTTAAATAATTACCAAAGGATATACGGTTTAATTAAAATATCAATAATAATTTCGTTCCAACTTTTATCGAGCTTAATGATGCAATAACAAAATTATTTTATTTAAAAAAAATGTATCTGGAGGAAAATTATAAAGCAAAAATAATCCTTGATTGCTTTCGTCCCCCCACGAAAGAAATTCACTAATATACGAAAAAATTCTAATTTATTACATACAAATTCAGTCCACGAATTCACAATGACATATATACATATATTTGTTAATATCTTACTATTACCGTTCATTGCGATCATTCGTTCTAATCCATAATCCAATTAAACCACTTGAAACCTGATATGATCGATTCAACATATACTAACAACAGCTTACGAATTTCAATCACGTGTGATTTTATTAAAGAGGCCAAAAACCTACCGCAACACCAACTACGACTACTTCGTCATCAATCCATAAATAGTTTAGCAACCAGTCGTTTCCTAAATCCAATTAGTATAAAATTTACAATAGAATACCTCTTTTTGTAATCTTCAACTTTCTGTACATACAATCACGATTTACGTAATTTTGAGATCTGACCGATTAAAATGACATTCGATCGTGACAAATTATAAATTCGCAAATCAAATCAACGTTTAAAAGTTCATCAAAATGCAAGAAGGAATAATACCTAAGATTGCACGAGCCTATAAACTAACAAGTCTTTGAGTTTCAAGAAATCCCTTTGTGAAAAGTAGGTATACGACACTGAGTTTAACGCATTCGGACAAGACCCTGTAGAGAAAATGAGCAAAACAACGTTCTTTAAACTTCTCCAAGGAAACCTGATGCTTTTTTGTATAAAATAAACTATTCTTATACACCTTGCATATTGACAATTTGAATGATGTCTGAACATTTAGTTATATAATAAAATTGTCTGTGAAGAGCAAACTTCAATGAACTGAAAGTATGTACCTACATTTACATAGATTGAAGTTTTATTTAGCGCAAAATAGCGCTGTACAAACGATCTTGCTTGTGCAACCAAACTTCTGTTCTGCTTGTATTTATGTACAACACAGCAGGGGTTTTATAGAGCGCACTTATAGGGATGAAGAGCCTTACATGCCTATTTGCAGCTTGAAAAGAAACTTGCCACACCACTAGTGCCCACAACGACTATACGCCTGGGCAGTTAACAACAACAATCAAACGGGAATGCATGTAATAGAGCAAGAAATACAAAATGTTAAATTACATAAATAATGATAAATAAAATTTACTAAGCAAATAGAAAATTATAAGTGGAAAGGGAACATCATTCTTGGGAACAGTCTCTATAGAGAAAGAAGAAATGAGAAAGACACTCTTATTCTTACAAATCTTGTACCCCCTTGGTGAAAGTCAGCACAAAGATCGTTCCAATGAATTAAAAACTGGATTTCTCCCTGTTTCCTCCAACTGTGATGGACATCTAACAATTAACACCGTAAATAATGTCGTTGATTGAACACATTTTTCAAACCACACATTTTTTAAACCACAGAAGTGAACACAAAGTATGAAGCATCATGAGCTGCTTCGGAATGCTTCTTTAGCTATGGTTGATACTGGGGTTTTGCACCTCACTTGAGACATAGGTTTCCAATTGCACGCTGTTCGTAAATTTGCCATAATGATGGTTTGCGTCATGTATAACCGGACTTTACTAAACTTTGGCGCACGGAGGCACTTGCATATATCAGTTACAACGCCTTGGATGTAAATAACTTTGTTCGTGCATTATAAGAGTAGCTCCTTTTTGCTTTCGTTAGTATCAGAGCAACCTCAGGGCTACACGCAGTTAAGAATAGACTACAGAGTATCAGAAAGTCAGAAAGAGGAAGTAGACTATCATTGTGGAACATATTGCTCCTGACCATCAGGCGAGGCACAATGAGCTGGGCGTTGTGGGGTACTCAAAGATCTAAACCTACACATGTTATGATCTCATTATTCATTAATAGAGCGCATTCAGCATGCACCAAGGGATATCACAAACAAAGCAAATTAATACTCACATATCCCGTTATTACACAATGCGACATTTTAATAGTGTGAACCAAAAGTTATGATAGCCAAGGAGGATAATAGGTAATTGAGAAATAATGGAACAGCAGGTAACAGTGTTGTAAACAGGGCTCAAAATAAGGTTCCAGAAAATGTTCCAGTTCGGAGCCGTTGATTTTTTCGTTCTGGCCTTATTTGTGCTCAAACTAACAGAAAATGCTCTAAAATAATGCTTGGTGACTTTCTTTGAGACCTAGTAGAGCTAAGAACGACAAAAAATCGTGGTATTCGCCCTGAGGAAGGCCTGATATGGGTCTATATGCTTAGTAAATGGCTGAATGTCGTGGTTTTGACTCCATGGGAGTCCCGAAATGGGCGTATAGGCTTAGTCATGTCTAAATATCGTGGTTTTGGCACCAGGGAAGGCCACCTTGTCGCGATAACTTGCACCCATCATTACACCCTAAAAGTTCGTTTTACACACGCAAGTAATAGAAAAATCCGTAGCGCCTCGATATTTACTGTTACACTCATTACCCTCGAGAAAAACGTCACCTATGTTACACCCATTTTGGGCCTCCCTTGCGGCCTCAACCACGATATTCAGCTTTTAAGAAAGCCTACACCCAGGGCAAATACCCTGATATTTTGTCGTTTTTAGTCACCTATTCACCAAAAAACTGACATTCACAAGTCTACATGGATAGGAGTCTACATTAATGGGAATTGTACGATATCCCACAGAACCTTTGCAGAGAAAACTCGAAAAAACCTTATTTTTTCTCCCATTAAAACCCCATTTTTAACCCATAAAAACCCGTGGAGTTCCAAAGTAGATGTAGAATCGTGTATAGCACGAATATAGCAAAATAATAGGCAGAACGAAATTGTTCTCGTTCCAGAGGGGGACGATATTTTGAGGAACTTTATTGAAAAAAGCAATTTTTCTTTTTTTCCGGATTGGAACAGTCTGGAGGGAGGGAACGGAACGATATTCCAAGGCCAGGTTGTAACAAAATCCAGCAACTGATTCTATAATTACTCAATACCCATTACTGAAAACAAATTCGAGTAGGTACAAATTATCGTCTGCAAAAGTGAAGGTACCAATTTTTAGGAGAGTCTCATCCCCGCAATTAAAGCACCTCAGCGTAAGCACTCCTGATGGCAGAATAACCAAACTTTTTCGTAATCATTTACGAGTACAGTATGGTCATCTGGATTCTCGCAACTCAAAAATAAAAAATATTCTAAATTAATCCTTTTAGAAAAGTATAACTTAGTTGAACAAATAAACCAGAATTCGTTATGGGGGAAAAAATAAAATAAAAAATTATAATTTAATCCAGGATTAAATTTGTAGTTCCAGCTCCGTATTAAAACACGTTCTCCATGCGCTAAGCCAGCTGTTTGGTAACAACAAGTAAAATACAACTGTGACTCGAGTCCGTGTCTCCAGTGACACGGCTCACTAGGTACGCAGAAGTGACTCTCATCCAATATTCAATAGGTAAACGATCGTTAGTAAACATGAGTGATTGGTTGCAACTTGTTACTTGTGTTACAAGATCAAATGATACAAGATGTGCTCATTCAAGACTGCAGAAGTAAGACGACTCCATTTCTAACAAATTATTTTTATTTTGATGTTAGCCAAAAGATATCAAGTTCAAATCTAGAAATTTTAAAATCAAGAATAATTACATCCAACATTCATAAGACGATCTCATTTGATTGACAAAACTTATGGAATTGTCGTTGATTAGTTGCTATTGAGTACAGAGCCGTTCTCTCTATTCTCTGTGTCTATTTGAGTATATAACGTAAAAAATTACACAGTATAAAGCTAGTTATTAGTTTCTTGAGGGGGGATTTCATGAGATTTCCGAAGAGTTAGTATTAAAAATACATTAATATTGTTACAAGAAACACCATAGTTCATTTTGAATTTTTGATAAACGCAACACATGCGGTAAAAACGACTTAGTCGCCTAGGAAGGGGTGATACTACTTTCGGAGGAGATAGAAAGAAGTAGGAAATGTGATCACACCCTCACATCCGTTTCGAAGAGTGTAAATTAAAAACGATAACTTTTTTTGCTTAGAGATGTAATTTTCAAGACTCCATATTCCGTTTTACAATGTGCCTTTGTAATTACTGCAACAGCTTATTCGTACAAAAAATAAAGTGATCATTTTACCTCCATGTGCGTCCAAAACTATATCATTTTTTCACATGATTTGATATGACGATGACTTGCATAGTGTGTTGTTATTAGCATAATACCTGAATCATACCTGCCTTGTTTAAAACAGGTTCCATCACAGGGTTTGGCACTCAGGGCCAAAACATTTTAGTGGTAAAAACATATCTAATGTGATTGACAATTATATGGATACTATTGTTGTGTCTGTTTCGAGGTACTTGAAACTTCCCTTAGGCAACAACGCCTTTTTTTGGCAAAACAATGTTACAAAATGAATATTTAGTTGAACATTTCGATGATGGAAGAAAGAGTACTGGGTAACTTCTGGAATCTTGTTCTCTAAAATAACAGTAAAACATAGAGAGATGAACAATATAAAACAAGAATGCCCACTTACTTTTCCCAACTAACTAAAAACTTATTATATAGCAATAGTCCGAGGATAAACAAAGATGCAATAATCAACAGTTCTGCTATGTACCTACTAAATTTCATTAGCGTAAATTTTCATTGTGTTTCAGCAACTCGCCCTTCACAGTCACTGAATCTTGAGCTTGACAGTACTTTCTACAGAGCTTGTAAAAGCAAATTTTTGCTGTTGGTTGGCCACCGCTATCAATCTAGTGAGAATACGGTAGCATATTGATTGGATATTTTCAATGAAAAAGAACCCACTGCTTAAGGAACCCAATAGAGGGAAACCTGAGAGAAGTAAATTAACTTTTTGAGTAGTAACGTAAATGATCGAAACAAGCATAATAGTTTTTAGACAGTAAAAACTCCAGTACTGGTAGTATTCACTTTCGAAGAATTAGAAACCCTAAGTTCATTACCAAAATGAGTAAATAATCCAGAACCTCAATTCTCCCTACGTTCTTGTCAAAATGGTTCAATATATTTGATTTTGTGTTCCTAAAGCCGCGCACATTACGTAACAAATGGCTGTTCCGCCCTTCCAAACCAAACATCAAACCGAACATCAAACTGAACCTCGTTCAGATCTTGAAGTCCTCAGTCATGTAGCAGCAAGTGGAAATTCGGAACGGTGCACCTTGGATCTTCATGTAGTCTACATGTTTGTCGCTCCGTTCCAAGACTTTCTTAGGGCCTGAGGTACAAAACCAGTTTAAACATCACTCAACGTCTAAACTGCTGTCAAAAAGCAGAACGTAGTTTATGCCAGGCGTAAAAGTTCTCAATCTATAGTTTGTGATAAGAGCTAAGCTCTGCTTAAAGTTGAACGGCCGTTTAGGGCAGTTTAAATTCAGTTTTATAGGTTTTTAGAGGAGAATTTGTCTAGCAAACTATATTATTGAGTAAAGATGGTACAGACCAGGAGATATTTCTGATGAAAAATCCACATACCTTCCAGGAAGGCCCAAATAATTTCGAAAATGGATTGAAGAGGAACTGTTGGATTCTGCAAGTATTAGTTCCCATTTCTTTTACTTTGCTGCTGTCATCAGCATCCATATTTTCATTTTTTTATTGTAGCAAAATGATTTTTAACGAAGTGCAATAAAATACTTCCACAAGATTTACTGAAATTTGTGACTCTTCGTTTTCCTTCCATTTCATCAAACGGTAGGACAAACCGATAACATAAGATAAATGAATAATTTAGTTGAACGAGAAATACGACTGTTGCAAGAAACACAAAGAATTTAAAAAAGCTGATCTGCTGAACTAATCCGAACTCAGCTGAATATGAATAACCCTGATCATGACATCGAAAACCAACACATTCATTCTCCATTCGCAAGGTTATAAACAAACGATGTCCGAAATCAGTGGTTTGAAACATCAAACTATAACTATCCTTGTAGTCCCATGAGCTTATACTGCCTCTCTGTCTTCTTCTTCTCTTTCTTTGACGTTTAAACACCAGTTTCTTAAACCAAAGTGATAAGGGCTTGCGCACACGCCAAACGCAATCAGTAGATTAAACCAAGTTTTAAAAGTAAACGACGTTTGGCTATGTTTCAGCTTAAACCTTGACTTGAAACCCTGGCACTATGACACAACAGTGAAAAACCGCTAGCTAAGCGATCAGTTCAGTTCTAAACCTTATGCCTTTGAACTTTCACAAAGCCCAAAGGGGGAGGGGTGGTGGCTTGAAGCTTTGACACGCCGAACTTCGGAGTTGATCAGTGAGAATGGAGATTGTTACAAGTACGTGCGTGGCTTTAGATGTAATTTATGCAATTGTTCAGTAATCAATAAAATTTACCTCTTTTTCGGAGAAGTCTGATAAAAAAATACAAACATTTATATATATATATATATATATATATATATATATATATATATATATATATATATATATTTCACTTATTGAAAATGACTCTAGGAGAGCTTGATTATATTCACAAAATTAGAAAAGATAACAGAAAAAACGTCACAAAACTATTTTTATATTTCGGCTTTTTGCCTTTTTCAAACTAACAAAGAAATTGAATAACTGTGGGAAATTTGTGTACAACGTTGACAAGGAATTTTGGTAACTTTGGATTTGGAATCATCGTCTTATGTTGAGGCCTGGAGGATCGTAAGCACCCAAAACGTTGCTATGTGCTTTTTCTGATTGGTGAAGCAGTCTCTTGTTCTCGTGGGGTTTCATTTTTTTCAAAACTTTTATGCCGAAACAGTCATCGAACGTTGTGTTATGGGTTGTGGCATGGCGGCTTACAGGCAGGTCTTCATTAGCACTCACCACAGATGCTCGATGATTGTTAACCCTAAAGTTGAGTTGGGTTTCGGCCTTCCCTACGTAAAACGCAGGACACTCTTTACAAATCAACTCATACACACACATTGGTGTCTGGCAATCTGCTGATCATGCCACAACCCATAACACAACGTTCGATGACTGTTTCGGCATAAAAGTTTTGAAAAAATGAAACCCCACGAGAACAAGAGACTGCTTCACGAATCAGAAAAAGCACATAGCAACGTTTTGGGTGCTTACGATCCTCCAGGCCTCAACATAAGACGATGATTCCAAATCCAAAGTTACCAAAATTCCTTGTCAACGTTGTACACAAATTTCCCACAGTTATTCAATTTCTTGTGCTGACCTTTTCTAATTTTGTGAATATATATATATATATATATATATATATATATATATATATATATATATATATATATATATATATATATATATATATATATATATATATATATATATATATATATATATATATATATATCAATGTTACCAATTTCTTGTGCTGGCCCAAAAATTATAGATACCCCGGCAGGATTCGAATCATTTTTCTTTGACGGTAAAGAGAAAGTTCAGAAAAAGGCCACCAACTACACCAGTCGGCTACCGAGTCCAATTAATCAAATATCTTCGACTGCAAGAGTTTCTTTACACATAAATTTTCTTCTTATCACTTTCCCTTCTAAAACCAAAGATCCGAAGTAAGGTTTGTACAGATAGTAATGACAAGTAATTGTTGATTTACGTCCAACAAGAGCAGCTTTATATCAACAAGAGCAGAATTTTCTTTCAAACCCTATTAAAACTACCCATCGTTAGTATTGACACAATATTGATACTAGCTTTGTTTAAAATACATCCACTATTCACAAAAGTAAAGGAAACATGACCAGTTTGTTAATCGCAACCATTCTACAGAGGTAATCGACAAAGTTCCAGAGATATTTGGTTGACAGGGCTTGGTATAATTTCAGAGATATGTCCAACACCCTGAATCTCCTGGCGCAAACCTGGTTTTTGATATGCTACTGTTAATATTTCAGTAATCTGAACATCGATCGTTTCACATCACTTGGTAAAAGTGATTAACTCTATCCAATATTCTCAAATCAATCTCAAAGTTTGCAAAGTTTCTGCAACAGTCAGTTTGTGCATAATTCACAAGTGAATAGAAATGTGTCAAGGCATAAGCACATTTTGTATTTGAAGACCAATCAGTGTGCAGCCGCTTTTTCACCAAACTACCTCAGAAGTTACCCAGTACTAATCATATACATTCCTAAGGAAGACACAGAAAACCGAGATACATTGCATAAAAAAATAAATATATAAAAATTACCATCGAACGACGGAAGGTAATTTAAAAAAAGTGTGTATTGTTTACTTATGGTGTTTCATAGTAACAACATTTCTCTGTTAGTTTCTAGAACATTCTTCGTTAATAATAATTATTCATACCAAGCTGGATAAGTTCCGAAGATGTCATCAGTTTTCAGCGCGAACAGCTAAAGCAATAACTAGGTTGTGCATTTCAAAAAGAGCTTTTTTTCTCATTACAAATAGATTACCGAAGTGGTTTTTAAAACCAAAAGATTCTACATTCCGAAGGATTTTTTTATATTTTTTAGGCGCTATGTACGAATCCCTCGGAAACAAATACATACCTCGCCACCAATGAGCATGAAAATTAATAAGCAGTACTAACACCTTATCATTAACAGTTAGGCTCTTTCTTTTCAAAACGTACCAAAAGAGAATACATTCATTTTTATTCTCCGAAACTCATCACTAAAAACCGTCAAGAAAGATGATCAACAGTTTTTTAGTAAAAGGTTTGTTTTTCAAAAAATTATATAAACCCGATTTGCTAACATGAAGTACACAATTATTAATCGTACGTGCATTCGTCTAGGGCGTAGTAAAAAAGACTCCGTTTTCAAAGTTCGAACTACGACTTTACGACCAGATTGAATTGAGAGTAAATTAATATACTCGGTTAAAGGAAGCATAGTTTTATATAATTAAAACGTTTCTAGAGATAAAACATGGAGAAGCTAGCCTGAGGTATGGTATGGGTATTATAATGACTGCATGTGAAAGACCATGTTATTCAGCGCTTTTTATAGATTTTTTCATGTTAAACCTACTGTTTCTTACCTATCTACTATTTATTAATATAATGTAGCTCTATTCTCGTATCAGTTTTGGTAATGTTTAATGCCTAAGCAATCGACGGAATTGAAAGGCTAGCGCTCCAAAATTAATTAGTGAGAAATTCTCAGTAAAACGATAGGTACTTCTGGTAGGTATGTGATATTAGCGAGAAATCAAGTGATAGTTCGAGACGAAAGGAGTCAATAACAAACGATTACAAAACTATTTATACATCGTTTTAAATTCCAACCACAAAAACAGTTGGCTAAAAATGACTTCAAAGTGTGATGCTAGCTGTCATTTTTCTTTTCAAAATAAAAAAAGATAGGCCGATAAATGGAGATGGGCAGGAGAGGTAGCAATTACAGGAACGAGTATTTGAGAAAATGGAAGATGATATAAAGTACCTACCAACTAATGACTACAGAGTAGGACAAGTTAGCCAATGTTAGCCGAACAGGGTTGAGCCTGTGCTGCATACAATAAGTACAAATATATTTGAAGCAAATGAGTCATCGATTGAGATGATTGTATGGAATTTTGATACAAATGGAGTATCGTCAAATGTAAAAACCATAAATTTGGATGCAGGATCCCTGGTAGAATACTTGTACAGAGTAACGGCAAAACTAGGCAAGGTTCGTGTTACAACCAAACAAGGCTAACTTGCACAGTGTGTAATCCTCATGATGACGGTTAGACGGTACAGGAAGCAACAAATAGAGGTAGAGGCCAAGGGAGCGATGATGGAGAGTTCCTTCATGCAAAAAGACCCAATCGGTGGACTTTGGCAGAAAGGAAATTGTGTAAGATGAAGACCAGAGGTTTGGGGCAGCATTCCAGGTCCAACTCCTGAAATGGACATATTTAAAGGGATTACACAAGAAAACCCAAGATACAAGAGCAAATTATTTACAAAGCAATATTGAGTGGCTGATTATTTCTGTTCCTGAATTAATGGGGGGAAATAAATCACAAACCTACTCTTCAAAAGTCCATCTTTAGGTGACAGAAGTTAAAATACACCTGCACTCGATTTTATGAAGTGAGCGTTGCAACTATATTGCTAATTGAAGAAGCTTTGTGGAGAATGCACATGGCCTTTCGTCCAATGGCCCAAGCCAATCACCGAGCAAATCCCGGCAATCGGTGGGCTAACCCTCTGTTCAGAGCTGGGGCAAGGATACCCTGTGTTTGAGGGCTAACCCACGTTCTATTTATGCCTTATTCTCAACAACACAGGGGTAATCGTTTCCAAGCAAGCCAACACAGAATGAGCAGTGGGGACGTGTCGGGCGATGCCGCCCGGCTTCAATACTTAGTCATTAGAGAATTTTCCTAGAAAATGGAGCTATTGCAATGGCTCCAAAATTTTTCACATATTTACTCAATTGAAATCTGATCTGAGGCATTCTGAATCGAACCACTGAATCGAGTTTAATGCTTTTTCATATGTCCTTCTAGATGATAACTCTCCTTAGGATTGAGATAAAAATTCCATTCTTGTGCCAAAAAATCAAGCTTCTTATAGGATAGGAAAAGTTCGTTGGCCAGTATATTTTGAGAACATTAAATTGGTCACATTTTTAAAAATATGATTAAAAAAAATCTCTAAAAAATGGCTAAAAACCGTTTAATATATACATATTTTTATGAAATTAACAATTCTACAAGACTACACCCATTGCAGTTCAAACACGAACTGTCTATTTATTGGTAATAGCACAATAAAGGAATCTGGGTAACAATGGAGTTTCTATAACTCCTAAAGGGCCCCATACACTATGGGATCGCCTGCAGGCCGTCGCCTCAACAGACGAACTTACGACCAATATCGCCGAGCTCCCTACACTACCAGTCAACGGCCTGCAGGCGGCCGCACTAAACTGCCGATCATCGCCTGAACATCGCACACACTATCTATCCGGGGCCTGCAGGCGGACTGTCGGACAGGAATCAGGACTGCAGGCGAACCTCAGTTCGCCAGTTTGCAATCGCTGAATTTTTGTGAGAATTCGCTTTAAAAAAAAAAAAAAAATGCAGTACTAAAATTAGCGATTTTTTAAAATTTTCTACTAACAATAGACGTCCCAAAACGGTTTTTGAACGAAAATTTTAAATTTTGGACCACTATTCAAAAATTGGAACGAACGCAATAGCTTAATAACAATAAGCAATAAGCTTTTTAACCATATAACTTAATAGCAATAAGCTTTTTAACCATATCCACGGTAGCTGACGGCACGGTTTTCTGATAGAATTTCAATAAAACGTCGTACGCCTCGTCCCGTAATCTTTTATTGGCGTACGCATCGTCCTTAATTTTCCACAAACACGGATAGGCCCGATAAATCTCAATAAATGCCAAAATAAAAGTAGGTTTCCCGTCCATCCTCGCCGTCAGTCCGCTGTCAGTCCAATTTCGGCTTGTGAAAACACGCTCAAAATTGATCGCACGGAAAACTGACGAAAACGGGGGAAAAAAGAGCCGACGGATCACGCGCCTGCAGGCCAACTGACAGTGTGTGGCGGAGGTGGACTTGAGATCACGATCTATCAGTTACCGGCCTGTCGTCGATCTCTCGCAGTTCACTGATAAGTGTGTGGGCAACCACAGTCCACGGCCTTACGATAATCTGCAGTTAAACTGACAGTGTGTGGGGCCCTTAACACTACCCCTTCCCTTTTTTCTCAATAATGTTCTTGCAACTGTTTTCTCCTCACAGTAGGAAAAAGTCTCAACTCGTTTTTTACGAAGACTTTGACATCACACCTCCCTCCACCGGAAAACCGTTCTCTCTCCCTTTCCCCATTTTCGACTTGACTGAAAATCAGCTATAATTTTAACAGCCTCTTAAAAGAAAAAAAAAAAAAAATGTTTATTGTGTAGCCACGTCACTTATACCTCAACACTTCCCCCACTTCAAAATTCAGAATTAACTAGGTGTTTCTGGTACAGTACAATGGCTCCACGTTTTGCCCATTTGCGATTACGATCGTCTATTATTTGTTTGTAGTATTCAGGGTCTTTCTCCATTAGGCCTTTGGCGTACTCACTATCCTCAAATCTGAAGTTCCGCCTGGATTGAACGCTGGGTTTCGATGTGTCCTGCACTTCCTTAGGAACACATTGGATATTTGGTGCATGCACACATTGCAAAACTGGTATCAAGGGAGTTAATAGCTGTGCTTCTAACTCATGCCTTCCATTCCTTCGTCGTCTTGGTTCTGTTTTACATAGGACCTAGTTTTTATTTTACCTTCTACATTTCTTTCCTTCTTCTGACATCCACTTCCACATTCCACTTTCTGTTCCTCTATTACCAATCGCTATGTTCATTCCTTGTTTACTAATCATAGAGTACCTGCTTAGATGACCACTTTTACCACATGTCCAACAAACTTCATCTTGCTTTCTTTGCCAATGTTTCATTTCTGTGGCTCCACTTCGTTCAGGGCATCTTCCACTCAAATAACCCGTTATATAGCAGCACCAACGTGTAATGAATCGTGTATTAATGTTGCTGTTCCTTCGCTCCAGTGAGATATCCAAGGACGGTACTTGGGATTTCCAGCCGATTCCATCACTTTAATGAACAACATTTCCGCGTTCCTATGAACTTCGATCTTAATAGCCAAGCATAGGACTTCAGACAATGAAGCCACTATTGAATGTTTCTTATTACTGAATCCATGATCAATTAACCTCCTGGTTGTCATCAATTCACCAACTTCTGTGAACTGCTTGGCAACTGAGTTCATAATGCCTGCAATCTTCATAAACGCCCCGTCTAAGTCCCCATGTATTTTTTTCAACACACTCATGATTATTTACTGAATCTCACTTCTGACACCAATTTTATGAACTTGAAAATAATACAAGACTCCAAACACGAACGTCCAAACACGAACGTCTAGTTCTATTAATTGATAACTAGCCTCTCCGGCTCGCTTCGCTCGCCTCAACTTCCAGCAAGCCCCCTGCATCCCTCATTAAGTTGCACGCTTCGCTCGCCATGCGATGGTCTTTTACCACCCATTCAGGTATATTCAGGCTCGCAAATGGTAGATACCTAAGGGTAGATTTAACTTGTTAGGGGATGTTGCCCGCTCGGTGTGGCTGTATATGCGTAGGAAAACACTCGTTGAAATCCGATGTACGTAGGGAATGTTGCTCGCTTCGCTCACTCAGCTGAACAGGATTTGCGCAATTTTGATGTGGCCTATATTTTGCGCGGGAAGTGGCTGGTCATATTAAATAAAGAATCGCGCAAATCGGTCAATCCGTTCAAAAGTTATGGAGGTACCCACATACAGACACTTTACTTTAATAATGTAAAAAAATATGACACAATAAAGGTATCTGGTTAACAATGGAGTTTCTATAACTCCTAAAGATATATATTTCCCACTAAAAGTCCAAAGACTAATTTGAATTGCAGAATATAATTAAGAATGAGTTTTTTTGCCATAAAATTGGTAGTTAACCCTTTTTTGTCATTCAGTCCTCAATTTCCAAAACAATGCAATGTAATATAGTACGATATTTTGCAAAAATTCGCTCATACGATCATACTGTTTGACTGGAGCTTTTCATTTTGTATTGTACTGTGACGGGCACGGGTTCATTTGTGAATTTTTATTTGTGATCATGCAAGAGTGGACCGATGGAGAAGTTCTAAAATCAATTGAACTGTGCAAGTATCACCCTTGGCTGAGGGAGAGCACCTACCACGGTTATGAAGATAAAAACAAGAGACAGAATGGTATCCTTGTTCAGTGGTTACGTCCAGTAGTTGTTTAACAGTATCAATTATTATAGCAGTCACAGCTGTGAGGGCAGCATCCTCCCTGTCACTCATAATGACACAAGCATTATTACGTAAAATAAACTGTGCCGGCCCGGGGCCCCGTCCCCACTAGCAAAATAGTCTGGATGTGCCAGCCCGAACGCAATCCGGGCGAATTTACTGCCCGGGTGAGAATCAGAAGTCCTCGAAGTGCTGAATTTGAATAGATAACCTCAATTGTTTTCCCAATCCCAGTAACAAGGAACAAAGCGTTTAGAATAAGGTGATTCACACAAATAACAAATATAGCTATATAAATCAAGATGTCATTGTAAAGCTTCAAATCAAAACTTACAATGTCAGCTTGGTCAGGTCCAAAATCTAACCAGACTAGTCGCTGACCGTCGTCAGCTGAAGACCTCAAGCGATGGAAAGGGAACTGCCAAATTGTTGCTCTAGACTGGATAAGACGAAAACCGTTTTCGTAGTGCAGAATCAGCTGACTTGCTTCTCCTTTGTAAACGCATCCTAAACACAATCAAACAGGTTCCATCAGTACATTCAAATATGCAATAAGTAGTAAGAAAACGTAAGGATGATTTGTATTCTCTTTAAGCGGCAAGGAATTGTCTGAAACATGAAAACTCGAAATATCATGATAAAAAGCCACCAGAATAACATGGAGAACATAGTAAATAATTCATTCAGATAATAAAGGTCTATTCTATGCATTAAACATATTGTTGAGTAATGCATGCTATGAGGATGACTTGAATTTTGTCTGATTATTATTTTACGGTATGTACAGTCCGTTCTTCAGCTTTAGTCGTTCCCCTCACCCAAACCTGATGTCTTAGTCAGTACTGAGGCCTTATGAGGTCTCATATATAAATCTAGCAATCTTTTAACTATTTAAATGTGTTTAATTTGTAAAACCCTTACCCCCTTCATACCCTCTGGGACTGGAGATAGGGAAAAACATCCGCCAGGTTAGGTGGGCAGTATAGCTTCCTCACTTATTTTAACATGGGTGTATAGAATTATATGAAGAATAAAGAACGAGCCAACATGAATGAATGCATAATAAAACAATAATATGCGAAATAGGTCTATAATTAATATTTACACATGCGCACACCATAAATAACAATCAAATGCCAAAATCAGCACATTTCAAACGAAAAGGTTTTCAAATTTAAAACTTGAAAAAAATCGCTAAAATTTTACATGATTATTTTCATAGGAGGTTTCAATTCAGAAATCGATAGTATAGCAAGACTATTAACAATACCTTTTTTTTTTTTTTGTAAAAAATGTGCTTAAAACTAGCTATAAAAAATGGCGAAATTCCTAACACTCGATTTTAATGCAGAAGATTATTTAGAAAAAGTTAGTCCTTCATAATTTGAAAGTAAAGTTGTTTTGCACGAAAATGTGCTTCATTTCACATGAAATGAGCCTAAAAATCTAAAAAATCGTTGAAATAAGTAATAATGACCAAAATCTTAGAAACTTGTTATTATTGGAGACAATTATTCAGAAACCAGAAAATTGGCTTGTATGGCCAGGCTGCACGACTGGTTCAGCATTTTTTCAGGACTGAATATTTACAAAATGTGATTCCCAGATCATATATTGTTTCAAATTTGTACACCGAGAAATTTCAAAATCACAGAAACAAAAAGAGGCTGGGAGACCCTTGAGCCTGCATCCCTTTATCCTTAAATTTTAATAGGCGATCGCTAATTCAAACATTCACTTTATGAGTAGGAGGTTCATTGTGCTTTCCAGATCAATGATTGATTAACTCTCCATCACTACGGTTATGATTTCCAAACCAAGGTTTCCTCTGTAATTAAGAAAGATTATTATAAATAAATAACAACTATGAAACAATTACGAAGGTTCTTACGGAAAGAAATCTCCATCTGATTCAGCACAGCATTGTGGCAGCCAGTAACTATAGCGTGAGCCCAGGCTGCTTGGTCACGGTGTGTCTGTACTCTGAGTACGTGAGTTTGAACACCGTCGTGAGTCCCACATCGTACGGAGAACGTAATTGCCTCACTATCTTGCCGACTACACCCAACTAACCTGAAGGCAGACGATTATTGCTGTTGGTAACTTGAATATTAAACCATCACAATCCAAATCATACAGTTGGGAAATACACATTGATGATCAATCGCTTTGATACTAATTGCTATACTGCCGTACAATGTTTCACAGATTTAACGGATTAACGTATAGCCTCTTGTAGTACAAGGAAATTCAGTAGATATCTAAAGATAAACATATCAATAAATAATTTATTATTGAAATTCGGTTATTTTGAATCAGGAGCTAGACCAAAAAATGACATTTATTAGGAATCCCCCCCCCCCTCCCCGTTAATATTTCATTCAATATTCACTTCTAACGACTAAATGGCAATGCAAAATTTTAAATAATATGGGAGTAGTGAATGATATAATTTCTATAATCATTTATATAATTCTGATCAATTGTCAGCACTGCAAGGAAAATAATATCTACCAACAGTTATACTCTACCAGACCCAGAATGGCACCCCAAATTGAAAAGGAACAATATTAGCTACAGACAGAGCTCACTCTGCTGATTCTAATCATTCCTCGTGCAGCTTTTATACTCTGTCACACCAAGAGGGGTCCCGTTCCGAATTTCAGCATTTCAAGTTGAATATGACTCAAATAAACTACTTACTGAGCTTACTCAGCTGATTACAGTGATCCCTAAAGTTTCAATTATATTCTAAAAAACACAGAGGTTCCATTCCGAATTTCAGCATCTTGAGTTGAATGTGAACGAAATCAGCTAAAGAGCTCGCTCAGCTGATTAGTGTGATTCTCCAAAGTTTAATTATACTCTACCATGCCTATAGGTGCCTCGTTCTATAGTTCAGCCACTAATAACATAATAGTATGCAGTATATAATTAGTTAGATTATGCATTTATCATGATGGGGTGAGTACAATTCCAAGCGCATGTGCAGTCACTAAACGGCAATACAATTTATACAGGCCTAGAAGCCGTCACTTTCGAATTTGAGTAAGGTTGAATAGTAATTGTTAGTTATGTATGTTACAAAGATTTCAAGTGTGTGCATGCAAAATAACTATCATTTGTAAAAACGGAACAAAATTCAATAAGAACTATCTACAGCTGTAACCACACAATCCTTGAAAACTGTATAAAAAAAGCTGAACAAGTGGGGATTTTTGAATACCGTGAGAATCTAACGTTTTGCGTAAGCTCAGTGGCTAACATTTGATCCCAATGCAGCTAACTTCATGAACGAGTATCGACACACTCACCCAAATTATTTCTAAAACACCAATGAAAATCTTCTAAGAATTGTAAAAGCTGCGTTTCATGACAATAGAGGCTTTTCGAACAGCTGATTTTCAATTCCATTGCAATGATATTCAGAGGAGACCATCTAGTGCTTATTGCAACCAATTCAATATCTCTTCATTTCATTGAGAATTGCTATCAGTTGCAAGAGTTATATGTACGTGTATAAGTTTTACTTACCTCCAGGAACTAGTTTTGATCTTAATGGGATTAAACTCATAGGATAATGTATAATCGAGAACCTCAACAGAAAAATTCCTTTGAAGGAAACTATTGAAATCGGTTGGTAATTGAGGGAGCTGTGCATATGACGAATGACACAAAAGTTCCACATTTTTTTATGGTGTAGTTGCTTGTTGGTTAGAAGCGGTGGAATTGATGCCTGGCCTTTTTGGATGTTTCATCAAAATCAAACATGTTGCAAAGATTGGAGGGCATACAGACTGTCGATAAATAGGAACTAGTTATACAATCTTATTTAAATACAATTAGTTTTCAAGATTTTCTGACAAAGATTACCTTTACAAAGGTAGGCTTTACTTTTAAGGGGACACGATATATATGTCAATTGAGGCGAGTAGTTTCAAAACCGGCTCAATCCACATTTTTTCGAAATACACTTTTTTCCTATTTCTTCAAGTTCACGATGCACTCTATCACCCTGTTAAGTTTTACGGACCAAATCCGGTTTAATCCAATAGTAAAACCCCCCCTGAAGTGGTGGTTTCGCGTCAAAACTGGCTCAATCCATGCTTCTCAGTTGAGCCGCTAGGATCGCGCCTGCGTTCGGCGTTGGACGTTTTTGTTCTGGTGTACACAGTTTCACCCATTTTCCCGCTATGAACGCTTTTTTTTCTCTTTACTGTTTAATATTAAATTACTCAATATTCTATCATTTTTCGGGGTTTTGTAAAATAAAGAAGTTCTCAAATGTTTCTACATAGGCTGTTGCTATGCAGTCGTCTTTTTTGCAACCTACAAGCTTCTTACCACATAAATACCGAAAAAATGTGATTTCCGACATGAATAATAGAATTTTAGAGGATACTCTTAGGAATATGGCAACAGAGCTAAGTCAAACTACCCGAATTTCATCAAAACCGGCTCAATCCAAACTTTGATTTTGAATTTTGAGGAACCCAGACCATTTTTAAAGTCAAAATTTGTGATAAAACACTCTAGGGCCTCCAGTTTAAGCAACGAAATGGAAATAACGTGGTTAAAATAGAGTGCTGTACAGGGAAACGTTTTTTGTGTTTCCTGAAAATTTTTCAAGTATGGATTGAGCCGGTTTTGAAACTACTCGCCTCAATTCAGCTCTGTAGCAGCAATTTAATTTTTTAACGATATTTTCTCAATGGTACATCCAATTTTAATTAGATTTTCAGGGACTAATTCTTAAAATGAAAAAAAGAAAAAAAAAAAAAAAATCATCTCCGAACGTGAGTTGTTCTAACCTAGTTTTCTGGTATAAATGCCCCGTTTTCTCTCAAAATTCTCAAGCTATCGATCTTAATTTCGGCAACATGGGCGTACTTAATGCACCAAACATAGCTACCAACTTGTTTTTTATCAAGTTAACAGAAGAAAACATAGCCAAAAAGAAACTTTAGAAAAATTTTAGCAATACTTTCAATTTTGACACTCCCATATCCAAGTTCCATGGCGTTATTCCATAAACCTAGCTACCATAATTAAAGGTACATACAAGAACATCCTCTAAAAATTTGGTCCCATTCGGAAAAGTAGTTATGGAATAGTTATGGAAAAAATAGTTATGGAAAACTTAGTTATGGAAAAAATTAAAATGACCACCTTATGCGAGACACCTTGTATATTACATTGTAAAGGTAGGTAATATAACAGTTTTCAAAACTATTGGAATTAAAATCGACGCATAATGCCATTTAAATCGGTATAAAAAGTACATAAGACATTAATTAATTTGTTCCATAGCTTGAATGTTGGAGCTGATGATTAAGAAATTGAAAGTTAATTCTACGAACAATTCTCATTAAAGTACTAAGAGTACGTAAGAACATGATGTTTGTTCTCCAAATCAAAGACGAACACTGATCACAAATTGTCTCGAACGAATTGGTCCTCAAATCACATATTTAAAAAAAAAAAAAAAAAAAAAAAAAAAATGTTTACGGACGTACCTGTCATGAAGTAGTGTAGTAAATCAATGGGTGAATCCAAAACCTTACTAATAAAATAATTATTTTCCTTACCTAGTAGATACAAGGGGACACGTAAGGCAAGGCGATGCCCAAGCTTCAGCAGACCAGGGGGCGCCTTCATACAGCCTGAGCTCTCTGTCCGTGATGACCCCAAATACTGCCACCCATTTTTCCGAAGATTCTTCAGAACTGTCACAGCTTCCGTTCTGCAATAACAAGAATATAATTGAAAACTCAACTTAGGTACCTTTGGGAATGATTGAGTAAAATTATAGTAGGTCGTCGTCGAAGACTGTTTACTAATGCAGCTCTCGTGTGTACACGATGTTGCGATGAATTTTTGAAGAAAGTGATTTTAAAAAACCCGCAGAGGCGCGATTTTTCAAACAAAAACGGAGTTTTAGCTCTCCACCGTTGGCTGCCCTGCATCCCTCCTCGTCCCCCATCTTGGGAGGACGGTTCCCCACTTTAGTTCCAAGACTGTGGATTAGCAGGTGAATGAGTAGGAAGGGGAAAAAAGGCTACAGCGGGGGGGGGGGGGGGGGGGGGGGATAATCTTCTACAAGGACCTACTATAATTCTACTCAATCTTTCCCAAATGTAATATGAGTTCTCAATTATAGTACGGTCTTTGTAGAAGACTGTTTACTAATACAGCTCGTTCGATCCATTCACCTGCTCAAAGGAGGGTGGTGGTAAGATCCTCATGTGATCATCGCATGTGGTTTCACATGGGTGACAGAGACAAATGAATGAATTTTACTCACTACTCGTGGCACACACTCTGTGTGTAGGGAACCCCTGAAACACTCAACTCCCTCTAACCTGCCTTGACAGCTGTGAGTATTCTCATGTTAGTGATATCCACCCCCCCCCCCCCCCCCACCCACATCTTGAATTTCGTCAGGGTCCTGATAAGGCTGCCTGATGGGCATTAAATGAGCTAAATGATTGTGTTGAGGATTATAGAATGTTTTCAAAAAACTGCAGAGTTTTCTGAACTGTAACCTCTCCATGGGGTCCCAACCTCGGTCCAAAGAGAACGTGGGCCATGCCATAAAAAGTGTTGATATTGTCTAATGGTCGAAGGAGCCAATGACTTTGTCAATGTACCCGCCACGTCTGGCGTAATTCCGTGTTTTAACCAGGCCTCCCTGATAAAACAGCTACTATCAATGTAATTTGATGTAGCGATTGGAGGCAGCCTTACCTGCGTAGGCCAATCGGGCGCAACTACGATGCCTCTTGCATTGTCTGATTTTATTTTTCTTAGTAATCTTGACATCAGTACTGGAGGGGGGAAAGCATAAAAGAATTCATTTTTCCAAGAGTAGGTAACTGGGTCTACAATCAATGAACCTTCCACTGGCCAGAAAGAGAAAAAACGGCTGCACTTGTGGCTCGAGGCTGATCCAAAGAGATCTATGGAGGGGGTTGCAAATGTAAATTATGTGACCGAAAATATCACCATTTAAATTCCATACTGCTGACCTTAGATCCAGTCTAGATAGGGTGTCAGCCACTCCATTATCAGCCAATGCCACGTATTTGGCATGTACCCATAATTTTCGTTGTTCGGAAAGCTTCCAAATTTTTTCTGATATCTCGTAGGTGGGGGAGAGAAACAGGTCCCATTTTATTGAATAAGGCCACTGCTGTCATGTTATCTACACGTAGCAGTATGCTGCAAGAAGACCAGCCACTCGTAAAGTACACCAATACCTCTCAGACACCTTCTAGTTCTTTCTGATTAATATGTAAATTTGTTTGCTGGGGATCGATCCCACCAACTATTGACTTCGTCCCCATCCTGAGTCAGAGCTATCCGTCCAGGTCGAAAAATCATAATGGTCATTAGGGATCGGATTTGGTCCATTATTCATCACTTTCAGCCACCAATGTAAATCCAATCTGGTTAGGCTGGATAAAGTGCAGTGGCAGCAAAAATCGCCGCAGATCGCTTGAGGGCCTCAGCTTTCACTATCTCTAGGTGACACAAATGTAATGGACTGCAAAGTATTGCCGGAGAGCATGGTACAAAAATCCAATTGTTTTTGCTAACAACCGAATAAATGAGGAGTTGGATTTCAAAAATTCCTTAGTTTAGCCATCACCGGGCGAAGTAGCTTGTGAAACACAAATGGTGCTGACGCCAATCCCAAAGGTAGTGCCAAAAAACATAAGTTGTACTGCCTAGGGTGAAAACTAGATACTTTCTAAAGTATCTAAGGACCATAAACTAAGCATCTTGTAGATCTAAACTGGCCCCAAAATCTCCCTTAGTTAGGATTGATAGTACCGAACGGTAATCATCCATTCTAAACTGGAACAAATTTGAAAATTCATTCAATTTTCAGAGATTAATTACCAGGCGCAAAGACCCTGGTTTTTAGGCACGACAAAAATAGGAGATATGAAGCAAGGGGCATCGTTGGGCCAGATTTCTACTACTCCTTTATTCAGGAAATCCTTAACTATAATTTCTACCTGCGAGTCGCTCGAAGGAGACGAACTGCGTAGAGGGAATGGTACTACCCACGATTCGCTCGAAGGAGACCAACTGAATTTAATTATTATTATTCGTAATTTATAAAATTTTCTATTATAATTATTATTTGTAACTCGTAGAAGTGCGAGTAATTAGTAGAATTTTGAAAAACAAATTCATTGTAAGTAAGGATTACCCCCCTTGTAACTCTCCTTCTTTAAGGACAAGTATTATCAGGAGGCAAGTATTGTCATTCTATATTCAGTGCAAGTCTACCTGTAGGTTGGGTATCCTGGAAAGCCAGCCAATGTGATGAATTTCTCCTGTGAGAGAAGTGAGGAGGGAGTTAGCGTGGCGGAGAGCTGTTTGTGTCAGCCCTACAAGGACGCTGTGGACGCTGTTGTACCACGCTGAACACTCTACGGCTTCAGCAGCTCTCAGAATGCAGCTGTGCACACAGTCTGGCGAATGAAGCTCGAAACATCGGTTTTCTGCCAGTAGAAAAATAGATACGAATGTAATCGTACAAATCAAACATTCAACATGTTATATTCACGTTTTTCATTTTAATTTACGATAGAAAGTGAAGAAAGGCAATCACTGAACCGAAAAGGGCTAAATAGTCATGAATCCTAGTGCTTATTATTATTATTTTTTAAATGATAATAAGTCAATCCAGAGCAAGACCAAGAACTAACAGAAGTAGTGAGAAAAAAGGAAACTCATCAAGGTCAACAATCATC
Organism: Adelphocoris suturalis; assembly: GCA_030762985.1. NCBI lineage: Eukaryota > Metazoa > Arthropoda > Insecta > Hemiptera > Miridae > Adelphocoris > Adelphocoris suturalis. The sequence continues at coordinate 136,663,326 of CM061040.1, forward strand.
AACTCAACTCATCAGGTCACAATAAACCATTTCAAATTATAATGACGATGAGTTGCTCATTCATTAGCGAATAGAAGTCATAAAGCAACAAACTTCCAGTCATGCAGCAAGATCAAATATTCATAAACTATCGTATTATATGTATGCTAATTTTTTTCAAATTTAAGTAATGAGCCTAAAGATGGTTAACTATGAATTTCATGTTTTAAAAAATGAATAAAAATAAATAAAAATTAAAACTTGTTTTAAATAATAATCAACCATTCAAAACAATGATTTTGGGTTGGCTGCATTTTTTTGCTGATCTTATCGACTTTTGAGCAAATAGTACTGACATTTAAGTACAATTTTCAACATAACTTCGTGCATACATTTTTTAATGTTCAAGTTCATACTTAAAACTTCCTTTGACTAATATTCTAAAGAAAATTATAGATTTAATTATTTTCATCCGTTTATGCCATTTTTAATTATGTTTTGAGCACATTTTATTGAAATGTGACTAATTTAATGTGCTCTAACAGTGCTTCCGAACTAACTCATCCTTTCTTTTGGAACGACATGTATAAATATACCTACACAATTTTGGACTACCCGAGGAGAGAGGGGTATTAGGTACTTAGAAACTATTTTTTGCTGAGTGACACGCCATTTCAAAGATTTCTTAGTTCTGAACAAGTGCGGTTTTTTCTCAAAAGAAATTTTTAGAACAAAACGCGCTTGAGAGGTTCAACCCGAAGTTTTAGAAAGTCTAAGAGGAAAGATTAACTTACTGTAGGTACCTAGTCGTTGGATCCACTCTAATATGTTCGAGGTTTCAACTAATGAAAATCAAGTAGGTGCTTGGAATTTCCAAAATCGGCTAACGTAATCACTACCTAATCTAAAAACAAAACCGAGGAAGCAACGGTGGTGTGCTTATTACTAGTTATGTTCCTATCTCCCTACACCTCCCTGTTGCTCAAGCTGGTCTGGTGCCTGAAACATGTAATCCCATCAAGCTTCGTTTCATTTCAATAAAGGCTCCCACTTGGTCTTTTTAGATGAGATATATTTACCATGTTCACTCAATTATTACTGGTATTTATCTACAATGCGCCAGTCAGTAGCATTGTCTTCTTCAGTGAGCAACTGAGAAAGGGCCGAAAGACAACGGAAGTAATCAACTACGACTATGTAGCTAATTTATTACTATGGTAAATAATATCTTGGCAATATAATTAAATTATGTAATGATTTGACACTTTTTTGCTCATTTTCCAAGGAAATTGCAGGCCTACTTTTTCTTTCGATCCAAACTTAAGTTTTAACATTTCATTTTTCACTGTTGGGAAAACTATGGGAGCGAAATAATTTATTGACCCCACTGCACTTGCATCCGAATATACTGCAGAACAATTTACCTGACATTTTAGTAGTCACCAAAGATAAATTGACAAAACAAACAAAGGTAACCTGTATATAGCGGCTATCCGGGTGATCCCGTTTACAAGGGTTTATTTTTCTGCCGCTGGGCTTCGCATTCTTATTTGAAATCACGAATAGGCAGGGGTGGGATAAATGGTTATATGTTAAGCGGTAATATTTAAAATGTATCGCCCGTTAGCCTATAAGAGCTGGACAGGAGATGAGTGGTTCAAAACCAAGCTCGGCAAACATGTGATGGATGAAGTTGTGATGTACTTTTTGCACGTTCACAACTTGTCCAACCTAAGAAAACTCTTTGGTCACAAATCCCTATTTCGTACTTATTTTTAAACACAATATAAATATGCGTGAGCATAAACTCCTTGTAACAAGCGTAACTGATACAATTATCTTAGAATTACGATAAACTTTTGTTTAGATATTGTATTGATCGAGTTGGTCTCCTATGAATTCCAACACCACTGGATCAATGGTGGATTTTCGCATGTGCAAACCGTAAAAACCATTCACTCCTAACTCCTACAATTTTCTCCCAATTTTTATGATTTTTTCCTGGCATTGGGGAGCTGGGGTCTGACCTTTATGAATTTTATTGGACCACGATTAAAGTTAGCCTCTCCGCATGTGCAAACTATCATTCTTGTGATAGGCATAATTTTTACAGATTTCGTTCTATTTTCAAGGCATTTTACGAATTGTGAATGTTTGAATCGAAATGGTCCCCTTTGAATTTCATAGTTAATAGATCATAAGTAGCATCTACGTATGACTTAACGTCAAATCATTAAACGCTAATTCTGTTATTCTATTTTTAAGATAGTCTAAACAATAATATTTCATCGATTTCTCCCGTTTATGCTTCTTCATAACAATTTATACGTTACCATTATCTAAATTTTCTCTCTTAACACAATTCAACAAACTATTTTATCATGTGATGGATATGAGTGATTCACAACCGATTTAAAAGAATTTTTCTGATTATATATAATTTATTTCCCCCAGTTGATTGTATTGTAGTGTTTATATCTTGTGAATTAATTACATGTTGAGATAATAGTGTGAAGCCTCGGTCTAGAGTTTTACATTTTCGTTATTATTAACACCATTGTGTACATTGTTTCAAGTTTTATACTATGTCATTCGTACTTGCAGATGTTCTAATATTGCTGTGATAAGCGCGGTATTGTGCGAGATTTTAGAATATTAATTCCGGTCTCCAATGCACCTTATTTTAACTAAAACAGCTGCGTAACGAAGATACAACGACCCTATGTTTTAGGTTGGTACTCTACGCAGAATGTGGTTTTCAGCTTTCATTGCAGGGGATGGCGGAGAAAGGAATCCGTGTGTTATTTAAAGGAAATCTGACCCAATTAAACGGGCTCGCATATTGTGAGGCTTAATGAAACGGGGCACTTGGGGATGCGGGAGGGGAGTGAGTGAAAGAGCGTGCAGGTGACCGAGAGAGAGAGAACATTCAGCGCTCTAATGGCTCCCGCTCTTCTGAATCATCTATAGGGAAAATGTAGCAACCCCCCCCCCCCCCCCCCCCCCCCAGGATAAAACCTTCATCGGCTATTCATATATATACCTACTTCCCTACTTTCTAAAAACCATTATGAGGTAGCGAGAGTTACAAAAAATATGAGGGGATTTTAAAATCCCCCATCAACTCTTGTTTAAATAATTGTTTTAATATTTTCATATAATCATGTTTAAGCAAAATATTTCATGTCATTATGTCGTCGTAAATGTAATTTTCATGGTTCCATTCAGAAAAACGCAATAGTATCCACGAAAGTTTAATACATGTTAGGAATATATATATAATATTCATATTTTACAATTAAATATGCATATGCACCAGTTGTCAATAACACTGCGGGCCAATTTCGCCGTTAATCAAGAATTAGCGCTAACGCAGCATTATTTTTGAGCTTAATCAGACGTTAGAGCGAATTTTCTTTCACCAACACTCGTTATTGGTAAGGTTAAGTCGTCCGTGAAAACATTACGATCCGATTACCAAAGATGTTTAGCTAAGGAATTAAGAGGTTAACGGATGATTATCATTGAGTTGTCAGGGTGCGGAGCCTTCAATTTCCACATTTTAATTACCAAAAATATAATATTTAATGATGTTCATCTAAGGTCAAATTTGTTTCAAGAACAGCCACAAGTCACTAGAGAAAAAGAATGTTCACTCACATTTCAAATTTACCGTACACAAGATCATTTCACATTAATATTGAAGAAGTATGAAACGCCATTTCAAATTTCAGCAAACAGTAAGTTAGTAGAAAAAGTAGACAAGAAATCAGAGATCACTAAGCTCTTATGAGCGGCTACAACTTGTTTTATTTGCTCATTTTGAATGTTATTTGAGTGACAACCTCAATTCCTAAAAAAAAAAAAAATGCTCATAACTCAGTTTGTTGGACACGCACTTCGCAGTAGTTAACATAATTATTTCTGTTCTAGAACCAAAAATTTCAACCATGTATCATGTTTTCTCCTCGATATTGATTCGAAATTAACAAGCGGTTGCAATCATGTTCACAATATCAATTATTGAGAATGATCACCTGTGTGTAAACAATTATTTATATAACCATGCTCATAACTCAGTTTGTTGGACACGCACTTCGCAGTAGTTAACATAATATTGTTGGATAAATCGAGAGCTTTCGAACGAATGGTCAACGAATTTTGTGGGATGAAAAACGACGAAGTACCATTTCCCTAGCAACGACTCGGTTGTAGGCGGAAATCACTGTAACACTATATGTTTCGTGCGCGGAAAAAAAATTGACTCGCAAAATTTGCTAGGACCCCAGGGCTAAAACATGATACATGTTAAAAAAAATCTCAATAGCTAGATGAAAACCGATGTTGCCTAAGTGCTTTGACTCATCCAGCATAAATTAGTAACTTACTACCTTGTTAGGTACCAAACCAAGTTCGATAACCTGATTTATAGGTTTCCTATTGAGACGTAGAGATTTGCATGTTATTCACTTCTTATCTGATGAGATTTCCATGGTTTTCTGTCACAACCCTTCCATCAACTAGCATCCTTCTCCATATGAATTGCTTGGAGTATAGGTATGATACCTTCAAGTAGTTACCGGAAGATCAACTGTTTAGGCTTCCAAAATGGTAGAGAGATATTTCTGTTGCGTTTCACTTCACTTTCACATTGAAAAAGATTTTCAAGTGTACCTAGTGGTTTTTACTCTCTCATTTGAAGTTATATTCAAAATTAATTCAATTCTTTTAAATTTCAGTTTAATAAACTTTATTAAATACAGTTTATAATAGAAATAATAACTTAAACCTTTAGCGTGCCTTTTCCACCAACCAGACTCCCCCAAGTGAACAACTGGATAGTTACAACACAACAAAATGCTTTCAGAGGGTGTTATAAATGGATATAGTAAACAATGCCGCTTGTTTTGAAGTTACTTGGTTGAGAGGTTAATCTTGGTTATAGTAACTGTAGACGCGCACCATAACAGAAAATTACCTACCTAGGTACTCTGTTCTGATTTCGATTAGTAAAACATTTATGTCGTAGTTTTAAATTTATTTACATTTACGAATTAGCGGGAAGAAAGCATGTTCCATGTTTTAGCATTTTAGCCAAAGGCTCAAAGCGGAAAGGGGGTATAGGGGGCGAAGACCCCCTAGCGGGGTCAAGAGGCGGAGCCCCTTGCGAGGCCCAAAGAGCCGTTTTTTTTCTTTTTTTTTTACGCTTAGCTTTCGAGTAGGTAATTCAATTTTTGAGATTTTTTTCGTGTTCTCGACCTTAAGTCACTAAAACAGCAATAACTACAATAACTAAAACAGTAAGTTTAAATTTGAGGATACCATAGGAAAATTTCCTACGTATCTGATGCCAAATAAACATTTTTTTTTAATAGGATTCATTTGGTGAAAAAACTGCCTGAACATGAAATTTCCAGGAGTATGCAAAATTCCAATTTTTTAAACCGGCTGTGAGTGTCCCATTTCTGTACTGTTTTTCGCGTACCTCATCAGTAAAAACTGGCCCAAAATTTCAGCTTTCTAGCGGTATAATCAATTTTTATATTACTTTACTAATTAGAGGATACAAGTATGTTTGTATGTTGAAAAACATGGTTTTTTTCTATGAAATCGAGGGTTATTGTGAAAAATTACTCTCTAAACAATTCGAGTTTGGGGTCGGTTCGTACGTATTTTTTTCACCCTGAATCGAATGGTAACACTTGCAGATCTCCCCAACTCCAATATAACAGAGTTTTACACTTTAACTCACGAATTTTCAGTTCATTAGTTATGCTCAATTTTATGTGTTTTTAAGAGTAAAACTAGTTAGTTGAAGTGTAAAACTCTGTAACAACGGGTTGGGGAGATCTGCAAGTGTTACCAATCAATTCAGGGTGGAAGTACCACAAAAACTTTTCTCTATCCCCACCTAGCTATATTTGCTGTAACAAATTGGATGGGCTTCATCATGCTTAAATGAATAAGAGTTCATTATTCTTTATTTATTTTAATTATATTGTATTATTATTATTATTATTTATTTTTATTTTTTTACTAAAACGGTCTCAAAGAAGATCATATTATAAATCCAGAACGTACCAGGGTCATGATAAGCGTAGTTTCTAGTAAGGAAACACAGCTGAAGAGGTAAGTGACGGGTGTGCGGACGGTGAGGGGACTTGGGAGGCGGTTGCGTAGAGGACAGAAACCCTCTCTGCAACTCCCACCCGACTTCTGAAATAAGACTCGCTTTCCTGAAGTAAGGTGTAACCTCCCGCAGATACTTGACTGAAAAAGAAAACAACAGCTTCTAAACTTCTGATGGAAACATGAAAAACGGACACTGATGGTAACACTGGGTCTGACAGACCCAGTCAGTAAGTACCTACTCATAAATTCAATTGCGGAAAGATTAAATGGTTATAAACTACGTTATAAGTATCCATAGGAACGTATTCACTATGACAAGAATATTTTCGACATTTTCAAGTCTTTACTTTGACACACAATCGCGAAAAGCGTTACTTTTAGGGAGCGACACTTACTAGGGATGACGAAATTTTCTGATGATTCTAGCTTACAATTATAAGCAATTTAATTTAAATACTTCAACCCTTCCGATTTACCCTTAAGGGTTGATCGGAAGAGATGCCGAGGTTCTAGAACTACTAGTATGTAATTTTTAACCCAAGTTTCATGAAGTTTGGGAGAAAAAATCGAGATCTTTTTTAAATCTCTGAACGAAAGTTGTTCAAAATGGTCCAAAACGTAAAATGCGAGTGGAAATTTTACTAATTTAAAAAAAAAAAAAAAATCACCCGTTTGATTTTAGTGGAGACCAACTTTCCCCATCTCTCAAAAGTGAAAACAATTCTTCCGCTACCTATACGTAGACTTGGGATCAATCTTAGAGATGAAATTTAGCATTTAGGTACCAATACTTCACAAGAAAGTACATCCTCACGGACAATAGTTAATAAACTCGATTTCGCAAGGAGAGTCTAGGGCATTGAGAAGTGATGTCAGCATTCTAGCGGATTGTCTCCCAACCTGGAGGGCATACATCAGAATGCTGTGTATAGATTGGTGGTCTGGATGTTCGTAAGCTCGCATATAAAAAATAAGTAACATCAAGTCAATCCCTTAGTAAAAATTCTGATTACTTATAGTTGGGTGATGTAATAGTTTGGCGGAGGTTTGGCGACAATCCGTTAGGGTGCGCTCGGTACCGGCATCACTTCTCAACGCCCCAGACTCTTTTGATTTTGCAACGATAGAATAAATTCCATAGGTACTATGTCACCTGATAATTCCATTATTGGCAGTATATCAGCTGATATTTTCAAGGCAATTTTCGTGTATTCCAGTATCACTATCTAGAGATCTTTGATGGAATTCAGGGCTTGATCGCCTAATCAATAGAGCCACTAGCAGCGCATCAGAAATCGCTCTCAGAAGTTCGAAGGTTTTTTCGATGTTCGAGCCCTTAGGGAAACCGAACCATCCAACGTACAGCGTTGCGGTTGGTTTTAATCAATTCTTTGGGATCATATTTATAATCGTCAAGCAAAAAATTATCACTGCTACCTAGAAAGTTTTTGAGATCTCGATTTTTTAATGTTTAGCCCTTTAATGCTACCCTTTCGGGTTGACACAAATTGATGCGGAGCGTCTAGGACCATCTAGACCCCATATGCTATTTTTAATGGAAGTTTCATGAAGTTTGGTCTTTTAATTTCGGAGAAAAGCGGAAGGACGGTTTTTTTTCTTTTAATTGGGATTTCAGATTCTACGCATGTAAACCAACGTGCAATTGGCTTGCGCATGCAAGCCAATGTTTTTTTTCTTGTTCGATTACAAAGGTTCATTATTGAAAACAATAAACCAAAAAGTTCATCGAGAATGGTTCGTTGTGGGATGAAATGGTTCATCGAGAGTTCCCAGAGTAACTTCCAAGACATTATCCTACAATTTCTTCTAAAAACTGATTTCTTAGTAAATGAAAACTTTTTGTTCTTCTTTTTTTTTGTAATGAATTCTAGCTGAGAGGAACTAAGAGTTGACGAACCTTCAAGTTGCACGACTTTGCCGGCCCTTTTGAGGGCTTTGACGGCCTCGTCGTGAGTGGCCTCCCTAAGATCCTCCCCGTTGACAGACAGGATGGCATCTCCCACGTACAGCTGCTCCGTCTGATCTGCCGCCATCCCCTTGAAAATCTTGGAGATGAGGATTGGCATCTTGTTCTCCTTTCCGCCTTTGATTGAGATCCCCAGACCGTTGTTGTCCGATTTGATGACCCTCACAAGTCTGAAACCAAAACGAAACCCATTCATGATGTCAACTGTCAGGAGTAGGCAATGAATAACTTTGATATAGGTATGAGAGAAAAAAACAAAAAAAAAAAAAAAAAAAACGCCGGGCTCGCTGACTAGGCAGCATGAGATCCCTAGAATGGAACATTATTGCACACCAAATTTGACGACATTATCATCATAATAAACATTAACATATTACATCAAAAATTAGTAGAACTAACAACCCAATGGCGATGAAACACTCTCTTCGCACCTGAGCCAGAAGGTTCATTAGCGCCATTGAACAAGGCGTCAAAGGGGACACTTCAAGTAGCACGATTCTAAGGGAAACCATCTTCACCCTCCTCCACTAAACAGACTGACTCCGTGGACTCAACTGAAAGGCGTAAGCTGTGTTCAGCTCAAATGTTGGATTTTAAGATTTCGTTCTGTTCTACTTCCTACTTGGGGGGGGGGGGGGGGCCCACAACAACATCCAAAATAGCATTTTCCTCAGTGATTGGAGAGGATGTGGACTTGGTCGTGTTGTTATTCTCTTCCACTCGTAACAACAAAATTTAAATTTGCGCATGCGTACTAGTAGTAGGTAGGTATTTTTGAATCAAACGATGAAATCATGGATATACTATACTCTAATTTCGAGCGGGCTGGGGATGTTAGTACGAAAAAAATAGTTGTTATATGATATTCGCGTTCGCACTTAGTCGTACGCTATTGAAGAATTAAGGAACTGGACCCTTCAGTTAGATCGCTAGTGAAATTCCTGAACTGACGTTTTACTCGCGCGCACTAGCTATAATATAGATATAATTTCGACGTAATACAGTAGTGACACCCCCCTCCACTATCTTGAACAACCTCCAAATATCGATAATTTCGGGACATTAGATCGTGACATTAAATTTTGTGGATTGTAGTCGAGATGATCCCTCTCATTCATCATCAATTGCATGGTTCTAGGATTAAAGGAAGTCTCTGCGATTGCGCAAACGTAAGGTTGTGTTTACACAAGGCGCAATTTCAAATTGAGTGCGGGCGAGGGCCCTCATTTCGAGCCGGAGGTCAGTCGGTTTTTGTCCGCCGGTCAAAGGGTTTCGCGCAAGGAGTCTCGCTCAGTGTAGACGTGGTCCTAATAGTTGCGCGAGTGATGAACCAAGACCAAATGCCAAACCAGAACAGAAGAGGGACTACTTGCCCTGAATTGTGCTGTATTTTGGGAAGAGCGAGATTTCACTCACGAAGTTTCGCCCGAGTGACTTTTGCTGGTGTAAACGAGGCTGTAGATACTTGTAGCAATCATAATTTCTATAGTAGTTATCGTGCTAGTTTGGCAAAAATCTCGGGATTTTGCAGGTTGTACTTAGTCAAAATGGTCTCCAACGAATTTCATTGTTCACCTGGATATGGTAAACTGAAATTCTTCTTACAGTCTTTACTTCAATCTGTAAAAACTAAGGCTCCCACTACAGCCATCCAGCATCTCTAATTTTCCACATTGTTTTCAAAGTCCCAGTCAAGGCAGAAGATTTTGGACCGGGTAAATTAGCTTCTCAACGTTAATTTCCAAAGCAAAATTAACAAGGATGGATGTTTCCCAGAGAAGGGGTTCGATGATGACATTATAAAAACTATAGTGGTAAAACCTTTGCAATTAAATACTCTTGCAATTAAAATCATTACTAGTAAAATCTAAGCAATAAAGCAACATACTAAAGGGCAATACAGTTGATGTAAGAAACCAACAAAAATTAAAAAATACATACTTAGGTACCTATGGTAGGTATAATTAATATTTATGTATTAAATTATAATAATAAATACAATTATGGTTATCAAGACTGCGGGCATTCCTCATTTGGGCCCCGGTGAACATATTGTCAACCGAAAAACGAAATGCAAACAGTTTTCTTGCTTGGTAAAGAGGGTTTCTAAAAGTACCGACTGAATAGTTAGATGACCTGATCCAGGAAATAGTGTGGACGATGAAAATACCCCACAGTACTGCTTGACAATTCAAGAATTTGCAAGATGTCAAACATTAGGTGGGTCCTTTGCACTAAAATGCCGCTAAGTTTGATAACGAAAAAGATCAGAAGAGTCAGCGCTACGCTGCGTTGGTCGTTGATTATCAAGGAATGTCCAACCTCAACACTGGTCTTTCAGGACGGCCCCCCAGAAGCGAGGCCTACCTATGTTTCACAACTCCATCTTTAGGTGACAGAAATATCTACTCGCTTTCACAAAGTGAGAATTAAATTGCAATTATATCAGCTGATACAATGTCGTAGTTTTCGATGCGATTTTTCCTGTTCCACCAGTTGCGATTCACTCCGGTGTTGATGTCTTTTCATCCCGTCAATGTCTATAGGGAAAGCAAACGGATGAATGTATTGCGATCTGTGGAGTTTCCTTCGGTTATTTGGGATGATATCTATCGATTACACCCCAAAAAAACATTATGGTTACATTGAAATTGCCTGAAATCTAATTTTTCAATATTTCAGCCCTTGTTTACTACCATTTAGGGTTGATCAAAATTGATACCGATGTTACTGGCACATCCCCGGCTGATGTATGATTTTTGAGCCGAATTTCATAAACTTTGGTCCAGTACTTTTGGAGAAAAGCTCTGGACGGTGTACGGACGGATTATTTTTTATTAGATTTTTGGATTTACGATCTACGCATCTTGAAACGTAAACCAGGGTTAAACGTGAGGAGGGTTAAATTTGTTTTTCTAGGTCGATTACAAAGGTTCATTACTGAAAATTAACCAAAACCATAAGTGTAAATATGTGTGTTTGTGACTAATTTTGCGGACGCTGCCCAGATCATAATTATTCTAAACTGATTATAAACATTTTTTCTTGCTCGATCCCAATTTTAGTCTAGTTGTGCAACAAACCCCGAAAATTTTGAATTTCATGATAGAAGAGGAGGGGGTGAAGCCGAAAAAACGTGTTTGTTTTTCGACAAATTTTGTCGACGCCACCCAGGTTACAATTCTCAGCCGATTTATGTGATTCTAGGTTTGTTTGATTCCAATTTTACTCTAGTTATGCAACAAACCTTGGGAATCTCGGATTTGCTGTAGTGGTGGGGGGTGGAGGGGATAATTGCCGATTTTTTCAAACGCTGCCCAAGCTAAAAATCTCTACGGATTTTCGTGATTTTTATTTTGTTCCATTACAAATTTGGTACCTACAATTTTGGGACATATGTCAAGAGTTTCAAATTCCATCATGGGAGGGGGTGAATGGAGCGGATAATACTGGTCAATTATGAAGTTTCAACAATTTTCATGATTTTTATTGTTGTCCAATAATGAATTTGGTATAGTTTTGGAAAACATGTCAGAAGTTTCAAATTTCATGATGTGAATGGAGGGGTAATAGCGATAAATCGTGATTTTTTTACTATTTTCATCTGATTTTGTAGCAGAGTGATATTAATTATTAGTAGTGGAATGATAACACTTTGGCTATTCGGAACGTAGTGAATATATTTTCTTTTAGAACAAAGGTACCTCATATTATGATTTTCAATGTTTGGAGCAATACATTGAAAATCATATGCAACAGTCATGTATCAATAATAATTGAACTGAGATGACTCATATTTGATTTCCAATACGTCCCCTCAAATTGATCATCTTCATTATTTCCCAACTTCAAGGTGTTTGGTGAATAAGTGATGTTTCACCTTGGCAATCTTTTTGTCATAATAACGGCAATGATCTGTAATGGCAATGTCTGTACCCTGGTACCGCAATTTTATGTCATCTTCCAGCTGACATTCACGGAGAAAATGGTGTCTTATGTCAAAGTGCTCCGTTCTTGAATGCTGCGTCGGGTATTTCGCCAAGAGCTGTGCTCCTTGATTGCCGTTGAAGATGGTAATCGTCCGCAGTGGGGAAGTGACGTTTGATTCCGAAACTAAAATTTTCAGAAATACTGCCTCCTTAGCTTCTTCCGCGAGTGCCATATATTCTGCTTCGCCCACTCAGTGCGGGTGTAGTAATATTACTACAGCTGGGGTTATATAGCAAGGTAGTAATATCACAACGCCACTCCCTCCAAGACCCGAGCACAATTCATCAGTCCGCACAAGCATTCTTCTGTCCCCACACGGTGGTTTTTACCTTCAGTATGAATCAGCAGTTCTGAGCACTCCGTTGGCGGATTACATGTTTTTGAGCCAGGAAAATGGAGTCCAATCCAAGCCCGATTTCCTTATTTTGGCACGTTTTTCTAGATTTTTTAATTGATTTTATCCTTGTTCTAATCTTGGTACAGCATGAATATCATACCAATATTGAACTTCAGTTCAAGGCAGATGAAAACACAGGGCCACTGTTTTGTTTTTTTTTTACAATTATTAAAAAGTACTGTGTGGCATATCACAAAAACTCAACTTCAGAATGGGGGGTTGTTACCCTTTTGAAAGCAGCACTGAATGGGTTCAACAGTTGAGAGCGCAACCTTTCTCTGCTTTTTACTTTCCCACGTTATCGCAGCACCTGCTAGTATCCCGTATATGAGCGTCGATCATCTAGACAGGCTCCCCAGTCAGCATTAGCATATCCTATGAGTTGTTCTCCTGTCTTCGGGAAAGTTATCCCAAAATTGGTGGTTCCTTTTAGATATCGCAGGACCCTTTTCCAGCCGCCCAGTGTTCTTTTGAGTGACACTTGTTGAAATGAATCATGGAATCTACTGCGTACGCTATATCTGGTCGCGTACACACTAAGAGATATATTAGACATCCAATAAAGTTGTTGGTAAGGGAATGGGCACATTTCTTCCCCCGTTGGCGAGTCAGGTTTTCTTAGCTTCGCTACTGGTTTTAATGGATGCTAATTGGGTTTGAGTTTTCCACGCCGAACCGTTTGAGAATGTCCAAGGTATATTTCTTCTGGCACATGAAACTATTTCCGTGACAGCTTTTATTATTTGCCCGATTCAGATTTTAGTGTAGTTGTGAAACCTTTGAAGTTTCAAATTAACACTTATTTCAATTCTCACCAAACTTATATCCCTATGTACAATCCATTCATAGGGACGTCCATGTGATGCATGCATTACTTAACAATTCGTTTTTATCGTTTATATCTTAATAATTGCTTAACATCACTGACCACCGTTCAAATGCCCTAGCTTTGAGATTTTGATTAGAATGGAATAGAATAATAAATTCAGACTTTACTAATGCTGTAAGCCCAGAGCAGAGGCCTTCGTGTTTCCAGGTTCATGGTATAGCTAAACTATGTAGTACTAATTTGATTTGGAATCATAGGGTTACCAAAACGCTTCGATTTGTTTTGGGATAGCGGAAGTTGAACTGTAAATCCCATATTGTAGTCTGTAACGACGTGATAATATACTTTAAAATGACTCCGACGGTATATCCCATCGGTAAATGCAGCCGCACATCCTCGCATTCAATAAACTAGATTCGACCAACGCGCCCAACGTGAACGATGGACGTCAATTAAGTTCTGCATCCACATTATTAAATTCTATGAGGCTCTTGTACTCATTCGTTGCCTAGAATGAATGAAGCCAATTGTAAGCACTAACAAATTAATGGGATGTCTGAATGGAGTCCTTGTTTGATGCCGAGCCTACGCAGAGCCAGAGGCCGGCTGTGAAGTTAAAAATACGTAAAACACTCTCCGGGGTAATGGAAGAGAAAACGTCAAACTAGTTACGGAACTACAGTTATTGGAGGCATATAATAAAACAACGAAACACTTTCAACCCTGCAAATTTCTCATTAGGGTGTATTAGGTGCCGCCTCCCCTCCCCTCATTCTCTTTAACGTGCCTATCAAACAACCTACTGAGTAGGTAGGTATATGTGCATTGTTTTACATCAATTTACGTACTTCATCAAACATGGGGTTTCAAATAATAAATTAGTGTTCTGAAGAATACAAGTAATTATTATTCAAATTCATTTTCTGGCGGGTTGACACAATTTTCGAAAACTAATTTTAAATGATTTATAGAAAATTAGATTTTTAACCCTATAAATTGTTAAAAGGGCTAAAAATTAAACTACCCCTGGTGGGACTCGAACCCACAATCCCCGGTTTAGGAGACCGATGCCTTATCCATTAGGCCACAGGGGCTCCCTCGCTCGCCAGGAGGGTGGAAGTGAAGTTGGATTGGGGTGGCTTCGGGTGATGATGTATTCTCACCCCCTTAGAGCCCTCCCCTTGCAACGATGTGTACTTATGTACCTTGTAGAATGTGGAGTATGAAATCTGAATTCCTAATTGAAAATATGTATCAACACTACACAACTGGGGAAACAAATTATTACACAAAGGTTTTATTCAGTGTGTAGAACAGTCGCATACACTGCCCCTATTTTACCCCGTTCAAGCGACCTGGTAATCTTTAATCCGTTCAATAGGTACCTATGCATTCTCTGCCCGGATATATTTAAATTTAAACTGCACAATCTTTTTAGATCGAGGAATAATAATAACATAAATGGAGGAAATAAAAGAATAGTAATTAATAAAACTCTTTTTATGGGCACGTGTTTTAAGATTTTCATATAAATTTCATCATATAAAGCTTCAATAAAACGTCATTAAACCAAATATGGGAAAGAAAATAATTTAATTTTCATTCCAACGTCATTCATGTCCCCTTTACTTCTCTCCATGAGTTTTTACAGAAGTAAGACCCAAATACAAACGTTTTTCTACCAACACAAATTCCGAACTACCTATCGATATCGGGCCTGCACGTTAGTTATTTAAATTATTTATAAAACACAGAAAAGGGGATTGTTTCCGTCATCGACATTTAATAGGCATTCATGTTAAAATGAAAGTATTGTACCAAAGTTTATTAAACGCTGCCCAAAAATCACACACACCTGAACATTTAATCGAAATTGTCTCGTAGTTTTGGTGTTGATACACTAACAGCAAACTTTGAACACAGTGGCTGAAATTCATCAGCTAAAGACCATCCTTTCTCTAGCAATTTAGGGGTTTTACGAGTAGATAGTTAGACAGAAGCCCATAAAATTTATTTTTGCGCATGCGCGCACAAAACTAATTGTTTGTTGATGAAACGTAAAAGGATCTTCCTAAAGGCTAACAGTACACAATTACTGAAAATTGTACTGTTAACGCGAGAGAAATTTTGGTTTTTCTCTCCACTGATTTGATTCATTGTTTAGTGAATAAATATGCTGTAAAAATTGTATTTGTTCGTCAGTGGAATAGGATTTTGTGGTTTTCCAATGGATAGTTCCTAAATTTAAGTCTTTCTAGGACGTTCCCTAGTAGTGACAGCAGTCCATAATTTTTTTTATCAGTATAGTAAATGAACCATAATACAGGACGGCCTTGAAACTAAATAACATAGGTACCTATTATGTGTATGTATGTGTGTATGATGGGAGTATGATGGTACAGCCTATACATGTATGTGACAAAATTTTCACTACGTCGAGTAGCCGGAATTTAAAAATTTAATTTTAATTTGAGGAGTCAAAGCCCAAAATACGTGTTTTTGACCATTTTTTATTCATTTCAACAAAATTTAATTTAAGCGGTTGTTTTCTTGTTCGGAACTCCGTCATTGAAGCGGCCATGCACGTTTTTAGTTTTCAACTAATTACTATTCGTCGCTGCCAGGAGTTCAAAATGGTCTAGCCCAGCCATACTCAACCTGCGGCCCGCGGGCCGCAAGCGGCCCACCAAGCTTTTCCGTGTGGCCCTCATAAGCTATGGTCACTTTTTGTCCGATAGAATGAAATTTACCTACCTATATCCGTTTCCTCCTCTATTTAGTCATTTTATAATTCTTCTGTTTTCGGTTCTGTTTCATAACTATTTTAGCTTACCGAACTGACTCAATTCATTTTTGACGAAATAAATACCAAAGATAACCCACGTTAAAAGCGGAGACACTGATCTGTCTCGCATAGTTAAAAGCCTGTCACAATATCAAAAATCACATTAATTTTGTATTACTACGATTGTTGTAATATTGATTTTGTAAATATACTTCTTTTTTTAAATGTATTTTACAGTTCTATTGTACCTTGACTAAGGTATTCGTATTACAAAGATTTGTAATACCTGCTTTGTGAACTGTGGCCCGCTTCAACTACGGAACACACAGATGTGGCCCGTGAGACAAAAAGGTTGAGTAAGGCTGGTCTAGCTGATTTCACAGGTGTTTCTTGTTGGACTCGGAAATATATCTAGTTGACCTCTATGATGCCATATTTTGGGATTCCACTTAAAGGAGAAGTGGAGGGGAGCGTCAAAGGTCAAAGGTGCTTTGTTGGTCGATTGGCGTGGTTTCTTTCCTTTTATCGATACCGTATTTTTGAAATGGCCATTTCGGAAGAAATCGTAGTCTCGGTAGGTAGATATCGTCTCGCGCCAACAGAATACAAAAGTGTAGGCTAGACCTTAATTTTTACCGTAGTTGTTGCTACTCAGCTAAATGGAAGCATTGTTTGTTTGTTGAATTCTATCTCTAAAAAGGAAGTCTCTGTAATGAGTACATAGTTTTGAGCTGAGCACTAATCATCACGGAGGAATAACTATTACGCGTTCAAGATATATATGCTAGGTAGGTATAGGTACCATAGGTACAGTATGAATTGGGTTGATAATGGAACTTCAGCGTCTACTGATTAAGTTTGTTCAGCTGAGCTGTATCCTCCACCAGTAGATGTACATGCACACATCCAATAACTTTTTCCTTCAATTCATTTGTTTCGTCAATTACTACAAATTAAACAACAACGACTCTACAACAAGTTTACGAAATCCAAAGGAAATAGATTGCTTCCATTTTCCAACTGAACTTCTAAATTACTAAAACTTGCACGATACGGAGAGAAACTCTGATAACTTCTTGGATGTGATCAAAGCAAAAGTCACTGCTCCTTCATCTCGCAAGACTAATGACAACGTCGCTCTAGAAACCCGTGGTAGTGCTAGCTAGGGCATTCACGATTCTGAGACTGAAATCAATAGATGCAGGAGGACAGTGTTACTGACGAATCTCCCGTTTGAGTATAGATTCACTTAGGTAAATGGCGAGAATATTATTTGAACTTTTTTTTTTCTTAACGTAGGTACTCGTAATGTACTGTTAAGAAACTTACTGTAGTTAATTTACTAGTATAAAATGTAAAGAGGCACAGGATTGGTAATGGCTTTGTTCTTTATTAAGACAGGGAACTTGATGTCTTTGGAGTAGTTAAAAAGAGCTAGGAACATCAACAATTGGGTCAGCTAGGAACGGAGGCGTTAACATTCCGCTACAAGAAATTAATAACGGCTATATGAGATGTATCCTAGCACTAGGTCAAGGATGGATCATACTCAGATTTTGCGGCTCTCTCTCCCGTTGAACAAAATGGGCCAACTTTCTCGGTCTAAATAAAAAACGCAAGTTAAAGAGTACGTTATCTAATTTCACGAAAATAAAGAGTTACAATGTTAGATCGATTTAGACGGTTAAGCCATCATAAGTAACAAACAATAACTGGACATAAGTTGGAAAGGACACAGCTCGTTGGTCGAGAGTTTTTCTATACATGTAAATCTACATCCACGAGGTTTACTTTTTTTATGATCCTGAGAATCACCAACTTTCAAAACCAACAACGGTTTTTGCGTATTTTTGTGTAAAGTCTAATTTTTTCCCTCAAGTGAAAAAAAAGAGAAAGAAGAAATATCGTTTTCAGGGGCACCAATAAAATATCCCCTGGTTCGTCAAATCAACTCAACCGTATTGGAATTCTTATTCCTCCATCTTTCTGACATGATGACAAAGTTCTAGTAAAATTTTCAAGAATTAAGTGCATTTGGCGAACACGAGTCTTGGCCATCTGAAATCTACATTTCCTTATGATATATTACGCGACAAAACTATGCGAAAACTGTCGTTAGGTTTGAAAACTTGAGATTTTCATCAATAATGAGAAATAATCTCTTTTCAATATCTGGAAATTTGAGAATCCCAGGAAAATAATGCCTAACAAGTTCTCCTTTTGAGACTACAAGATACCACGAGGCCTAGACTGAATTTGCAATTTCAAAGTAGCCATAGAGATCTCAAGTTCATACTAGGAATTCATTTCTGCGTGAGTATCTACAAACAAAGCCAATTCTATCATTTTCATGTATTTATTTTAATTTATTTATTAATTTTTTCTGTTAGAGACGCGAAAAAACGGCGCATAACCACAGAGATAACTTTTACCTTATGATATTGTGTAACATAAAATGAAACGAAGGAGAGAGCTGCAGTAGATAGCAAGACCTACTGTTCTTCTTATTAATTTCGTGCCTTATCTTTTTATACCACAACGCGGTAAGAAAAATCCAAGACGTAGAAGGAAAATCTTTGAGAAGATGCCAAGCTATTCACAGAAGATTTTAGTTCTAAACGACCGCACATTATTATCTTAAGGATTGTTGGTAAATGATAAGATTAACAATGTTGATATTGATAGCGTTACAGTTTACGAGGAAATCACATGAGAAATTGCATAAGCTCAAAAAAAGTTTGAAAATTAAGAAAAAATGCAAATGAATGGTGCAAAGCCAACATGAGCTATTTGCAAAACTTTTGTGAATTTTGCGATAAGATCCTACACTTAGTAAATAGTACTTTGTTGTGATTTGTGACTCGGTCGATGTTAAATTTTATTTGGCTTGAATGACCACACCAGTCTTGGAAAATCATTCAACGCAAATAAAAATTAGTAAATAGTTTTACTCTCGTAAGGATTTTCGGGTGAGACACGTTTATTTGCATATCCCTAAACTGGATAAGCGGTGCGTTTCCTAGTGTAGGATAACCAGTAAATTGGAATTGTGATAAGATCGAATCTTACGTTCAGGATGATCCTGTTGTCATTACTACATGAAAATATTGTGATTCAATTCACTCGTTGTTCAGAGCGAAAAATAAGTGTCAGCAGCCACAGAACTAAACTTGGGAACAAGAGTGACTATGGTCGGATGGGGAATGTTCTACAGGTCGATGTGATTAAAATACGTCAAAATACAAATATATATATATACAATCATGGCACAATTTTTTTCACACGCCAACAATCTCAAGCTAAATGTAGAAAAACTGAATGAATACCCACATGGCTATGATCCCACATAAAATTTATTATGGTTGTGCCTAATGTCGTGGCTCGTGTAGCGATACTCATAGTCTTTGTATTAGGGATCATCAGAATATGGTGTCCCCCTAATCGCCGATGGGGAGTTCCTAAATATCACATAATTCCCATCTCCCAACCACTGGCAGTGTTGAACAGCCAGTGGCAGTGCCCACAGCGCTGCTGGGAACCCAAACACAACAAGTGGTAAGCATCTAGTGACTCGGAAGTTGGGGTTCCAGAGAGCAAGGCCAACACCATCAGGTGTCTTTGAGCCATCAGTGAAGAGTAGAGTGTGTCCAGTATATTACTGAATTGCTTCTGTGTAATGTACAATGAGGTTACCCATGAGTGCGAAAAAGGTATCCTAACTATTTTTAAATGGATGAAGATTCCATCTTAAGAATGTTGGCCTCTCAACTGCACTCTCCTACGATGGGTAGTTTTCTTTCTATGATTTTTCAAAGTTTCGCACACTGGTGACTTCAAAGCACCCCTCCCACCTGGACGGGACCCCCTTGCCTAGGAGTGTGACGTCACCAGTGCAAACTTTGAAAAGTAATAGGAAGAAAACTACTACATCGTAGAAGAGTGCGGATGGTATCAAATTTCTTTCCGCCATCATCCCCGGACCTTTTCCGTTATCCAACAGGTGAGGTGTGCGTAAACGTGACATTTTGACACACAGCACAGTATTGGTGGCCCCAATACAGTATTGTATGGAGTTGTGATTTTAAATAGCGATGAGTTCCTTGTGACACTTTCATCACCTCTGTTTGCTGTGACCATCGTCCCTTTTAGTCCTGATACAATGAACGGTGAGGGGTTGAACAGTGGTGTCTTGTTCTTCTTCTTTTGTTTTAACAAGACCTTATCCCCAATTGATATTGATGGTTTTTTTTTTTTTTTTTTTTTTTTTGCATTCCTTGTGACATCAGCAGACGACTTAGATTTTAACTTTTTTTGTGTGTTCCCACACTTGTTTGTGTCCTTCGACGTTCTGGAATATTCTTCTGGCAGCACTGTCTTGAATGTATATTGGAACATTAATTCATCTGGGGAGTGTTCGGTAGTGGAATGAGGGTGTCGCACGGTACATCATCATAAAGTTGTCCAATTTATGTTCCCACATCGTGCAATCAACTTCACAAGTTCGAAGAAATTTGACCATAGTTCGCATGAAACGTTCTACGTTCCCATTTGCTTGAGGCTAATATGGGGTGACTGTTTTATGCGTGATCCCCATATTATTGAGACACATAGTGAACTTTCCATTAAATGGAGGGCCATTGTCTGATTTAATATATTCCGGAAAACCAAACAAACTAAACCATTCTTTCAATTGTATCAGAATAGTTCAACTACTCTCATCTCCAATCACATCCGCCAGTGGGCATCGACAATATTCATCAATGAGCGCAATAATATATTTTCCATTTGGGAAAGGCCCTGCAAAGACAATAGCTAGACGTTTCCATGGACTCTGGGGAAGATGCGTTGACCTAACAGGAGCTGGTGACTCACCCGGTGTAGCAGCCGGGCATGGTATGATGTCTTCACTTTGCCATCAACTTTTTCAATGATTTTAGGGAATCACACCTTGGAACGCAAAAACTACTTTGTTTTGGAGAGACCTTGATGCCCCGAATGAGCATGGTCAATTACTTTTTCCTGTAGTGATAATGGTATCACTATGCTGTATCCTCTTAATATGAGGCTGTCTGACATGACAGATAGTTGTGGGAAAAATCTTGCAGAAATCATTCTATTTTGGGTTGCTCATGTCAGAATGAGAAAATTGAATGGCAGTAATGACATTTCTAAGCACAGGATCTAGTGCTGTAGCCTCTGAAGTGGTCTTCCGAGGGAGAGCAACAGTTAAGTACAGGTCGATGACTGCGTTAATGTGCACCTCAACGAGAGTCACTCGATCTCTCTCATTTTCACAGGGATGTCTTGAAAAGAAGTCTGATGGATTAGTTTTGCCTGGTGTAGGTATGTATGGTTTCAAAATTAAAACCTCGTAACTTGATATCAGCCGTTAAAGCTGACTTGGTGCTTGGTGACATCTCTGCTCTCAGATTTTGAATAATGTTCACTAAGGCTTGTGGTCAGTGCATACTACAAACCAACTCCTCAAAAGGTATATATTGTAACAATGAATGGCCCCTGTGATGGCAAGCATCTCCCTTTCCAACTGACTATACCGTGTTTCAATTGGTGTCAGACTACTGCTGACACACTCAATAATTTCCATCTGATTGCCATTTGGCTGGGCATTCACAATGACTGGCTTATTAACATCAAAGTAGGACTTTCTTACATGCTCAGTTAGTAATTCCTTAAGATTTTCCAAGGCTTTTCTTTGCTCTTCACCCCATGTAAATTCTATACCTGTTTTGATTAAATCCCTCAGAGGCTTGGTATAATGAGAGAGATTAGGTATAAATGTACCACCAGTAGTTTATCAGTCCCAGGATGGATCGAACTTCGGTAGAACTTGTTGGAGGTTGTCCAGTGCTAGTTTGGAAAATGCTGCTACTTTCTGCTGTTTCTGTTGATCAGGGTAAACGCCATCTTCTTTGAAAACATGACTGAAAAACCTAACTTCCTTAACACCGAATTCACACTTCTTTGATTCAGAGTCAGACCTTTTTCCATGAGGGTTTTAAATACTTGATGTAACGTACGGTCATGTTCTTCCTGTGATTTACCATAGATGAGAACATCTTCACTGATGTTCATGACCCCTTTTATACTGATATCACTTGACGTATTGTGTCCTGAAATAATTCAGTAGCTGCGGATATGCCAAAACTTAGGCGCTTGTAGGGATACAAACCGAGGTGTGTAGAAAAGGTGGTTATATATCTCGGGTCTTCATGAAGCGCGAGTTGATGATATCCATCATTCAGGTCTATTTTGGAAAACATTATAGCTCCATTCAGTTGAGCCACAATGTCCCACATTGTCGGAATTATATGGCACTCCCTACTGATAGCTTTGTTCGGCTCTCTCATGTCCACACACATCTCAGTTTAGAGTTGGCCCAGGGCACCAAAACGACTGGTGATACCCATGGGGTTGGGCCACTCACTTTTTCGATTATGTCAGCATCTATGCGCCGCTTGACCTCTACTTCCACGGCTTTTCTCAAATGAAAAGGAATTCTTCTATATGTAGTAGTAAAGTAAACAACCATTCCAGGTTGGGGCTTTTCGTCCGACTGCCTCGGGCGTCGCGGACGTCATCAGCTGTCCTCCAATGAGGATCAGAATTCTTCTATGTGGATTTGCTACTGGTCTGACACTAGGATTAATGTGCAAGTGTACTAATGTGTTTTTAATTTTCCGATTCCCTGAAATAAGCTCGAATATTGTTGAATAATGCCTCTGACAGGAGTAATTTTGAGCAAGAACTTTATCAAGTTCAAATCCTGAAACGACCCAATAATGATGTAGCATCCTCATTTACCACAAATATTTCTACTTTAACAGATTCATCTTTATATGACACGACAGTGTCAAACTTACCAATGACACCTAATGGCACTTGAGACTGGTAAGGGAACAATTTAACTCCATTTGCAGACAAAAGCCTAGGCACTGATTTCAATTTATTGAATATTCTCTTTGAGACAATCTTTCGAACCTGTAGCAATGCAGAATTGAACAATGCTATTATTCATTTCAATTGAAACGTCTTGTGTATTCTTCAATTCAGAAACATTGAATATGAGTTGTAATTCCTCACTTTCCAAATGTTCAGTCTCCTCATCAATCAAATACTTGACGCTCTTCTTCCTACAACATGACGCAAAGTGATTTTTCCCATTGGAATTATAACATTTCTTCCCTTCTGTAGGGCATCCATCTGGATGAGGCCAATACCCACCACAGTTTCGACTATCCTCCCACCTTTCTGCTGCCTGGAAATTCGCAGTTTTTTTCTTTGAGAAGGCGTTTTTTCTAATTTTGTTGACAGAACGAGAAGAAACATCTTGCTCCATCTCTTTGTGATAGTAAAGGATGCAGTGGTGACATTGGTTACAGTTTCCTGCTCGCATATAAAAAAACTTGCTACTGGACATAACCACTAGCCTGGGTCTCATACCAGGATATTCTTTCCCTCCGTGCATTCTCGGAAAGCTGAATTCTCAATGAGCTGGAGGATGACCCAGTTATTGTCTGTCCAGTCTAGATAAAGCATAATTATCTAAACCGATTCACCTTAAGACCGGATGCAGATTGTGGTAAATAGTGGCTACCTAAGTCTTGTGGTTACCAAGAGGAGGGGAACATAATTGGACACATGCTCTGTTTAAACAAGAATATTTTGAGCAGCCTCGGAGTATACTTGACAGAAACGTTGTCCTACGTGGAGATAGCAGGCCTACAGATTTTAGTTACTCAATTAAAATTTATTCAAGTGAATTGGTGCAGACTGTGAACGATGTAAAGACAGTATGGTTTATCAAAAGGTTGCGGGGAAAAAATTAATTTAATTAAATTGTTGAAACAAAGTAAGGGAATACCTTAACATAACAAGGATTTTGTGAAAAGATGTACAGACCTATTACTGTACAAGGGTTAAACTCATACCTAACTGTAAAAGCCTGCAGGGTTAGGGTTAGGGGGTTGTAGGGTTACACTGCAGTGGGGAAAACTTGAGGAAACAAAAAACTCAGCTCGCTAATAAAAGTAGGGTGAACGGGAAGCTATTTTGAAAAATAAAATTCAAATTAGCTATGTAAGTCTGTCGCATTAGTTGCTTTTTCGTATCTAGATACGTTTCTGGCATTTTTTGGTCGAATGAAGAGACATTTCAATTGATTCATCTGCTTCTACGGTTATATAGACGGTATAAACATCGATTCTTTAGTTAACGTAGGGGTTATAACTGTGTGAAGTATTTATTTATTCATCATTTACATACCTCATGCATACATGCACTGAAGTCCCCAGTTCATTTGTCCCGTTTTCTATAAATTTATAATCTTATGAGGGAAATCTAACTCATTTTTTCATTCATTAGGTACAACTACAACAGGTGACAACACGTTAATGTAACGGTATGTAATTGACGCGACGTTTATCTTTTGGTTGAATTTTTTCAAATGTTGAGTCAAACAAAACTCACCATTGGAGCCGAAACCCTCTTTCTCAATTACATCAATGATGAAACAAGACAAAAGTGCCCATCCAAGTCATTGGGTCAACCTTATTTTGTTATCAAAACTGAGTAGGTAATTGGGTATTTTGAAAGTGGAAAGAGACTTTTTTGTAACTTATCTACTTGATGAGAGGCATATTTATATTCTATGTCATCGTCTGGTGAAAGTAACAACTTGAAGACCCGCCGGCATCTCAGAACAGGGTCTATTTTTTTGCTCACACCGATGGAAAAGAGCACTGCTGTAAACTTACTTGGTATCCTTCAACTTCAGGGTGGCCTGCAAATGGAAATTTTTAATTTCCTTGACTTTTCCCTGACCGAACTTCAGATTTCCCTGACAAAAACTATGAAATTCAATTTTTTTTTTCTTGCCATTTTATTGTACCTACCATTACTTAATGCTTCTAAAACAAAAATCGTATGATTTAAAGAAAAAAACTACTTATATTTAACAATTTCATTGCCCTCGAAGTGCTCAGATATCATAACAATTCAACCTAAATATAATATGATAATTTATGAAAATTCACCCATACGATCATGACTTTTTATTTAATATTTTATGGTCTCTCAATTTGTGATCTCAAACTATATGTTGAAGCACATTTTTCCTTACATGGATTTCTTAGCTCTGGGGATAATTCAAAACTTTCGTCCGACAGGAAAAAATGTCACGCTTTTTTTCACCTACTACCAATCGTTGCCAGAGAGAGTATGTATAACTTCCTGATTTACCATCACTCAAAAATCGCTCGTTGGAAAGTTGCTCTGTAAATTTATAACAACAATTTCCCCCTCCTTAGCCCTCCTGAGAAGTCCTAGCTTATGTATACAAACTAGTTTTAGGACTCTTACTGGATCAATCCACTACTCTGCTGGATTTTCTCTCCCTAGTTCAATACTCAGTTGATTTTTCTCTCAAATGATAATTTACTCTAGGTGATGTAGTTACCAGGGAAGCCAATGGCATTCATATCCATTCACTTTTTATGTGCGTGTAGCGTTGTTACTCTTGAACAGTTTTACCACAACTCTTGATAATTATTCTTGTCATTCGTATAACTCACCTATGAAATAATATGTACATACCATGATGAAGTACGCTATTGAAGTTTGATTGTTTAGGAGTTATACCTAAAAACGCTTTAAATTAATACACCAA
Organism: Adelphocoris suturalis; assembly: GCA_030762985.1. Lineage (NCBI taxonomy): Eukaryota > Metazoa > Arthropoda > Insecta > Hemiptera > Miridae > Adelphocoris > Adelphocoris suturalis. The sequence goes on from CM061040.1 coordinate 136,689,110, forward strand.
GTTTTCATTAAAAAAATGTCCTGACATTTGGTGGTTTTTGCTAAATTCTCTGACTTTTCCTGACGCAAAGAATTCCCAGACAATGCCAGGTTTTCCCTGACTTTTCCAGTTAGGGGCCACCCTGAACTTGAATGAAGGTATAATTTACTTTTCAAGAATTTATGCTTCCCAGAGAACCTTTCCCAACTCCTACATTTACAAATCTAGTGCCTAGATGTATGAAATGTACTAGATTCATTGATAGTTTCAAATGTGCTAAGAATTCTGCTTGTCATCCTACACACTAGCATCCATCAACGTAGGGGCATAGGTTTGTGAGTAGATACTTCTTGATCAACAATTAGTAATCTTATGAGTCTAACAAGCATAGGAAAATACAACTTCTCACCTTTTCGTGTTAGCTACAGAATCCGGGACTTCAATATTCTCCAAAGTTCCGGCTGATTCGAGGGTATTATTGTTATTCAGTGTGCCATTTAAAGCTGTGGAATTCTCGTACGAATCGTCTAAACTTATGCTCAAATACTCTTCTTCCAGCGTCACGAACACTCTGTACCACTGACCTCTCACCTGGGTCTCCAGGACGCCCGATCGTCCGAAACCGACTTCCATTTCCTTAAATACCAACTTGGGCGATTTGGTGTCTACGTAATCTCTTCAGTTTCGAGTTATAGATTCCCGTCAACTAACTTTCACGGCAAAACGACCAAAAGAAATCATCACAAAAGTAAAAAAACCCTACAGTTGGTAGTGACAAAAAGAGGGGGCGAGTTCAGTTGTCACTTTCTTTCTTGGTCCCGCACAAAAAAAGAGTCTTATCGGCGTGGAGGTGAGAAACCAGAAAACCACGAGTTCATCATCTACAAAAATGCACATTCACATCCTAATACTGGAAATAACTTCGGTACAAAATACAATATTCGAATACCTAATCAACTAAAGACGTATCCAAAAACCACTAGCAACAACAACGAACTGCAATAAAAATTGACATACGGCGGCCATTTTGACTTTTATTATAGATTATGGCTGTAAGTTAAAATCGTTCTACCGAATTTTCGAAATAATGATAAAACTTCTGAATGGTGTATAGTATCCATGATTCAACCTATGAACAGAGGGCAAATGCTGTTAGTTTGAGGTTATTGTCATACGTGCCGCCACAATGTCATGTCTGGTGCATTCAGTGTTGACAAACAATGATTTTATGCCCAATGCTACAGAATCTAGAAAAAAAATTTAATTTTTTCTGTGGGCCGTGTATCATGACTAGGAGTACCTAGGTTTGGTGCAGTGAAGTAGGGTATTACCTACCTATCAAAACTAATGGTCCTAATGAGAAAATAGATAGGAGAAAGTTTGGTAATAAGGCGTTTCTTCCTATCAATCTATTAATATTGATTGATTATATTTATTATAGAATCCTAAATGTTTTTGGGGTTCGAACTGTTTCTGTTCTAGCAAGGTTTTGAATAAGCTTCCCTTGAATTATCTCAGATTTTTATGTTTCTGGCTATGTTCAAATAGAATAAGTAATTACGTTTTCTATAAAATAATTCACTCTGAATCATTTGCTATTCACACAGCAATGAAATGTAATGAGCCAGCTGGCTAATAGAATTTAAAAGAAAACCTGGTAGTACCAATTAATTTCTGAAAAAAAAAAGACTTACCTACTATTTTGGGAAACATCAATATTGGTGTGTATGATGGGAATTCACAGTTGTTACCTACCAATTTGTTAGCAACGCGACATTCTGGAGATTGAGCAGTGGAGGGAGAATAACTTCGTAGGTAATGAAAGAAGTGAAATCTCCTTTTTCCATCTATCAGTGAAGCGTGAGATTTGAGAAAGGATGGACTTTCTATGTTGTGTGTTAGTTTTTACCAATAAATGGATCGTCCAGCTCACATGAAACGTCAGCAGGTATGTAGGTATAGGTGTGGCATGGCGCCACTGAAGCACATCCCGTACAGACAGAGTGCTCATTCTGCTGGAGTCATCATTCTCAAGCCAACTTTCAACTTTATACTTTCTTCAACAATTCACTTTACATTACCTCTATGTTTCAACCAGATCTCACATGTATTTCGGTTCTAAAGCCTTCCAAATCTGCTTAACGGGATGTCGCAGTATGAAGCAAAAATTTCCTATCAACCTCTGACGAGACCAACGGCAGTCAATGGGCTAACACAGTCCTTGGTAAAATCATTTCTCATGTCATCACAACAGTTCCTTGGACTACAAACCCATAGGATACCATGAAAGATGACAACTAATTGTTTGATGCCCCAGCTCATTTTTTTCACTGACCATGATTCTACTGACACCCAAAACCAATATTTTCCACCGAAGAAGAAATGTCATTTGCACAAGAAGTTTCCTAAGAGATAGGCTCATCCAAATTTATGAGGCTTCTCCCCATGCATGCGTTGCTTCCTGTAGTGGATTTATATAGGTTTGACTTGGCGTAGGTAGCCCAAGTCGGACATTTATATCCCGGTTATGCGGGTTGGTCTCTGGGCCACCCCCGCGAGGAATGCGGGCGGAACCGCCAAGGTCAACTGGTTTCGCGGACTGAAAGGGGGGATAGTCCGTGTTGCAGCCGCGTGGAGCGCTAGGCTCGCGTAGGAAGTGCTGGGTTCGATCAGTTTGGTACTGAGCCGTTTTGTAATATTCCGGCCTTAGATTTATATCTGAAAGGGGAATATGTTGAGCTTGGTTGAGGTACTGAAAAGTATCCTTCGCTTTTTGTGCATTTGGAGTGTATTTGACACTCGGATCGGCCGAGTAAGCCTGCGTCGAATATCGTGGGTATTCGGTCAGCTTGGTTGAATCGTAATGATCGGCTTCAGAGCGAGTCTGAAAGGTTTCCTCGATCTTTTGTATAGGCGAGGCTTGTTCGAAAGTTTCTCGAACGAATACGTCGGGCGAGAAGGCGATCCGGACGTGAGGGCCGTGCCTTGCGCTGTCGCTGGATTCAGCGGACTCGCCGTGTGGCCGGTAGGGTGCACTACGTGGGCTACTCGGCCCAGCTTCGCCGTCGCCCTCCTCCCCTTGCAAGGGGAAGTAGGAAGGCCGGCGTTCCATCGAATTGATCGAGTTTTAGCTCGTTTCGATGCCTCTATGTGTGAAAAATAGAGGGTTTTGGAGGTGGACTCGCTTGCCAGAGCGTCTTTCCAATGCTCGGATGGCAGGGTCCTACCTCGTAGCCTTGAAAAAGGCTTCCTTAGACGGTAAATTAGAGCGGAGGAGCTGAGTAATTTACCGGCGTGCCCACAGCGGTCGATTACGAGCTTAAGGCTATGTAATCCGGGCGACACGGCTCGGAACGTCCCTCGGGCGTGCGAGCTAAAGAGAATATCGATAGCTGCACCGGGTGGCGTCCTAACAGATGAACTACGTTGGGCAATGAGCAGGATGAATAATCACTGGACTCGTAGATGCCAATGCGAGATCTGCGTGGAGAGAAGGACTGGCTTGTAGAAAGCAGTAGAAAATCGTTCTTGAGATGACTTCGTGTAGCAGAAGGTTCGTCAGCTTGGTGCGTGTAGAAATCTTCGTACTTCAGAGTGTGTCGTCGTCGAGAGCGGAGAGTGGAATGAAATGCCAGGCTCTGAACGAGGTATTTATAACCAAAAAGTGGTGGCCACTTTATGGTTAGTATGCAAATTAGTTTCGTCAAATAATTTGGTACGATCAAACTAGCTTCGGATTGGCTCGCTTAATTTCATAAATTCGACTGTGCAATCTCATTGGTTCGCACAGTGTTTTCTCAGTATCTGTGCATATGATAGCTGAGTTGGTCTTCCGAGGTGGTTTCCCTGCGTCCGTCGCTTTGACGGGGTCCCCGGGGGTGGCTGAACGACCTTGAGTTTTCCTGTTTGAGGTTTCTCATTCAAGGCGACTTGTTTCGAGATGTTTGTCGCATCTCTCTCGCCCAGTAAATGTTTGGGGAGGTCGCCTTGCGTGTTCTCATTCAAGGCGACTTGTTTCGAGATGTTTGTCGCATCTCTCTCGCCCAGTAAATGTTTGGGGAGGTCGCCTTGCGTGTTATTCTTTAATATTTCACTTTTGGGAGAGAATTTAGTATTTTCTCTCTGGTGAAATATTTTGTTTGACGGAGTTGTAACTCGACGTCTTATAAATATTTTTGTGGTGTGCCTACCTCTTTTTGGTAGCCCTGAAAAGGGCTGTTGAAAAGAGGTGGTGGATTTCACCACAGGGGCCCTCCCAAGACGTCGTGTTAATAACGACGACGCCGGTTGGGGTGATTCGAGCGCCGTTACCCACCTCTCGTTGAATTTGGTAGAGGGGACGTGCCTTCTGGCAGATTTTCGGGGAGTTTTCTCCTTACTTTCTGTCTGATTTTGTGACACAGATTGTCCTTGTGATACAGCTTCTTCCGAGTGTAGAGTATAAGCTGGTTTGATTTGCTGTTTGGGAACTTTTTTAGTATGTTCGCCAATTTGCACTGTAACCGAAAACTTATCTCTTTTAACCACTTTGAATGGTCCCGTGTAAGGACATTGCAGAGAGGTGAGCTGTGTGGGCACTCTGATATAGACATGAGTACATGTATCCAAATTTTTGGGCATGTTTACGGCATATTTCGTATTATTATGTTTAATATGCGTAGGCCGGAAGAAAAGAGGTTCCGAAAGGTTCGTAGAAGTTACGAAAATGTCTCCTGGGAGTGGTACATCAATTCCGTAAACTTTTTGGAAAGGCGTAGTTTCGGTCGCCGGGTCTACTGCCGTACGCATGGCGAGTAGAACTTTGGGGAGTGCGTCGAGCCAATTTTCGTTTTGAGCTTTGAGAGCCTCTTTCAAAGATCTATTTCTTCGTTCTACCATACCGTTTGTTGATGGTTTGTATGGTAACGTGTGAGTATGTTTTACTCCGAGACGTTCCATAATGGAATTGAACAGATCTGATTCAAATTGGGTGCCCTGATCACTTGTGATGTATTTAGGTACGCCCTTTGAAGCTACCCAAATATTGATAAAGGCATTTGTGATTGTGGTTGTTTCGATGTTGTTAAGAGGGACTGCCTCTAGCCAGCCCGTTGCTCTATCAACCATCATCAAAATGTAACGTTTCCCTCCTTTTGCTAAAGGTAAGGGTCCGGTAATATCCACGTGTACGTGTGAAAATTTGTTTGCCGTTTCAAATTCGGAGTAAGGGAGCTTCACGGAGCGCGTGATTTTTGCTCGTTGGCAAGTTTCGCACGCTCGGACCCAGTTTGAGACATCTGCACGTAGTCCGTGCCAAAAATATCGTTGTTTAACTTTATACACTGTAGAGTGTATACCTGGGTGTCCCAAATTGTGAATTTGGCTTATTATTTCTTCCCTTATTTCGTTTGGAATATAAGGTCTAGGGTGTCCTAGGTCTAGGTTACACCAAATTTCTCCTTGAGAGAATTCAACTCGTGTGAGTTTCAATTTGTCTTCCGCGGTAGGGGGAGAACGAATTTGTGAATTTGAAATGTGCAGTAGAAGATTGCATTCTATTGCAGCCGTAATTTTCGAAATTTCGGCTATGGGTGGACCCTCGTCCGTCTGGGTTGAAATTGATTTCGTTTGAATTTCAACCGGATCGAAGGGTCTGGAGAGTGCGTCGGCGACGACGTTGCTCTCTCCGGAAATATGACGAATGTCACTCGTCATTTGAGAGATGTACGTTAGCCATCTTAGTCTCATTTTAGAAAAATGTGCATTCTTCTTAAGCATCGTGCCTAGCAGAGGCTTGTGATCTGAACAAATATGGAAAGATCTGCCGTCCAAGTCGTTGTGCCAGTGAATGCACGCTTGGTAAACGGCGAACATTTCCTTGTCGAACGATGCTTTGTTCTTCCATTGTTCTGGAATTTCTTTACTGAAAAATCCCAATGGTTGGTACGATTTCGAGCCATGTTTGTCTGTAATTTCTTGTTCTAGTGCCGCTCCGATGTGTGTGTCGGACGCGTCACAGACTAATCTCCACTCCGCCGTAGGGTGTGGGTGAGCAATGTTATGCAATGTTGCTTTGATCATTGCTTGCTTTAAGCTGTTGAAAGCTTTTTCTCTCTCTGATGTCCATTCGATAGGTGTTCTGTCATTTTTTTTGTTTGACTGAATGGAGTCATACAGAGGTTGTGCCGTGTGAGCGAATTTGCTTGAGCATGCTCGGTAGAAACCACACATACCTAGGAATCTGCGTAGACTTCGTACGTCTACTGGCCTAGGAAATTGTTCTATGGCTTCAATTTTATCTCGTTTAGGAATTATCCCTTCCTTCGAGATAGTGAAACCTAGGAAATCGACGGTAGGTTTTGAAAAAATGCATTTATCAAAACCTACTCGAAGTCCGTGTTCCCCTAGTTTGTCAAAAATTTGTCTGAGGTGGTTCATGTGTTCGTTATAATTTTTAGAAGCCACCAGGATGTCATCTAGGTATACAAATGCGAAATCAAATTTTCGCATAATGCTGTCCATGTATCTTTGCCATGTTTGAGCCGCTCCGGCCAAACCCATGCTCATTTTCTTAAACTCGTAAAGACCGAAAGGTGTAATAATCGCAGTTTTATGAGCGTCATCTGGGTGCATCGGAATATGATAATACGCTGATTTTAAATCTATTGTCGAATAGATTTGCGTATCATGTAAATTCGCTTGGAAAGAGCGAATGTGAGGAGGAGGGTAGGCGTCTTTCTTCGTTTTCGCGTTGAGGAAACGGTAGTCGCCGGTGATTCTCCATGACCCGTCTTTTTTCGGCACACAGTGTAACGGGGATGCCCATTCGGAATCCGATGGTGCAATTATGCCTTCTGAAAGCATTTCGTCAAAAGTACTTTTGACTTGAGCCCGTTTTTCGCCTGCCATGGGTCTTGCTCGGAAGTGTACTGGTGTTCCTTCCGTGGTTATACGGTGGTAAACCCCGTTGTTTTTCCATTTACCATGAATTTTGCTCATTTTATCATTGTATTTGTTAATGATAGAGCGAATGTTTTCGTCCTCCGTGATTTGCACGTCCTCTGGTTGAGGTGTAGTGTCACGATGAGGGATATTAGCTGCAATTTGTTCGTCAGTGAACTTTTTGTTCATGACTGCAGCTATGTTTTGATCGGCATAGCACTTTATTTTATCTTTATAAATGTACTTGTGTTTGACCCGTATTCCGATATCCCAAGACTCGAGGAATGGGATACCTAGGATCGCTAGATCAACTTTCGTGATCATAAACTCGGTGGTCATGTCCCCGAGGCCGATGTTAATTGTTGTGTCAGCTCGCCCTAGTGTGTCTATAGGGGCTCCGTTAGCTGCTGTGAGCTTAACGTTGGACTTGAGAATTTTCAAGCCCAATTTTTTTGTGACATTGTGGGGCAGAATGTTCACTTCTGCTCCCGTGTCAATGAGAAATTCAGTGCCATTTAGTTTGCACTTGAAAAAAAGCCTTTTATACTCAGTAGACTGCCGGCGTATAGGCTCAGATACGCTGGCAGTTATTCGTTTTCCGAACTCTCTGTGTCGGAGGTTGGAATGGTACTTTCTTGTACCGACTGCTGAGTATTTTTGGTAGAAACCCGGGTTTTAGGCTGGCTTATAGTCGCAGCCTTTCTGTTAGTTTTGGAAGCAGTGTTCGTCTTCCAAGTACAGTGTTCTGGGTCTGCACATTTGCGAGTTTCGTTACCGAAACGTGCGTGGTTTCGACAGACATAGGCCGTCGGTTTGTGAGGCTTACTCTCCACTGGTTGAGGTTTGAACTCAGCTTGTTTCGAGAGGGCCTTTTTGAAACCAGTATTTATGGGTTTCGGAGTAGATTCTACTCCTCGTATGTTTAGAGAAGTATTCTCTGTTCTGTACGCGTGTAGCGTATCAGCTAGGTCGAGCCGGGAGGTCGTGGTAGGCTGAGCTGCGACCATACCTCGTGCTTCGATGGGAAGAGTCTCAATCCACTTTTGAGTGATTAGAGCTTCCGAAAAGTACCCAACAGCTTTCGAGTACATCTCGTGGTACTTGGTGCTGGGTTTTTTGGCGAGAGATGCGGGGTCCTCGAGTGCGAGGAGCCTGTCCTGTAAGGACAACCCATATTCTCGTTGGAGGCGCTGTTTGGCCTCTTCGTAGGGTGCGTGAGGTGCCGTGAGGTAAGCTGAGTCGATAGCTTCCCTCATTTCTTCTGGTACCCACTTGTATATAGCTGAGAAGCATTCGTTTTGCGTCCTCAGGTGTTTTCTCACGCAGTATTGATCGAACTCGGCGAGTGCACGATCAATATTCTTCTTTTGGAAGACTGGTTTTTGATAATCTCCCATCTCCTCTAAAAGTGCTTGAAAACCACCTTGTGTAGAGGGATGTTGCGTGAGATGTGGGGCGTAGAGGCCCGGCGGGGGTCGCACGCCCGCAGTGGTTCCCTGAAATCCACTAGCTTCATAAGAGGGAACGAAATGCTCCGTGTTGAGCCTGTTCAAAGGCGGGGTCACCATTTGTAGTGGATTTATATAGGTTTGACTTGACGTAGGTAGCCCAAGTCGGACATTTATATCCCGGTTATGCGGGTTGGTCTCTGGGCCACCCCCGCGAGGAATGCGGGCGGAACCGCCAAGGTCAACTGGTTTCGCGGACTGAAAGGGGGGATAGTCCGTGTTGCAGCCGCGTGGAGCGCTAGGCTCGCGTAGTAAGTGCTGGGTTCGATCAGTTTGGTACTGAGCCGTTTTGTAATATTCCAGCCTTAGATTTATATCTGAAAGGGGAATATGTTGAGCTTGGTTGAGGTACTGAAAAGTATCCTTTGCTTTTTGTGCATTTGGAGTGTATTTGACACTCGGATCGGCCGAGTAAACCTGCGTCGAATATCGTGGGTATTCGGACAGCTTGGTCGAATCGTAATGATCGGCTTCAGAGCGAGTCTGAAAGGTTTCCTCGATCTTTTGTATAGGCGAGGCTTGTTCGAAAGTTTCTCGAACGAATACGTCGGGCGAGAAGGCGATCCGGACGTGAGGGCCGTGCCTTGCGCTGTCGCTGGATTCAGCGGACTCGCCGTGTGGCCGGTAGGGCGCACTACGTGGGCTACTCGGCCCAGCTTCGCCGTCGCCCTCCTCCCCTTGCAAGGGGAAGTAGGAAGGCCGGCGTTCCATCGAATTGATCGAGTTTTAGCTCGTTTCGATGTCTCTATGTGTGAAAAATAGAGGGTTTTGGAGGTGGACTCGCTTGCCAGAGCGTCTTTCCAATGCTCGGATGGCAGGGTCCTACCTCGTAGCCTTGAAAAAGGCTTCCTTAGACGGTAAATTAGAGCGGAGGAGCTGAGTAATTTACCGGCGTGCCCACAGCGGTCGATTACGAGCTTAAGGCTATGTAATCCGGGCCACACGGCTCGGAACGTCCCTCGGGCGTGCGAGCTAAAGAGAATATCGATAGCTGCACCGGGTGGCGTCCTAACAGATGAACTACGTTGGGCAATGAGCAGGATGAATAATCACTGGACTCGTAGATGCCAATGCGAGATCTGCGTGGAGAGAAGGACTGGCTTGTAGAAAGCAGTAGAAAATCGTTCTTGAGATGACTTCGTGTAGCAGAAGGTTCGTCAGCTTGGTGCGTGTAGAAATCTTCGTACTTCAGAGTGTGTCGTCGTCGAGAGCGGAGAGTGGAATGAAATGCCAGGCTCTGAACGAGGTATTTATAACCAAAAAGTGGTGGCCACTTTATGGTTAGTATGCAAATTAGTTTCGTCAAATAATTTGGTACGATCAAACTAGCTTCGGATTGGCTCGCTTAATTTCATAAATTCGACTGTGCAATCTCATTGGTTCGCACAGTGTTTTCTCAGTATCTGTGCATATGATAGCTGAGTTGGTCTTCCGAGGTGGTTTCCCTGCGTCCGTCGCTTTGACGGGGTCCCCGGGGGTGGCTGAACGACCTTGAGTTTTCCTGTTTGAGGTTTCTCATTCAAGGCGACTTGTTTCGAGATGTTTGTCGCATCTCTCTCGCCCAGTAAATGTTTGGGGAGGTCGCCTTGCGTGTTCTCATTCAAGGCGACTTGTTTCGAGATGTTTGTCGCATCTCTCTCGCCCAGTAAATGTTTGGGGAGGTCGCCTTGCGTGTTATTCTTTAATATTTCACTTTTGGGAGAGAATTTAGTATTTTCTCTCTGGTGAAATATTTTGTTTGACGGAGTTGTAACTCGACGTCTTATAAATATTTTTGTGGTGTGCCTACCTCTTTTTGGTAGCCCTGAAAAGGGCTGTTGAAAAGAGGTGGTGGATTTCACCACACTTCCATTACCAATACTGACCAACCTTCTCCATACATGAGACGAAACAGAATGGCTAGGTTTGAAGTTCTTCAAACTGTCAACATGGAATTGGCGCACAGCCCATACACCATTTGAGGTAGGGAGATCTCCCTCCTCTATTCCTTATCTCACGACACATTCTCCATGGAAGAAGAGAATCTCCTCATGTTGATGCACTTTTGGTTCGCCTAACCACCCTTCACTGTTCCACCAGCATCCTGTTCCTTCTGGCACAATGTGTTCTACCACTTTCGAAGCGTCGGACAGCCCGATGATAGGTACTGCTGGTATCCGGAACCATCGAAAAAAAGTGATTAGATACTCTCTTCTAGGACCCCACTGCAACTAAATTTTCTGCCCTCCTCAAAACTACAAACCGTCTCCAAGACCCTTGTTCATGCGATCCAAAGTGTTCCACCACATTGACAAGGGCTTCCAGTTCGAGCAAAGGCTAGAAGATTGCAACAACACCATCTCAAACAAGCAAGGCAGCATTTTGAGTAGCTTTTTAAGCTACCTTCTGATTCATCATGGCCATTGTAAGTAGGTACCTGAACCGAACGTTACCAATTGTGCACGTGAAGATTACCGAGCGCTAAATGCGAGGAAAACACCTGACCATTATAGCATTCCCCATTATTTGAGAGTTCTCAACGCAGGACGCCTCTATAGCTTTCCACCACATAGACATTCATCTCGACAATAATTTCAAAAAGGTGATCATTTTTTACTCATTAGATCGTTATGCTGGTGTTTAACAAAAGTAAACAGAGTCGCTTGCGGTTTTTAATCTGAGAACTCACAATCTAAATTAGAGAACTCTGTTTTGAAGAGAGCAACGACGACCCTCCATGCTGAAAATTATAATTTTTCTATTACTACTACAGGAAATAACCCTTTAGATCTTATACATTCATGCTAAGCATGAATCTAATTGAGAAATCCGTTCAGTTGGAATCCGTTCAGTAGTGAACAACACATCCCTGGTGATTTTTTTTTTAACTTCCCAACGAGACCATTAAATAAAAAAGAAAAAACTAAATTAAAAGAGTGGTGAAGACGCCCAGGCTTACCCCGTGCCAGGCCTAAGGAAGTGCTCATATAAAATTATCCCATAAAAAAATAATCCTATAAAATTCTATCCTAATTCCTATCCTAATCCTATCCTATCCCTATAAAAAACCCTGTTTCATGATTGCCTCAGTGACTCATCCTTAAAAAATGAAAAAGTAAGAATTACGAGGGTTTCCGTCCAATATTCAAACTACCGATTCCAGTCAAAATTGAGGAGGTACTACTTAGCAAATCGTGCTATTATTCTTCCCCAGCAGTTTGGTTTCCAGCAAGGCAAAATTACATCTCTAGCTTATACCTCTTTGGTTTTGAATGCTGTCAAACATTTCGACCATGGTGATCAATGTGCAATCCAACTCCATGACCTGCTAAAGTATATGCTAAAGTATGACATGCTGTAGTATCTCATGGCACTCTTATTTCGAAGCTCAAACAGTATGGTTTTAGGGACTCAGCGATGGCGTTTTGCGTGTCGGTTTGGAAGGGGTGGTATCATAGTGTTTTTTATGAAGGGCAACATTCAGATGCTGCTCTCGTGCCTTGTGAGGCTTTGCAGGGAAACGTCATTGGGCCTACATTCATCATTCAATATGTGTATGATCTCCTGCATCAGTTCATGTATGCTGACGACATGACTATATGGACCTCTGGGGACAATGCTGCGGTGGTCTCCGATCAGTTGCCATCAGCTGATGACTTGATTCAGCGATGGTGCCAAGCCAATTCGCCAATCGTGAATGTAGATAAGACCCCCTCCCCTTCAGCCTGGGTCGCAGTAGTGCATTCTTTCGGCTACAAAAAGCTGCCATCCGCATTATTTTTGGCCCCGACTTTACCGAGTCATGTTGTGGATGTTTCAGGTGGCTCCACTGCCTCAATATATCTGCTCTATTTATACTCCACGCATATAAAAAGAATATAGCTAATTTAGATCAGGCTCCGACTTTCATGAGTACCTACGACACACACCGACGTAATGAATCACACCCACCTCAGGCGCGATTAACGATTTCCTTCCGAGTTAATGCATTGCAGCAAGGGACCCTTCTCTTCAATCACATTCCATGGGTAGGTAGTAGGATCAACTCAACTATCTCAGTTCTCGAAGAGACTGAAATAACACTTTAATTGACTATGAACTATATAGGGTAAAAGCACCAGTTATTGGAAACACACCAATTATTGGACAGTCCGCTAGTTTTTCTTAAATAATAAGGTTGCAGGGTGTTTTTGTAGTTAAGCGGCTCTCTTGGGTTGATAAAAACTATCCGAGGATGATTTGAGATGACCTAGAACGTTCCAGCATCATTATTCCTGATTTGAATGTCGGCACTGAATCAGTACTATCAAAACAGTAAGCAAACAAGCTTTTTCATTTAGAACAATAAATTTAACCACTTTTCAGTTTTTAGGGTTTCTTGATGGTTTCCCTGAATAATACAACATTTGTCCTTCAATTTCGTGTGATTGTGGCTTCCATTTACTGTAATAATAATTAGTTTTGGTGAGGTGTCTAATAATTGCAGCCAAAAATTTGATTACACCCGTTATTGGACGCTGTCCAATAAGTGGGTCAAAGTTGTTCTTCTCCTTGGGTCCTGTTATTGAACACCGTATTCTCTTTAGCGTGCTTTAGCCTTTCACAACCTAGAAGCTTTATTTTTGGCAAATGCCGTAACTGCAAGTACTTAATCACAATGCATAAAAAGGCACTGGCTTAAAAGTGTCTGTTTATTTCAAATGTCCTTGGAGAGAAAGATCCTACCTATTTGAATTTCAATCAAATCTTCACCAATTGATGGTGCTATTTTGAGCTTATAATACCTATTTTCAGGAGGTAGGTCTATATTTCAATTGGTTTTCGGGGGCGATGGTAACTCAGGACAAATCCTGTCGAGAAATGGTAAACTCGGCCCCAGTGTAATATGGCATGGCAATGAGACATTCGGAAATGTAAAACTAGGCCCACAACTGAGCTGAAGGAGTGAATAAGTGAACGAGTGATCAATTTTTCAGTTTTTATTTATTTCTTGTATATAAACATAAACGTCTTAACAATATTTTGACCGGCCTCTCGGCTGGCTGATCCTCTGCTTTGCGTTTGGCCAAACCACTGAGGGCATTAGCATGAATTTTCCTTGGTGAAAGGGCCTCATGATTGTGGCTCATTTCGATCTCCGATATCGCTTAGGAGGGCCCAACAGTTTTTACCAATGCTTTGCATCTATCTTCGCAGCACCTACAAAATGAATAATCATGAGACTCCGAGCATAGAACACAAAAAATTCAAACAAAAATATTACGATTCGAAAGGTTACTTACCGCCAACTTTTTTCTCTAGTGGCCAACTCTCTCCGCTTCTTGAATAAAAATTGGTCGATCTCCAACTGTACACATCCTTCTCACTTATAATAATATTCGCTTCTTGGTGAGACATCTCGTTGAGAACTCACACTGGACCGAATATACCATATCGATAATCCTCGTTATCTTAACCCCCCAAAGAGGGGCCGAGTTCACTACTTCTACCTAGCTCTCAACTGGGACCCTCGAAAGTTCAGGCCGAGTTTGCTACCGCCCATTTTCGGTTATGTGTTGACAGATTCCCGAAATGGCTCGTACACCCAAGGAAACATCAACGCAGAAGAGACTGCTGGAGGAAAATAGGATACTCTCCATACTGCTAAATAAAAAATATAAATTTAACGGTTTTTGCTATTTTTAGTGATTTGTTAGCACATTTTCTAAAATTTGACCAATTTCATATGCTCAAAAAGGGTTGGGCATCGAAATCATCGTTTCGTTTGGAAAGCTTGATTTCTTTGCACGAGAACGGGATTTTTATCTCAATCCTAAGGAGTTTTGTCTTGAAGGACACACAATTACATACTGGTATATAAATACAGGGTGTATTATCAATAAGTATTATCATTTCACACTTTTTGATAATCCATATATTTTATGGGAGATTAGGTATGACTAGTCAAAAATTACGGTGGATTTCTGTATGTTCAATAACTGGACAAACGGTGTCCAATAACCGGGGGTAAGTGTCCAATAACTGGTTTCTGTGATAAAAATTCAGTTTAAAAAATGGTATATATTGATATGAGAGCTTTTTTTTTCCAGCAACGTTTCAGCTTTGTAATAAAAGCTATTTAGATTGATCTTTTGAGCTATCAAAGTCAAACTTTCCCTTAAGTGTCCAATAATGGGTCCTTACCCTAGGGCTTTTCTAATAAGCCACTAATAAGCCATAATATCTCCGTTTTTTAGTGAATTGTAGCACTTGTCTATTGATTCTATTTGTCAGCTTAACTATTTTCTTTATCTACTTATTTGTTGTTTTTCTACTTATTTATTTTTAAAGTGATTTACTGTAGGTTTACAATCTTAATTGCTCAAGATTGATTATTGTACTGCCATACATTTGGACACTACAATAATAAGCTGACTGATTGATTGACTGCGTACCTATTCAGTTGCTCCAGCTCATCCTGGTGGAGCATATACTCATGAGCCCAGACTTAATGGTAGTGGGAATCTAAAATGGTATATTTCAATAGATCAAAAGACTTGTGCCAAGGGCCTTTCCAGCTCCGAGAGAAATACACTCAATGCCGCCCCTCACAAAGTGGGTGAGATAACGAGCTACCACAGCAGCTCAGATCCTGTGTGCAAATAATTATATGGATATTGATTCCTACATCCTACTTATCAATTGATTACTTGTCTATTTTTGGTGTTTTTCGAATCACTTATATTCTTTTTCTCTAAGAACTTTCTATTTGGATAAGTCCTAAATGATTGTTTTGTTAGTTAGGTTACCGATTTCAATTCAGGAATATGTAGGAAAAAATGATATACCTCACTCTACCTACTACTAAAAGTCTTACTTTCCACCACCTCACTTAATATCTACTCATTTATTCATTTTTGCTCTTTCAATCTAGGAAATTTGTTTCAAATTACCTACATAGGAGGCACATGTGTATTTTACATTGACATGTGCCATACACCTTCCTGATTTGTGTGATGGCAATAATTTAAGAGGTATTGATTGTAGAATTGAACTGCATTCAAGATGGGTAAGTAGGAAAGCGAAAAATTTGACGAGTTATCTAGAAATGTAATCTATCAAATGAAATATTTTAGCTTGGTAAGGTATCGTGAACACATGAGGAAGGGGTCTTATAATTGGATCAAATAGCTTCGCATACTCTTCAATTTTTAATGAACATTATAACATTAAATAACGTCACTGGTATTAGGCCAAACATCAGTCGTCGTACCTACATTTAATATTGTAAAAGCCTAGACATGCTATAAGCGATTTGAAGTAGAGAGGTACCTCAAAAAACTCTCTATTTCATCATTTCATAACTCAGTATATTCGAGACAAAAATTTGCAAGACACCAATGTAGTAATACAGATAAAGATCAAGTGGGTAGGATAAGATGAAGAGGAATAATGAAGCTATTTTCATTTAATCACTTTAACATGTACGGAAGTGTACAGAGGGTAAACTGCCAAATTGCGAAGGCTCGGCTGGGGAATGTGAACATAATTGCATATAATGTGGAATCAGCTATTCGCTACAGAGCTCGGGAAAATCAACTCCGCTACATATAGCTGTAAAAACACTATATTAATGTTCGTTCATTTATAACTTCGATCACTTCAAACACTCTTTTCAATCACACAAAGATGACTTACTTTTTTCTAAAGATGATTGAAAGAATATCCTAAAACCATAAAAAGTAAACAGTATGTACATGTACATGAATCATACATCCTGTTGGTGGGGAGGACCTTCCTATCAGTTTCATATTTCAACCCGATTCATTAGAGTTTTCAGATTATGAAAAGGCAGGAAATGGATTTGAATATAATTATAAATGTATAATAGGTATTGATAATAAATTATAATTTTTAACTGAAAGTTATTGTTCACAAACAAGCATCTAGAGACCTAAATTATCATCATCTTGGGAAAGTTATTTTGAAGTATTATTACAGTTTTGAACTCAGCAGATGTTTTAGGGTGGAAATATACTTCATATTTGTATACCTAGTTAATAAGGGCCGTATGCAGTCGGAATGGTCTTCAAAAGTATCTGGAGGGAAGCTTCACACTAGTGTTCTAATAGATATGAAACTTTTTTTTATTGTATACCATTTCAGTTTAAAGTTATTTTAGAACTCCCACAGCCAGTAGAAGTTAGATGACGGGAAAGGAAGTTACCCGGCATCATCAATATTTACAAGAAGAGTAGGTACCTGTACTTAACTCATGTCAAGTTGTTGGAAACATATGTGAAAATGTTTTAAAATCCATTAAACAACGTTTTCCTACATATTTAGTTATTCAATCCAGAATTAGGATTCTAAAAGCTGAATTTTGACATTCCTAGGTAGGTATATTGAAACTCAATCTCGAAGTAAGATTGTCTGTCGTTTGGTATGCTCTTCTCCATCGACAGAAATAATTACCAACAGGCATACACACACATTTCTCTGATTTTTGTTGAAAAGGTAAGCTTTCAGCTTAGTTCCAGACCATTCATGTATCAAGGGACCACTTACTGGAAACAAATTTTTCGACCGATTACATCATCTAGTCTTTTGAAACGTCCAACCTTCCCGTGACAGAAATATGGTAGTATCAAGAACTGCACTACGATCGTACCATATTTATGGTCACACATAAATTATAATATCGTACGTTGACTAAGAGTCTAACGAAAGATTTTCAAAACTCATTCATTCAGCCAACTATGCTCAAGCTATTTGCCGCTATGTTTGGAGGAATAATTATAAATTGTGGAGAGGGTTTTTGATAGGTTGATTAGATTTTAAACATTGTTCCATTCTCTTTATAAAACCTGAAAACATTGAAGAACGACACTAAATAAGAATTTTCGTTTGTTATAGAATCTTAGAATCCAGCTGGTGTTGGCTCCAGTACTATGCTACTCATTTTAAGTATTGTTTTTGTTTTGGAGGGGGGGGGGGGGGGGGTGGATTATGCGTTATACTCTTAGATGTTAACCTCCATGATTAGGGTTGGTGTATACATATATGGAAAGAACGGTGAGGTCTCACCAAAAGCGAATAATTCTACACGACAATAATAGGTAGGTACTGTATCCATGTCCAGTCTTAGTAACAGCGCTTTGTCCACTTTCTCTGGTTTGGATTTAAGTGAGATCAAAACCGTGTCGTAAGTGGAGTCTTACGCTATTTCAAGAAACTAAGTGCTTACAAGAAGCTAAAACCGTCCAATACATATGTACATTATTATTTTTTTCTTCAAATAATATATGAACTTTGAATCTGGTGATTTAGACTAGCCTGTTGTAAAAATGGAAACTTACACAAAAAAGGTACAGTCAATGTGTGACCCAAGTGCTCATTCATATCAATAATACCCCGTTAATGTTTGACCTATCATCAGAATCAAGCCTTATCCCCCTCGTCTTCAAAATATTCTGTGAATCAGACGTTTATATACTACTTAAACTGGTTATAATCAGGAGCGTAGAGTGGCTCTGGAGTGAAGAGTACCTTACTAGAATCCCCCCCCCCCCCCCCCGCCCATATCTAAAGTCTCCAACTAAACAAAGATAGAAATTGAAGCAGTTCTTAGTAAGCTGTTTGGTCATGGCGAACTGGCTATACCTATATAAAAGGGAAAAAAAGTAGGGAGGTACATGTGAGCTTGGTAGTACTTTTGCTCAAAAATCAAAATCAAGTCGGAAAAAAATGAAAATAGGTAACTAGAATAATAATTCTTTGCAAGATGTACAATTCATAATTGATTGCAAGAGATGACTAGAAATTTATTTGTAAATAAGATCAATCCGTCGACTCTTTTCAAGAAACATCTTTTACGAGAACATTTAAATTTGATGACATAGAGATTTGAATTTGCTACCCGAAATTTCTCGATAGACATTAAAGAGATATCAAACAACCGTTGTTGCCCTTGTGCGGATCTCAGATGCGTTTTTGTGAGTTTCAGGCAGGAAAATGAACGTTCTACAGATGTAGTGGTGCTTGGAGTAGTCAAAATGAGATTTGCTAATCTGAAAGCTTCGTGTAAAACCCATGGCATGTCAGCAAGATACAAAACCAGTTCATGCATTTTTTTTACCACCAAAGCCTTTGTAAAGGCTACCTAACTAATACGTTTTTTAGCTCAATAGAGTCGAATCTCTTGTTAGTTGAAACAAGGCAATTGAAAGCATCTTGCGGAAAAATATTTTGGAAAATTCCAAATTTTTTTGAATCGAGGAGAGCAAAAAAATCTGAGAGCTTCGAGATTCGCTTGTAAGCAACATCTAGAATTTCAGTAAAATTCTATTTGTAGGTAGTTTATAGTGTGTTATCTCCACGCTTCGGATTGGGTAAATTTTCTCTCTTTTTTTATTCTTCTTTTTTCCAAGGGGTACCGCCGCTACCGGCGGTACCCCTGAATCTACGCCCCTAGCCACAACTATCCGAACTAATGACAACCAGAAAATTGTATTTTCAGTCTTGGCTTTGCCATAAATGGGACGATATTAATTTCTTAACTCATTAAGAATTCACGCCATTTGGAGAAAGATTTCAGACTGGAGACGCACAGAAAGTGTGAGTAGTTTCCTCGAAGTTCTTGAAACGTACTTGATACTGTATGATGGGACACTTGCTGAATGGGTTGCCCAGATAATCTTTGGGTAACAACTGGGCAAGATACTTAATCCAACTAAATATTTGAGTTTCGAAACCTTTATCTTAGTTAACCACTAACCTTTTGTACCCCAAATATAGTATATTCATCACTATTATTTCAAAATATCCTACATGAGTTTTCTACTAGATTGATAATCTTGTGTGGTACTGTACCTAATTTATAATGAAAAATAACATTATTTTCCTCCCGACTGGAATATTTTTCATAAAGAGGAAAATGATTAAGAAAGAAGTTTTTGCCAGCGTATTTCAAGTAGGGAAATAGGTAGGTATCTAAATAATTTTAAAAGAGGAATTCGGTATTGATAAGTTAATATACGCTGTGTAATCATTCTGACTCAATCAAATGTCTCACTTAAAATCTTGTTTTTGGGCGGAATTGGCACATAATGCAGTGACGAATTTGAAAATCACAATGTAATGAAACAAATATCAGCTCAAGCCTTTACAAGTTTTCAGTTCACACGTTAGGTACCATTTCTAATGTATAAGTAGGTACTATGATGAAACTTTGTAATAGTTTACAGCCATGTAGTTTTTCCATTGTAACGACACATGTAAAGATTTAATAAACATTTCATGATCAACACCAACAATAAGTAATATAAATACATTTTATTTATAAATGCGATGATTTGCTCTCCACACGACATGCTCATACATATAAAAATATACACTAGTCTCAAAATGAGAATAATAATTAAAAACGCACCTCATTTTGAAATTTTCAAAAATATCAGACACTTCACCGTTTAAGTTTGTTCACCTCAAGAGACTTGCTCAGCGAAGGAACGACCGGAACATTAGTGAATTATAAATTCAATTTTAGACTTTTGACGCTTGTAAATTGAAGTAATTTCAGTTACAAATTCTATCAGATAGTTCGTTACCAATGTTATGCTAGGTAATAATAGATACTTCTTTTTATCATTTTGACAACTAAAATAAAAATGGCTAAGTGTAGAATGACATTCACGCGTACATGCTTCGATAAATTATAACAATCACAAGTTTAGTGTAATTAGATATTCTTTCTATCAATTTGAAGTCTAACGTGCTGGAGTAAACTTTGAAGTTATACAATCTTAAAGTAATATTCATCACATGAAACTTCAATACCTATTCCCAACGATAGTTGAGTAAAGTTGCGTTATCATAAATGTAATTAGTTTATATAGGTAAGTAATGAAGATTATCACACAATAATAGTTTTTCCATCCATATACAGTGCTTTTATGAAGTACATAAAAATGTGCTCGAATTGGTTTTAAAAAAACGATTTACAGCTAGTTTGAGATATGTGTTGTTCGAGAAAGTTTAACAATGATGAACTGTGGGCAAGACATTTATTTATGACTCTAACATATGATTTTGAATGAGAAGTGTGTTTTCCAAATGACTGGATTGATGAATCCTGGGTAATTTTATACATCATTTTCAAAATATATGTATGCTTTTGTGTGGGTTTCCAGCGTTAAATTTATATACAAATGTTAAGAAATTTTTCATTTTACTCATCAAAAGGATTTACCATTTAGTTACTATCTAATGGGACTTGTTGATTCTCATTCCGCATTATAAACTTGAGTTTTTCAAATCGTAGCTAAGCAACTAAGAGCCAATCAATTGCTTAGCACAAACTTTGAAAAACTGTAAGCATACCAGTAATTCTTTATATTGAGAACCAAGCAGTTACCAAACTATAAAGGTTTTATTTAAAAAAATAAACCTAGGAATGGCTTTAAAAAGTGGTTTTTTCATATAATGCCATACCTTACATTAAGTCCATACTGTGAGTTATACGAGAAAAACACACCCCTTCTTAAAATAAAATATATTATTTACACATATCTTGTTTTTTCCAGGTATGGACAGTCTAAAATACGTATGGCACCTTCAAATATAATTGAGACCAAGAGGCTCCTAGGTCAGGGTTAATCAATTACACCTTACCAAATAGGTAAAATAAATGAAATTCCTCATTATCGAGAATTGTAGGTTGGTTAATCTCGTTAATGTGTTCGAATTTCTCAAGAATTCATCGTATTTTTTCTAACAGCAGTAAAAGTGCGATTCTAATTTCAATGTGTTAGTCAACTATAAATACAACGATATAATGTTTTAATGACAATTAAATTTAATGTCAAGAAAATTCTGAATAGGAGGATTGTGATGGAAAGAAGGTATTTATAGAAATATTAGTTTGTGCGTCAAGGTCAAAACCTAGTTTGAACTGGTCTTTGATAGTGTAAATTGGCACCGGACAGGTAATAGCTGCCTTGTATTATTAAACATAAATGACTTAGAGATTATAGACAAGATAAATTAGAGCATATAGTCTAGATTATCGGCAAAAAGTTGGTGGTTTGATGAAAACTTGACCGAATTAGCATGCTAATAGGACGGAGTTATTAAATTAAAGGGAAGGTACCTAAACGACGAAAGTGGGAAAATTGGTTTGGATTGGATTGGTTTGGGATTTGACCCATCAATACCCCTCAGCGCCTTCTATTACGTTTCAGATGGTCTATTCACTAATAATAATAATAATAATAATAATGATAATAATAATAATAATAATAATAATAATAATAATAATAATAATAATAATAATATATTCAAATGAACAAATAACTTCCCCTACACAAAGAAGGGCTGCCAAGTTACAAAGTAACAGGACACTTGAATGATTTGCTCAAGAGGAAATAATGTTTTCTTTTTGATATTCTGGTCGAATCTCAATTTTCTCCACTCTTTGGGTTTCATAGATTTTTTCCTTCTGTCTTATTCTGCGTGCATGCTATTCTCAATTTTGGCGGTGGTTAAAGTACACATGATTTGTGAGTATGTTTATGGACCCTTTCTCAACTTTTCTTAGATCATTTCTTCATTGAAATCCGTTTTGAGGGATTCTGGAACGAATCGTAGAGTTTAACGCATTAAATATGTATATATTTTAGAAAATTTCGCGCTGACGCATACTCGGCTGCTACCAATTCTGCGGGGTATATATGGATTAATCTAGGTCCTACACCGCCCAATCTCTAACAATTTATTCGAAACGGGAGCGAGACTGGCCTGGACCCGCGTGGTACCCAGTTCTGGCTACCATTGATTATAACGTGATAAGATTCAGGGAGGACCAGCACGAGTCCATCCCATCTGAGCCTGACAGATAATTAAAATTAAAACAGTTACGCTTTTTCAAGGATGAGTTATTTAGAAAGCTTCAAAAAGTCGAACTTCTGATTTTTGTGGAATATCTAGGTATTACCATGTCAAGCTTAAATAAATATATCTCGTCATATTATGAAATAGATGGCTACTTTCGAATCAAATCGTTTTAAATTATTGTAAAGAAACAGTATGGTCTAAGTTACAGAATGGTGTTTTGGCGAAATCGCTAAAGCTTCATCCTAGATGTATTCCCAATACCCGCATGCTAGTAAAGTTTTCTCATTCCCACAGGAACCCGATACGACCACGACCAACTGTCTGCCCCTTTGATAAATTAAAAGTAAAAAGAACGTCAGCACTAGTGTTAATGGGAACAGACACCTTTTGGAATGTCGACCATCAAAACAGCTGATTCGTATCCTCCGTGATTCTACGTTGTAATCTAGTAGAGTTTTACAATAATTCAACTTACCTACATATGGCATGTTGGTGATTGGTATCATAGTATGGATTAATGAAATGTAATATCTGATTTTAATTACGTGCGAAATGATTTCAGTTCAGATTATATTTGAGTGGCTACCTGTTGCAAATTACTGGAGAAGGGTGCCATTGAAAAGTATTTTTTCTTCTTCACCAAATCATTAGACGGTCGCAATTCGGAAGCTTGGGTTGGGTATCTACTGTATATCCTTTCAATAGAATAACTCGATTACTTTTTTCCCGATATTGATGTGATTTGCAAGGATTTTACAAGTTTTAGGGTGTTGCTGACTAACCTACCAAGATTTTTGAGTTATAGATATCATATTGCTGCTCATGCGCAAGGTAACACGCATAGTTACCACAACACTTGATTTTTATGAATTACTTAGTTTAGGATTGCGAGGGTATAATACTCAGAGGTTTTCTATTAATTTCTAGGGACGAAATATTAGGACTGTAGTACTGAAGAATGAATCGGTAAGACTACATTCAATTGGTGAGAGAGAGAGGACACAAGAGAGCTGAACGGGGAAAAATTGATATCTAATACAGAAATTAGAAACCGTTGTGATATACTAATAACAGGGTTTTCATTGACAAATTTTTTGCCGTCAACGTATATTTTTGTTGAAGATGTCAAACGTATTCCAGTAATATGAATCCTAGAAAGTAACAGAAGGGTGAAAGTGGTTTATCGTCTAGGGGGAACGTGAACGGATGCCGGTTGTACTTGAGTCAGGACGCCGCTGAGAGGGATGCCGCCGCCTGGGTGGTGCGCCGTTACTATGGGCGTGTACTCTTGCGCCTGAGTCGAATAAGCTGATAGCAGGAAACTGAGGAGAATCATTAAAGCCGCTGTGCAGAGCGCACCCAGTCCCACCAGCCGGCATAACTCCAATCTGAGACAAACAAACAAAAAATTATACTAGGTACCAGGGGCCTATTTCAGAAAGCAACAAGTAACAAGTTACAAGGCGATTAGTACAAGTTGTAGAAAATGAGTGTGGAAGCGTTTCATAAAGGTACAAGCGTAGACTTGTAATGCACTGTGAAAATTAACAAGTGTACAGGCAAATTTGGACAAGTTACAAGTGTTTCCCCATCATTTTTAACCAGTCACTGTTTTACTGTCGTAAAAAATGGCCGATTTTTAACCTACGTCCATTCACCTGTTAACTTGTTATTCCCCAGCATTGTGAGTTGATAATTTTTCGGTATTTTGTATTATTCTGCTGAAGAATACAGAAAAGAAAGAAGCATTCAACGTAGAAGAGGCCAACGATTTATTTGGCCACGAATAAACTCATTTCGTGGGTATTTTTGAGTTTAACGTGAGATTTAGGATGACCTTGAAAGATTCAAATGGTGCGGACCCTGTGCAATTTTTCCTGATCGGGTATTGAGGATCTCTCCATCATTGAAGAACAAAGTGAAGATAATTTCGAAGTTACACATGTCATTCATAACCCAGCAGCATTAAGACTTGATAAACTGATTAATCATTTTCGCTGAATTAAGTAGAAAAATCCGATTATGCCAGCCATCAGAATAAGTCGAAATCAAATACCTACACTCTTTCTCCACTTTTCAGTTTATAATTTGTCTGTCTTCCAATCATTACACCTTGTCATGTATGATAAACATCCTATCGTGTACTTAACACCGTTTTTATATTATGATTCGCTGACGAAACTTCAATTTCGGCATCCCGCTTGACGATGTTCATTTCATCTTCCCCAGCCGTTCGTTTTTCTTTTCTGATACACTAGTAAACTTAGCTTCTACTAGTGTCACTTTTCTACACTTGTACTCTTTGTTTTGGTGAAACACTTGTTCTAGTTTAGCTTGCATTACAAGTACCTGTACTTGTTAACTTGTACATTTGTAACTTGTTGTTTTATGAAATAGTCCCCTGGTGTAGTTGGTTATAAAGAACAAACTTTGAGGCGACACGGGGCGACGCTTGTACTGTACGATGCGATTTGAAACGAGACGCGTCACATCTCCACGTGAGTTCCTCTGTAGTTAGTGATGGTTCCGCACACGAGGAGTTTTGCACTCGTCTCGTACGTTTCCGTTTCAAATCTCCTCGTTTCAAAACTCATGCGATGGGCATGGCACGACGCCAGACCAGTGATGGGCATAATCTTATCGTCGAATACGAATACGATTGTAATCGCGATAATTATTCGTTGATTCTGAGTCAACTGCGATTATATTCGTATTCGTGTAATCGTATTCGTTTGTCGGCGATTACACAAATACAACCCATAAAAATGCGTCATGGTCATCAATTTCAATAGGGCGTTCCTCCTATTATATGCGAAGCCTTACTAATATTACCTAGCTTCAGAGGGACGTCCTTAAAGCGAATTTAACGATTGGATCCCAGCCTATTTGTCTCAAATCTATTTCAATAGGACGTCCCTCTGAAGCTAGGTAATATTAGCAAGGCTTTGCATATTATAGGAGGAACGCCCTATTGAAATTGATGACCGTGACGCATTTTTATGGGTTGTATTCGTGTAATCACCGACAGACGAATACGATTATACGAATACGAATATAATCGCTGTTGACTCAGAATCAACGAATAATTATCGCGATTACATTCGTATTAGACGATAAGATTATGCCCAACACTGCGCCAGACGCAAGGAGGCAATTTCGATTTCTTCCTTTCTTTTTGGCATGATCTTGTTCTATTCAATTATTGCACTTCTATTGTTGCAGTTTTTGAGATTTGCCTGTATATTTGAGATCATGGAAAATTTTCGTTAAAAATGTTGCTCTTTAAACAAAATTTAAATGGAAATAAATAGGAAAATTTAAAATCGAAATTTTAATTACGAATACTACTTGAAGTTTTTTCTTTTAAGCTGTTAGATACGTAAAAACTACAAAAGATGAGTAATATGTATGCTACTTCCATTTCTAGGCTTTCAATAGGTACTAAATGTTTTGGCGTAGGTGAAGAAGTCCCCACATAAATACCTTCCAGCTTGTAGGCTGCGACTCGACTAAGATAAAATCGACACCGTGTGTGGATGCTCGAGTGAGATGAATGGATCGTACAGGACGAGCATCGCCCGGTGTGCGGGCGGCCTTAGATTCATAAGGTGCCGCGGTAGTATTCATATTTGATGCTATAACTATTTCATTCATTTCACCAAGATACCACTGATTTTAGGATGCCCCTATAGGTGATTTTGTATATAGGTTTCTTACCCACTTCAACAATGAATTATTAAAGTTATACCAATATCAATTATTATCTCAATATTTTGGTTCCGTAAAAAATCTTGGCCTTTGTCTTATTTTTTGCACTTATTACTCATGTTCTACTTTAGTTAGACAAGAACATTGATAATCTCATTTCTGACCAGCCTACAAACAACTTCGTTATTTCTTAACTTTGATAATTTTGCCAAAGTGTACCAACTACCTGTGTATCCGAAATTGCTGAAATTTTTATTATAGATTCAGGAAAAGTCCGCATTGTTCATCAATCATTCTTTTGCTATTGTCTTTGGGATGGATTGTTCGCTAACTCAGTGGAGTGTCAGTTTCTATAAATAACGGAATTAACAATATTTTTATTACCTATGATCTATATTAAATATAGATAATATAGATCCAATAATAGATGTAATAAATATAGATGCAATACATTTTTTTGCACTCGTTTCAAACGTTAATTGACCAGTATTGATACAACGATAATTAATCCACAATTAGAATCAAGGGGTCTTGGTTAGGCAACTCCTGCATGACCGCTCGGTCTGGAAGGAGAGGTATACCCTGAGCGCCGTGAATAGCCCCAAGCACCACCTACTTCTCAATACACTGACCCGCTCCTCAACCGTACCAACAAATTAATTATTAATTTGTTGCCAATTATTTATTAATTTGAAACGACCTGCTCTCATAGTACATGATAACATTGTCTCCAATTTCAATACCTACATAATGAAAGTCAACATCAGAAATCAATGTCGATTGTACAACATTCCACGTTTACCAAGTAATAAAAGGCCTCGAGTAACGACACCAAATTGATTTTTGGAGGTTGAGAATGTAAATGATTTTCTAAATACCAAACGTTTGAAAAGGAACCTATGCGGTAATGATAGATAGCAACGGATACACTGCAGTCAAATGTGCAATACACATTTAAATATTCATGAAATTTAACAATGAGATGCTCAAATCACCAAGCAAAATGAGGGGCCCACCTAGTAATTTACAAAAGGAAAAAAATAAAAGGGGGTCACATGTACAATATAAATCACCTCGAATTAAACGTGAGTGCTTTTCTGTCAAGGTAAGCAAAATTTCCCCGTCTGGCGACCACAGGTTCTCTCGGAGGGACCAGTTGACCTGAAAATAATAGCAAAATATCAGGAACCTGCAAGTGATAAATGTAATAGCGTAGCGTTTAGTAAGAAGTATTGCGAATGTGCAAAACCGAAATTGATTGACGCAGACAAAACTCCGAGATTAATCGACCGATTGTCATGAAAGTTTTAAGGATTGTCCAGATTACCTCCTAAATTATGCCCCATAAATTTTATTGCTGTTGGATTAATTGTAGTATGTGCATATGTGCAAACGTGATTATCTTATAACGTCAGTTTCTCATGAGCCATCTGTCCGATTTCGTTCAAACACGGGAGATAGTAGGGTTTAATGTCCTGAATTATGCCCTATATACTCGTATTTTGTGGCGATTGGTTGGGTAATAACTATTGCATGAGCAAAACTGATTTTAGTTGACACTTCAAGACTAATAGGCCGATTTTGATTAAATTTACAAGGACTGTGTGGGTTAACCTTTTTAAAATTTTCTACCAATTCCATCACCCTTCATAGGGTGAATTTCGTTGGATTGGAGTACGAAATAACTTACGTATGTTATCTAAACATTTATAGGTGAAGCAATAGTACTAGGTCTTTTGATTAGTTACATAATATTTTGAGAATGATAATACAATACAACTCGATTTTAATGTCTGATTAAAGGGGAAATTTTCCAAAGCGTTATGCTAAAATACCGTGAATTATGACCTTCCTATTCACCAATATTTGCTTTTAAGGCGAGGAGCTTGTTTACTCTAATTAAATGACCTGAATTGTCATCAACGTGGTATAAAATTTCTTCATGTTTTGTGGTAACATTGATCTTCACATCAGTCATTTAGATAATACTTGAAAAATGAGTCTTCGAATGTCTTGCAAATCGTTAGCGAGAAATGTCGATGCCAGGTACAGTGAGACGGTGTTCCAAACATGCAACTGACAGTTTTCGTTACTCGTGCACCAGCTTCTAATTTATTTTGAGTGAAGTATGTGTTTATCTTGTTTTTCATTAGGAAAATAATTCGATTTTTTTTTAGTTTGAAAAGGTTTAGTTTGAGCTAATTATTCATACGTTTTCACCATATAACTATTTTGGACGTTTACGCCTGTTAAAACATACAAAAAGCAGCCTCCCGACTCTAAAACCAAATATTTCGTTGAACCCTGGTAATGTTTATCAATGTTAAGGTTGAAAAAAGCAAGCACAATCACTTTCAACACTAACACAAACCTTTTTTCAAATTACACAATGTAATCTTGATCAATAATAGTATTGATCGGTTCAGAAAGGTCATCTATTGCAGAAGATTTACAGTAAATTTCATTTATGTAAATATTTCTTGTACAGCGATCTGACAATGTAGTTTTACCTATAAGTACAGCAACGACTCCAGCAATGAGAAGAGGGACTCCACACCACATGCACGCTTTGTCCCAGCTGCAGCCTTTTCTGGATGGACTGGTCATGTAGTGAAAGTCTGATTCCTAGAAATAAAAACGACGTTTATTGTTTTATGTTTAAGTTATTTCAACGCAAACCACGATAAAATCTTCAAAATATCATGTACATAATCTCTAATTCACTTGTGATGAATCCGCTGACGAGCTTACAACTTATTTGATTCACTTATTCAACTTGGAAAAAAAAGTTGAAAAAATCTATGCAACGTTTCTTAATTTGGACAGTTCAAGTCCTTGAATTGATTTTCTTAATTATTGTCCAACGTTGCTCCCTAGGAACTGGGGCTTCTTTAGGGAAACAAAATTTAAAATATAAAATTCAAACTTTTTAAAAATAAATAGTTATAAATTTTGAATTTTATATCTTAATTTAGTCTCCCTGAAGAAGCCCTAGTTCCTGGAGAGAAACGTTTGAGAATAATAAAAAAAATTCAAGGACAGAATCAGCTCCTACAAGTGTTCCAATACAACTTAAAATTTTATTCATACTCATCCTTCAATAAATAAGATTTATTGTTACTACAGAATGGAGAAACACTAAATAAATAAATGCTCTAAATATAAATAAACTCTCTCCCCCACACCAGGTATGAGACATTTTATATTTAAATGTTTACGTTGATTCTGAAAAGTAGGAATAAATCACTCCAAACCTAGTTGGTCATTCCATTTTTAACAAACTACGGAACCATTGTTCGTGAAATTTAAACTAATTTCATGTACATTAAATTATCTTCAAAGGCTGAAATTTAGAGGTTAAAGTTCTCAAAGATTCTCGTCTTATTATATCTTAATTATGTTGTTTGTTTTTAATCCTTTATTGTTATTTTCATTATTTTGTCGGATAAATGTTCAGCAGGTATCGTCAGTGAGTAAAATAACTGATAAAGGGCATGCCGTAGTATTTACGAAAAACGAAAGTTCAAAATGATGAAGGCAGAATAATACTGACCGCAAAACGTAAAAATAATTTATATTATGTTGAAGAACGAGGTATCGAGAATTGCCGTGTAATTTCACAAAAAAGAAACATTAATAAAAAAAAAAAAAAAAAAAAAAAAAAAAAAAAAAAAAAAAAAAAAAAAAAAAAACTGAAAAGGGTCTATTCATCATTAAATTATACTAAAAGTTATTTGATAATGGGGCTCCAACATGAAAAGCTAAGGGTAGAGCGCATCACTTGAACAAGGACCTTACCGAGCTGATCTTCTTTGTTGTTAATAACCGCAGTCGTGACGGATTCAAGTTGTTTTTGTTTTTTGCGGGTTTTTAGAAAATTGTTTGACTGCGTATCTTTATTATAATGATTTACTTATTAATTATATAATTCTCGTTTTCGACCAGTATCGATGAAGTTGATGACGAGGAGAACGAATCGTGGAGCGAAAACGCGATGACGCAAATTATCAACAAAGGAAAACTCATGTCAACCATCATGTTCCTTAGGTTCTTAGCAATCTAGCGCTCCAAGTGGTGGACTTTGTTAGTTCATTACTATGAATAATAGTAATGAACTTAACTGATGGACAAATCTAAAAATATACCCATAGCAAGACTTCTTTTTTTAGTTACAAGTAAGATGCCGCAAATAGTGTTGATGTTTGATGCATTTTCACATAATCTGGACGTAGTGAACATTTTAAGATCCCACTCAAGAAACGAGATAATTTAGTTTATTAATTAGCTTAACATACAATAACAAACATAAATCGTGGGGCGAATTAGTCACTTTGACATCCCTGTTACACAATCCTATTACAATCAGTTAAGGAATCATCTGTCGAATTACCGAGATGTGATACTCAGATTGGCTGTTATGCTGTCAGTTAGTGTCAGAGGAATTGTAAATGCTCGTGCAATCAATTCTGCCGATAGTTGCTTGGATTTATAATTTCAAAATACCTATAACCGTAGTTTAAGTTGATTAAGAAAGTCCACGAGGGTTGAATAGAAGTTATCGTTTCACACACATGTATATCAAATTTAAAGAAATGGTTTTGATCGATTAGAACGGTCTAATTTGGTAATTATGAACCAATATTCATATAGATATAGTTTGTTTCTCGATATTGTTCAGAACTGATACAAAGTCGAGAACTTCGAGCCCTGGGGATTAAAATTATGGTGATCAGAACTTCTTGACATCTCAAATTTCATACAACTTTTCAAATTTTTATACAGATGAAAAACGATTATAAGACTCTGATATGCGGCAGACTCCCCCTCCCCCTCCTATTCTTCGCTACACTCCACAAAAAATGTCTCTTCCTGAGTTAAATTGATTTTATTATTTCACTCAACATTCGTACTTCTTTCCTTCTATTCCGGAGACAACAAGAGAGGTTTCCAGCATTGAAAACTGGGGTGAAACAGAATCAGTAACACAGTACAGCAAAGATAGGGTAACCGCTAGAGTGGGCACCACTTAAGTCGTCATCAACAAGTGAGCTTTCATTTTCCGAGCTTCATTATAAGATTTTATGATTGCACTGGTAGTACCATTCTTACTAGCGGCTAGGACGACAAGATTTTTCTTTGTTTCCTCCAGAGCAGTTCTTGTTATACAATGGCTAGTAAGAGCGCGTAGGCGGTGTTGACTCTTTGTCTCGGAGAGTCGACGAGAAAATGGAGGGACCTGTTGAATCGGAAAGTGGATTACATCGGAGCCACAATCCGCTTTGTTGGGTGAGCCGCTGATACTCCCAAAGGAGATGAAAGTCGGTCGACTTCTTGTTAACGGAGGTACCTATATTATCGAAAACATTTGCTTTGGTTTCCTTTCCCGTAATGCGTTTCAAGCTTATTGCGATAATGCGAGGTCACGATCATAAGAGAGCTGGAAACAACAAATAATATTCACTATTCCCCTTTCGTTATTTGACACGCCAGTCGTGTATGTTTATTTCACCGACATTACGATATGGTAAGAAACATAGTTGGGCACATTATTCCTACTCCGGTGCATTTTTAGGTAATTTCGGTCTTCCAACTGTCTTCTCGAAGTCTTAGAAGTATTTAAACTGGCTACAGATTTTTTGCAATCGTTCATTTATTAAGTGTACGAGCAATGCCCAGTAACAAAATATACTTCACATTATGTAGCAAGAAAATTAGTGCAACAATTTTTTCCACGATAAACAATACAATAATATAAATACGAGATTCCTACCTTTCGCTTCATATTTTTAGCTTTGTAAAATGTCTTCAAATGGATCTAAATTATTAAATGATGCAAAAATTTTGAACTTCAATGAAGAAAAGGTGAACTCCGTACGTACGTAACACCAATACACATGTTATTGATAAGGATTTAAAGGAATAATTAATAATGAAAGAGTTATTGAAAGATCATTTGATTACGTTAAATATTAAAGTCACTGCTATCTCCTCCAATTTTTTTGAAACCCTAACTGACTGAATACAATAAGAATTCCCGGAAACCCTAACTGACTGAATACAATAAGGATTCTCGGAAACGGGTAGGTATACGTTCCTGCCGTTGTGGCCTTCCTTGGATCTCGAGCGCTGGATGGTGAGGTGTCTGAGGATTTAGGGCCAACGTAAGGTGGAGTTAAGAACTGTTGATTTTGGAGCCAATGGGGTTTTGAACGACTGAGCAGGTTTAAATGTGACGGTTCTGAATTGGGGCTCCAAGGTGGATTGCAATTGTTCTATGTGACGTTTTAATGAGTCTTTCCGATCAACCAGGGATACCAAGTACCTAATGTCTTGCTCCTAGTTTCTTCGTGACTCTGCCAAACTGCCATACCATCTTTATGTTGATGAACAGACGAACTTGTAGCCTCTCACTCTCCTAAAAAGAGCAAGCAGGCGGTGCATGTGTTTTGTTGAGGCTTGAGGTCGATATAGGAAAACAGTATTTTTAGCAGGAGATTTAGCAGGAGATTGTTCCCCGGAAAGAAGGGTTGCTCGGTATCGCATCAGGACCTTCTCTTGCACAGACGTCCTATTATTAGAGGCTGCTTTGACTCAAAGCCTTTGAGGCGATCCTTCAGGGTTCGTATTAGTGTTCGGCTAATCTATTCGTTGCTGGATACCCCGGTGCAATGAATTTCTGAAATATACCTCGTTCTCTGCAGTAGTGCTTCTTGAGCTCTCGATAATCAGTCAACGTTTTAGTTTTCAATGCCCTTCTTGAATTATAACCCTTTTTGAATATAATTGAAGCCTGACAAATATGGATCCTAACGGAGAAGAAGTGCTGACGTCATTTGAAGAAGAGCGTAGTTATGCCGGAAAATTCGCGAGATAGGTGGGTTATCTCGTTATCTGTAATGAGCTGAAGCTGAGTTACGAATAAGTTATGGCAAGCGCTTCCCGGTCTTGATGACTGTAGTTATACTCACATACTCAGTGAGCGAACCCGAGGCATACGCAATGTGTCTTTGGCTTCCCTGGAACCCATCCTCCTTGCCAACTAAAATGTGTTCAGATAGATATAAATTATTAAATTATACAGACATTTTGAACTTGAACGAATCAAAAGTGATAAAGTATACTCTGCATGCATAGGAGGGTCTCGGGTGTTGATACTGTGATGCCGGTTCCGAGCGGATTCTTACGGATTGACGCCAAACCTCGGCCACGCGTTCTTCCACTCTTCCCACTAAATTCCAAATACGACGGCCTTCCTTGGGAACGTAAAGGTGTGTTTACATTAGAGAGTACTCGTACTTTGTGCTCTCAAGAGTCACACTGATTGCCCTTACATTCGAGCATACATTACAATACGAGTGAAATTTTTGCGAGCTCACTCTCGGAGAGTAATGTGTACATCATGACACTAAAACACTAGTCAGTGATAAGGATGTTAAGGAATAACTAAATTATAATAGAGTTATTGTTTCGGTTTAAAAAAAGGCCTAAAAAAGACTTGAGTATTCAACACAATTCTAGTTTTCCCAGTTAAAATGCGGTTTGAAATTGGCAAAGACGGCGCAAGCAACCGTCGATAGCAACCGGCTAACAAGATCCGTAATAACTTATCTACATTCCTCAGCTTGTTGGCCCAGCCCTCCTGACGATTAGACCTCATGGGGACGAGATCCCAATTATTACCGCTCAATGTTTCAACGGATTCATCGTCTCCAGAGGATGGTTTTGAAGGGAACACAAATAGATGACCTAGAAACCAAAACTATGACTTTATCTCATAATCTGTGTGCAATACTTTATGATAATAACTTCAATCAAATTATATAAATAGAAAACTCAAAAAGTCCAGCGGGAACCAAACATAAAATAGGAAATGAGCATTAAATATTTATTCATTTATTTCAAATGCCTGTAGTGCTTTAAAAAATATAGGACGGATCTATAAAGTCCACCGTGCAGTGGTTCAGAAATCAATTCTGTCGTATCAAAATTATTTTATTGGCTATTCTTATAGGAAATTGTACACTGATTCTGAATATACCACATGTTCCTAAACCTAAAACTGCTCATTTTCGAAATTTATTATCTTCAAAAAACCTTTTAAAAACACGTTTTTCAACATATTTTGCGCTCAAGGAGCTATAAATAACGTTCAAAACAATTAGTGTGCCAGATAAAAGTTGTAGAGAATGAAATTTTGTGTCGATTGATCACCAGAAAACGGATTTTTTTTTCACTTTCACCAAGACGGATTTTTCTGCTTTGGAACGAAATTTTTACGCCGTATTTCAAGGGAGCTGTCGTCTGGAGTAGATATTTATACTTATACCTGAAAGTACACATGTCCATTCTACTCTGTCTGTCTGTGTCTCTCTCCATATACATACATATACAACGTTAAGATCTAGGATTGTGTTCTTTGATGTACGAAACGGATTTATAAGGGGTCCTCGCCCCCTCCCCTCACATTTAAAAATTTGAAGCCATCTAAATAGCTCATTTTTTCTTCGGATATTCGCTAAATGATAAAAAATTAAAATAAATCGTTGTCTTAGGCTTTTTCACGGGCTCAACGGGTTTTTGAGGGCGCTGAATGTTTAACAAGATGATTAATGACTATTACGATCCTAAAAAAAATATCCTAGGTACACCAATAAAAAAATGTTTTATTATAATATAGAGGAAATTTGTATATTGTATCTAAAAAAACATAATTTTATTTTTATAAATAATAAGGTAATTTGATGTTAATAGAAACGTATTCAATTGGAATATACAGGGTGTCCCTTATAAGATGGCCAACACTTCACGGCGTGATTCTACAGCTCATTTCCGATCGAAAGTTCCTCTTGAAGATTTTTTCATTTTCAACACTTAGTTTTCGATTTTTGACATTTTTTTCGTGTTTTCGACCCGAATCAAAAGTGTGAGTGATAAAACAGCAATAACTACAATAATTAAAACAGTAAGTTTAAATTTGAGGATACTTTTGGAAAGAGCGGTAAATTTCCTTCCTATCTAATGTTAAATACAATTTTTCATTCAAATTCTTTTGGTGAAAAAACTGCCGGAACATGAAATTTTCACGAGTATGAGAAATTCAAGTTTTTTAAACCGGCTGTGATTGTCACATTTTCATTTGTATACATTATGTGGATTGGCTCTTATATTTTCCCATATAACATTATGTTATATATTATGTTATACATTATGTTCCCGCTTCGCTCGCAAAGTGTGGCATATAGGGAATGTTGCTCGCTTCGCTCGCAAAGTGTGGTATGTAGGGAATATTGCTCGCTTCGCTCGCAAAGTGTGGCTATTAAAAAATAAGGGTTGATCGTAGAAGGGTGAAAATTGAGGATTGTATGTATTTTTGTATGTTGTATCATAAAAAATAGAAATTAAAAATTTTGTCTAAAAAATAAATAAAAAATTTAGGGGTGGACTACCCCTAACATTTAGGGGGATGAAAAATAGATGTTGGCCGATTCTCATAGATACCGGATAAGCACAAAAAATTTCATCAAAATCGGTCAAGCCGTTTCGGAGGAGTATGGCAACGAAAACTGTGACACGAGAATTTTATATATTAGATGTGGATTGGCTCTTATATGTTCCCCAACAAATGTCATTGCCATCAGATCAATAATGGCTTGTGCGTTTGCGTTAATGTGATTGTCTGGTAAAGTCAATTCCTTACGATCGATAGGTCTAATTGCATTCAAACTCAGAGGGCAGTTGTGTATTGGTTTCCGGAAGATGCCCTATGAATTGAGTGAATATTTATTGGGTATATTTATTACACACATAAAACTCCGATTTTGAATTAATTTTCAGAAATCGTGTAGGTTAGCTTCTAGATGGTCTCCTATAAATTTCGTTGCCGTCCGATCAATAGTAGCGCGTGGGCATGTGAATCCATACATTACAGTGATAACATTGATTTGGTCGTAAATGGTTTTTAATTTAATTTTCTACGTCCATTTTACAATAAGTGAGAAAGCTACATTGTCCAACCAACTTGACAGACGTTTTTCTTAGGTCATCCATTCTAAGTTAATGTCGAATCGAGGTAGTGGTCGAATGACGTTTTCTACATAAGTAATACAACATTTTGAATTGATAATACAACTAATCGTTGGCTTTACCCTGAACACTCAAAAAAGGCTTACTAAATATAAGAAATTATGAACAGAGGTGCTTCAGCTTCATCAGCAATTCGTCAACATGTACTGGTATATTACTGGAAAATATCGTGAGGATCCGCGGTCCTCCAAGTACTGACGGAAGGACCCGAAAGCGTCTATCAGCACGCAGGCGGATGTGTAAAAGTCCTTCCGGAAGGCCCTGTACACCATATCATTAAACACTCCGTCCATAGATATCTAAGAACAAGGGTAATGAACAAATTGTAAAATTTACAGCTTCTGCAATAGGAAAAAAATAAATAATAAAGAAAAGGTCTACTCCAACGTGAAGAAACGGGATTAGACCAGAAAAACATTAATCAATCCAGAAACAGGATCATTTTGTTGATCACTGACGGCGTTTTATTTTGTTGCAAAACGTTATTTTTGGTGAAGCTCAAGATAATCTTATAGATAGAACAGATATTGACGCAAAGACAGATGGAATAGTCGAGAGAAGAAATCGCATTCTAAGAAATCTACTGTTCATTATTCACTGGGTATTGAATTGGATATGTACCTACTGGGATTGGGGGCTTTACTGGGAATCTGGAACTCGTCACGTTACAAAACTGGTCTTTATGATATAATGTTTAACTACATTTCACCATGATGTACAATTCTTTACGTTCTTCACAACGACGTCAATTCCCCTTTCAATAAACCATTACATCTTCTCCCTGGACTCGTCCTGTTGTTATCGACACAATCACAATGGTAAGAAAAGCTCCTTTCCAATTAATTCACCGACTAGTTGTCACCAATTTCAGGGCCTCCGATCGCTTAAATGTCGCTATTAGAGAGACTCCAAAACGACCACGAGTCAAACAGTAATGACGGGGTCTCGTAAAGGAGAGTCGGTTTCCGCTAAGGAGCACTTCACCATTATTTAATGAGACAGGGCCAACAACCGGAGAGCTCGAGAAGATAATTGGGGTTTTCGACAACTCAGAAACTACGCAGGTCAATATGTCTCAGCAAACGGCGTCCTTTCTGAATCTTCTTGAACTCATTTTATTTGCTCTTTTAGGTGGTGCTCAAGGCCCATCATCTCCGAATTTGATTAAAAAACTTTTCACCAGATGGCATTACCATCTGGATGTAAAGCACATCCCGTTTTTCGCCACTCCATTTCGACCGATTTTGAAGCAGTGAACGGAAATGAACTTAGTATTTCAGTCCTAAGGGCGCTACACTTCAATGTTGAATGGTAAATTGGAATTTCCAAAAAAAAAAAAAAAAAAAAATTAAGTTTCAAAATCTATTTTCAAACGTCTGAGCAAAAAAAAAAAAAAAAAAAAAAAAAAGAAAAAAAAAAAAAAAAAAGGGGGGGGGGGGGGGTACATCCTGTTGCATCTATACATCGCACCCCGAGCCAGTGAAGCGAACGAGAAACCTACATTAATATATTATAAGAATGAAGCTATGTCTGTCTGCCCACGCTATACACGCCGAAACGGCTGAACCGCCGATTCCGTCTACGAGTGGAGGGGATCTTCTTGGGTGTGTCTGAAAGCAATTGTAAGTAATTTTCACATTTTCGTGAGTTTAGCACTAACGTGCCCTTAACGTCATCCTAACGTACCCAAGACTACGTGACCTTGAGGGGACGTTAGCAACATCGTACGTTAGAATGGCTCATTATTTGACGTCACCCGTTTGGAGATCTAAAGGCACGCGACACCAGCCTAACCTTCCTGCAAATGTAGCACTACTGGTCATCTCAAAATTGCTCGAAAACTGGTGAAGTAAATAAAATGGTTTTTTTTTTTTTTTTTTTTTTTCAAAAGCCCCCTTACTACCTACTATTTAAGTTGATGTAGTGGGTAGGTTAATTTGACCACCCCTCAAACTTGGTTGTTTTACGTTTCAAGTCGTGAAGAAACCGAATCTGCTATTTGAAGTCCGCCTCTGCCGTCTAGCATTACTAGCCTTCAACTCGATCGAAAAAGTCCGTTCTTTTTCACACAGGCTCTATTTGGTTGATTACCAAATCCTGAGTTTCAAGACGCTACTTATTCACAGTAGTGTTCTTAGTTTGCCTGATCTCTCAGCTGTTTTCTCGTGAACGTTGCGTGAAGTGCTGCTTCCAGTGAAGATTATCAAGTAAATTCCTGGTTCATTGTCATAGAGATAAATACTTTTTCATACTTGTTGATGATTTACCCTACGGGAAACCCATAAACATGAAGTTCGTAACGGCGATAATTATTTATAAGTAGCAATTAAACCGCGGTGTTTCCCACTTGTGACTTACGCGTTCTTTGCGTTGAATCCATGCCCTGTTTACGAATTGAGCACCAAAAATGTAATTCTATTCCGTATTTGTACTAAAACTAGCATGAAATTAAAATTTAGGATTGAAAATCGGCGTTTCATATCGAAATAAAGAAGTTGATCAGACAACCAGTAGGCAACAAGATAGCGGGGGAAAATATCGCGTTGCCCAACCACCGTTAGCGTGACATTGAAATTAAGGCAACCGTGCCCCTCGGTTCCATTTGGGTTAGCATCTTCATTTGCTCCCTCAAGGCTATGGTAACGTAATAGGTAAGTGCCAAAATCAAGGTTAAATATGAGCCGTTAAGCGGCGAGAAATTCCAACAATCGAATGAATATTTTGGATCTCAGAACATTCTCATCTTCCTCCATGGGCTGAGACACAGGCACTTCACCTGAACACTGTGGACGAGGCGGAGTTCGCAAGGCATTCTGCTCGAAGTCTTCCACATTGCCAGTCTCACCCTGAGGCTGTTCGTTGAACATGTCCCTAGCGCACTGTCCATCTAGGGAAATATCATCCTGGAAGTCAAACAGCTCCTCCTGGGAGCTAGGTCTTGTTGACTGACTCATTGATTCGATAAAAAGAAAAGCAATAATCTGTGTACTAATTCAATTACGTAAGACTTTTCAATACCCCTGTACCTAAAACCTAAACTGTCCCAATTCTGTGTCTGATAAAAGCCTGTATTTTCAACATCAACCAGAAAACTATAGTCATGAACGTATGTCTGTATGTATGTATCCCACGTGTATTAATTTTAACTTAACAATACACAAGGCATTTGTGTAGGGTACAAATCTAACAACATTCAATGCGGGAAAGTGGAAAGCGCAGGGTCTTGAGCTATTATAAGTAAATAACATGAGACATATATTTTCTACTTGTTACTTATAATAAACATACCAAAGAAAGTTCTAGATTCTTGCACGATTCCATGCTATTCTCTCTCTACAATGCCAAATTTTACCATGAAAATTATTCCATGTTGTCATTTCTAAAACTTTCAGAAAAATTTATCATAAAACGGCAGTTCAGTATGATAGGGTGTGCACCACCTATGTTCTGACACTTGGATTTACGTTGCGGTCCCAGCATAATGTATTTGATCTCCGTATATAATTCTTCGTCTTTTCTAGAGCATTGCGTACGGTTGGGCACTTTTCAATTTATTACGTGTTAATTCCCGTGTCTCTGACTGGGTTCATCAGTACTTGACGGGCACGTCGGTCAACCTCCAAGGCCCAGCCAACACAGAAAAGTGGGAAAAACATAAAATATATCGGGCCCATAATGGTCCAATTTCAAACTTGGGAGCCACCCCTTGATTCAACTCAACTCCTAGCAGTTGTGAAAATAAAATAAAACGTTATTTGCCTTGAACCTGCGGTGGGATCGTACGATAAGTCTTCCACTCATTAACTCCAAAAGGGACCTGTGGCCCGAATCAATGGCCCTTCATATTATTGAGGTATGGCCCCATTATGTGCATCCAATTGCTCAGTGCAAGTCTTTAGGGGCACTGCAAAGGTTGTGCCACTAATAATTCATTGTTGTGCACATCGGATCATGGCTTACCGGTTGAATAAACAAAATGCGTACCGTAAATTAATTGTGCACTCCGAAGATCCGATCTTAAGTGACTCGAGCTGACTAAGACCCATGTAGCCATCTCATACCTCGATCGCTCAAAACAGCCGAGGGGCATGACTGTAATGAACTTCGCATTCCGCGCAGGAGACAGGTAGCGAGGGACTGAGCTCGTAAATATTTTTGACTACGACTCATCGCATAAAACGAAATCATAAAACATAGGTCCACCAATGACAACAAACTTCTCCACGGTCAACAATGAAGTGGAAAGAAGATGAAGTCACAAGTCATTTTGTGAACAACAACTGCATATCATTTTGATCGAACCTAAAAACAGCGAATTTCGAAAGCGAACAACCAATAAAAGATAGATTGGAATATTCAACGAAGTTCCGCACTGGTTTCATGAGCAAATCTAGACCGGGGAGGGTCAAAAACGAATTTCGAAGTTTTGATGCGACACCCGACGACACCGCCGTGTTGATGGACTGCAACGGAAACTAGCCAGGGGAACGAAAAGACACCATCTAAAGCTGAGTCAAATCAAGGGTAATCCCGAAATTGACGTTATTTTCTCAGATCAAATTCACATTCTTGGGGCATTTCTACTGGACTTGCCGGTAGAACAATGTTCATA
The DNA here is from genome assembly GCA_030762985.1 of Adelphocoris suturalis. Classification (NCBI taxonomy): domain Eukaryota; kingdom Metazoa; phylum Arthropoda; class Insecta; order Hemiptera; family Miridae; genus Adelphocoris; species Adelphocoris suturalis. Next base: position 136,729,772 of record CM061040.1, read on the forward strand.
AACCTTTAAGCTAGTACTAGCGACGATATCGTGCCAAAATCAAGGTTAAATATGAGCCGTTAAGCGGCGAGAAATTCCAACAATCGAATGAATTTACGATTGACTCACCGTTTGAATGACGATCTTCGGAGAGAGGGTATTTCTTGAGTAAAACTACTACAACTCAATATGAAATACGTGTATTCTCACTGTAAGACTTTAAAACAGTATTGATTGAGAATAATGCAGGAATATCTGTATAAAATGGTATAAAAAGAGCAAAAGCGAGACGTAAAAGTACACACGAGAGTTTTAGTGAAAGCTATAAACTGTAACCATGGAAGAGACGGTGAATTGACACGTATCGATGGTAATCGAAAACAAAAGATTGATTAAATCAGGGTTCTCGAGAAGACCCCTATTTCATCAGTAAGTTGAGTTGAAGTTGCCAAAAACTCTCTTTTATAACACCACCCGAACCGCGGACTTGATGGCGGGAGGGGTTGAGGGATCAGTTTGTTGAGGTTAGGCAATGACCCCAAGTCCGAGCATTCTTGAAGGCGATGTCGCTTTTTGCCCCGTGTTCTACCACAATCTACATTGCTCATCCCTAGATTCCCGCATTTATACATCCCACAACGAGCGAGCGAAGCCAGCGAAAAAACTGCGCATGTTTCAGATGAATATATTCGCTCATATATGATCATGCTGCCAGACTGGTACATATATTTATTGTTTTGTTTTCACATGCGTAATAGGCAGCACCACAAATATTGTAGAGTGTCGAATATCTATGAGATCACGCAATGCTCACCCCAGCAAGAGTAATTATTATAAAAGATTGAAAACTTCGTTTGAAATTATTACCTATTCAGTCCAGTTCAATTGTATAGCATAATAGTATAGGTGTGTAGTAGGTATTACAAGTAATTCATTAAACATCACAAATAATATTTTAAATGATTTAAATAAAGTTTCAGGTTAATCGACTCAATTATATATATATATATATATATATATATATATATATATATATATATATATATATATATATATATATTATAAGAAAATATTTGCATAGGTATGTATCCACTATTTACCTATCAAATTATGGAATATTTGCTTGTGTAGACACCTTTATATAATTCATCTTACTACCAATAAACGCACTGTCAAATATTTTAATCTCAATCATGAATATAATACTAGGACCTCGCTTCTGTTGAAGGATGGGTTGAAAGTCGTTGTGGCAACAATCGTGGACTACTCTTATCATTCACTTCATCTGAATGAATTCAGACTTTTAAAGTTGGTGAGAGGAGATTAGCCCCCATTTTTGACTAGTCAATCTAGGAAATCCAATATAAATGTATCGTCCATGCTGAATGGGTTTTTTTCTATCTGCCAATCAAGAATTCATCATCACTCAGTGCAGCTTGATTTCTCTCCTTTCTTGATTGGAAAATCCTGGGCAATAAGCTTTCCCTTGATAAATAAATCGAGTCTAGACCTCAAAACGATACTGAAAAATGGAATAATCAGCGCTATATTTTCCTGTCAGCGCTATAGTTTCCTATGTTTATTTTACTAAGAACTAAAACCATGGATAGAAAAAGCCCTGTTTGCAATATAAAGATCAATAAACACTGTACTCAAAAATGCAAATGGATAATTAATCTCAGAAATAACAGGTAACAGGGGTCTTCATCATGAACTGCACTTTTATGACTTGAAGTATTTTAGTTTAAAAATACCAGAGATATACAACTGGAATCTACTTGGGAGTACGTTTGTTTAATAAAACATACCGCAATAACATAACACCAAAACCATGAATCGTTCATTCGAAATGGTCGATCTTTTATCCTAGAAAAATAGTAGGAACAAGAAGCGGAAGTCATCAGAAATTGTTGCAACACATTTTGATTTCATATAAATTTCGTTTTCGTTTGGAGATGCCAAGGCTAAAACACATTCTGTGTTAAAAGTTTCTCCATAACATTGATTTATTATGGCATCATCGATAAATACATCCAACAACCAACTGCTCCTCAACGTAACGCCTTACTTCCACAAATTTAACTTTTTTCGGTAGTATGGGCAACGTACACGGCAAAAACGTCTTTTTTTGAAATTAACCCTAGACTACAAGGGTATTTTTTGCACCACCTGATACACGAGTGGAGTGTCCAACACCCCAGTACCTGGTTCTCATCGTGAAATTTTTTCAGCTCATCCCTAAGCCGAAAAACAAATGTTCGCAAATTTAAGAGGGTTTTTGGAATAAAACAAAACAGAATGAACGATTTCTAACGATATCTCGGTTTATTGCAACGTTTTGAGCAAAAATGAAGAGTTAAAAAAAATCATTATTTTCTGTTCATTCAAAATAATGCAATTCCCGTTAAAAAAATATATGGGAGAAAAATCTTCAAAAACGTCAACTAGACAATAGGAAATGACATTAGAAAAGGAGAAAACATCAAAAATACAGGAGTATTCTGAAATTGGCCATATTTTATAAAATTCGAGAAATCAAAACAATACAATATTGGTTATTTTTCCCCAAATTATGGATATTTCTTGACCACTCACCGCAAAACCACGGTAGGTACCACTCGTTTCTGCCGGTAAAAATGAAAATAGAACGTTCAAAATATCAAAAGCATAAACGAAAATCACTAAATAGAAAAATAAACTACTAGAACAAAACGAATTCTTCTCCATCAGTTCTGATATATACTCGAAATATAAATTGGACCCCCCCCCCCCTTAAGAGAGAGATATCCCTTGAGAGAGAATTAAAAAATATATAGAAAAATATGACTGAACACTAAAGGGGCAGAAAACAGGTACACAGACACACGCGTGGGGTGTAGGGCACCCCAGAGCAACTTTGCGACCTTCCTGCTCGAGAACTGATGCAAGACTGAACTTGAAAACTCTCATGTAGGGTAGGGGGTGAGGCCGAGACTATTTACACTATTACTAGGAATGCAACGAGGCGGGCATTTTCAAATGGTATTGTTTTAAGAACGCGTGTAGGGGTGTCAGACACCCTACCCGAGTAGTCTAGGGTTCATATTTTTGTGAAAACAATCATTACCTCGCAAAGAAGGGCCTGGTGTGGTAGGGGATTTTAATGAATCCCTACGCTGTACATGTTATACTTTGAAGCCATTCTAGTGGGAGGGTAGAGAAATTTGGAGAAAAAAGTTACACACTTTCAAAAACTTATTTTTTTGACCATTTAGAGCATAATTTGCAGACAGCCTACCGCACAATTGAACGAGTTCCGGAATCTAATTACCTAATGAATAAATCTGTTCAACACACCTCCAATAAGGACGCCCAAAAGGAAAATATCAGCACAATTCACGTTAAGAACCAACAGGACACAACTAATCGCAGTGTTTAACTCGTGTGAAAATAAGAACTACTTCATATCTTTAATGTGACTTCCGTATTTATTTAAACAAGTGTCGTTGAGTCGAATTTCATTCTCATCCAGTTTCTATGTTATCAACTACCCCTGATCAGGATAAAGTTCATTCGCCGATCAGTTGACATGAAATACTAAACTACTATGGACGTACCATAAGCTTGGCCACGGTGCCGATGCCAAAGATGACTGAACGTATAAGACAACACAACTACGATACCCAATGCGAATGATCAAGATATCAAGACTCATGCCATTATTAATTTAAATAATTAGTCTCCAGTGACGTAAAAACCCAGTTAACCCTATATATATCTATTCCAGATTTTAAAAAATCTATTTCGGTCTTAAATTTTCTTCTCAATCATACAATTTTATTCATAATATCTGGTGTCCCATGCCCCCGTGCTCCCCTCTGGATCCGACACTGATTACCCTGGCTAGACCCCCCTAAACCTCCTAGAAATGTCCCTATAATTGTCTCTGCCTTCGAAACAATAGTAGCATGTGCGCATGCACAAGTGTATTGAATCACAATTTATTATCATCTTACAAAAATAATAGGAGAAATATTGACGAGGTTCTTTGAAATATATGGATTCACCTTGAGAACTCCGATCCGATCAAGGAACGGACTCTGCAAATATAAACAAAGATCCACGACCCAAGTTAGGATGTTTATTTAGGATTCCGTAACGACAACCTACGTAAATTAATATTTGTGCAGCCACTCCTCGGGTTCCAAGCGGCATAAAGTCATATAATCTGGTATACACCCACAACCTTTTAGAAATTAAGTTTGCAGCATCGGAATCAACAGTCATCAACATCAACAGCAACATCAGCAACATCAACATCAACTGGAGATTTAAACTGCACCAAACATTATGTAGCTGGGGAGAATAGCATCGCTAAGCTGGAAGCTCGGGTCAAGCTCAATTTGAAAACAAATAGGTTTTGACGTCTGAGTGCTTCGTTCACCCATCTTGATCAGAGTAACGGAATCTGTATGCAAATAAAATCCTTTCGGAGAGTTGCAACAAAAGCGTCTACCGTTGGTGCTCCCTTGTTCAATACAAACCCACTATCGGGCTCGTGGTAATGGAATCCTTTATTTTCCCTCTGATGAAATGTTCCGTAACATAATACAATGTCTCTTACTTTATTGTTAGTAATGGAATAAATTGTGAATGGGCTCTGGCCGTGCATTCTGATCGTATTATAGCCGGTGGTACTCGGACGTTCATCGGACATTAATGTCATGCCTTCCAGAGCTCCCCAGTCCTTCCCATCATCGCCCATTAAAGACCGAGTTCGAGCTTTACACTGAGTTCAATGTGAGATTTATTGAGCGCATCTATAAGTCTTGGAGATTACACGCAGTGTGTATTCCTAGATTTGACTAAATTACTTGAACAGTACCTAATGAAAAGATTACGTGACCAAACCTTTTTTTAGCGTCACACAGAATGAAATAGCGTTAAGTAAATTAAGTATAGGTATTTTAATATTTCTCACTCATAACCATTCGATGCTAGGAGTTATAAATGATTATCTTGCAAATTTTTCACCCCACAAAAACCGTTCACCACTCGTAGGAAAGCTTTGCATTTATAACACATTACAGCACATCTCATGCTGCCAAATCCCCCTTCCTCGTCATTCTAGGAAATATTGGTACACATCCATAATAACATACGCACATAAATTTATTTTAGTTTGAATGTATATCAAACAACACATGTTCATATCATTATCATCTTCATCATCATCATCATCATGATTATTATCATTATCATTGTCATCATTATAATTTTGTATGTGCTGTTTGTTTGTTATTATATTGCTTTGGTTAATTAATTTCAATTATGAACCTTTCTAATCGACCAAGAAAAAATTTCGTAATCTCTCCTCTTTCTTCATTCAGTTCTTTCTTCAGTTCAATTTTTTTTTCTTCAGTTTTTGCTGGTAGGATGTAACTAGGCCTAATCGGTGGTGCATCCCCCCACCCCCTCCCACACCGCCCAATACGCACAGCTCTTCCTCGGGAATGGCTCTTAGTACAACATGGACAGTTGTGTCTTTGCTAATCAGAAATATCCCATACTTATTTTGGGGAACATGTCCTAGAGAAAGCCCAGAGAATTCTAACCATGAATTCTTACCCTCAAAAGAGTTCTCTGACTGCTGCCACCGAGAAGTACCTGGTAAGTGAATTATTGGTTCCACCTTTAGCCTTTTTTTGCCTGACCTGACCAGGGCTACCTCAAGGTCTTATTAAAACACTTAGGAAAACCTTTCCAAATAATAGATTTGGTTCCAGCCCATTTTGCTCTCTCGATAATATTTTTCTAAGTTGGAGGACCCTATCCCATTCATCTCCACATCAAACTTTGTTTATGATGTGCCGTGTGGGGCAACAAAGAATATATAGGTAGGAAGCCATAGAACTGATGTGGCGACAGGCGCCTCTCAAAAGTCTGGTTTGACCAAGCACTCTATTTCCTCAGGTCACGATTTCAATTTCGACCAATTTAAGTTTAGAGCTAGGGAGGAATATGAGATAAGAAGACTCATAGCCGAATCTGTATTTGTGAATATCACCCCTAGTACGGTTAACACCATCTCTGATTTTCAAAAGTGTTCTGTTGCCTCTAGCTCTAACACCTTTAGTATTCTACGATCATCCTTGTAAGGACCCCCCCCCCCCCACACCTTTTTCTAAATGTTTAACTCCATACTGTATCAAATTGTTGGAAGGGTGCTCTTTTCTCATGTGGCTCCTGTTTCCCTTCAGTTTCCCTTTAGTTTTTAGCTTGTTTGCAAACTTACTTCTAACTCTCTCTTGTTTTTTCTTTGTTGAGATGGTTTCCATCCTCCATGAGTCTCTTTACCCAATTTAATGTAACTTATTAGATTATTTGTTTATTGTATTTATTTCCTTAGGGTTTACCATCATATAAATAATTACAATTGCTACCACTTAAGGGCACAGCATTCAGTAAGTTGTATATTTTACTTAACAATGTTGGTTTTTAGCTTTGTAACGACCTTTTGTTTGCCAACCGTGGTGCCTTACCTGGTTGATTGTTTTGCTGTTTAGATCTTCTGATGATGGTCACTGTATTGACCGAAACGTCAAAAGACATTAAAATGATTACTACAATGTTGTTATCTCATTTTCTCCTTCTGGACCGAATCCCGACAGTAACATCTGAGTTCAAAATCAAGTAATTTAGCATAGCTTTACCAGTAACCAAGAAGCGGGCGCAAGCAGACAGCCGCGAAACTATAATTGTTCAGGGTGGCATAAAAACATAATATGCATAATGAAATTTGGTTTTTGGGGGAACATTGTTATCTTCTTTCGAGTACAATCACGAAGGTTAGTGTATCTCCCTAGATAGACGGAAGCAATTAACGAGCTTTATGCTCCATAACGAACATCTGATGTGAGGTATTAACCTCAGGACGCCTCCAGAATGTAAAATGCATTAGCAATTAGCCATATAATAACTACATAGATTCTGAAGAATCGAACCCGGCTCTGTGTCATTGGGTAAATGCCATATTACTGGATTTTGTACAAGAAATTAAGCAGTTTCAAACTCAATTTCAAACAAACCTTTTTGAGCTCTAGCTAATTTCTCTGGCACCTGTCACATTTCATCGTCACAAATGTATAGAGAGAAAGTTTCTTTAAACTTTTCGTCTGCGATTCCGGTGGATAAGTTGAACTTTTATATTTCAGTCTTCTGCAGAAGTCAAGTTTGGAGTAATTAGTACTTAGAAGCATGTTTTCGGGGAAATTACCTCTTCTCTTCCTTCAAAGGTGAAATATCTCAAATGCAAATTTATGGCGTTATAACTAGTAACTAGCTATAAGGATGGCTAATAGGCTAGTTGCTGGTTATGCAACTAACCACCAAAATACACCTGTGTCTATTATTATACACCAACTGCCTACAGAATATCTCGAAATGCAACAGCAACAAAGGAAATTTATGACAGGATACTCCATTCGGTAATGGATCAAATAAGAGCGTAACCTCACCATACAAACACGTATATACTATATGTAGGTTCAAAATATTTATACTTACGCTGTATGCACACTATGTGTGCATATACTCGTAATACATACGCTCCTTACACATATTACACATTCCTAATACCTCCCATAAAGATATTTTTCCCCCTTTCTTGATTATTGCTAAATGTAGATGTTCATAGGACAAAAAGAGGTACTTTTTATTGCATTTTGGTTCTTAAACGCTTGTCAACTTTTTAAATCAAACATGCCATTTGGATGCAATCTCAACCGTGTTTTCTTAGAAAAAACTAAATCGTGCAGTACTAGAATACTATTTAATAGTTACTGAACAGCTTCAACACGACTGCAGTATCAAACAAAACAAAAGTTAGTATGGGTAGGTTGGGTACTAAAAATAAATAAATAACAATAATAATAATAAAATAAATAAATAAAGTTTCGAAGAAATTTTGGTGAATGCAGGATATTACTAGAAATGTGGAGTGTTTCCGTGTTTAAAAGCATCTCTAAACCAGTTCTAGAGATTTCGATTTTTATTTTGTATTGTTGTAATTGTTTCTAAACTTTAAAATTATCACTAGGCGCCATTGTTGACTTAAGGAAAAAAATAGTTTCGTTCAGTTCAGAATGACTGTTACACGGGTAGAAATTTTTTTCCAAGATGATGAAAAAACGCAGCAAATCACTATACCATGGTTTACTATTTCTATGTTGCATAGGCCTTCTACGCAGATCATTGGTCCATAATTATTAAACACTTTATGTAAAAAATATGATCAGAACATGGAGCGTTGTGGCTCTGAGAAGGGTTCACACTTTTACAGTTCCAAGACCCCGCCATTTTACGCTTCACAGTAAAGATGTTTAAAACCGGGAAAATGATCCTTGAAGTAATTTACGTTAGTGCATCCGCAGAATGGAGTAATGATTTGAGAAAAATAAAATTGATAGGGTACACTCTACAGCCTAACCTAGTTCCTAGGAGTACACTTTAGCGCACGCGCAGGAGCTAATAATGATGCAGTTATGTTGAAATTAACATGGAATAATTAAACCATTGTCACCCAACTATGCACCAAATTTGAGCGGGATCGGATGACTAAGGCGTAAAAAAATGATGCTTAAATGATTTTACGGTTGCGCATGCGCAAAATGGAGTAATGATTCAAGAAGTATGGGATTAATAGTGGACTCTTCAGCCTAACCCGCACATTCCCTGAAAGTTTCATCAAAGTCAGAAGAATACTGTTGAAATTAGGCTCGTTTAAAAAGGAGTACATATTCGCGCATGCGCTAGAGCTACTAATGATAGGATTATGTTGAAATTGCTAGGCAATGCTCCAATTAACCTCTTCCACCAATCCTCCAAATTTGAGTGAGATCGGAAAATGATGGTTGATGGAACTCACGTATGCGCATGCGCCAAGAGAAGTATTGATTTGGGAACAACGAAACTTTTTGGTGACCATCTTCACCCTAACCCGCACATACCATGGGAATTTCATAAGAACCGGTTGGATATTGTGGAAATCAAGTGGGCATTAATTTGCGGGCATGTACACAGAGATGGATAGAGAAATACACGGAACAAAAGTTGTTGAGAGTAAAACGTAAAATGCGAGTGGAAATTTCACCACTGTAAAAAATAAATAAAGACCATTTGATTTCAGTGGAGACTACAACTTTTCCATCTCTCAAAAGTGAAAACAATTCTTCCGCTACCTATTGGTTGACTTGGGAGCAATTTTAGAGATGAAATTTAGCATTTAGGTTCCAATACTTCACTAGTAGGTACAACTCACGGACAGTGATGTTAATAAACTCGATTTTAAAACGTTATAATAAATTCCATTGGAACTATATCACCGTCCAATATTGGCATTATATCATCGGATATTTGCAACGCAGCAGCGCGTGATTTCTCCATCTACTCGCGCTTAGAAATTCGAAGGTTTTTTCTTTATGTTCAAGCCCTTAGGGAAAGCAAACTATTCAACGCAAAGCGTTGCGGGTGGTTTTAATCGATTCTTTGGGACCAAATTGATCAATTAAGAAGCAAAAAATTATTGCTGTTACTTGAAAAGTTTTCGATATTTCGATTTTTTTAATGTTCAGCCCCCACACAACCCTTTACGGTTGATAAAAATTGATGCCGAGCTTTTAGGACCATCTAGATCCCAAATGTGATTTTTAACACAAGTTTCATATAGTTTGATCTAGTATATTCGGAGAAAAGCCGCGGACGGTGGACGGACGGATTTTTTTTTTAATTCGATTTTTGGATTCTACGCATCTTGAAACTTAAACCAAAAAAAATTCAGGGGGTGCTTGCTTTTTTTCCTTGGTTGATTACAAAGATTCAATATTGAAATTAATAAACTTAAAGTTCCAGCCGTGCAGCTTGGTCGGATGAGCGAATTTTCGTAAATTATCGAATGAGGAGGAACATGGAAACTGTTTTTTATTACAGAAATTAAAAGTAAATGGGATTACAGGGTGCATAGCGAAAAAATAAATTTTGTTAAAAGTCTCCGTGATTTTACGAAAATTAATAAATTTTGAATTTTCAGAGAGCCCCCCCCCCCCCCCCCCCCCGAAACGGCCGCGGCAGCTGACACCACCTACTTTCTAGTCACAAGTCATCATTCATGTTCTTGTCAACTATAACGATAACAGCAAGGCGCTATTTCATGCCATTCTTTACGTTGCTTTCGTGAATTCGCATTTGATTGACAATTCTCTTTATAGTACCTAGTTCAGCATTTCGTAGCATTCTAGTGTTTTCTAGTATTACTACAAGTATAGCATAGTATCTGTCCACGAGATGGACAGACATGAAAGAAGTTATCAGTTGAAGGAGGGCTACGAATAGGAGACTTCTTTCAATTTACCGCCTCTAACATCATTCGGGCTGTGCCAGTTTACCTATGTCATCACTAAAACTCGAGACTTTCGATTCGAAAGATGAAAAAGTAAGTAAACTTCCACTACTCATTCAAACAGTAGGTATTGCCTTCCACAACATACCTAGGGTATTGCAAATATGTTTTCAGTTCAAGCAACTTTTATTTTTTTAGCTGAACCCTTGGTCCTTTGGGCCGTTACAAGTGTAATAACATTTACCATGAATACGAAAACATTTTAAACATGACCACCCACTTCAGCTGTAGGGTGTAATGTCATCATCTGATGGTTGAGCGCTACTCGTGGCTTTTAGCTAACTTCCCTTTCTCTCTTTTTCGTAAATTGAATTTTGCGTTCTCTCGCTTATTTTCGTCTATTTACTTTTATCGTGGATCTGGAGGTCTCGTTTCCCTTTGTCAGTTCAATTCTAGTTTAAATTGCAACTCCCCAATGATCTTTTTTCCTCTAGTTAGTACCTCCAATGCTAGTTCTGGAGGGAGAATGTAGTTAATATTTTCTCTGATGAAGCCTGGGTAATTGAAGATAGCATGTACCTGTTTCATTAAGCTAGTTGTTGCGCAACCACACTTTTTTTTAGAACGATTTGATTTTTATTAACAAGAATTGCGAGTGCTATGCCACTCACTATTCCTATTCACTGTACCTAGTCGAGGTGAGTGACAAGGGTTACCCAATCCCACAGGGGAGAACCAATCCTCGATCCATACTTCAAGTTCCCACTATGCGCTTTGTTTATCGAAAACGAATTTGCCATAGCTCTCATGTTTTTCAAATATAGGTATCTTCATTTATTTATTCTTATTCTGCATACTTCTTTTACAAGCTTTACTGGTTTCTTTCTCTTCTGATTTCTGTTTTCTTCATTGAGGGCTTAACTAATGCGGCTTTGTCTTCCAATCCCAGGGATGTAATATTCTTTCTAGTTCCGTGTAATCTCAAGGAGACTACAATTGCTACTTCGTTTTCACCCATACCAGTATGTGTCCTGTCAGAAGATTCTCAAACAATCAGTTGATCAGTTGGCTATGCCGATACCCCTTCATAAGCCATGGCAGCCAGGTGCGCACGAACACCTCGTAAATAATGTTATGCTCATGCTTGACTGGACCACCCATTTTGGCAATTTATCGCACGAGTCATGTCCAATGGGCTTCCACAGCCATCACACACTTCTGGCACGCTATCCAAATCATATCTGTGTATTGTATGGACATCGAGTCTATAAACTTAATTGCGTTATATATTGGACAGCCCTTCCATTCAGAACTCTTTCTATAGATCGTTTTTTTGTTGAAGGGAGTACAAGATCTCTTATTTAGGTCTCAGCGGCCTGTCTCGTTCTTCAACTTTTGAAGAGGTTCATTGAGTTAACCTCGTCGCCACTCATGAATTTTTAATTAATTTGTTATGCTCAATTTTGTGTGTTTTTAAGGAAAAAACTAGTTAGTTAAAGTGTAAAACTGTGTAATAACGGAGTTGGGAAGATCTGTAAGTGTTACCGTTCGATTCAGCGTGAAAAAACACGTAGACACCGGCCCCAAACTCAAATTTTTTCAGAGGGTCATTTTTAACAAAAACATTAGATTTCATAGAAAATACCATGTTTTTCAATATACAAACATAATTTCTCCTCTAATTAGCGAAGTGAAATAAAAATTGATTATACCGTTGGAAAGCTGAAATTCTAAGGTCGTTTTCCTGAGGATGGGGATTCAGAAGCACAACAGTAAAAAACGCTGCAAATTATTACACAATGGTTTATTGTTTTTGTGATACATAGCCTTTTTACGCAATCATTGGTCTATAATAATTAGACCCTGTGCGTAATATATGATCAGAACATGAAGCATCTTGCCTCCGAGAAGGGTTCACACTTTAACAGTTCCAAGACCCCGCAATTTTACGCGTCAGAGTAAAGATGTTTAAAAAAACGGGAAAATGATGCTTGAAGTAATTTACGTTAGTGCATACGCAGAATGAAGCAATGATTTGAGAAAAATGAAACTGGTAGAGTACAATCTACAGCCTAACCCACCAATTCTCAGAAAATGTTGTCAAAATCTGAAGAAAACTACACCTTGTTTTCGGAGTACACTGTCGCAATTTAAGAGATGAAATTTAGCATTTAGGTATCGATACTTCACCAGTAGGTACATCGCACGGACAATAGTTAATAAACTCGATTTCGCAACGTTACAATAAATTCCATATTCCAATCACCTGATAATTCCAATATTGGCATTATATCAGCTGATATTTACAAGGCAATTTTTATGTATTCCAGTATCACTATCAAGCGATTTTTATGGAATTTCGAGCTTGATCGTCTATTCAATAGATCCGCTAGCAGCGCGTGATTTCTTTATCTTCTCGTGCTTAGAAATTCGAAGGTTTTTTTCTCGATGATCAAGCCCTTAGGGAAAGTGAACTATTCAACGTGCAAAGTTGCGAGTGGTTTTAATCGATTTTTTGGGATTAAATTTATCATTGACAAGTTTTATTATTTTGAACGCCATGACCGTGTTTTTTATTTCAGAATTATTACCGGACCAGATTTGATTCGACCTGTCAGTCTCCTTATCCATGCCATTTAAATTACAGTTAAACTTTTACCAAACATATTTCATCCAGAATTTAAATAATTTTGCGTTGGTAAACACTAAAATATAACAATCGAACAAATTTAATATAATCCAATCAATTGATGAGTAACAGTTGAAAATTAGGCGTTACCTCAAGGTAGTCGACAGTCTCAATCTTCTCTTTGTCCTTGCCTAGTGGAGGAATCTGACTGAAGTAGGTGCGCAGGCCGAAGTGGAGGGGGCACGAACCCTTGCCCCCTTCCACCTCAGCAATGACCACTTTCTTGTAAGGGCTTTTAGGGGCTTTCGCCCGCCTTGGGCTGCTTTCCATTTCTCACTCTTTTACCATATCAGTTGTTCAGTCCTGCAACAGATACGAATAAAATAGTTATATAAAAAATCAAACTAGAACAAAATAAATCCAAATATAGGTTGCTATTTTACTATTTGATCAAAAGTCGATCAACAACAATGTAGCATGCGATTTTTGTGTTTGATAGATTTTCTTCCACTTATTCTTAGACGTAGTGAATACTTGCGGTCCGAGGACTGAATATAAATTTGTCAAAGAGACGTCCAAAGGTGAATAGAATGTAGGTAGGTAGATATGTATCCTTCACATAACCATTAGTACTGTTTCGACGGACTGATGATGATGTTCTTACATCAAAAATTCTCGACCCCTGTACTCGACTTGCAAGTGACGACGTACTCCTTCGAAAGGTAAGTAAATTATAATCATACGAAGACGTTTTGATCTATTATATTATAAACCATAAACCATAGATGCTTATGGTTGTTATAAAATATTTTTTGAAGTTTATCATTCTTATCATTTACATGCATTTTAGAGGAGTCCGGCTAGCAAGTCGAGTACGGGGGGCGAGCGCTTTTAGTGTCAGGACATCATCATCAGGCCGTCGAAACATCATCATGTCCATCATTCTTATTTTGGCACGATTGATGTTGCAAGTTAAATTAAGTTTATTTATTTTTGTTTTGTTATCGTGATGTATTATTGCCCTACAACCCTTCCAGAAAGTTGATTTTGTTGAGCCTTTGAGGTAAATAATCATGAAAAAGACATAGATAGATGCTAAAAACACATAGTTTATAACAAATTTAAAAAAAAGAGCGAAGAAAAAAATCCTTAAAAATGTCATAAAAATCGGATGTAAACTGTGGAAATAAAGCTTATTACAAGGATTTCACATTTGCAAATGCGCAAGGGCTGCTAATAATGTGATCATTTTGAAATTGATATGGGATGCTCAATCCGTCTTCTCTCACCGATCCTTCAAATTTGAGCAAATTGGGACGTCAAGGGCGTGAGAATCATGCTTTTTGGAGTTTACGCTTGCGCATGCGCAGAGTGGAGTATAGATTTAGGAACAAGGCAACTAATAGGGGACCACCTAGGCCATAACTCGCTGAAAATCCCTGAAAATTTCATCAACATCAGTTGAATTGTGAAAAGTTGCTTGTTACAAGAATTTGCGGATGCACGGCCAGACACACAGACAGATGTACACCGAAAAAAGTAGTTCAGAATGGTCTAAAACGGAACCAGTCATGCAGCATGATCATAAATTATAGTATGTTATAACAGTACATTATTCTGAAATTTGAACACTTTGAATGTAAAGAAATTTTGACCTACAAATTTTATGGCAAAAAAACTCGTTTTAAATAATATTCTGCGATTCAAAAAAGATTTTGGACTATCAACGACTAAATATGCTTTCGATCGTTTCTTAAATTAGTTATAAACTAACTGTAGAAGCCGTTATTCCTATGTAAGAAACCATGGTATCATGAATCATTTCTCTAATTTTGTGATCAAGATTTCTAGATCGAAATGTCAGATTTTTTCTTCTCTTTATTTCTTCGTCAAATATCTTCTAAAAAATTATGTACCTATATATATAGTTCAGTACAAAACATACGAAACATTTTCATATACCCTCAAGAAAAATAAAAAAGTTCAAGACAATTGTTAAATTTGGCGTTCAGGTAACTAATGCTTTACTCACGTGTTTGAACTAATTTCACTGAAACAACCAGTACTTCTCCATAAAAAAATATTAGACTTGTGTATAGGAATTTTGGTATTTAAGCTCCAGGATGGCCAGAATGAGGCGCGTAAAATAGGCGCGTAAAACTCACAACATACCTAATTTCGAACAAATTTATGAATCGTTAGGCCGCTAGAAGTAACTGACAACCGTAGATTATAGTCTACTACCACCCTGAATTTACAGAGTAATTAAAATTTTTACAAGTTTACCTTATACAAATATAAATAAATTCACTAAGTAGGTACCGATATGAACTTTTTATTTTCTATGGAATTTCCTAAAGTGCTAGGAAATATTTAAAACAAAAATGAGAATTTCTTCTGAGGGCCTAACGATTCCTAAATCTGTTGAAAAGTATGTCGTGGTTTTTTTACAGTTGGTTCTGGCAGAAGCTAATTCCGCTACTTATTGGTGCGCTGCATTCTGGTCTTCCTGGAGCTTAAATAGGACAATCCCCATACACGAGTATGATAATTTTTGATGTAAAAACTCTGATTTGAGTTTCATTGAAATTGGTTCGAAAACGTGGGGGCAGTCAAACGCCAAATTTAGCCATTTTTTTATTTTTTTCGAAGCTCCAGGGGCCCATTCTGTCGAACGGAAAAATACGTGTCGACTCATTTTTGACGTAGAAATTCTAGTAAATATTTAGATCCGCGACGGACGTACCATCCACTCCCTTTGTAAGCCTGTGTTGAAAAAAAATATCTGAAAACCGTCACCGTGCTTCCTACTAAATGTCTAGACGGTGTTTGGAGTCGGTTTCTGGCTATTAGGTCAGTACTAAAGGACGTTCTATGGTAATAAATCTTTGCTACGTCTTCGCTCCTCATTATTCGCAATGTCTGAACGAATCGAGTAGAAGTAAATGCGTCGTTTTTCCCCATCCCGACAACTAGGGCAGCTGTGGGTTGAGGGACTAATCTCTTGCTTCCGGTCGGTTACGCCGTAGTAGGTACGAATTCTATCAGGCTTTGACACACAGCGTCGGCTTTATACACGTCCATCAACTCCTGATCACTGTTCTTTCAGTTGAATTTCCAGCGGGATATGATGGAAGACGAGCTCAATATTCATAGAGTTGGAATAGTTCCCAGGTTCACCCTATCGCAAGTGATAAAGTTTCCATCTTGGCTGTTTCATACAAGCGATAATAGAGAGTTTCTAGTAGATCCGTAAAACACAATACGTCGTGCGGTGTTGACTATCCGGCGCCGTAACTCTGACGCAATGAGTTACGGTGACGCATCCTTCCATACAGATACGTTAACGGATCGCAATCCGGAAAAAACTTAATCATCTAAAATAACCTCCTTCCGTGGACTCAAAAAACCTCCTGACAATTTTCTTCTTCCATGGATTTATGGTTACAACTAGATCCGTTAAGGACTTGACGTGACTTTTAGGTGCGGTAATGTTTCTCGTTACCGCACGCCGTATTGAGACCGACGGATCTCTAGGAACTCTCTATTAATTTGAACGACGTAAAGCTACCATGCCCACCCGATCATTAACATGAATCATCATACGTTTTAGCTTTAGCTTTAGTTTTAGCTTATAGCAGAACGTTTCACTGAACTCCCCGAAAATACCCTACGTCTGAGTATCATTTAGCTCAACAGACATAAAAATCCCTAAAAATGGCAAAAAACTACTATAAACCAAAAATATATTTTTAGCTGAATAGTACTTCGATAACGTTATCAGTACTGAACTATTACATTCAGAAATTTTACATTAAATAGTGTTGGAAAATGTGGTTAAATTTCAATAAATGGTGCTAACAATTGACAAAAATTTTTGGTTGTTATAGCAGATTATTATTTTAAAATAGTGGTGTTAAAATAATTATTATTTGGTGAACACAAAGCGCTTAGGCTCCAAAACGATTATCGTTAAACAGAGAGCAAAACTTTAGGTATTAAAATTTGCTCTTATGGTCATGCTGAATGATTGGGAATATTTATTGTGACAAGTGACAAGCTGTTTCAGTCGAATCGTTGAACGGTTTTGATGCAATGAATAAAGATTGTGCATAATAAGGTTTTAAAGGTTCTCTTGATATTTCATTGAATTCAAATCTATCAATTATTTGTTACACGACTATTTTTTCTATATTCTTCAAATTCCGAAGAAAATATCTAGGATTATGTGAATTACGCTTCAAATAATGTTTGCCTATTAATTTTATTTCATTTGGGACTGTGCTAACTTTTGCAACTCAATATACGTAAAAACCTGGCAATCTGCATAAACTCAAATTTTCGTTCGATTATGATATATATATAAGTATATAATCAAAAATGCGAAGATGGGTCACCTTTTTTCAAAATTGGATACTTGCGGAGTTTTCAGCGGTAGTCAGAACCACTTGCCCCATAAAATTCAGTCTTGGTTTTTTCTCCAAAAAACCATGTTTCCTGACACTAGGGATTCAAATTTAGACTTCGAAAGTAGTTTTTGAAGTGTGAAAATAGAATACCCCTTTTCTGAACATTTATTAACCAATGTGGGCTCACGTCTAGTACTGAAATACATTTGATCTTTTGAAAACAAAGCCTTCACAAATAAAAAAGGTCCAGTCATGCAGCATGATCGTATGAGCGAATTTCCGTAAATTATCGGATTGAATACTTTTAAATTGTGTTGAAATTTGAGTTTCTTGAGTGCGAGAAAATTGTTAACTTTATGGCAAAAAACGTATTCCAAATAATAATCTCCTATTCAAATTATTATTATTATTATATTATTTGAATTTTTAGCCTTTTTGCAGTTTTTTATCGATTTTTTAGCAAATTATAATGAATTTTAAGTACATTTTTCAGCATAATTTTGTACATAAAATTTTGAACGTCCTATTGTTGTAGTTATTAAACTTCATTTGAGCAATATTCAAAAAAAAAAAAAAAAAAATATATATATATATATATATATATATATATATATATATATATATATAAATTTTACGATGTTTAGCCATTTTCAACCTTGTTTAGTAATTTTTTAGTACTTTTTTGAAATTTGACCAATTTAATATGCTCAAAAAGTTCTGGCCAACGAACTCATCCTTTCATCTGGAAAGCTTGATTTTTGGCGCAAGAACGGAATTTTTATCCACACACGCGCGCACACACACACGCGCACACACACACACACACGCACGCACGCACGCACGTACGCACGCACGCGCGCGCACACACACACACACACACTTTTTTTTTTCAAACCTCCACCACACCATTAAATTGAAAAATAAACAAATAAAATATAACAGTGGGGAGGACGTCCAGGTTTACTCGACGCCGGCTCTAGGGATAAGGGAAGTTGCAGGACGAGGAAGAAGAATGGGATGAAAGGAAGTGCCCCTATAAAATGACCACCAGTTCAAGTAAGAACCCCTCAGGACGCGGGTGGTGATACCATCATTGGGGTCGTGATTCTATCATATTTGCTTTTCTTAGCCCGCCAGGTCTGCTCCATGTCCACGCTGCCACTGACAACCTGGACATCCAGGATAATGGCAGACCCATCGGGCTTGATCTGGCTTCTTGCCCCGGTCACTCGGCATGTGGTATAGTCTCTCCCTTTCAACATCCCAATCGCTAGATGACAAAGCACCTGCTATCTGCTTGGCGACCGCATCGTGACGTGAAATGCGGCCACCGTGAGTACGAGGACACAGCTGCACCACATGATAAAGATTCTCATTTTTACCCCGACAGGCACAGCAAAGGGTGTCAACTGTGCCGCAACTACTCCTCGAACACCTCACCGAGGTGGCTAGGGTAGCCACCCAGACGGCGTGAAAAAGGCGATAGTCGCGGGCGCCAATGCCCTCTGAAGCCCATTCCACCCACTGGGTAGAAATGGGGGATTCAGAGCACTATCGAAGTTCTTTACCATCTACTGACTCATGCAGTGCAGCAGCGAACTCAGCAGATGAGCTGGGTTTTGGAGCAGTTGGTGTTGCTCGATCGCACCATAACAACTGCTGCCGGACAAAGTCTAGGTCAGCAGCAGTGCGGGCGACCTCCCAGCTCGAGCCCCTAAGGGCAAGCAGGCGCTGGCGGCGTAAAGATGGGATGCTGGCAGAAAGAGAGACAATACCGAGCCCACCGGCCTTGACCGGTGCATGGATGTAAGCACTTGGGACACCAGGTGGAAAGCCTAGCCAAGAGCGCACAGCAGAGCGAACTTCACGATCTAACTCAAGCAGCCTCCCCGCAGTAAGCCTGCCAAAGACTAACCCATAGGTTAGCTTTGGCAGTAAGTACGTGCGAAGGAGGCGCAGCTTCTGCTGTGGCTTCAATGGAGCCTTAGTGACACGAGCTAATGCTCCACTAAGGTCCACTATAGGCTTGCGGCTATAGTGGCCACACCCATGAAGTCGACCCCAAGGTACTGCCAGACCTCCAACACGGATCGGGCAGGGATGGGTGTCTGTCCTAAGACAAAGCACTCCTCATCCACCACCTTCACCTTATACTGGTGGCCGGACAGGACCAAGGAGACCGACCCACACTTAGAAGGGTTGACCACTAGACCACACCTAGCGAGCTGCTCAGCAAAGGCGTTGAGGGCGATGTGCAAGCCCTCGCGGGTTTCTGCGAGTAGGATGACATCATCGGCAGAAGCCAATGCACCTACTCGCACCCCAGGGGCGACATCAAACCCTATTTCATCTGGCAGCTTACCCAAGGCTGTATCCACGACCAGGTTTAAGAGGAGTGGCGAAAGAGGATCCCCCTGGCGTACCCCGCGCCCAATGACAACATCCCCAGACATCTCGCCTCCTGCCTCGAGGACCGTCACGCCTTTGTGTACAGACAGGCAACATACTCAATTAGACGAGCAGGAGCCCCGACACCACGAAGACAATCGGTCAGGGCAAAGTGGCTAACTATGTCAAAGGCCTTTGCGACGTCCAGAGCGGCAAGATGGAGCTGCCGTTTCTTGATGCGGGCCAGCGAAATGACAGTTTGGAGAACTGTTAGGTTCTCCGCTGCGCCATCCGCTGGCCGAAATGCTCTCTGGACGTCACCCATGACAGCAGCCACTTGAAAGCGAGATGCCAGAATCTTTTGAAAGTGGCGGAAAACTACCGATGATATTGAAATCGGGCGGTAGCCTCCAGGCCCACTTCCTCCTTTCTTTGAGATGAAGATGGTACGGGCGCGGGTCAACGCTTTCGGGGGCCTTCCCGATAGAAGTAACAGGTTGAGGATAAGCAGACACACACACACACACACACACACACACACACACACACACACACACACACACACACACACACACACACACACACACACACACACACACACACACACACACACACACACACACACACACACACACACACACACACACACACACACACACACACACACACACACACACATATATATATATATATATATATATATATATATATATATATACATTAAAAAAGCGTTAAGTTCTAGGATTCGATTCAAAATGTCTCAAAATGGATTTCAATGAAGAAATTTCGCAAAAATTTTGATTTTAAAATTTTCTGAGCCTGCATATTCTACGAAAATTCACTAATGAAATAAAATTAAAAATCTATTGAAATTGATAAACAAATTTCATTCTTCAATAAAACTACCCTTCTTCTTGGTTTCCAAAATATTTTGGAAAGTTTTGGAGATAGTTTTATACAAACCAAAATTTTTCAGAATCAATAGAGCTTCTATTATGATCTTACTTAAAATGCATTAAAGACATAAAATCCTACCCCGGAAATTTGGCGTTCTCAGAGCATGCTGATAACACCTATAACAAAATTATAATACAAAGTATTACTAGTATAATATTACAAATAATAAAATACAGCAAGGGGTGTACCATACAACGAGATAGTTCTGATTCTGATTCAAAAACAGATTTTGTCATTACAATAGCTATTTAATGTTCACGAAGCGGCATGAAGAAAAACACGAATCCCTCCCACCCTAGCACGTTTTCCATTTCCCACCTATCCGGCGCAGCTGGTGAATTTATACCTCTTCTCGATGGATTGTCATTTCGACTCGTGATGAAGCGCCCGCCTGAAGACGTTTGTCACGCTAGCGTCACACTAGCGTTGAACTTGTGACGGGCTCCCTCATCAGTCCTCTCCTATCTCTTGCTCCAGTTCTCTCCGTTAATAAATTACTTCACTCTGTGTGCACCCCCGCATTAATTCCTCACTTGGATGCTTTGAGGAAACGATGGGGAACGATTAGCATGGAAGTCGCCGTTTGCCAAATACCGTTAATGGTTCAAAGTTTTCTGACCAGTTCACCGTTTCATTAACAATGGTTGGGTTCTTCAATCAACGTCTTCCAGTTCGAGAGAACGAAATCAATTACTCCCCTATACTTAAGAAGTTGTATATATTTTAGGAAGTTGATCAATGCAAATAAAACGTTTATTCATTGCTTACTCCAATATTGTAAATAAGGTTACACACGTGATAAGAATCAGACAATAGTATTTAGTTTGATGGTACCGTTGCCTGTTAATTTTCTTATTTTCGAATACAAGTGTAATGCAGAGAATCGGATGAATAAAAAGTTCCAGTCATGCAGCATGATCTTATGAGTGAATTTTCTTAAATTATCGTACGATATTACGAGTATGTTGAATTGTTTTGAAATTTGAGCAATTCGAGTACAAAGAAATTGTTTACCACCAATTTTATGGCAAATAAACTTGTTCTAAATCATATTCTACGATCCAAAACAGATTTTGGATATTTAGCAATTTTTCAGTTTTTAAATCGATTTTTCAGCAAATATTAGGTAGGTAATGGAAGTTAAGTGCATTTTTCACAATAATTTTGCGATTAAATTTTTTGATGTTTTAGTTCATCGTCGATAAACTTTTTTAGACTAGAATTCTGATAAAAACGTAATTTTAACGACTTTTAGACGTTTTCAGTAATTTTTAGTGATTTTTTTAACACATTTTTTGAATTTTGACCAATTTAATGTGCTCAAAAAGTGCCGCCCAACAAACTTAATCTTTTGTTTGGAAAGCTTGATTTTTTGGCTCAAAAACGGAATTTTTATCTCAATCCTAAGGCGAGTTATCATCTGGAATGACTCATTTATGTATATATATATATATATATATATATATATATATATATATATATATATATATATATATATATATATATATATATATATATATATGAAAAAGCGTTAATCTCTAGGATTCGTTTCAAAATGTCTCAAAAGATTTCAATGAAGAAATTTTTCGAAAATTTTGATTTTAAAATTTTTGGAGCCATTGCAATAGCTTCATTTTCTACCCCATTTATACAAGGTTCTTGGAGACGTCAATCCCTTCTCCATGCCAAGGGAGGGTCACTACAACAACTAAAAACTAAAGTGTAGTTCGAATTCGTTCTGATGGTACTTGAAGCTACTAATTGCCTCGCCCTCTTTACCTAAGAGGGGTATGTACAGAAGCGAGAGAACTAGGTACCTAGTTCTATCTGCTAAGGACCCTTCTCTGAGCGGTCTGCCATCAAGTAGGTACTACGCTCGACATTTCATAACCGCTAACAGAAACAGACTTGACGTAGGGTAGACAACATATCCCGCTGTGCGCGCCCCTACCGAGCTGGATCTTAACTACGATCCGGACGATCCCCCGTAGTCTTTTCGCACGAATGGGTTCCGTTGAATGAATTGGCACCTTAATTTTTATTCATGTATGTCCGCTGCTAAAATATAGATAAGTTGAACAAATAGATCAGAAGGATTTGTGAAGTTTGGTGGTCTGGATGCTCGCACGCTCGCATCTCAAAAATACATAACATCAAGTAGTCAATCCCTTAGTAAAAATTCAGATTTGTTAGTGAAATAGATCAGAATGATTTGTATAGTTTCAAGGTCTGGATGCTCGCAAGCTCGCATCTCAAAAATACATAACATTAAGTATTCAACTCCTAAGTAAATTACAGATTAGTTAGACGAATAGAACAAATGACGTTTTAAAGTATGATTTAAAACATTTACAACGACGTTTAAAAATATATTTCGGAGGTTGAATTCGAATGCAATTAAACATTGTCCCGAGTTTGGGATCGAACTCAGGTCCATCTTATTAGAAACCTGATAAACCACTACACCACGGAGATTTTTATCAACTAATGAATAATCATAGAACTTAGCTACCCATAAGGGAGATTATTTCCACAGCCAGTTGACGCTAGCTCGAATTCAGGACAGCAGGGGCGCGCACAGCGGGACATGTTGTGTACCTAGTGTCTGGTCAGAAACAGTCTCAACAGTTGCAGTTGCCCAACACATCAGAAACAGTTTATTGCGACTGACGCCTAACTCGTACGGCACCTATCGAATACAGATTCCACAAAGGAACATTGGTGCACTATTTTCGTATTCCTTGACTTTGTGGTTGGTGTATACATAAACTTGTGATAATCCATTCATAACCTTGTTTCTTTTTAAGTAACCTAGTCAGGTATCACACAAGCATGGTAATTATAATCGGAAAAAAAGATTGACACAATTTAGAAAAATTCAACTTCTTCAGCAACCCAAAGTCATTTTGCGATTCAAAGTCGAGTTTACGATTTGTATAATTATTTAAACTCTTGAAATTATCAAGTATATTGAAATTATATACTGAAATAAATAATCGGCTGTTAGTACCACTGTACCATTCATTGCGGTAATTTACATCACAAAGGGACTCATTTGCTACGGTAGCCAGATGCCCAGTAGCTCCACCGCACGAAAGTACTTAAGTATACTAAGGACGTGAATTTGGATCTATGATGTGCTACCGCCCAGAGGTACTCATCAGATTAATGATGCAAATGATAATGATGTAGTTAGTATTTTTTTCCACTTTCAATCGTCATTTGCCGTTGGACATAGCCATGCAGATCTTTATTGACATTTATGAGATTACATTCAAATTAAATCTTAATACCAACTTCTTGTGTATATGAAATAATCACTTTATAAAGTCCACACTTCGGGAATAAATGGGGTTTGGTCATATGTCGAGTCATACGGTGTTGTTTCTCACTGGGGGGGTCAAAGGTATGTCAAACGCGATTTTCCGTAAAAACTCATAAACACTTTGGTCATTGGGGGGCTGCTCGTTGTATCTGAGAAAAGACGGATGAACGGGATATTGAAACCGACAGAACTTTGTGGGGCAAACTAGATAGGTATTTATGGAAAAAAACCTATTTAGTTACCTGTTAGTCAGTTCTTGAAGGCGTTTGTTTAAACGCTGATCCTTTGTCCGTTTTCGGTTGGCACACGGGTCCCCAAGTTTCCAGCGAATCAATATGGTGAGTTCCCAGGAAACGTCGAGCCGGACGTCCTCTTATCATAATAATAATTAATAATTAATGTTGGCCCCCTACGAAAACAAATATCATCTCTCGTAATTTCTATTCAATCTAAGAGTACCTACGCTATTTCGTCCTGGGAATTTTTTCCGGGGACTTTATTCCGTGAACTCTTTTTAAGTTTGTTACTGCCTTTATTGCCAGAGATGTTTAGGCAGCATAACATTCGCATGAATTACGATCTTTCCAACGAGAGGCGAACCATTTCAGTGTCGGAAACTGACGGAGTTATATTTCCTTAGCAACTGCTCAGGTGTTAGCGGGAACATAAGTATGCTCATAACTAGATGAGCACAAATTTTGGCTTATTATTTTCAATAACGATCTTTCTTTAATCAACAAAGAAACAGAATTTCAACCCCTTCTCAAAATGTATAGGTATACGTTTCAAGTTGAGTAGAATCCAAACAAATTTTCTTTTAAACTTAGAATTTTCACCCTTGGGATTGTTGGAAAAAGATACCGAAATTTTAGGTCGATGTGTGATCTTTAGCTAAATTTTCTAAAATTGGTTCAGCAGTTAAGTAGGAACGTTTTGGACAGCGTACGGCTGACGGCGTTTACGGCGGACCGACGGATTTTCAAACTTTAATTTCTGGAATTTACGTACCTTGAAACGTAATACAACAATAAAACAAACTGTAAGGGGGTGATTTGTATCTTAGTCAATAACTAACGTTCATTATTGAAAATAATAAATGGAAAGAGAAATTCCGAATGGAATTCATAAAGAAAGGCCACCAAATACCAAATTTCTCTAAATAATAAAACATAGACTTTAAAAACAACAGATTGCTCGGAAAATAACATTTTATTTGAAGTAAAAAGAAGGGATGGTTCACTTTTCGAGTGGAAACAAGATGACACACGTATGTCAAAAAATCTGTACATGTATCTTCTGGTAGACAGTCTTACATTCGTATGCGGGAATGGTTAAATTCACTGAGTTCGTATATTTGTTCCATACTATTTGTTTCCTCCAGTTGGTAACGCTTATCTCAGTTAGCTTCGTCGCCTCATAAATTTCACAAGTTTGACTCGAATTGTAAATCTGTAATCTTAACTTCCCACTTCCCATCTCCTTTATGGGGGAAGTGTTATTGTTGCAGAGGAATTTCGGAGAGATCGGGTTCGTGCTGTGGAAGCTCTCCAATAACAAGTTGAACTCTCGAAATTGAGGGAGTAATATCTTGTTCTGCTGGCTCTTCCTTCGTACAACAACATACTCGTACATCCCCAGTCATGTTTTAAATTAATGTACTCGCGATGCCGCACTTTTTGTTCACCATGATCGTCTATAAATATTGTTCCAAAATTATATCTTCAAGTGGTTTATTACGCATAAAACATTGTACATTAGAAATACATTGCATACTATTATTATGTTTAATAGGTTCATCTGCTGTAAAAAATATGAAGTAATCGAATTTCCCTTTCGCAGCTATCCTCCAAATTTAAGCGAAATTTCACGAAAATGCCATGCAAAGGTGACGCTTAATGGATTTTTTTAATAGTAAAAACTATTGATTTTTTACTGATAAAATTGACAGTGTGCCATCCTCAGCCATACCTCAACATTCTCAGAGAGTTTAATCAAAACCGAATGAAACCTATTGAAGAAATGCATGTTACAAGGCGATTCTCGCATGCACAATAGTTCGATCGTGTTGAAATCGATAAGGTTTGATTAGATCATTTTTTCCCGACTACCCTTAAAATTTTGGGAATTGGACGACTAGGCCGTTAGAAAATTCTGCTTGATGGACTTAAAATGTTTGCGCTTGTGGAGGATGGATTATTGATTTGTGATTAGTGAAAATGAAAGGAGGACCACGTACACCCTAATACACATTCCATGTCCTTGATCTGTTGACCAGTTTGTCAACGTTGGGTCAGTCATGGAAAGATAAATAGGGTAGTTGGCGAGCTGATATTGACAGACGCAGCCAGCAAACTCATTTTGCAATTCATTCCCTGAACGGGGTGCTGTGGAGTACAAAATGTACTTCAAGACCAAAAAGCATATTACGGGGTGGTGGGTAGTACCTACTCCTTTGTATGGCTTAGAAAGTTGGTTCCTCACACTGCGTAACCGACGGAAATTGTGTGTTGACGTGCTGTAGAAATGGATGGAATCAGAAGAAGTTGTCGGGTATCCAATGCTGTGTCGACATCAGGATGTTGTGCACGGGTGAGACAGGCATACCTGTCGTCAGGTAGTACATGGCAAACCCAGACAAGGAGAGAAGACATCAAAATTAAAAGTAAAGGTAAACATGCGCAGAGTGATTTATTGATTCATGACCAATGAAACTATTAGGGGCTATCTACAGTCTAATACTCACATTTTCTGTAAATTTCATCAAAATTGGATGACAACTTCAGAAATTGAGCTTATTACCAAGACTTATGGACATACTACAGGCGCTGACACCCACACACACACAAGAACGAAAGTTAATCAGGATTGCCTAAATCGTAATATGATAGTGCCAATTTCGATTTTGGCAGAAAGTTTTATTTTTTTCTCCTAACGTGAGCTACCTACAGGTACACTCGGAAGCGATGAGTAGATATCTTTGTTTGGTAACTACCGACAAATTTTTCCGGTTTTAGTAATTGTTCAGATATCTACTCGTTTGTTATGAAAGATACCTAATCCCGTAATGGCTTCGAAGGGTTGCTAAACATGTCTAATTCCCACCAACCCAACGACCATCAGCCAAATAATATTTCAACTCAGTAGCCTAATATATTCCACAGCAGCCTTCATCACTGCCGTAATAACGCAAACCTTCCTGGAGCTCTTTCTCCCAATTTGAAGTTACCGTCAACCTCGACTGTAGGTAGAGAAAAATAATGTTTCACGATATTAAAACCTGACGGCGTGGTTGATGTCACATAATGGGAGATGAAAAAGCGCCCTTTGATTGGGTGACAAAAGGGATCCTGCGGGCAAGATTGGTTCAGAGACGAGGTTTTGACAATAATATCGTAAAAAAGACGGAAGGAAAAGGAAGGATGGTAGCTCATTTTCTAAATAAAACCGAAAGCTTCTCTCTTTTCTTGCCACCCTCTTTGCGTACGCTTTTTATTGCTTCCTTCACATATAATCCCATGTTTTGAGGTCATTGCCCTTTGGGTTCACAGCAAATACATCGATGAATACTGCTATACTTAAAACATTACTCGAGCGAATCCCCGTTTATAGTTTCTCAAAAAAGTCCAACGTCCCCGTTCACACTTCATTTAAAATAACTATTATATATATATATATGTATATATATATATGAGAGAGTGTGTGTGTGTGTATGTGTGTATATATGATAGAAATGACCTGCGGCAAGCGATTTCCGAACTTAAAGGAGTGGCGGCCAATAACATCAAGGTCATGGTCGCGACCGTATCATGGCGCGGGGTGTGGTGCGGGAAAAGTTCCAAGGAGTTACTCGAGTTGGGCATCTCGGCGGGAGTGCTCCGTGGTATCACCACCCGCGTCCTGAGGGGTTCTTACTTAAACTGGCGGTAATTTTATAGGGGCACTTCCTTTCATCCCAATCTTCCTACTCATCCTTCTGCAACTTCCCTCATCCCTTGAGCTGGCGTAGGGTAAACCCTTGGGCGTCCTCCTCACTTCTCCTGTTTATTTATTTGTTTTCTTAAATTAATGGTGTGTCCCCTCCTCCACCTTTGGGGGGGGGGGGGCTCTTAATTAAAAAAAAAAAAGTGTGTCATTCCAGACGATAATTTTCCTTAAGATTAAGATAAAAATTCCATTCCTGCACTTACAAATCAAGCTTTCCAAACTAAAGGATGAGTTCGTTGGCCAACAATTTTTGAGCACATTAAATCGGTCAAATTTCAACAAATGTATTTAAAAAAAAAAAAAAAAAATTCTGTATTAACACCAAAGAGTCTGCTGTGTCTTTGAGAACATTGAACATAAAAATCGGCTCAACATAGATTCTAGGGAGAGGTTAAATGCGATAATATTTTGTCAAGTCTGTGGAGTAGTTAATGGGACCGTCGTCCAAAAGCCAGAGCTAAAAGTATATGAACTCACATATAAGAATTAATTGGCATAGTTGCCTTTTAAACCACAGTTACTTGACTAAACCATTCTCACAGAACTAGAAAGGTCTACTACAATCGTGGTCAGGTTCAACTTGGTTCGAGATTCCCAATATCCCGAGACCTTAGGGATTTCGGACGTTCACCTTCTTTGTTCGTGAGATATTTATATTTCTGTGTAGGTTTTGAACTTGATCGAAGGATTGGAAATACTTTAAGATAGGAACGGGTATTTTTTCCAAAGGCCTTGCAACTATGAAGTGTTGATTGGCGATGGTAGTTGGTTCTTTTTTTTTTTTTTTTTTTTTTAAATCTTTCTCGCTCTACGCTCTGTTTAAGTTTGTTTCTTGTGGGAGAAATTGTGTGTTTCCTAAACCGTGTGGGAGAGACACAATTTTCTTCAGACTAGAATTTCTCACCAGACATCCAATAGTTGATAAGGTTATTCTTGTAAAATATATTTAGTCAATAGAATATTTCAATAATAAAGTTAGAGGGTAGTTGGTGAGCTTGGAAGTTTGTGCTGTCTTTAATAGTAATCATTGTTTAATTACGTGCTTTTAGAGAACTATTCAGAAACCTTAAATATGTAATAAGCTATATGTAATAGCAAACAAGGGAACTTTTTTTTTTTTTTGGTTCTAAATGGGATAGTAGGTTGTGAAGATAGCAGTTGTACGAGTAACTCTTGTAGTCACGTCACGCTTTTCCAAAACGTCAGTATAAATCAAATATATTTAATATGAATAGTATTTTTGGTCAAGTTTTAGATCTGATTGGTGGGTTTTTGTGCCAGATAATTGAAACAAATTAATTTTGAGTCAGCAAAGACCTGAAAAGCTTTAATTTAATCACTTTATTCAGAATATCCACTCTCACAGAACAAACGGGATTTTCCAACAACTTCCTACCTACAAGGAGATTCTCCCTCATAGGAAGCGAGAGTGGTGAGCGGATAACAGGAATATCGTCCCGTTCTTGAGGCTCTCTTGTCTTTCCCTCTGTCAACCACTTGTTGATACACAGTCTGAAGTTGAAAGCCCCCCCCCTCCCGACCAACTATTACCTCTCTCAGACTCTGACAGTCTATTACCATACCCCGTACCACACAGGATTTTCCAACTCAACCAAAAGCGTACTCCCCTTTCGCGCTCCATAGACGGATCTCTTCCATTCCATCGCATTACCATCTTTCCTTTCATCTCTTTTGAGTGAGCCCTCTCGCTCAAATAAATGGCTCTTGTCTTGACTCATGAACTGCTCTTCAACGGTGAGGCTTTTCTATCCATCAATCCATCATCCCTTCTATCAAATGCAGGTGCAGCAGTCTCTATTAGTATGTCTTGATTGTATTTTGTGTTTTTGGTTTATTATTTTCAATATTAAACATTTTTTAAATACTAAAATATTTTCAATGATAAACCTTTGTAATCGACCAAGAAATGTTTGAAACCCCCCTTCAAATTTTGTTGGTTTACGCCCCCCCCCCCCCTTTAAAACTCGTTGGTTTACGTTTCACGATACATAGATTCCAAAAATCAAATCGGGAAAAAAGAAGGGGAAAAAAAAAAACAAATCCGCCCATCCGCCGTACGCTTTTTTTATAACTACTATACAGAACGTTATAAAATTTGGCCCCAAAATCGTACATTAGCCGGGGATGTACCAGTAACCTCAACATCACTGTTCCCCAACCCTAAACGGTAGTATTCAAGGTTTAAAACATAAAACATCAAAAATTCAATATCGGAAACTTTCGTAATACAACAGGGTACTTTTCGTTTCGTATTAATAGAAAAGAGGATGAATAAATCGAATGGGACCATCTCATTAGTTCGTTTCCCATAGTAAGGAGATATGTTGAGTCCAGTCTTAAAGGAACCATCTAAGGGTAAAAACACAGTGGAGCCTGGATGGAAGCCTAGCTAGCTGCTTACTCGCTTACCTTACAATTAAATCATTTATCATTAAAAGCACACACAAAGTGTGTACCGCCTGGATGGTAGCTGTGAGCTATGCTCTAAGCCATCATAATTGCCGAATGTTTACATGGATGGCTGAACTGTCGCATGCGAGGTACTAACTGTTTACCCATTCCTTTGCGGTTGTAATGAGGAGGGTCCATCTCTCCGCACCGTCAAACGACCAACTAGGGACTTTTTATATATCAAGAAGGAGATAGCTGCAGTTACAAACGAAGGACTGCTGCAGCCATCGATTTTAGGCGGGTGGCATCGGCTATGAGATGCATCGGCTCTGAGAGGCATCAGCCATGGGAGGCATCAGCCATGGGAGGCATCGGATATGGGAAGATGGGGTGTAATGGGGCTTCGAACTAACAAGGTCCGCCGCTAGGAGAGCTCGGGGGCAAGGATCTAAGGAACATGGTGGTTGACATGACTTTCCACTTGTAATTACCATGCTTCACTTTTTTGCTCTACAATTGGATCCATACACCATCAATCTCATCAATACTGGTAAAAAATGAGAATGATATTATTAATAAATAAGTTATTATAATAAAGAAACATACAAACAAACAAAACCGGAAAAGGAAAGCAAGTTGTGTCTGTCACGACTGCCACAGCAAAAGAAGAGCAAATCGGTAAGGTCTTTGTTTATGTGTTGCGCTCTACCTCGAGTTTCTCATGTTAGGAGCCCTATTAGAGGGGAAATGGAACCATCTGTTGAAACCCCAAATACAACGCTGTCGACGAGAGAAGCAGAGGTTGGGAGAAGGAACGGGATCGGGAGTTTGGGTAACGGATCCTACGTAATCCCCGCTTATATACGGAGTAGAGGCGTCATGTGCACGGGCCGATGGTTGGTCGGTCGTTTGTAGTAGGTAGGTAGAGCCCGGACGAGGATCGCGATTTACTGTTGAAAATACACCTTTTTTTTACGCAACACAATCTTTGTAACCAGATAAGAAATAATTTTATTAGTTTTACCTACTACTTTCCTGATCCATCAAATCCTTTTTCAAATCTATTAGGATGGTCATGTGGTGTACACACGGACCCGTGGAATCATGAACCCTTATCTCGGCGCCTGGGGAGGTGTCTCCCTCACCAGGCCACCATGTATAAAAGAGCCACAAGAGGGCACCTGAATAACACATCTACCCAAGACTTCAAGGAGATGTTCTCTAGAGATGATGAGGAAGAAGTCAAGTTGTAGGTGGCTTCGGTGGCTACTCACAACCAATATTGATCAAACATGTAGGTAATGAGGATTTTCACAACACGAAATAAAATTTGCCGAAATGATTTTACATCTTTGGACATTTGATAACTTTGGAGATCATATGCCCGACTGTACGACAGTTATTGAACCACAATACCGTAAGCTAATGTAAGAGCTCGTGAGAACGTCTTCCAGGTGAAAGGATGCCAGAATAGTGAGTGATAGAAAATCTCAAGGTCCTCAACAACTTACTTGGGCAGTGATTAGTCGGCCAGGGAACCCATCAACTCACTCTAATAATACACCAAATAAATTAAACCAGTAAATGTCGGGAGTAATATTTGTTGAGTGGTTTTGTAATAAAGTGGAGCTGAGCATATGTTTATACATCCAATTAAATTCAATCGTAGAGATTCAATGCCAACACTTATCTCCCTCTTTAGCTTGACACTTTGCCCATTACCGTTTTAGGACAGGTTCATTACACAGCACTAAATTACTGTGGACAGGTTCACAATTGCTGTGGACTAAAATGCTGTGGATAGGTTCATTGCACAACTAAATCCCAAACTGCGGTAGAGATCTGAGAAGTTTCGATACCAGTTCGATACCTATATTTAGATTTTATAAGTTGAAGACAGAATACCTATATGTAGACTCGGAAGCATTTTTTTGTTGAGTGCGTAATGGATAGTTATTTACCAATAACAATCATTCAATGAATTTGAGGGTTTCCAGGAAAAATGATCCTCTACGAACCTACGAGTTTGGGGTCAATTTCAACGTATTTTTCACGCTGGGTCAAATAGTATCACTTACAGATCTCTGCAACCCCGTTACAATTGAGTTTTCCACTTTAACTCACAAATGTTTAGTTTATTAATTTGCTATGCTCAATTACTTTACCTGTGTGTAAAACTCGGTTATTGCGGAGTGGAGTGATCGATTCAGCGAGAAAAAATACGTAGAAACCGACCTTTAACTCACAGGTTCATAGAGGATCACTCTTCAAGTAAACCGACGATTTCATGGAAAACCCACGTTTTTCAATAATACACCAAAATGTCCTTCTTTATTTATCAATGTAAAAGTAAGATTGACATACCGTTGGAATGAGTAATAAATAAAGCAGTTTTGTGAAAGTTGACAGTCTCAAAGAATATTTTAGTGAGAGTGGCTAATTTTCAAACATTTTTTTATAAATTCCATATATCTAAAAGATTTAACTTTTTTTTTGTTAATAATAAATGAGCCCGAATGGTTGGTGTTGAATAAATATTAAAATCATGAGTTATCTAATCCAATCCATCGCTGACTCCGAATCGGTGGTCAAACATTGAGTAAAGTTGATTTAAAAAGGAGAAGTATGGGGTTTTATGTCAAAAAACCTGCCTACTTTTCTCGAAAAAACCTTTCAAAAAAGGACCAACCTGAGCAAAAACCGTCAACGTCAACTGTGCGCTAGTAAGATGCGCTAATAAGATTAGATCGCATTATGGCTGAGGACTGGACGACCTCGCTCTTCCAGACCGAATCAAGCCCGCAAAAACATGTTCCAAGCTTTAAAAAAATCTTCTTGGGAACGGGTTGAGATGAAAACTGCGGTTGACGGGGTTTTGCTCCATTTCCGGTCTATTTTAACCGAGAGCTGTATACCCTGTATACTTACTTGATATAGTACAAGAGTATCAGACCTGTAACAAGTGAGGCTGCTGAATCTTTCCAATACAGCACGGGTCACCGCAATATCTCGTGAACGGTAGACATTGTGGTCATCCCTGCAATATCCTATATAGGTACCTCCAGGGGTGTAGGGAGGAGCCCGACCGCAAATTATCCCCCCATCCACCAAACGAGGCCTCAGCCTCCTCGTGGACGCTATGGGGAACCTTCATATTTCCCTGACCCTTTTCCCGCGCGGTCGGCCAGATGTCCGAGTGTATCACATGGTTGGCATTCTGTCGACAAAGCAGGAATTGTGGCGACGGAGGATTCACAATGTGATACGATACTAGGCTGGAGGAATACTCATAAAATATGTAAGAATCTAATATGATTAGAATTTAAGATTAGAATGTAGGGTGTCTCTTGCCGAACCTTAGAACCTATTATGTTATCACTATAATGTTAAACACAACTTTATGAACGCCTACCCTAATTTTATTTGGAAAATCTGTTAAGAAGAAAAACGTATACATATTATTTATTCATTTATCAACCTTTTATCCTTTAGTAGAATATTCCACCACATTTCGGAACACAATTTTTAAAATTGAACACTTTTAGGCACGAAAGAGTGTTACAAGCTGCATCGATGTACATTACTTATAATTTTAGGCAAAGCTAGAAATTCTTGGAGTTGCAACTTAGAAGCTTGATGAAATACTAATACTCAATGGATTCTTTTCGAAGAGATAACACTCGTATTGTAGAAAAACGTTTGCCATGAAGGTTGCCTCATACCATTCTTATACAATTATTTTTACAATTCATTTACAATTATTTTACCATACCATTCTTATATGATTATTTTCTTAGAACGTATATTTTTGTATTATTTGTGAACATCTTACAATCAGTATCAAATGGCTTGAACAATTGTATTGCAGTTTTTGTGGATGAAAAAGTAATGTCTCTAGAAAGGTCGTTGGCAATCTTACGTTTTCTCAATTCTCCCTGTTTCCTCTCATGTTTCGGGAAACCTATCTTTCAGCGGTGTTGATAGTACTTGTAGTAATCACTTAGAATGGATAAAATAAGGATGTATGCCTTATGTCTGGGGCAATTGAGAATTGCGGAATCGGGTGATTTGCAACGCCACGATATTTTCGATTGTAGTGAACTCTAGAGAAACTGAAGGTAACATTTATGTAAGGTAGGTACTACTTTCTAATAGGTTTATGCTGATTTTTCCTAGTTCTTAGTAGGGGTTTATCCAGATATCTCCATGATTTAATGCCATTTTCAGTACCTAATAAAGGTATCGCGTACATAAGATTGCGTACACTCGCCTCCAAGATTAGGATAATAAATGGTGAAAGGTTCATTACAAAACGTCGAAATCGCGGGAATCAATAGGATCTGACTGAGAAGAAGAAGGGAAAAATTGCTATTAATTCTTATTTTGTACCAATTGCTTATTTTATAGTCTTTCGTTTAGGAAAATCGTGTTTAATTACTGTACAAGCAGTGTACCCGTGCTCCGCGATGGGCAATTTATGATAATTACCTTGTCATCTTTCATTTAGACCCAAAAAAGGCTCCAATTCAAGTTTCAACAATCAAGTTTCAACTTGTACTTAATTTATTTTTGGACTAAGCGTCCCGGTTTCTTAATCTATAGAACCTTAGTTACGTTTTAACTCTTCTTGACCAACAGCAAATAAGGCCTTTTTTAATATAAATTTTGAAGATCTATCTTTACGAATAAAAACTGTTTGGCTCAACCCACCGAACTCGTTTTCGTATCGTTGAAATAGTTATCAAAAGTATTTTATACGCGCAAACCCATCCACATTTGGCGAGAAAAGTTCGATGCATGTCTGGTTTTTCCTTAATTACAAAGTTGTTTACCCGAAAGACGTCGTTAGGAAAATCCGAGTTATCGATGAAGGAGTAAGTCTAGAAGATTGTAATATACCCTAAAAACATCCCTGGAACTTGCTCTTCGAATTGCCCCCACCCGCACGGAAACCGGTACAATTGTATGGACATTTAGGTATAGCGGTGAAAGAAAGTAATTTTCTTTTTTGTAATATAAATAAATATAAATATACACCTGTCTCCCATTATAAAGTAAATTTCTGCCTACCCTTATTACGTTCACAAAGAAATGCTTCTCTTCTCGTCAGCTATAGTAAGTGCTAACCAGTAGAACAGTTCGGTGGAGCCAAAAAGCAACTTCAATGTCGGCTTGGTTCCATAACCGAAGATGTTCGAAAACTTTTAGCAAGATAGATAAGAAGAAGGTGGAAGCTGGAAAGGACCAGGGAACAAAGTGGGAGAATCAAGTTCAAAAGAGTTTCAGGGAAGTCGAAACTGAGAAAGACTGTGGTAGGTAAGAAGATAGCGGAGAACGTGTTATTCCGGGTTCCTCGTTTAGTGGAAGTCATTGGGGGGAAAAAAGTTTTACCCAACTTTACTGCCGTGGTCTCCTGGTTTGAGACACTAGGCGAAACGATACCTACAACAGCAAATGTGTACCATCCCCATGCCACTCTCTTGCAGCATTTATTACAGCAGAAGCATTTACTTTCTTCTATAGAATAAAGGGAGTCGTAAATTACCCATAGAAGTTGATTGTTCCAACCATACTTAAAATTTTTGAAATTTTCACGTCTTAACATTAGCACAACCGTGAAAAGCGTTGTTTTAAAGAAACGACACTTTTTAGGAGTGACATTTTCCCATGATTCTCGCACAATCATTGAGGTCTAGTAACGTGATTTGGTAGTAACCAAGCTGGCTTACAGCGACCGTGGACTCGTTTGCAAGCTGTCATTTGTGCAAAGTTTCAAGTGGTTTAACATTGCAATACATAAAATGGAACATTGTCTACGAAATTAGTAGGGTTAAAAAACGCTACAAATTATTACAGAAAGCTTTATTAATTCTTGTTGGATAGCCCTTCTACGCAGATCATTGGTCTATAATTATTGTTTACGGATGTAGTTTTATAGTATGGTACCATCTTGCGGTGATTCCATGAACCATGTACAATTCTCTCATTTCCCTTGTTTTGTGATTTCAGTCCGTTTGAATTAAGTAAAATAGTGCTTTGACAATTCGAGTTTATTCATCAATGGTCCTTCGATACAAAAACGTCCATCATCGTTCAATATCGAACGATTATTAAACCCCGCATATAATAATATATATTCAGAACATGGCGCAACTTGCCTCCCAAAAGGGATCACACCTTCAGAGTTCCAGGGCCCCGCAATTTTACGCGTTACAGCAAACGTAAAAAGTTCTAGTCATGCAGCATGATCGTATGAGCGAATTTTCGTTAGTTATAAAATTGTAAGTATAATGTTAAATCGTTTTGAAATTTGAGCTTTTTGAGTGCAAAGAAATTGTTAACTATTAATTTTATGGCAGGATCAAAACGGATTTCAATGAAGAACATTTTTAGAACCCATTGCAATAGCTTCATTTTCTACGAGAAATTGCAAAAACGAATTATAAATAAGAATCTGCCATTCAAACACAGACTTTGGTTTTTAGCTTTTTTGCAGTTTTTATCAATTTATTAGCAAATTTAATGACTTTTAATTACATTTTCAGCCTAATTTTTGAATGTCCTATATTATTGTTAATGAACATTGTTTGAGCAATATTCGCTTAAAAATATCAATTTAACGATTTTTATCAGTTTTTAGTCATTTTTAGTGATTTTTTGAAATTTGACCGATTTAATGTGCTCCAAAAGTGCTGGCCAATGGATTCATCCTTTCATTTGAAAAGCATGATTTTTTGGTACAAGAACGGGTTTTTATCTCAATTTTAAGGAGAGTTGTCGTTTGGAATGACACACACACACACACACACACACACACACACATTTATATATATATATATATATATATATATATATATATATAAAGCGCGAACTTCAGGAATCGTTTCAGAATGCCTCAAAACGAATTTTAATGAAGATTTTTCCAAAAATTTTGATTTTAAAATTTTCCTAGCAAAAAAAAAAAAAAAAAGAATAAATGAATAATAAAGATATAATAATGAAGGTCGATAGGTAAGGAAAGAATATAGGTCCCGAGGCCCCTCAGCCAATCAGTGCGCCTCCGTACCTCTTGTTTCCGATGTTTCCCAAAGGAGTTCCATCTAAATAACAGTATTGTGAATTTATTAGAGAGGACATTAATCTCAGAGGTTCCGAAGCTGATCTGAGTCCCTCCACATTTTTTAGATCCCGAAAAAGGAGCTACATTTCAGGTTTCAGCATCATAAGTCGATTAAGAAACAAATTAGGCTCAGAGGCCCCACAGCTGAACAGTGCAATGTGCACTGATATTGAATTGAATATTACAAAGGAGGTCCATTTAAAATTATTGCAGATTCATAGGTGGACATCAATATGCATGCGTAGATATAGGCACCTGCAGAGGGAAAATTAATGCAATCAATTAAAGCATCTACATTTTACTAGTCCCCGTGATCTCAGTATAACGATAAAGGTACCTACCGACTGAAAATAACATATATGTATTAATCATTGAAATGGTGTTAATAATCATCAAGCTTTAGAGGGACATTCTTAAAATGGATGAGTTAAATATTAAGCTCACTGACCCTTTGAACTCTAGAATTTAGCCAGCGGACGAAGTGAAAAATAAATTAAGCCACTAAAGCAAGCTGCAGTGCCTGTTGAATCAGTTTCCCCGTCTGAATTATCCATCAACTTTAGAATTTATATTTTACAGCGGTCAATTCACATACTTCAGATGAAGTTCAAAATATTCAGGTACCTACCTAATTTTAAAAATGCCTTCGATAATAATGTTTATAGTACGTTTTATTGTGTTTAAAATATCAGAGGTATTATTATGTTACATAAGTGAACAGAAACTAATTTAATGAGTTCAATAAAAATGCATTGACTTATTCAATATCTATCAGATCAGAGTAGCGACTAGTTATACGAAAGAAAACAAACAGATTGAAATGGATACCTGAAATCTAATTAAAAAAATGCTCACCTCTCTACCTAGAGGTCTGAGGAAATTGAAGTCTCTCGTTCTTTGTGAGGAGATGGCACCGTTCTATAATGCGGTATTGCCACGCATTCCTCTCCGTGAAGAAGAAGGAATTTCTCGAGGGGTATTTTCAATTGCGCCTTGGTGACGCCCACTAGTCCCATTCATCTCTCCGAGCTCGAGGTTTATTAATGCTAACCATATTGGTCCGAAATTAAATTTGATACCCACTCCAACGCTTTTCGTTATTAAAATTATTATTATGTGACTCAACTATTTACATCATAACCATTGGTTGCTGTAAAACCTCTTATATCCAAGAAATATAGCTCCGATTATAACTGTAACTATGAAGCAATATTACTTTATGTTTCGAGTAAGACGCCAAAAACAGAACAAACTCGGAATGTCCAATAATTTTGGACTTCGCCGCACCAGTAAAACTTTTTTGGAAACAGCCGACTTTTCGGGCATCATAAGGGCTGAGCACATATTTATTTGGCATCATTCCTCTCTCTCAGCATTAGGATGCAGTGTTCTTAGTTCTATGGTTAAAATAATAAAACATGGACTATAATTCAGTCTCGAAGCTCATTCAGCTTGGTTCCTTGCTTTTGAATTTCATTTTATCCTTAATAGATAGGCTACATTACGAACATCAGCAAGGAGGGTTGAAAAGGGCGAAATTAGAATCGACCAGAATTTATATTTAGAGATTAATCATTATCGGAATCAAGACACTGGGTGTCGCTCGAGGAATGAAAACGGTAAATGATGTAATTTTCCAGCAGATTAGGTTGTGTAACGACAGTAATAATTACCAGGATTTTTTCCTCTAGCAACGAAATTCCTACTTCTCCCTCGGGCTGTGGTTATGTCTACCAACAGGAGTGGTGACAAATTTCAATATAGTGGTTAAATTTGTTTAGGTAGGTATCAGCTTGGAGGTTCCTTAAGCCTTAGTGGTCTTAAGGTTGAGTGTTGTTGGTGATGTGGGAAGAACAAATAATTACTCCTTTTTTCCGAATTGCTACGCAAATCTCCACTCAAGACAAACACACAAAATACATTAAATCTAAAAACTTTTGGAAACTCACAACTACTTAAATAAATGTAAAATTTTAAACTGAATATCTTAACCTTCCCTCTTCCCCCCCCCCCTTACCACCTTATTGCCTTACAGGTGACAATGTGTTGCCCCTGAGATGGGATCTGAGCAAGGGAAGCCTTTTCTATGCAAGGAAACCTATTGTTTCACCCACATATACCTAAACAAACCTCATCTGAGACTAAGGTACCTAAATTTATACAATTTTCAATTCCTTGTTTCTTTCACTGCACTGTTTTTAGAATTGAACATGCTTTAGCCTTGAGCTAACTGCCCGAGAAGGATATGCGGAAGTGTCACGAAACTTGGACTAACTAGTAAAAAACGTCACGCGGATGTGTCACGAAATTTTAGCATTGAACATTCTTTAGCCTTGGACTAACTAGTGAAAAACGTTACGCAGATGGGTCAAAAAACCTTACACTAACTAGCAAAAAACGTTACGCGGATGTATCACGAAATTTTTCTTTTGATTTTCACGTAGTACAACCAAGCCGTTGCTGGGGAAATGAAACTTCTTCCGTTTTCACCGGACAAAAATCGTTCTCCACTCGTTGGAAAGCTATCGATTTATCACGCATTTCTTTCGTACTCGTTCTTCTATTCATGTAGTAGTTTTATGTTTATTTACGAGTATGTTATAAATGGATATAGTAAACGAATGCCGCTTATTTTGTTGTCACTTGGTTGAGAAGTTAATCTTGGTTATAGTAATTTTAGATGCGCACCATAACAGAAAGTTACCTACCCATGTACTATGTTCTAATTTCGATTTTTTTTTTCTTCAACTTTTATCTTGTTATGATTGTCTTCATATGACGACGAGTAGGGATAAAAAATCCAAATTTATATCCTATAAAACGTTACAAAAATTTTTCTTTTTTGTTAGGTACAATGTCACCCTAGAACATGTATTGAAATGCCCGATGAAGAGTTGAGCTATTAGAGATGGAAGCGGACCCATGGTGTCCGTTTGTCGTCTCGAATTTGCCATCCAGCGGGCATCATCATTGTGCCTAAGAGGGGCGCGACAGAAGTGGAGAAACGTGGACGAGCTTGCCGGATTTTCCGAAGGTGCGGCATTGCCCATCGGATTTACTTGGGTGGTCATGAGTAAAAGGAGATAGAACGAGGAAACCGGTGTGATCCGTCATCCATCTGCCCACTACTACGTGTGGACCAGGAACATACCGGAAAACCATTCATCCGTTATTCATTCCTTCAAATTAAACCCACTTTAAAATAAATTGAGCTATCTAAATGCATAGCAAGGCAGGGAAAAAGGAGTAATTCTTTATTTTTCCCACATCACCAACAACACTCAACATTAAGCCGACCATGGCTTAAGGAACCTCAAAGCTGGTACCTACCTAAACAAATTTAATCACTATATTATGTTTCACAACTTGCACTTAGAAAACTACAAGAAATATCATCATGTTTATGGTCGCTACCATGTCATCTTTCGAGGTGTGGTGCTGGAAAAGTGCCATGGAGTAACTCGAATATGGAACCTCGGCAGTGCATTGTGGTATCACCACCTGTGCTCTTTGAGGATCTAACCTCAAGTAGGGGTTCCTATGTCCTTCCATCCCTCCTACCCTCATCCTTTTCCATCCTCAACTTTTTCGGTCCAGGGTGCCAGCGTTATTTAGACCCGGGTGTCTAGCCCACTATTTTTAATGGGGAACTTTTATGCGTTGGAATTTAACGGTTTTGACCTCAGATTCGAATTCAGCACACTTGAAAACCCCCTCGTTCAAATTTGAAAATGTTGTTTGTTGTTTTTGTTTTTACTCAAAAGGCTGTAGTTTGGCTAATAAACGAGTTGGAAGATCACGCGTAACGTAGTATCGCATGAGAGCTGAGGGTTCACCCCAGGCGAGAGTGGGCCGTAAGTCATCTTGAAAATGACTTTCATGAGCCGTGTTATTGGACTGATACCCATCATATTGCACATTTTTGAAAAGCTCTCAGTAGGATCTTTTTATTGAGCAAATAAAAAATAACCATGAAAATACCTCATTTTTTGTATTTCGCTTCTTTCTAAAGGTGTGCCCCCTCCAAAAAAGTAAGTGTGCATTATATGGTAACTCATATACAATATTGCGGCCTTCTCATTCAACATGAAAAAACGCCTACCGATTTTGGTGTAGTTATGGGTTATAGCCTCCTCGTATCCGAAACATGAATGTAAAGATCATTTGAATGTTTTAAATGATCTTGAAAAATGTCATAACGTAAAATAATAAATCAAGAAGTTGGTAGCGTAAAATGTCAAAACCGGTCAATTAATAAATGAGAAAAAATTATGATTGATACAATTTACGTTTGCGCATGAGCAAAATGAAATAATGATTTGAAAACAATGAAAAGGGTAGGGGACCATCTACAGCCTAATCCACAAGTTCCATGTAAACTTCATCAAGATTGGGTGAAAACTGTGGAACAAAAGCTCTTTATAAATATTAAATACATATTCCCGCATTGACAGGAGCTACTAATGATAAAATCATGTTGAAATTTATATAGATTGCTCAAATCGTCTTTTCCCAACTACTATCCGAATTTGAGCGGGATCGAACCACTAGTGCGTAAAAAATAATGGATGATAGAATCTATGTTTGCGCATGCACAGAGTGGAGTATAGATTTGGGGACAATATGAAACTGATACGAGACCCCATACTGCCAAACCCGCACATTCCCTGAAAATTAAAATCGATGAATCTTGTAGAAATCAAGCTTGCTACAAAGATTTCACATTCATTCATGCGCAGGAGATAGGTACTAATGATAAGATAATACAGAAATCGAAATGGAATGCTCAAATTGTCTTCTCTCAACTACCCTCCAAATTCGAGCGAGTCCAGGCGACTTAGGCGTGAAAAAATGATGCTTGATGTAATTTACGTTAGCCAATGCGCAGAGTGGAGTATTGATTTGGAAATTATGAAACTAATAGGGTACCATTTACTCTCTAATTCGCACACTTCCTGAAAATTTCATTAAAGTCGGTTGGAAATTAAGCATGTTACTAGGATTTGCGGACACGAGATAGGCAGACAGACGCGGAACGAAAGTTGTTCAGGTCTAACACGTAAAATGCGAGTAGAAATTTTGGTTTTGGAGACAAAATATTTCTCATCCCCCGATGCAATAGACTGGGGAAGGGGGGGGGGGATATATATTTATATATGTAGTCTTTAGGTTTTACCATTTCATAAGACGCCGTAAAAGGAATAGGTGGGAATAGGTGTTTTTCTAATTTCTCTAAATTAAACTAAGGAATTTTGATGAAATTCACATGTGCCACTTCTTTCCTAAGTAAATCATTGTCCAATACCGTTTGCGCTCAGCAAAATACTTTAATTGTAGATTTGAACTAAAACCGTCAAATGTCTATTTGAGCAAAGTAGTTTGACGCCACGTATTAGTCGTTGATACTTTCTTGGTAGGAAACTGAATGATGTTCTAGCTTACCTCGTACTCTTATTTACCTTAACAGACATCACCTGATGGGATCAACTAGGAAAATTTGCCAATTTCCTTGTCACAAAGTTGTATATTGACTCTGGGCGACTAAAATATCCAAAGTTTTAAATAGCCACCTCCATCCCCAAAATTTCTGGGACAATTTCAGTTATAGATATTAAGTTTGTACGAGTTTACACTAAAGCTTGTCGCAAATATAAATATACTAATTAACTCCCACTTCCTCTTCTTCACCCAACTACACAAGCAAAGCAGTATCAACTCTAACATGATGTTGTTATAATGTAGAACACACTGCGAAGTCTATTGTACACCTACGTAGGTAAGGAGACCCTTTCAAAAGAACCGTACTCATCCCTCTCGCAGAACTTTGAAGGAGTGAGTATTACCACAAGAGCTTTAGCTCTCCGTTCATCTGTGAAAAGAACACTTCAGTCGGAACATGAAGCGACTTACAAGGATGGGCCCGAGAGAAACAAAACAACAAACCTTTGTAAACCACTACGAAGAATTTTCTTTTCACCCCTCTTGTAATTTGTTTTGT
Organism: Adelphocoris suturalis; assembly: GCA_030762985.1. NCBI lineage: Eukaryota > Metazoa > Arthropoda > Insecta > Hemiptera > Miridae > Adelphocoris > Adelphocoris suturalis. The sequence goes on from CM061040.1 coordinate 136,773,348, forward strand.
TAGTGTGCAAATTTCCTTTTTATCCTAAACTCCTGGGCTTTGATTATATCACGGATTAGGCTCAAAAAATAAATATAAGAGTCCTTTTCATAAATCATATCTGTTTGCGATATATCACCAGGAAATACAATGCTCTTGAAAATTTAGCATCACCTTGAATCAAATCTTAATGGTGAACTATAAGGATTACAAATTGGAAATATATGCAAACACTAAGTGTGGGAAAAATTCGTAGGGACCCAAAACTCTTTTTGTGACGGCTCACAAGATTAATGTGAAGCGATAAATAGGTGAAATTATAATTTGATTACGTGAATAACATGAATAAGGCGAAATTTAGTAAAAAAAAACGTTGTCTATTTCCACGAAAAATAAATAGTTACAATGCTAAATCGATTTCAACGGTTGAGTCATCATCAGTAACAAACAATAACTGAACACACATTAGAAGGGACACAGCTTATATAGTCACAGGTGAAGGGAGATTGGATCCCACTGGTCGAGAGAAAGGAAAGAGGGCTGGAGGTACAACCAATTAAGTGCAAGCAAAGTGAAGGGGGATTATAGCTAATCAAATGAAGTGAAAGGAGAGGAAGAATTACTGGTTTCAACAGTTTGAAGGGATAATCCCAAGCTTTATTGAAATGGACTAATCATTGGTGAAATGTTATGAGGGATATCCTCATTTAAACATTTACCAGATCTGTCACTTTTGATAATTTCGAATTTTTCAAGAACATTTAACATACCTCCCTTAGGAGGTATGGCCTAACCGTCGAAATTCATTTAACATTGTAACTCTTTATTTTTCGTGGAAATAGGCAACGTTTTTCCACTAAATTCCGTTTTGGAATGGGTTTCTACAACTTCGTCGCGAGTGATTTTGTTCGTATGAATAAGGCTTTATTCAGTAGAATGGATACACGCATTACATGAACTATAATGCTAATTTTAGTTAAACGCTGTTATTAGCTTTTAGGTAAATACGGAAACTTTGAAAACAAGGCAATAGTTTTTAGTATCAAGGAATAACTAACAGTAATTTATATCATAGTATGATATAAATTTGGAACTGAATGACAATCACGTTCTTCTTATTTTTGAGATCAGTTCGAAGGGTTGAACCGAACTCCTTTGTGTACGTGACCCTCCTTTCCATACTTAATTTTAAATTTATTACACTAAAATTAAACTGTCAAAACAGTAATGGAGATCCCCTCCTTCTCCATCATTTTGGCTCATGTTTTCATCAAGAAAATTATTATAAAATTTAGCTCATAGCTATAATGGGTAGTTCTGTTTCGTCCTCGTGGATTACGTTGGTATTGTTGGCAGTTTTTATTTGAACGCGGGAACCAATGAAAGCTCCTTTGAAAAGCTGTATTTTCTCGCTTCGGTTGAATCTACTGTGTTTATTGCACTGATGCACATACAAACAAATGCATACGTAGTCAATGTAGAGAGTTTTCTTTATTTGGACAGTGCAAGTTTATTACAAGACTTTACAGAAATAAGCCTTCTGTCCTTACATTAGTTTTTTTTATTATCTCCAACGTTGAATTTTATATTTAAAACTTTTCTTCCTAAAGAAGCCCCAGTTCCTGGGGAGAAACGTTGGAGATAATAAAAAACCAATTTAAGGACAGAAGGCCTCATTTTTGTAGAGTCTTTTTATAAAATAGAGACTCACTTGAGTAAAGATCCAAGCTCGGCTCAATCCATTGCAAGAGCTTCATTATCTACGGAAATTATTTAAAACCAAAATGTATCTACATTTTGATTGAATGCTCACCTTCAATACAAAAATGCTTATCACGTGAACATGTTATAGCGTCTACCCGTTGCTAACTTCTTTCGAAAAGTAAACATTAGCCTGTCAACAGCGAAAATTTTGAGGTTTTTTTGCAGTTATGTCCAATATAGATTTTTGTGGACAGAAAGTCTCACTTTGGTAATCAAAACTCTGGAATGTGGGTGCACCTATTAATTACACTCGGGCTCACTGTATCAAGTGTGACTCCAATTCACGCTAGCGATGGTAAGTCTAGTGTCCATTAAATCTACAAGCAGTTGATGAATCATCTTAGCTGGAATGAAAATTAGCATAAATTAAAAGCAGGAACTAAAAGTCGAGTTTGAAATTGCAAAATATGCTTTTTTCCGTTAATAGCTAAGTATATTCAATTCCACTTTCAGACTTATAAATTTAGTTTATTTATTTATTTATTTTTTTTATCCTATTTTTTCTGTTTGGTGTTTATATTTATTATGGCATGTTAGTTTACATTTATTATGACTTTAGTTTATTCATTACGTCATGTTGCAGTTACTTCAGTGATTTGTCAACGTTTCCCACTTTATCACTTAAAAATTTGAATAATCTGAACGGATAAATTATCCGTACTCAGTAGATCTGTAACATAGTTGATAAATGAAAGGGAACTATAAAAATATAACAAAGTCTTGAATTCCTTCAGATGAATTCAATTTTCCTTACAACTGTTACTTTGATTATAATAAAATATTTAAAATATATATAAAGAAACTACATTGCAATTTTCTCAAATCCTGTTATTGTATCTTTTCAGTAAATCAAAACAGTTTACTAGGACGTTGGTTCTTTCATGTTATATCTCGTGGGTTTTATCTCCTGCTCATCTGCATGATATTTGTCTGCTTCTTGATCTCAGCTGTAAAAAACAAGGTATTGCTAGCATTTTTTATATTTGCTTGAGTTATTGAACTTTACTAGCTTAGTTTCTAACACCTTGTTGTTCTGGGATTTGTTCGGATGTAGGTTAGCCCCATCACCAAAGATAAGGTAAACACTGCAAATGCCTATATTCCTTCTTCATTGGAAGAGGACGATGCAGAAGACTTGGATGAAAACAGGTATGTTCATCATTTTATCAAGTACCTCCGTAAGCAAATATGCCTCCTGTCTTTTCCTTACAGACTGAAGGTTAAGTACATAGGTACGAGAATTCTGCGACCGTACTTAATTTGACCTTAGCCGCCGATCGAATCTATTTCGAACCCAGACTGGTCGGACCGGCAATTGATGAGATTGATTTATTGATTGATGAGTGTCGCGGTGTTCCTAGCTGTTTAGAGCACACGCAGAAACAAATATCTATTTACCTTACTAGTTTGGTTCCCTAACTACGAGAGTGGGTTGGCGTCGTCGTTACTAATTCCCGTGCCAAAAGTACGTTGAGGTACTCTGAGGTTGATGCCAAAACCACACCTTCCTCAGAAAGATGGTTAAATCTCCCCCTGAGGGAGCTTAACCTCAACTGGATATTCTGGCTGCATACCACCCCTTCACCGAACTGCGCTGTAAAACTTCATTTTGTGGGAAACCGTTTTATTATCCTAAAAACCATCAATCTCTGGACCCGTCTAAAGTTGATTCGATTATAAACAAAACAAACTGCAGATCCCCAAACTAGCACAGCATAATTAGGAACTTGGAACACTGGAAGTACTTACTGCTCTACTATGAATTATTTCCAAGGTCTCGCTGCTCAGGCACCAGGAAATCCTTGTAGGAAAAAAAGCGTTTACTAGTTTGGCAGCAGTGGCACAGATCGTCTCGTCATGATTGTTCCCGCTAAAACGGCGATTCAGCCACACTTGAGTATTGCAGCTACTTCATTATTTCGTGTACTACAAAAATAAACATCCTGCTCACGTCTTTTAAGAACTTTCAAACCGTGTGGCTGTTTATTTTGCTGTTGGTTGGGGGTAAACCCCCTAAAAAAATCAATTATTACATTTCCTAGAACACTAAAAACAACTAAGACGCTAAGAATAATAAAAACAAAAGCTATAGTCTAACTGTTCAAGTAATTGTTTACAGAGAAGATGCACAAGAAAATATTGAAACGTTAAGGGATAAGCTTCGCCAAGCTGAAGAATTAATTCATGCCCTCCAAGCTGAAATTAATGAGAATCAAAAGTGAGTTTCTTCCCACATTAGTTAATCAATATAATTTACCTGAGGAATTCCCAAAAGCCGAATACCATATAGCATCGTAAAGAAGTGACTTTGTAGTAACTTGTATAGTAACTAGGATCACGTTTCTACATTTTGTCCGTTATATAAGGTATTGAAGCTGTCCGTAAACTTTCCTAGTTCATTCCATTTTACGCAAGATTTACCAATTGTTCAAGGCGAGATGAACTTCACAATCGAAATCGGAAATTCTCTATCTTTGAGAGATGTGAAACATTAGAGATTGACGAATTTACACGTTAACATGTCTGTTTATAAATTACCAACCCTTAACTGAACACCTTTTGGTTTAACAGCATTACATTATTATTTCTTAGAAAAATTAAGCTAGACAGAGTCTTTCAATAAATTGAATATAGTTCTCATTCTAGTTTATTCAGTTCATGTCTTAAAAAGGAAAACTTGTGTATTAGTTACATACGATAAATAATTATTCTCCTCCTATCAATCCTAAAATTACCAGGTTATGTTGACATGCTTTAAATCCCAGGCTGAGTTTGAAAAACGCTGCAGAATATTACATAAAGGTTAATTATTTCTGCATTAGCCCTTCTACGCCGATGATTGGTCTATAATTATTATTAAGCCCCATATATGTATAGTAAATTATCAAAACTTGGCGCATAGTGCCTCCCAAAAGGGTTCACACCTTTACAGCTCAGAACCCGACCATTTTACGGTTTATAGAAGGCTTAACTGACGAAGTAGAAAGACAAGGGAATAGGCCAAAAACTCAAAAGCCAAAATACCAGGATTTCGACTTTTATTCACGCTATTCTACGATCGAAATGGAGCCTGGAGAAACCCGAATGTAAGGTTATGACGACTTGAAAAAGTTTCTCCAGAACTCTCCCGATATTTTCAACGGGATTTACTCTTGGCGGACTATTACCGCTAAAAGAAAGAAGGTAAGAGAAATGGAAAAAAAAATCGTAGAGAAATTCTCATGGAAAAACAGATAGCAGAACGTTTGGTGTAAAAAGTACCAGCGATAACTCCCAAATTCGATTTGGCACACCCTAAAGCACAACTACAGCTCACCTCTTGAGCACTACTTATCAACTGAAGATGAAAAGTTTCTTTTTAGGCAGAAAAAGGTTGGGAAAGATTTAGGTGAGGGTGCGACCTCCAAAAGAGAACTTTTTCAAAGTTTGAGGTACCAACTTATCTTCAACCCACCGTGGGGTTTGTCACACACAACCTGGTCATTCTAGAGTTAGTCTAACAACGAGATCCACAGAAATTTAAAGAATTTGAAGAGATGATAACGAAAAATTTTATTTTCTTTTTATATCAGAGCGTGCAACAGTTTGGAAACGAGTGTCGATGAAATTGGCAGAAGAACGAGTTTCTCAAGAGATGAGCTCATCAACACAGAATTGGATATTGCTCTTGGAATTGAAAATATGAGGCACGATAATGCATTGATGCAAAAACAGCTTGAAGAGGCAAAGAAGGTAACTTTTTAACTATATCTATTTGTGAGAGAAGACCTGGTTTGAATGAGAAATCTTAAGTATTTGACGATAAGTTCGAGAAGGTAAAACGATTTTATTCGCAGTATTTTCTTCGTTGTGCACGTATAATATGGATCCACGTATTCACTACCTAGGTGTATTTTGGGGAAATTGTTACAAACAGTGAATACGACAATTTCAATGCCCATACCGATTTCGTTGACGAATAAATTCGAGAATACTATAGAGGAATTTAAAGGACTGAAAATGGTGGACATTTATTTATTATTATTATTATTATTTTTTTTTTTTTCAACAAAACAGGAGAACGAGAATCTGATGAAACAAATTGAGGTGCTGCAAAGAGAAGCAAAAATTTCGGAAGCCGCTCTCCGAGACCAACTAAGCCTCAGCGAGCGGCTCAGAGGGGCGAGATCAGAACTGGACGGATTAAAAACACAATTACAAGGTCAGCACAGCACTAAATGGATCGTTATGCACCATGACTATCTTTTGGAATTTGATCTTATCAATTTTACGGAAATAAATGCTCCGTAGTAAGATTCTACTAGACAACTAGACAATCAAAGTTTTGTACATTGTATCATCACAGTTTTGAAAATTTGAGTACATTTTTCGGCAAATTTTTGGATAAAATCATTCTCTCTCTTCTCTCTCTTCTCTCTCTCTCTCTCTCCCTCTCATTGGAAAGTAAAGCATAGAAATTCGGAAATTGTTTCAAAATGCCCTAAAACGAATTTCCATGATGAAAATTATATTTCAATAATTTTGGAGCCATTTCACTAGCTTCACTCTTTCCAGAATTTACTAAAAATAGCATTCGTGTATCATGACCCTGTAGGAGGTCTTGTACTAAAAAATAACGTTCAAATCAACTTGAGTTTTTATTTCTTTATTTCACCAGGGTAGCTGAAAATAGAGTAACAGAGTACTCGTATCTTCAACATCCACACCCAATTCATAGTTTGATGTTGCTTGTACATAAATTTATCTTGCAATTATGCAGGTCTTCGTAGAGCTCCTTAAGCTTCAACCGTAGGTTAATTAGGTAGGTATCTACCACATTTAACAATTACTTATCAAGGGACATTTATATTAAAAACAACCATTTATTGAAACTTCATATCATAGATGCATCTATCATCATAACATACTTGGTATGATGTCCAGGTATCAAAGTGGAAAGGGATACAGCTGTTCGTATAGCTGCTGAACACATATATAAAATGACACCCGATATGACGCCTCAAAAAATTGAAGTAATCGAAGCGATGATTGACGCGTAAGTAGAAACCTTCAGTCCGTTCCAACCGGAATGTAATATAATATTCATTTTCATAGTTCGTTAGTTTAGAAAGCAGTTTGAAGAAATTCGTTAGCTTCTATTGTTATATTTAGGACTGCCATTCAAATTTAGCCCTTATTGATTCGATTCTTCGTGATGAATTAATTTATATTTGCTAATCTCTGCTTTTGGTAATAGAAGAAACTAATCTATGACTTGAATAGGATGGAATCAGGTGGGAATCAGGAAACATCAACCACCCTTGAAGAAATTGGCGAACGACCAACAGAGTTGTAGCATTTAAAGTACTTATGTTTGTTTATAGGCTGATCTGAATGGGATAAAATTCATTGGAAAGGACCAATCTCAAAATCCGTGGAATTTTTTATCAAACTGAGTCGTAGAAAATTGGAGAACACACTCACACGCACGGGCGTACACACTTTTTTTTTTTTTTTTTTTTAATCTTCCCTCAAAGGCGGAGGGGCCCCAACATCAAATTTAAAAAATAAATAAATAGATAAAATATATTGGGGAGGCTGCCCAGGTTTACCTGAACCGCGTCCTCCTTTGTGTTTGGATTCCGCAATGAAATTACGTCCTGTAGTAACTTCGGTAAATACGATTTACATTCAGAATGCCGAAATTACGACGCCGATCCCGCCAGCCATCACCTCTTCGGTTACATTCGTCCCGCTACACCGATACAGTAACGGATGCCAAGCCGGCTGTGTTGACTATGGACCTCGCCAAGGTTGATAACCTACCTAAAGGAGTGAAAATATTGTACTGAAGAATTTCATCATGGCTCGCGATCATGTCTGAAACCATATTCAGTTATAGCCACCCGATTCTGCCTTGTTAACCCTTCCCGACACCGTCCGAGAAGGCGAGGAGCTTCGGCTTGCTTGTCGGGTCCCCTTCGTTTGAAGAGAGGGATTTTCGCGACCTTCTCCGCCCGCCTCCTTCTTCCAAGGTGCTGGCGGTTTCTGACTTTGCCTTCGCTCCCTTCACCACCTCTAGCCCGTCAGGCCGCAATGGCGGGGGTTGGCAGGCAAAGCCTGCAGAAGGTGGTTCCCTAGTATCATTCTGAACAACTTTGGTTTCATGACTGACTGTATGTCAGTGTGTGTGTGTGTTAGTGTGTCCGTAAATCCTTACAACACCCGTAACTTCTACAGTCATTATCCGATTTTGATGAAACTTTCAGAGAATGTGCGAGTTAGGCTGATGGTGCTCCCCTACCAATTACTCAAAAATGCATACTGTCCGCTGTACATGCGCCAACATAAATTCCATCAAGCATCATTTTCTCACATTCTAGTCGTCCAATATCGTTCAAACTTTTTAGGGTAGTTAGGAAGAGACGATTTATTCACGCCGTAGTAATTTCATCACGAACGTATTATTTTTAGCCGCTACGCATGCACGAATCTCAAATCCTTGTTACAAGCATGGCTTCTATAGTTTTTAGCTGACTTTGATGAAATTTTCCGAGGTTGAACGGTATGTACTGCAGATGGTCCTTAATGTACCCCATCGCTCCCGACTCTCAAGCATTATCGCATTCACAAACAACATTTATCAAGCTTCATTTTCTCATTGCCTTATTGATCGATTTTTCTCAACTCCAAAGGAACCCTCCATAGCATATTTTGAGGTTATTAGAAAAGTTTAAATGAAGTGTACATTCATGCTAAGGATACGAGAAAGCTATGTGCCACTCCCAACTTGGTAGACTTTTTTCTTTATGTACAAAGAGAGGTTTTGTCAACATTGGAGATTCAATATCTAACGCTCATTTGGCTTTTTCATCGGAATACGTACTGGAACTAAAGAACCGATCTTGGTTTTTTTTCCATTATGTTCCAATTATTTTTTATTGGAACCACGAACATAACGGGTAATCACTCAAACACCCGTGTGTTGCAAACGTCTTCTTAAAATGTATGTAATACCCAGTCTTCAAATTCTCATAACCAACATATCATAATTATGTAATATCATATGTGGCTAAATTTGGATACATTTGTTACGCGACAGCCTAACGAAAAAAGTACTCCTACGGCGAATCAAACGCCTAAACCATGGAAGAAGAGAGATCTCTCTTCTTCCATGCCTAAACGCTCAAGAAGTTCGCCAAATATTCCTGAAGACCATAGTAGTAAGAAGAGGATTGTCATGGGAAATAAAGATGACGATAATAGAAAATTACTTGCAGATTTCGAAAGAATAATGGACAAAAAGATGGGAAATTTGCCAACCAAAGAAGATTTTCAAGAATTTCGAAATGAAGTCAAGAATGAATTGATAATTTTGCGGGCTGAGAACGAGAAATTGCGAGCGGAGGTTGAGAGTATAAGGATTGAGGGTGTGAAGAGGGGCCAGCGCTTAGATTTTTTGGAGTCTCAATGGAGAAGGAATAATTTGATTCTTCGAGGTATCAACGCTGCCCCAGCAGAGGATTTGAACTTGGCTGTCAGAAGATTTTTCTCCGAAGTACTTATGATTTCTGAAAATATTCAGATAAGCTCTGTCAAGCGCTTGGGCCCCGAAAAATCGAAAAGTGGGCACTTAATGGTCACATTATTGAGTGTCAATGATAAATGGAACATAATACAAAAGTCTAAAGTTTTAAAGGGAACGGGGTATAGTATTTCTCAAGACTTCCCCTATCATGTTAGATACAAGAGAAATAAACTGCTTCGCATAAGAGCTGAACTTAGAAAGCAAAAACCAGATTTACAATGTTTTTTGCGCATGGATAAACTAACTATACAAGGTAATGATTATATATGGGATGATGAGGTGGGGCTTATGATGAATAAATCAGGCAGCTCGAACCAGGTGAGTTCTATTGAGGGAGTGAACCTACTCGATGTGATCCGGAAACTCCTTGCTGAAAAGGATCGCGCTGATGCTGGTGGAAGTCAAGTATGAGAAAGTGTCGTCTGTCGGAATGAAGTATGTAAACAGGAAGAAGGACATGATCAGCACGAAGTGAAAAATGATAATTTAAGTTTACTAATTTATAATGTTTCAGGTCTTAGAAATAAAAAGAATAATGTGTTTTTTTCTGATTTTTTTAAAGCTTACCAGGTGTTTTCATTTATTGAGACTCATGTGCTAGAGCAGGGAATTGTTTTGTATGAGAATATGTTTTCTGATTACGAAGTGAAAAGGGAGGGGGCAAAAAAGACTTCGCATTTCGGTAGAGCATTCGGTGGGATGGTGATGGGAATAAGGAAGGGAATTGGATGTGTTAGTTTTGAGAGTTTTACGTTCGTATCTCACCAAGGGTCCTCTGTTAATGATTTGGCATGTGTATCGATGGCGTCGTTGTCGAGTGTAACTGATTTTGAAGTAGTTAATGAGGCATTCTCAGACCATCTTCCGATTTCTTTGAAAGTGGCAGTGCAGATGAATTCTGAATCGGCAAGTTTGCTCCCAAGACTGCGTTGGATTCCTAAATGCAAAAAAGAATACAATGAAGGGCTCAAAGAACTCGGTCAAGAATTAGATAGTTTCGCCGACATAGATGATACAGTCAATAAAATAGTGTGCAAAATCCTAAGCCTATCCACATCTTTCAGCGCTTCTTCTCTGACAAGGAAACAACCGTGGTTCGATTGGGACTGCGAGCACGTGAGAAGAAGATCCATGAACTTGCTACGCCTCTATTCAAAAACTGGATCTGTGGAGATTAAGAGGAAATATCTCGAGGAAAATTCACATTATAAAACTCTTACTTCCCAGAAGGCAAAAGAATACTATACAGATTTAGCGAGGAGGTTCGGGGAAGTCCGAGACAGCAAGAAATTTTGGGAGCTTGTTAAAATCTTCAAGAATCCCGAGAAGCGTTGCCAAGCTATAATTTCCCCAGATCGGTGGGTGGATCATTTCAGTGCTCTCTTAAATCCAGTGGTTTCTTGTGATCCTGTTTTGTACGCTGAGCCTTCCATCACATTCCCAATGCTAGACGACCCCTTTTCACTATCAGAGTTGCAAACGGTGCTTCGCTCTGTGAAGAACAACAAGGCTCCTGGAAGTGATGGAATTCCATTTGAATTCTACAAATATTTTTGTGCAGAACTCCAGGATAGTCTATTGAGCCTCTTCAATAGTATATATGATCGTGGAACAGTACCAAAATCATTTAGAGAATCTTTCATATCTCCTTTATTCAAAAAAGGAGATCCAACACAGGCATCAGACTACCGAGGGCTTTCCTTTATCAGCTGTCTGGGAAAGCTGTTGTCTTGCTTACTAGCAAATCGATTAAGTTTATTCATGGAGACGTATGGTGTACTAACTGAATGCCAATCAGAGTTCCGAAGAGGTTATTCTACGACGGACTCGATTTCACATTGACCGGGCTCATAAGTCTTAAATTGAACCATCCAGGTGGAAAGTTGTATGGGTTTTTTGTCGATTTAAAATCAGTATTTGACACGGTGAATCATGGCCATCTCTTCTATAAGCTGTTGAATCTTGGAATTTCGAACAAGTTTGTATCTATTCTCCGCAATTTATACTCAGAGTTATCTTCGGCTGTATGGACTGGATGAGGCAGAACTGAGTACTTTGCGATCAGATCAGGAGTGAAGCAGGGGTGTCCACTTAGTCCTGCACTATTCTCTGCATACATCAATGATTTAGAGGACGATCTGGGTCATGGAATCAGAATTGGCGACATGATTATCAAGGTGTTACTATATGCAGATGATTTGGTCATAGTAGCTGATGAACCGGCTGAATTGCAGGAAATCATCAACAAGTTGGAAGCGTATTGCACTAAATGGGGACTGACAGTAAACTTAGCTAAGTAGCAAATAATCATTTTCCAAAACGGCGGAAGAAGGCGTGCAACGGGAAAATGGAGGTTTGCAGGAACCAGCCTGGACATTGTAAACAATTATAAATATTTAGGGGTAAATCTGACGCCACGTTTGTCCTTCAGTAGACATGTAAAGATGAAAGCTAATTCGGCTAAATTTGCGTTAAATAGCATCTGGAAGAAATTATTTGTTGATCCTTCTGTCCCAATAAAGGCAAAGATGGATGTTTTTAACGCGACAGTTCGATCTATCTTGTGCTACGCAGCACCGTGCTGGGGATTCCAGGAGCATGCAAAAGCAGAAAGTGTTCAGTTGATGTTTGTCAGAAAGTTATTCCGTTTGCCAAGTTTTGCTCCAAAATATATTTCATATCTTGAGACTGGTTTGGACACCGTGTCGACAGTCACACTTGAATCTCACCTAAATTACCTGATAAAGATTGCCCACCTTCATGATTCAAGACTCCCTAAAGTGATTGCGAGAGAGGTTTTGTTGCAAAAGACCTCATGGGCTGGATACTTGGACCGCCTTCTTTCAGAATTTGGTTTGTCGAATGATTTCCCCTCGTTGAATGCAGCAATTATGAAGTCTCAAGCAGGGGACCTGTTGGAAATGCTTAGGGAACATAAAAAAGCAATGTTTTGGCAGAAAGCTATGGCTTCCGAGAGATTCACTCTCTATAGAAAGCTCGATCCTCATGTTGAGTGTGCCAGTCTGGTGAAATATTCCGATTTGGACCTTTATTCCAGTAGTTGGCTCTTCAAGCTCAGAGGTGAGATGCTTCATTTTAATGCAAAACCTTACGCCACCGAACGATGTGAAGAGTGTTCGCTCTGCAATTCCCACGAGAAAGAAGACCTCTTCCACTTTTTATGCTCCTGCCGTGTTTTGATTGAATTCAGAGTTCAAGCATTTGGCCAGCCAGTTCTGTCAAGGGATGAGGCAGTCAGACTTCTGAATGGTGGAGGTTGGCCGCAATTGGTGTCTTACTGTAAAGTAGCATGGCGCTATCGATCATTATTAGTGCGGGAGTTCAATTATTGATCGTAATTTTGTTCATTTCTCACGCCAAATATTCATGGCCTAATATTCATTTTTAGTTTTAATCTTTTTGAAGAAATAATTTTTTCCATTAAATATTTGGTTTTCTATGATTTTGTTTCACATTATAGTTTGCTCATATTATTGTACTCGTATCTACTCACATTATACCATTTTCATTCGCCGTCACTTCCGACAGACGGTTTAATTAACCATGTCGTGTTGTTTATTTTTGTTTATCTAAGTGGAATTACTAATTTTGTAAACATAATTCAATAAACTTTTCTTCTTCTTCATTCATGCTAATGATACGAGAAAGCTATGTGCCACTCCCAACTTGGTAGACTTTTTTCTTCATGTACAAAGAGAGGTTTTGTCAACATTGGAGATTCAATATCTAATGTTCATTTTGCTTTTTCATCGGAATACGTACAGGTACTAAAGAACCGATCTTGGTTTTTTTTCCATTATGTTCCAATTATTTTTTATTGGAACCACGAACATAACGGGTAATCACTCAAACACCCGTGTGTTGCAAACGTCTTGTTAAAATGTATGTAATACCAAGTCTTCAAATTTTCCTAATGAACATGTCATAATTATGTAATATCATATGTGGCTTTTACCAATAAATGGACAAAATCCACCTCAGCCCACTAAAGTAGACGAAAAGAAAGTTAAAACACTACAAGGCACCAACAAAAGATCACGCCATATGGGTGAGGTGCACTTTTCCAGCTGCATTTCAGTATTTATTCCCAGCGAGCTGTGCATCATTCCCAAGCCAACTTTCTAACTTGGTCATTCCCAACAAACCATCTTACTCGCTATTCTCCCGGAGTTCCGCACTCCGGTTTAGCGATTCTCAAATCTACTCCACGGGAATCTGCATTCCGGGGTGAATTTCCTATCACACCACGGCATTCCGCATTCCGGAGTGAAATTCAGCTTTTCATCCTTTCATTATCGAAAGTTAAAATTAGGGTTTTATTAGCCTTCAAGATTCAAAACAGTCAGTTCAATTCCAATTTATTAACCTAGCTAAAATCTTATGGAAAATAATCATAAAACTACTCAGCTATTTGATCTTTATACTAGTTGTAAGTTGTCATTTGTAATATTTCGAGTAGTAGGTAGGTAATCACTGAATAAGTGAGCCTTCCCTTCCGTGGGCGTCACAAATGAATAATTGGAACTGGTTTAATTTCAATTAAATTTTTTTGTAGTTAAAAACAAGGGTAGGTAAGTCTTCAAAACTCATGCATTTTAATTAGAGCAAAAATAAATTTTGCTAACTCATGGTACGTATCAGTATAATGCAAAAGAGTTAAAAACTATACCTATCACAAACTATTCATAGCAGTGATTGGACCCCAAGACCCCCCTTGTAAAATCTTGGAATCTAACGGATATTCAAAACATCAAACATTGTTTTTTAGAGAGCTCTCAATATCTGATTTTCTGTTATCGTTGCTTGCAGATTTCATGAATTAGTTTTTTAGCAGCTAGTTACTATTTTACTATTCAACGTTTAAGAAACAGCAAACTAGTGATATCACTCCTGTGATCCAGATGGAGACCATAATTTCATTCATTCCTTGATACCACAGTGAGTCTCCCTATAAATTGAACCTCTTATGGTGAATAGGAGCTACATTATCTCATTTAGCTGGTCGTGTTTGTCTCTTAATGTCCCAGAGAGGCTTCCTGTCAAATTAAATTTTTTCTCGGTGATCAAGAGATAATTCAGCTGTGAAACCCTACTTTTCATTCTTATTTTGTTGTTCCAGAGAGGCACCCTATCAAATGTCAACTACCTAGGGCAAAAATGAAAAAATTTAGCTCCTTCATTTGGCTAATAGGCAACCAAACTAAAAACTACATTTAACTTAGTTCATGTCCATACCAGTAGTTATCAGACGGAAGTTATAGGAGAAGAAAGCTGGTAGTATGAGTTGTGATGTGACGTGTAATAAATATAGAGCTTTCCAAATAGTCGTAAAAAATTTTTATGGGATGAATTACAAGCAAGTTACAGTTCCCCAGCAACGATTGATTGTATGTGACCAGCAATAGAAAATACTTTATTGCACATTTTCGTCAAAGTTTTCAAATGCCAAAAAATATCATTTTATGTGCTCAGGAGATTTGGTTGGGTAAAGCTGTTCCATGCCAAAGCATGAATATAACTTCAGTTTTTTTTCTTTGAATCTGGTTCTGGGCAAAAAAACTACTAGGGAAGTAAAAGGTGTGGAATGAGACCTTTCTTCTGGGTTCCAAGTTTTAGTTAGGATGGGTATCGATACTCGATATTTCAAAATATCGATATTTTCCACCTCATATCGATATTTTTGTAACGATACTGTGCCCTCCGATATTATTGAGTATCGATACTTGCATTCCGATATTTTGAAATATCGGGAATTTTTTCCTCAACAACTTTAACAAACTTAATTCAATTTTTCTTTGGTTGACTTTGTCAACGACTCGCAAATCAGCGATTAGCCACTTGTTATGAAGCCACAGTTACTCCGGCAAGGAATCGAATTGGAGGAAAGTTGGTTTCCAAACTCATATTTTTGAAAAGTGTAGATGATGAGTTGTGGTAATTTCAAGTATATTTGCTCTAACGTTTCCATCCCTGTGACTATTTTATCGTGACGTGATTTTATCTATTCGAGTAAATACATTTTCTTTCATGATTTTTCAATACAGTAATTTTAAATGTATGAAAATAATATAATTTTTCCCAGACAATATATCTTCTACCATGAACTTCATTTCACAATGACCTCCATCCATTAAGTTAAATAATTCAAACTGCGGTTTGAAAATTTTTTTGTTGGGAAAAACTTATTCTTAAGCAACATTGTGGATGTGGTATCAATAGTCGCTATTTATAAATATCGATACTTTGCTCAAGCGATATTTGGTATATCGATACTTGAATCCCGATACAGTACCGATACCCTTTATTGATACTTTTGTAACGATACCCATCCCTAGTTTTAGTCATACTTCATTCCATCTCTTGGAACATTGTAACTACACTCGTCGTCTCATAGACATAGAGATTTCGATAGGGTGCTTGTTTTATAGGTCATTGAACATTGTTTTTGTTGGAATCTTTCATATTTGAAAGTGGTTTCAACGGTATGGAAGGCTATGTGGTACCTCTTTGTGGTACCTTGGTTAAGTTTCTTCCTTCCCCTAGTCACATATGATACCATGACTGTGATTCAAGTGGACCTGACTACCCATTTTTATGTAAAATTAGAATCGCAACTTCACATTGGTTACCTTTAGTTCTGTAGTAGGATTGAAGCCATTCTTGCCTTCTTCAACTTTTCTTTTACTCTTACTTACAGAGCATTGGAATGTTCTCCCCATTCACATCCTGCGGAAAGTTACTCATAAAACGCTACTGTCATAACATTGTCTTTTCAAATGGATTGATTGTTCATATTGTAGAGAACTGAAAAGAGTGAGAGAAGAAGAAGAAGCAGCTGAGGAGGCGTGCTGTAAGACGGACTACGAACTGTCATTTATGGAGAGCAATGACACGATACAATCAGCAGTGGACACCGTTAAGCCGACCCCGAAACCGCTGACAGAGGACCACAGGAATCCCGTGGGAGACGCACCATCTGTCTACACAAATCAAGATGATGAACCCAGCAATTCAAGGTACGCTTGTGTAATGACGGATTACCCACTCAAGGGGAATCGTGATACTGTTATAATGGTATTCATACTTGTGGAAGGAAACCATTTGGAATATTGTGCGAAATCTACAATATTGCAGATGACATAGTGGAAAGGTACATAATATTGTCCATGATCGATGTTGGTATATTATGACGTCCCTCTGAAGCTATGTCTTATAGGCAAGGCTTCGTGAATAAGAGGGACGCCTATTAGAATTGATCCAGGGTGGGGGACAACCCAAGCATGAGACAAAAAATAAGCGCCTACGAATCCGTTTCAGACCATTCAAAGACCGATTCCGTGAAGAAAAAAAATCATAGGTGTATGTCTGTGTGTGTGTGAGACATATTTTGCTGACGCTGTCCAGGCCATAATTTTCGACCGATTTTCGAGATTCATTCTTTGTTCGATCTGAATTTAAATCTAGTTGTGCAACAAACCTTGGGAATTTCGGATTTCTCTATGGAAGAGGAAGAATGGAAGGGGTAAAGCCGAAAAACGTGTTTTTTTTTTCGAAAAGTTATGTCGACGCCACCGTCCAACAAACATTGGAAATTCCGAACTGATTGGTAGGTGGTTGAGGGGGTAGTTACCAATTCTAGTTTTTGAACACATGTAGGGAGTTCCGAAATTCACAATGAAAGGGGATGAATGGAGGGGGTAATAGCGGTAAATCTTGATATTTTAACTATTCCCATCAGATTTTCTTGATTTTTTTTTGTTTTCATTTAAGACTTTGTTCTAGCTTTAATAAATATGTCGGGAGCTTCAAATTTCATGATTGAAGGGGGTGAATGGAGGGGTTAATACCGATAAATCGTGATATGTTTTCTATACTCATAAGATTTTTGCGACAGTTTTTAGTATTTGTTTGTTCCAGTTTTTAGTCCAGTTACGCAACCTTGGAAGTTTTAAATTTACGCAAAGTGGAGGGTAATTCCTAGAAACCGTGATATATCTTTTTACCATTTTTTTAAATTTTAGTTCTCACTAGAATTATAAACAATTTATCATAGAGGCTTCCCTGTAATGCATGCATTACTTTCTAATATTTTTATTTGTACCGTTGTTGAACCATTCAAGTTTGTTGATTGGTTGAAAATATCAATAACCTTTATTAACATTACTTGCAGTCAGTTTTTCTTGCATCTGGAAATGCATTGTTTAACTTAAGAATAGACGCGCTTAATAACAATTACGTGCCGGCCTCAGCCTTATCGGGGAAAGCAAAAACTAATGGGGCCCCGACTAAAATTTTGTTTGATTGGTTTTGAGAGGAGAGGGGTTTTACCCTTGATACGTACCCAGTTTGGGAAAGTCAAATTTAAAAGGTTCTGTCTGGTGCATGGACCTTTTCTCCAAACATACTAAGCAATAATTGCGTAAAGTACTGCTAATAAAAAATAGGGTGAAAAATCAAATATAGAATCTAGTTTGACCCGGAATCCTCGGCATTACTTTCAAAAAGGCCAAAAGGGTAAAATTGAAGGGATAAAATATTAAACTCACCCCGAGAGCCTTCAAAATAGAAGGGCACCTACCTAGTTTGTCCGTTGGTTTTAGGTAGAATTAAGGGAGTACTAAGGGAGGAGTAAGGGAGAATTTTCCAACAACCATTGAAGAAAAAAAGCCCTTTGATTTGCGTCTACTGTGGAGCAACATAATTTTTTTACAGATTTCCACACAGACAGACACACACACACACACAAACACTTTTTTTTTTTTTTTCTACAAAAACTCCCCTCAAAGGCGATGGGGGGAATTGAAAAATAAAGTAGGGAGACCACCCAGGTTTACCCGACGCCGGCTCTAGGGATAATGGAAGTTGCAGAATGTTGTGGAGGAAGAACTAGATGAAAGGAAGTGCCCCTATCAAATTACTACCCGCTCAAGTAAGAACACCTCAGGACGCCAGTGGTGATACCACGGAGCACTCCCGTCGAGATGCCCAACTCGAGTAACTTCGTGGCACTTTTCCCACACCACACACCGCACCATGACATGGTTGCAGCCATGACCGTGATGTTATTGGTCGCCACTCCTTTTAGCTCGGAAATCGTTTGCTGCAGGTCATTTCTGTCATATTTATTTTAGCCCGCCAGGTCTGCTCCGATTCCACGCTGCCACTGACAACCTGGACATCCAGAATTATGGCAGACTCATCGGGCTTTGCGGCAAAGATATCGGGCTTCTTGCCCCGGTCACTTGGCATATGACATAGTCTCTCTCTTTTGACATCCCAACCGCTGGATGAAAAAGCCTCTGCTATCAGCTTGGCAACCGTATTGTGACGTAAAATGCGGCCACCATGGGTAAGACGATACTGCTGCACCACATGAAACAGATTTTCATTTTTACGCCTACAGGCACGGCAAATGGTGTCCACTATCCCGCGACTAATTCTTGAACTCGTGCGCACGCACAAAAGTTGTACTTCTTATCCTCATAAACGAATGTTAACTGGATTTTTATTTTGTTTCAGTGAGTACGATTCTGGTACTATGACTAGTTCGTTCGAATGTTCATATGAATCAAGGCAATCCCGAATGGTGACCCGTTCCCCTGCTTTCCGAGCTTTCCTACAGAACGTTTTCCGCCAAACCGACTGAGTACTATTCTCATACCCTTCTCATCATCGGCAGTCAAATAAAATTTACTGAATGAACTCTTGTCATACAATTTTAGTTTATTATTTTTAATAATGTAACTTTGTAATCGACGAAGAAGGAAAAAATGATAATAATAAAATGGTTACCCCCCCCCCCCCCCTTATAATAGAAATGTAGGTTCCAAAAATCGAATAATAAAAATTCCGTCCATCTGCCGTACGCCGTCCAGATCTTTTTTCCAAAACTGCTGGACTAAAGTTTATGAAACATGGGCTATAAATCACATTAATAGGATCTAGTTGGTCCTAGACGCTCGGCATCTTAATTCAATCAACCATAAACGGTAGCATTAAAGGGCTGTTATGTTCAAAAATCAAGATCTCAAAAACTTTCAAGGCAACAGTTTTTTTTTTTTTTTTTTTTTTTTCGTTGATAGTTACTATCCCGAGTCGACTAAAACCACCCGGGCCACTGTACTTGGATCAATTGCTCTCCATATGGGATGAACTTTGTCAGGAAAAAAATCAACAATATGGGAGTAAATTATAACTGGTGGAACATAGCGAAAATCGCCTTGTAACTTCGACGCTCTTATCAGCTGATATACTCGTAATTTCAATGAAATTGGAAATACGAAACCAGGTTTATTAAAACTTTTGTCACTGTAGATGGACTTCAAAAGTGTAGGTAGGTGATATATTTTATATAATTAATTTTCAGTTGGTGGTGTCCGCCCGTCTTAGGGCCACTTTCACGAACAACATATACGAGTGTAAGTTGGAAAAGATTAACAAATAACGGAGATTCCAGCTAATCGTCTTTCACCAGACCACTTTACGAGCTTAAACTCCTAACGAGGTGGCTTGAGGTTAATCTCCCAAGCCCCGGCCAGTTACACTTGCCAATCTCAGATTAGTGATAACTATGTTTTCGTGCAATATGGCCGCGCACCAACAGCTGATACCTCTACAGTTTGATTCACAGTTGAAGTTTATTGTTATTCAAGTTTTTGATGATGAATTCACGCGATTTATCGCTCGGATTAATTTTCGATTCCTCGGATGAGGACGATGTCCCGCAAAGACGCCCAAGGACGATCCGACGGCGCATTCCACATTTTGACGGGTTGGACGACGTCGAATTTCGGCGGAGATTCCGGCTCTCAAAACCGACAGTTTTGAAAGTCCTCGAGCTTATTGAAACTCACCTGGAGTTCCAACAGTTGAATTGGAAAAAGGCGTTTACCATCAAATCGATGAATTATAATACGAAATTGATGTAGGATGGTAGGGAAATAAAGTATAATCGATGATGATAGCACGTTATAATACGATGTTGAATTGCTATCCCTTGTACACTATGTACCTAACTACCTACCTATACCACATAAAATAACTTATGTACATTTAAGGTGATCAACCGTCCTGCTTCCGTCAAATGATGTGTCACACTTTCTTTGTTGGAAGTCAACGAAAAGTTGCGAGTAGATAGTAACTAGGTAACTAGATAAAAACGGCGCGGGTAAAAACGGGTCGTGGTTGTGATTCACTGCTTTATTGTCTTGATATGTCGGACACATGGCGGGTTTTCTAACTGTCGTTTCAAATTGTCCAATTTTTCATTGGACAGTTTGCGGAATCTCCGTTAAGGAAACTCGATTATTCCAATCTCGGTTTAAACGAGTTTTGGGTTGGTGAAAGACACCAAGGTTTGGTCCTCGAGATTATATTTAATCGAGTTTGGCCAATCTCCGCTACATATGTTGTTGAAAGTGGCCCTTAAATGCTTAATAGGAAAGTGAAGGTGTGTTATTTAGTTAAGGTAATATCTTTTGGAAGGCGTCTTCACCTATGCACATATACTTAATCAGATATCGAATGTATAATATACTCCGTTTAATGATAATATACAGGTGTTTTGCGTTGAAGTGCTATCCAATACAGAAATTGTAAAGCTTTGTTTAATGATTTGCGTTTTTTTTTTTTTTTTAACTACATAACCAACAAAAATGGACAAGAACTATGCTGCAGTTTGTACTTACAAGGTAAATAATGCAATCCATTAAGATAAACAGTTTTGCAAGTAATAGAATAAAAAGCTTAAAAATGTGAAGTGAGAGGATAATATTCTGACAAAACAAATTCACATTTTTAGACAATTTTCGAAAAAAAAAAATTTAAAATTGTTATAATTATATAATATTATATATATGTATATATATATATATATATATATATATATATATATATATATATATATATATATATATATATATATATATATATATATATATATATATATATATATATATTATAGTGAGCCTCCAGAAACCCTGACGCCCCTAGCGAGAGCAGGACTGTTCCCACTCTGGTGAGGGGGGGGGTAAAGACTCCTCTGTTCTGGCTCCATGGTCTTCAGATTCTCCTATTCCCGCCATAGATTTGATAAATTTCTGAAGCAGGTTGTTAGTACGAGTATATAGGTTCACACATTTATCTCAATTGGCGCACAACTACCTACCTTTTAAGACCAAGTACAGATTTATAGTAAGTTATAGATTAGGTTCCTTGTTGCATAAATGTATATAGGTATATATATATATATATATATATATATATATATAGATATATATATATATATATATATATATATATATATATATATATATTATAGTGAGCCTCCAGAAACCCTGACGCCCCTAGCGAGAGCAGGACTGTTCCCACTCTGGTGAGGGGGGGGGTAAAGACTCCTCCGTTCTGGCTCCATGGTCTTCAGATTCTCCTATTCCCGCCAAATGGAACCCCAGCAAAGAATGGATACAACAACAAAGCCAAAATGCTGACGAGGGCTCCTATCCACACAAACCCAGAGGGGGAACCGCCTAGCACAGCCCAAGAGAGGAGTGGGGGAAGGCGTAACTCAGGACGAGCCAACTGGCTCTCCACACAGTCTACATTTATGAACAGCAGAGTAAAGTTCGTTCCCCCTGTTGTGTTAAAATGGTTGTGAGCATAATCATTGCAAGGCTTCACTGTTTAGGGCTTCTGCCATGCCGTTCCCAGCAACACATTTCTTCCAAAGACCCTTGAATTTATGGCAGTCTTTTCCATCCTGGTCCTGTCCCAAATGCCAACAGAAAATACTTATGAATCCCACTCCCCCCCCCCCCCCCCCCCCCCCATAATAACACATTTCTTCCTGTCTTGTGATATTATTTGATATTCATTGGTCAAAGCATATAGGTAGGACAAATGTGTAGTTGTAGACCTGTAAATAGGGAGGACTCTATCAGTAACATTTCTATCTAGATTAGTTGCCATGAAACACTTTTTTTTTTCACTTGTCTTTTCATTCATGTTGAAAGTAACGTCTTGTGCTTATACCTACCGATGCTCACTAGATATCAGTCTAGTTCCTAAGTCACATATTTCTTTGTTTGCACATCTTTATTCACGCTATTTTGTAGCTAACTTAATAGAAGCCTACGTGCAATGTTTTATTGAAAGGCACGCATTATTACAGCCATTCTTGTTCTTCTAAAAAAGCAACGTTTCATTCAAGTCACAAATATCATTGTAGTTTGAAAGTCACGAAGATACGGCTTACCTTGTTCAGAACTATCTATTCTCGAATCCCACAGAGGAAGATTCTTTTGTCAGAGTAACGAATATCTTCTAAGCAAAGCAACTAGACATACAGTAAGAGACATTTCAGGCTGGCACACATTTCTCTTTGTCTTCATATATTCATATATTGTTCATAATCTATCGAGCAACACGTTTCAATCTAGTTCAAGTCAACAACTTTCATATTATACACACATGTCTATTACCTCCTAGAGTCACTGCAAATTACCTTAAATTCATGAGAAACACAATACTAATTTATTTTTGTCCTTCAGACACAGGTTTTAATTCTTGTACATAATTTTCTCTTTATTATATCTATTAATTTTAGAAGCAATCTTTCCTTGGCTCTATCCTGACTCCCCCTTGTTGCTTATGAACCATCAATCTATCAGAAATAACATTGCCGAGGTGTACAATGGCAATTCGGTTTCAACTAATTGGATTTTATTTAACTATAGCAGTCACCTTCTGTGATTGCCGTGCGAAACAGAACAAAAGTAAGAGTCCTCCACTCACGGTGCCTTTGGTGTCATGCACTTGTCAAATTCCTTTCAGGTCTTCAGGAATGCAGAGAACTTTGCAGTGTTTTATTGACTTGGACACAGTAAGTAGTTTCCATTACTGTTGATCAGTTGGAGGAGTTTACATGTATACTTTTGTTCTCTCTCCCTTTAGCCAAAAGTTCCCTCTTAAGAAACCCCTTTCTCGACCATCTCAACCAAAGTTACAAAATTCATTTCCATTCAGTTTGATCCCTGAAGTAACGTCCCTAACCCGTGACTTATTTCTAGTCTACAAAATTCTGGAGATGTCTTGTACATTCAAACGTTTCCACCTCTGTTAACACAGTGGTAACGTTGGATTGGAAATTACCCGGTTTCCTTGCAATTTGATCCAAGCACACCCAGTATCGCATATACATCCCGATTTGTACATTTTGGTGGTAGTTTCCCAGTGATCAGTCCCTCAAACACTATCATCAATGCTCTGACTGTCCTCCCATCGTTGGAAACGTTTATTTAGGGTCTTGGTACCACTGGAAACGTCCCCTTTATCATATCCTTTGAAATAAGTCATAAATCATCATCCATTTCTCCTTTGGATTTGATTGTACTCGTAGCTTAAATTATTGGAAGCGGTGGAAACTCGTTTCCATTTCTGGCATCTTTTATCACGTCCAGCTTAGCAACTCATTTCCTGGCATTTCCTTTTAGTTGATTCACACGTCCCAAACCATTTGAATTCCCCTTTCCCTCTCCCCAGAGTGCCTAAATTTTATAAAACAATAAATTAGAATAAATAATTAGTAGAAACAAAATGAAATAACCAATAAATATTTTGATTGAATGCTAGTAGGACTTTATTCTATTCAAAATATAACATTATCCTTTTCCTATACCTATATATAGTACAAGTATATGAATAATTCTAAATATGGGATAATAACCTCCATATGTTTGTGTATTAAAATGCATCATTTTATATTCAGAAGGTTGCCTAGCAGGACGGCGTCCCATAGATGCGTGTGCATTCCCTCTTGACCTTTTCTACCCATAGGTTCAAGCTTTTTTTTTTTTTTTTTTTTCTTCAGAGTGAAGAAGGTAGATGACGATTTATTTGCCCTTATGAGTTCCATCACAATAGTAGCATTGCTGCGCATGCGGAACCTAAAACTATTTAAGCAAGCGTGACGTCTACAGTTTTTGATTATTTTAAACATGTCAATGATCATTATATTCATGCTACGGATACGAGGAAGCTAAATGCCACATCCACCTTGGAAGACGTTTTTTTTACTTGGAGTCCTTCAAAACTAATTTAGTTTGTATGAAAAATATAATTTAACCCTTATCAGATCTCCAACGGCATCATCTGATTTTCTCAACAATAATATTTCTCACCAATCAGTGTTGTATTAGAGAGAAAGTTAGTAGCTATATTTACATTTCCACTATTTTCTCTGTGAACAATAGACACAGCTTGTTCAAGGTTTCAGCTTCCCATCTTATAACCCCCCCACCACCACCACCTCTACTCTTGGGATGTGAGGAAGACTAAAACGAGATTAACCCATTGTACCGCACGACTGACATAAATTCGTGCTTGCTCATCTCTTGCTCGACAACATACTGCCACCCGCGGCACCCAAGTTTACCCAATTATAACTCCTTATCGCAATATTAACCCTCAGTGCACTCCCATTTCTTGTCGGCCATTAGGTATTATGAGATATTTTCCGCAGTTACTCACTTCCCTAATGCTAGCCGTGGTTGTAGGGCTTTCGTGAATTGAACAAGACTAAATTAAGAATCCGGGAGCCCACATTTCATATTTGTGTGAATGATCGTAATGGTGATGTCTCGCGCAAGACTATTAGTAGTGATTAAATGCAAGACATCTGTCAAGTTGGGTATGTAATACATCTTCCTCAATTGTGAATAAATTAAATATGATGAATGTTATGCAGGGATGCAGGTTATTTAGTACATTTTATTTTGTGTTAACTCTTGTGTTTTTTTTTTTTTTTTTCAATTTTATTTTCTTCAATGTTGATTAAAAGACAGCTTATGAATATTTAATTAGCCATAAACCAATTTCTAACCTCACTTCCGTAGGTAAGCGGCATTTTGGAGGACTCTCAGAGGTCCATGAATCTCGAGATTTATGATACGAGCAAAGTTCTGTTTTGACATTGTTTAACACACATTTATCACTCATTATGCACATATTTACTCACTGTTCACCAAGAGATGACGTTGATTACGAGGTTTTAAGGAATTAGCGTTACAGATATTTTTGATGAGATGTGTCACGCACTTATACAACGTACGGGTGTATGAGTGGTTTTACCCATTACATTTTTGGTTCCAATAAAAAATAGTTGGAACGAATTGGGGGGAAAACGGTCCATTAGGACCGGTATGATACGTCTACCGGTGAAAAAACCAAATGGACATTAAATATTGAATGTTGCCAAAACCGCTCCTCATATACGAAACAAAAAAAGTCTGCTTATCTCCTACCCGCTATCCTATAGAATAAATTTCATTTCATTTCATTTCATTTTTTCATTTAATTTCATATTGACTCCCCAATGTTGCCAAAACCCTCTTACCCGTACCCGCTATCCTATGAATGCATAGATCATTAAAAGATTTGAAATAATCTCAAAAAATGTTGTGGAGTGTTCCTTTGGAGTTTAGCAAAAGCTTTCAATTAGGCAACTAGTCTATGATGCATGATAGATGTTATGTTTGCGCGCGCAAAAGTTACCCGTGGGCAAATTCATTTGAGTCCATCTACAACTTGAGCCGTTCAATTCCCGACAATGTATCCCAAATCAGATGAATGACTAGTTAGTTATTGCAAGGGTTTCACGTTAGCGCATGCGCAAGAGGTAGTAATGATGCAGTCGTTTTGGAATTTATATGAGATGATTAAATTGTCTTCTCTCAACTATCATCCAAATTTGACGAAGATCCGGCTACTAAGCCTTGAGAAAATTATGCTTGATAGAATTTACGTTTGCGCATCAAATCAGATTACATTATTATAAGCCTTAATTTTATTCCTGCTGATAGGTACAGGTTTACTTTCGGTGATTGAGATTGCTTCAGTTCTTTGATTAAATTTGCTGTTATGAAATATCTTAACAATACGCACTCAAACTTCAACGAAGATGATGAGCGTAAGTTCCAAAGGGAGTTAATCAGAGTTTAATACGCGACTGCATCATTAAAACCAACAGGAAATCGTTGGGCGTATTCGTTCACTGAAGACCCAGGTAAGGCTTATATGTTTTTATATGAATTTGCGAAAAAGTAGGTACATTATGTTGGCCACACATTTCTTCGTTCTATCATCGTTTCACCATTTTCCAAAATCCCCGAATCCGTGGTATTACCCAAACCTAGCTGGAATCCCTGGCAACAGATGGTCGGTTGCTTTTACAAAGTCATTAGTTTCACTGCATCTTCATTAGGAGTACACTCCTCCGGCGTTGGGTCCCTCTCTCCATCGCACGCTCAACCCAACTCAAAAGCTTTTTCCCTTTGCGCTTCGATTACGCTCAAGCGGCAAACAATGAGAAGTTAGTGCTTCGCTCTCCGGCTATCCTCTGGGGCTCTTACGTCACAATAAACTCCCCCAGGCGAGCTAATTCGAAATATTCTCTCCTCCGCTTCCGTCAGGAAACGCGACAAATCCTCATGAACAATGCCGCACAATGTGAATAAATAACAACCCACTGTCACTAACAAGGAGGTTCAGAGCATAAATTAGTGTAAACTAGTTAGAGAACTAACGGGTAGCATAGTAGGCTGTGGCTGCCAACGCTAGCGATCGTTTGCTTTGTCCGCCGACGGATACGTGATGTATTAATATCTAATAATTATAAAATTTTCGTAAAAAATGAAGCTAATACAAAGGCTTCAAAAATTTTAAAATATAAATTTTCGACAAATTTCTTCGTTGAAAATAGTTTTGAGGCATTCTGAAACGAATCCTGAGGTTAACGCTTTTATATATGTTGTTTATACGTTCTTGTTCCATAAAAATCAGGCGATGAGATCGATGACCAGTACTTTTTGAGCTGGCCATTTGAGCACATTAAATTCCTAAAAATTCAAAAAATGTGCTGGAAAATCCCT
Source organism: Adelphocoris suturalis (assembly GCA_030762985.1). Lineage (NCBI taxonomy): Eukaryota > Metazoa > Arthropoda > Insecta > Hemiptera > Miridae > Adelphocoris > Adelphocoris suturalis. The sequence goes on from CM061040.1 coordinate 136,800,603, forward strand.
TAAAAATGGCTAAAAATAGCTTGATATAATTAAATTAATATTTTCCTACAGAGTTTCAGTAAAAAGAAGTTTGTCAACAAATGAACTAGAACATCAAAAATTTATGCACAAAATCATGATGGAAATCGTGCTTCATATTCATTAATATATTTTGAAGAATCGATACAAACTGGAGAAGCTAAAAATTCAAAATCTTTTTATAATCGCAAAATATTTTTTGGAATATGTTTTTTGTCCTAAAATTGGTTGATAGTTTGCAATATCTTTGCACTTGAAGTACTCAAACTTCAAAACTTAATACATCTACACAACAATTTATTATAATCATATTTACAAAATTCGCTCGTGCGATCATGCTACATGACAATCGACACTAATGAATATTGCGGTTCTATTACCCCAACTAACAGCGGAAACTAATAGAAATAAGATGAATAGAGAAGGGGAAAATACTTTTTAGGCCTAATCGTCTCATGGAGATGTTAGCTAAAAATAATAACGAGGTGATTTTGGACTAGTCGATGGTCATTTTGTTTCAATTTTATTGAAACTCACAGAATATTCAATTTCATGTTATATTTAGAAACTAGGAAGGTATAAACGATCGTATTTCACTCGGGGTTTATGTTTCACGGCCAAAATTAAAAATTAACTCACTGCTTCAAATTATGCAAATGGCTACCGAAAATACATAGAAGGGAATCAATATATGCAGAGGTTCGCGGAATGAACGAGTTAAAAGTTCTGATTCTGTAATAAATTATTCAAAGAATGCTTCTAGTTTCGAGATTTGACTAACCGTTTTTACTTTTTTTTTTTTTTTTTTTTTTTTCTTACATTAACAATTTTATACCACTGGTTTTCAATATCCATTTTCTGATAAGAAGAGGTAGAAATTAAAAATTAAGTTGAGAGTATTATTCTTTAAAACCTTCGAGAGAATAATTTCAGTCCAAACTAAAATGATCAGAAGAAGAGGAAAAATTAAATACTAATTTTCAGGGGAATAATGTCTTTAGGGGTTCCGCACAGTAGTTTTCTATTTGGGGCTTTCAGGTGTAGGCATAGAGATACCGAGAGATTGTTATTAATCGATTTGAGACTTTTACCTACCACCCTAGATGGTGACGTAGTTTTTCGAAATCTTTTATTTTGAATTTTTCCCACCTGAAAGCATTAGTCGAAACACTGTGCGACGTTGCTCGTGTAAACAACTGTTCAATTAAGGAAAACCTGGACAAGCGTCGACCTTTTCACGTCAAATGTTGATGGGGTGGGTTGAGGCGTAAAAAACTTTTGATAAAAAATTCAACGAAACCAAAACCATTTTGGTGGATAAAGCCTAGCAGTTTCTATCCGTAAAGATAGATCTTCAAAAATCTATATTCAAAACGCCTTATTTACTGTAGAAATGCTGCTCGGAAATAGTTTTAACGTAACAAAGGTTATATTGAGTTGGTTATATTGAGGGGACGCTTTGTTGAAAAGTTAATTAGGTACAAGTCGAAACCTGATTGCTGAATTTTGAATTGAAGCCTTTCTGATACTGCTGGGTAAAAATGACAAGGTACGTTTGGGTAAAATGAACCGGTAAAATACCCGTCGATATGGGTCCGTGCAACCAACGGGTAACCGGCTAGTGTAATGATATAACAGCAAGAACCCAGAATTTTGTTGGGTTACTAATAGACATAATTTAGGAATGGAGAGAATACCTCAAGACCGTTAAAAAAACGTGCCTCGGAAGGGCGCTAGCCACGAGAGGTAAAATTAAAAACACGAAACTCGCCTTATATTCATGAAATAAATGTATGTGGCTAAACTACAAATTCCAACCAACTGGGTTTGAGTAGTTTGGATGTTGGAAGCATGAGCTATAGTGTGATAGGTAATAATACCTCTATTCACAAAGATTTTTGTAGGGAGGAAAGTAATCAAGTTATAAGTCCCTAGCATTGATTGGTTAAACTTAAGAACCATTACACAATATCACGGTCAAAATCTCTCCGGTTCGTTTTGTCGGCGGAGTTGCGGAAGAAGAATCATGTTACATGCTGAATAATTATGAACGAAACAGACTCAATTTGAAAAGTAGAATCATGACCAACCTAATTCATCCCCATCACATTTATAACAAACAATATAGGTAGTGTTGACTATTTGTCGAGCAGTATCCCAACGCAAATCATATCTTTTGAACAGGAGTTAATCTAGTCTTCTGGCACCTTTGACGATATTATTATTATTATTACTTTAACAGAAACAATTTGTTTTAGTAACAAATAAAAACTTTCTAAAAACAAAAATCATTGGAGGCGTGGGGTCCTCTTTCACACTTTTATCTACTGCTTGCTGACTGTGTATAGTAGGACTTGAGGGAAACATTGCTCAATTTCTATGGTTGCTCAATGTACTGGCTATACATTAACGACAACGATGCGTTTGGCTTCCAGACACAGATCACGTGTATTCCGTACTATTCAACCCAAGTCTACAAAAAAATACTGTTATTTCTTTTTTTTATGATCCCGTTGGCCAAATGTCTCCATAAAATGGAGAAAACCCCTTCAGAGACCTCGGCCTGCTTTATTGTCCTCGGTTTCACAGCAACTACCTCCCCTACCGACCTACTCACCCACCAAACCTCCCTACACCCTCGGGATAAACGGATAAGCGTTCGCTCTACTCATACACGCTCATAGTTTACCTAGGGGTACCAGTGCTAACCGATCCTCTCATTGGCGAACCCTTTAAATGGAGGGTATATAAGCCCTCCAGCTGTTGTTCTCCCGATCCTTAACCAACGCCGACGAGCGTTTAAACTTCGGTTAAGTGGTAGTTAATCCTTTACCCTCTCGGTCTCTCTTACCGCTTGATATAACTTAATGCTACAGAAGGGCTTAAAAGGGCTGCGTCGAAACGAATAATTTAATTGAAACGCTTCAACGCCGGGGCTAAGGAACCCACACCCGGATATAACTGACGTATTTTTGTTCCTTTTGTTGCCTGTAATTAAGTAAGCAAATCGAGTTATATTACGACATCAAGTTGATCAGCCCGCTTCCACATTCATGTGACGTTTGGGTCAGATAATTCGTTCGATGTGAAATAAACTGGATGTTGAGTACATTGTTCTTCCATCAAGTGCTAAATTTGAAATACCTAATGTTCCTACGTTTTTATCACGAATTTCAGAAAACTTCGTTTGTCCATTCCTGCATGAAAAGAAGTCAGAGAGTCCGGGGCATAGCATAATAGCATAACAACTATAGCATAGCATGGAATGGCACGTTTTCACGATCTCCCTCTGAATGAATGAATAATACGTTTATTCAGAAAAATATGCTATGGACAAAACTTAAATATGTGAACATCACAATGATTTGTTGAATGATTGCATACAAAGGAAAACACAGTTAGTCCGTATCTTAAATTTAAATTCTCCCTCACTGTTACTAGATTGGTCGAATTAATAAATCCATCTAAAAGAATCGGGAACCTTGTAGGGACAAATAGTGCTTGTTTGGATTTATAACTACTTGTCTGCTCCTACTGTTATAATTACTTCTTTGTTCATCGTGTTGTTTATTTTAGTTAATCTTGTCAATTTATCAATGTAATCTTAATCATAAAAAAATTTCTTGATTAATCTAATTTCATTATCAAATCATAATGTTATCTAATGTTATGTAAAATTAATCTAACCATTATCATGATTAAACTCGGCCATAGTGGCCCTGTAACTCCAGGCCACTCTGAAAAATCGGCACAATTCTTTCCAATTAGAGCCATTCGATATACTAATCAACTACACTCTCGAAGCGAACTCCCTCCACTCTACCCTATACCCTATACCCTACTCCCTATTTTAGGACCATCAATAGAGCTCCACTTCAGTTAAGCATCTATAAGCGCATTACTGCATCGATTAGATATTGCTAGTTACTTAAATGCTTCTTTGATCAAACCATTTTTGAAGGATAAATATGAAATTGAGAGGCAATTGTGAACACCCTGATATAGGCATTGTACGAAAATTAAAATTTTCAAAAGTTATGGGTGAAATAGGAAAGGCAACATATAGAAAAACAAATAAATTCTGTTTCTTGTTTTTATGACAAATGCACCGAATATATTACATTCAAGTCAACGTTAATGAAATTCGTTCAAAATTACCCCGCTTGACCCTACTGAGAAATTTTTTATATTATCAGTAACATAATCTGTGGGATAATAAAATATTGATTGAACAAAAATCCTTCAGATCTTCTTGTATTGAATGCATAAATGAATAAATTAATAAAACGTAAGGCTGAAAGTTCTCTGTAAGGCTAATGAGTCAAGTTAGGGGGATGGGGGAAACCTTGAGGATTCTTGATTGAATAAACTCGTTAGCTGACAGAGCCTGAATCTAATTTCTTTCGTTACAACTTTCAGCATTGTAATTCGGTATGATACACCTTTCAGCCATAGGGAAGGATTGACAGTTTCGTCGGTAGACAAATTTACATTTAAAGTGACAACTCCTTTGATCGATGATATGATGCACACTGCCCGAGAGGCAAGAAAATCGTTTTGATTCATCATTCCACATCATAGCTGCACAAAACACGCAAAACGCTCGTAGTTTTCACTTGAGTCGTACGATGAGGTCGTAAGCACAGGCGATTAAGGGCCGGTTTCACCAACAATCCCTAACCATGGTTAAAATAGATAGTTGTTTTACGGGACCAGAGTTTTTTTGAACGTTGATTTGAAACAAACGGTTTTCACGAACGCAATAAATGGTTACATTGTTATCAGTAAACATCGATTTACACCGTTTCCGTGAAACGTAGATTTAAAGTTTAAACGTTGATTCAGACGATATCAAGGAGGCATTTGCCCGCAAAATATGGGTGATAACGAGTTAGTGAGTGAACAGTAGTTTCCAACCTGAAATCGTCAATGCTTTTATCTTGTTTAATGCATTCTGATAGCATGATGTTTTACTAGTTTTTTACTGTCCTATCATTTCAAAACTAGTGCAGCGAAGATAATAATACATTGGTTTCTTCAAGGATTCTGGTTTTGAGTTCGAAGTAAAAAACCGCGAAATTTCGAACCACTGGAATACTCAATCCAAAAGCGATTTCGGTTGGTCTCCATTGGAAATTTTGGAAGCCGGTCTCTCAAATTGGAATTCGATGGATTTTATAACTATAGCCATTTTGAAAGCCGGTACCCCCTCAGAAAATCTATTTCATTGAGACTGAAATCCGCCGAAATCTCTCTAATCCAACGAGGACAGTGCATTGTAAAGTCTTCATATCATCCTCGTCAAATTCGTCCTCAAAAACCAATGCTCTAATCAATCCTCTGTGGCTCATTTTCGTGCATGTAGGAAAACGTAGGAAATAACTAGGAAAATGTAGCAAATTAGATGGGAAAACGTAGCAAAAAAGGATTTCGGTCATGTAAACAAAGATGGCGAAAAGAACTACCTACCTAGTAAATCGTTGATTTGAACGGTAACCACCCAAATTCTGCTGGTTAGTTTTGATCGTTGATTTAGTGCATTTTATCTTTAATTTATCTGAACCGGAGTTGGAGAAACCGAATATCGTTGTTTAACAGCTGAGATCTTTGGTTTAATGAGTAAACGTTTGTTAAAAACTTTGGTGAAACCGGCCCTGTAACACTTCCTTTCTTCTTGAGGACAGTTGCTAAAACATTGCATCTTTTTCTCCTGCCAACATCAGGTTCTTTAGCGTTTGGTATATATTGTACCGACTTTTCCACAAAACCCCGTTCAAATTCACCAGCAAATTATTTTTGATTGAGCTACACCTGGTTACCAATAATCAACAAAGTAATTGGCTGCACGGACCCACATGACCGGGGTTAGTCGATGGATAGACTGCTGAAATAACCACATCCAGACTGTGTTCGTAACTACGGAGGCTAAATGCCGAATTACAGTATAAACGTATATCGGAGATAGACAGACAAACAAACAAACTCACAAACATTCGATTTTATATATTTATAAGATGAGATGAGACAAGATTATGTACGTCATTCGCATTCATTTATATATTGTATAACATCTTCAATTTAATGTTTAATTTTTCAACCACCTTTATTCATCTATTAACATGAATGTTCAAAATGTTATTTGGTTACTTAACCACTTCAATTTATATATTGACTTTTTTTTCTTCTCATTTATTATAATAACTTAATATATCATTTTTATATTATCATTTCACCCATTTGTGCATTTTCATTCTATATGCAATTTTAGAAGCATCAATTTTTTATTTATATTATTGTTATTAATTTACTAACAACACTTTAATACCTTATATTTAATTGAATTTTCACATTTTATGCAATTTTATTTGCACTACTTTCGTTACTATTGTTCAACTAAACTTTCTTTTAAATTTTATAATTCAATTTTCTTTTTCTATATTCATTCTGAGTGAGAATTCTACAAAATAAATCGATCAATACTTTTATTATTCATCTTCGTATTCATTTTCTTATTCAATTTTTCTTTGTTTACAACTTCATACAAACATTTTATGAACCATCCCTTGTATACCTGCTGTTGCTCAGTTCAATAAACCTTTATGTGTACTATCACATATATTTTGTTATTCTTCATGGCTCTCATGCCATTTCAGTTTGTAACTATGGACATTTCATTTTGCTTTCCGTTGATTAACAAAATTTGTACATTACCGAAACCTATGCCGGCATGAGGTTTTATATCCAGGCACTTCACGCCACGGTGTTCTCTCACCGCTGAAAATCTTATTCATATTCTTATTTAATTCCTATTTTTAAATTATTTTTAACATTGGTGGCTTAAGGACAAGCCACTTGTCAGGGCTGGCCGTATCCTAAAACGTAATACTATTTATGTATTAATGATGTTACTCTAAACGAACTAGTAGACTAAGGTCCAACGGTACAGACAAACAGAGCTCTGTGTAAGGCAGTTTATGGTTCCCATGGCAATGTGTCTGATCATCTCACTTCCTCTCATGCAGGGCGCTCCGTTCGGAACCGCCTCCTACAAGGAGAGGTGGAAAGGATGTAAGAATATCAAATTTGGCTACGGTCGTTCAGTTCAGTTTGGGAAAGGTCAATTATTAAAAACCTTTCTTCGATAACCAATTTGTTTTTATTCAAAAACAAAACGGGAAAAAATCGTCACACATATTTATCACACACGTGAAAAAGATTTAAACTCTAATATATGTCCCAGTATGTCTTAAAACGGATTGAAATTGAGGAAATTTCCGAAAATTTCATTTTAAAAATTTTGGAGCCATTGCAATAGCTTAATTTTCTACAAAAATTCGCTGAAAAGCCTGTTTACTCGTACCACCCTCTTACCCCTGCTTACTTGTGTACCCTCGTATTTAATTAATCGAAAAAATACGTTACATATAAGGTTGATTTTTATTTAAAATAACTAATAAACGGTCCGATGATAAATTTATATAATTTTAATTCAATGTAATCTCATACTAACTCATATACCGTTATAATAAACTTTTATTACACAGAAGCGTAATGGTGAAAGCATACAATAGGGGACGTTCAAAGAACCCCCAGACCCTTCAAGATTATACGTCTTAGGGAGGGGACGCCGGAATAAATTCAAGGACAGTATGGTAATGTCATCTAATAGCGTTGGAATAAGGGTGGAAGCCTGGGAGAGCCGTTTAGGCGAAGGGCCGACCTGATGGTAACGATTGCCAAGCGCGAAAAGTCCAGGGATAGAGGGACAGGCATGTATGATAATGGATTTTCCCAACTCCTTGCTGTAGGCCCTCGAGAATACTGGAGTTATTTTCAGCTGGAAGTTGAGGGGAAGAAAGAAGAATGCAATGGGTTTCGCCTTATTCTCGGTCGGATATACTCTATCCTGGAAGGATATTGGTTTTCTTCAAGTACGCGATTTTGATTAAAAACTTCACGTGATATTATAATAAGGGATGACAGAAGGGAGTAGAAAGTTGACGTTGCATCTTCATGTTTTTAAAATAAACTATTATTATTTCTATCACATATGTGACATGAGGCGTACTACTCTCTTCAATGATCCTCTATCAGGACTCCAAAAATGGTCTGGTTTTTATGAACTCATAAAAAATAATATATCGTGAAACAAAATAACATAAATATTATTAAACGTTATTTTTGAAAACGACGTACGAATCTCTTATCATCAAACCAATAGGTAGTTGTTGATGTGCATGCGCAAACGTAAAATCCTTGTTATACTCATAACCATTACAGTTAGCATTCAATTTTTATTAAATTATTTATTAACTCATTTTTAAATTATTTATTAATTTATTCAAGTGCTAGACGGTGTCCTGTGAGTTCTAATGACACTTGATTAGTAGCATTCTCTGTGCACGTGCGTACGTCGAATCTAAGTAACATCCATAATATCCACAGTTTGCACCATATTTGATGAAGTCTTCAGAATTTGTGCCTCTGTGACATCAATTATTGTCAGATCCATCGTAGCGTGTGTGGTTGCGCATACGTCCTTCTTGTGCTAAAATTATATCTTAACGTATACAGTTTGTAACTCGTTCCAGTGATATTTTCAAGGCTCGGCTCGGCATTTTCGAGTGTCGGGCTGGGCAGTACTCTTTGAATTTCATCGCTGCTGGATCAATAGTTTATAGTTACCGTTTATAGTTACTTACAAGCTTATAATTCTGGTACATAACATAACTCTTGCAATTCTCATCCGATGGGTTTCCATCTGTGTGGATAGATTCTGATGTACAAATGTTTGCTCTTGTTACATTCGGTTGGACTAGTAAAGTGTAGATGTTTAATTTCATTTCATTGATTTTGCCTGGTAAGTGCCTACGTTTATACGCACTGTCGTATGTACGTAGTATTTATATTGTAACTTATATTAAGATAATGTACCAATAACGAGTTGGGGGTTTAAATAAGTAAAAAGATAATTTGAATATGAGAACATGTACTTGTGAAACGATGTTTCCTACACACACGATATCTCCGCGAGGGTAACCATGAGGAGGTTTTTGTCTAAGATCAACGATACTTTAATGGTCAAAAAAAAAAAAAAAAAAAAACGGAAGTTAGTGAAAAACGTTGTCTATTTCCACGAAAAATAAAGACAAACAAACAATTACTTATTGTTATCAATTGTTATCAAACAGTATCTTATTGTTATTGTTGTTACTGATGATGGCCTAACCGTCGAAATCGATTTAACAGTGTAACTCTTTATTTTTCGTGGAAATAGACAACTTTTTTCACTAACATCCGTTTTTAAATGGGTTTCCACAACTTCGTCGCGAGTGATTTAGTTCCTATCTTTAATGGTCTTCCCATATTCCTTACAGTTCTATAAACTTCGGTGAATTTTTATAGACCGGTGAACGTTATAAAGGGGATATCTAACACAAAAATACTAGACGTTTGAGTAATAAGTCGCAGCGTTTTTACTATCACTTCAGAAATGAACTTTTGATTCAATTTGTAAGATTTTACGATTTAATATAATTAAATATACCGAGATTCAAAAGGCATTTCGCAATGAAACTTTTGGAATCAAGAGATTATACTCTAAGCGACACTATTCCAAGGATGAATAGCGTCTGACAAATCCCGCATCTCTCACCTGTTGAGTTGAAACGAACGAATGAAGGTGAAAGCTCTAACCACAAACTCCGCCTTCTCCTGCTTCCTTCGCTGACGGGAAAACATTTTGCTCGATAGAAGCCGAAAACTTTCCTCTTCTGTGTCAATAATTCCCCTTTATTTCGAACGAATTAAGTCACGATTAGGTCCCTTTCGATTCACACTGCGAAACTGAGAATGAATATGAATAATGAATTAAAACTTTTGTAAATTAATATTTGATTAAGAGGATAACAATTTAGTTCACGAAAATACCCAGTTTTTAGAGAAGTATTCTCATTTTCAAACCTTACAGAATTTAAAATGAGTAGTTATTCAATCGGCATCTCATCATAATATTGGAGTTCACTTATCCCGAGTTCCACTTATACAACATCGATGTTTAGTGCGTAAAATTTTGCTTACCATTTTCTTCACCATTATCTCCACTAGTTTGTGCATATGTAATTATTTCGTAATACAAACTGATATGAAGAATTCAGCAACAATAGATTTTGTGTTTATTTAGTGAATTGATAGGAAACGAAATTAGACGATTTATGGTAGCAAAGCTTTCCTCTGAACGGGAATATTCTTTCCCCAGTTTAAATTGAGAACTCCTTCGCTAACACATAAAGTGATAAATCGACAAGCCTTGGATCGGAACGAAGAAATCAAAAGATCCGACTCGATTTATGTGCTTCATCAATACTCCGCCCCGACTGATTTCCCTTCTGATGTATTTCCCTTCTCCGTCTTCGAGGTTTCAATTAAAATTCCTTTTGTTTAGTTTCCACCCGTTTTCTAAAGACGAAAAAAAGTAGGCAATTCAATTCGTTTAGAATGAGCTTTAGCTGTAATTCAGAGGAGAGTGAAAGTTGAAGAGGCTATGAATGGACAGGTTGTGAAACTATAATATGACGAACAGTAAAAAAATATGAGCAGGTAGAATGTGAGTAAACGGTTATTCGGCTAAATCAGATACACCGAAGTAGACTCTGGTTTGGGCCACTGGGGTTTATGCTAAACTCACGCTGTCTAAGCCGCCTCGAAAATAAAAGCAGCTGAGCTACACGCTTGTGCTATTAATAAACTATAAACAATCGTCGAGGTATAATAACATTCGGCTAACTACGAAGGTGATTGTGGTAAACGAAAAATGAAAATCTCACCGGTTTGTGGACATTGTACGCAAACTGGTTTCTCCTATTGGTTTATTATTTTCAATAATAAAAATTTGTAATTCACCAAGAACAATTTTTTACCCCCCCCCCCCCCCCCCCCCCACCACCCCTCCTCCTCCTAGCATTGGTTGGTTTACGTTTCACGATGCGCAGAATCCAATCGAATCAAAAACATCCGTCCGTCCGCCATCCAAAATTTCTCTCCGGAACTACTGGATCAAAGTCAATGAAACGTGGGTCAATGATCACATTTGGGGCCTAGTTGATCTTGAGAGCACGGTATCAATTGTTATCTAAGGGCTTTTATCTAAGGAATATTTTTATTTAAGGGCTTAAGTATTCAATCGACATCACGAAACCTTACAAGGTAATAGAAATGTTTGCCATTGATAGATACTATCCCAAAGAATCGAATAAAAACATCCGGAACGCTGTGCGTTAATCTGTTTGTTCTCCCTAAAAGTTAGGTAAGACTTGGGGAAAAAAAAAAAAAAAAAAATCGGCGGTCCGCGCCTCGCCAGGAGGCAAGCCCCTGGACCCCCGGTTACCTCTATTTACATAATTCGAATGAAATTATTGAAACACAGAATGTGTTTTAGCTCACACGTTTCACATAAACCCGTGAAAACCCTGGTATATAAGAACGAGAAACCCGATTTTGCGGTGTATCTTACCACTACTATGTCGTTGTTTTATTTATTTGTCACCAGCTCAACGACTCACCACCAGCGGTGGTTGGATTGTGGTGTCATTTTTCTCTCTAAATGAAAGGGTTACATTTCAACTTCCCCGCCCTTTCCCGTCTCACCTATTTCTCCGACCTCGCCCAAATTTCGAGGCGAACTCTAAATTTGTCCTCCTCTACCATTCTCGGCACTCGTTTTTACAAAATTACCTATTTTACCCCCTCCTCCTCAATGCTGCCTATTCGACCCAGCGCCTCCGAATATTGAGCGAACCCTTTTCCCATCGTCCCCAACCCAACCCCCACTCACCCGGTCTCCATCTACCCTTTTCCCTACATCAACTTGCCGTTGTCTAATAACCACGCTTTACAAATAACCCCCCCCCCCCCCCCCCCCCCCCGACCAAACTTCCTTGATAAATATGTTAGAAGAAAAATTCAAATGGTAACAACCCTTATTTTCACCATAGATATGAAATATGACATTTCCATGTATCTGTACCGTGACCAGTACGGACTAATTTTGTTATTTTTAATAGAACTCGCTTTTTTTTTTTTTTTTTTTTTTTTTAAATTGCAAATTCGAATGCGACGTGAAATTTCACGAAGAAATGACCCATCACTCAAGTTTTTGAGTGCGCGAAACGGGTGCAATTCTGCCAAAAATCAGAGCAATGCCCCTCTAAAAGTGCAAAATTGTGAAAAAATTCATTTTTTTAAACATTTAATGGACTCACGTGATACACGATTTTGGGTTAAGTATTTTTTCACGCTGAATCACGTAATATGGGCGTAAGTAGGAGTAAGAGAGGGGGGCAGACCCTTCCCCCCTTAAAACGAGAGAAGAATAATAATGCCAAGTGGGGGGGGGGGGATAATATTGATCGTTTCACGTGACCGAATCGCTTAGCATAATTATTACTATGAACCAGTTATAAGTTGATTAAATTTTTACTAAACGGCTTGATTCTGTTAGAATTAATGCATATGGCATGGTAGATGCGGTGGAGAGAGGTAGGCCGAACTGGGACACAGAAGGTTTCTATATTGTCATTCTTTTTGTTTGTGTTACATTTCGATCGTGTACTATCATAAACTTTATAGACATTGTTTAATATTTATACACCAGTGATTAGTAATAATTTCCAATTGTTTTTATTTTTTGTTATATTTTCCATAAAGCAAGACTTTTTTCCTTTAGCCCTAAATAACTTTATGCTGGCTACGCAGTTCGCTGCAAAAACGTCAAAGCCAGAGGTAATGAGAAGAACCAGATGCTTTCATGTGCCTCATCTCAGTTTTAATTAGGTAGGAAAAAAGCTAAAATGGACGCTGATGTAACTAGTATGCTCATTAAAACATGGGAGCTACTTTTTTTACTTCACGACTTGGTTGGAGAAGAGAATTCCAGTAGAGAAAATATGACAGTTCGGCAACTTTCGACCCTCCGACGTCTTCAAAAGGGCTGAAATTCGGGATTCGATTTTCTTTATCTGGGGATACGAAAAATTGGCCCGGTCCGACAATTAGGGTAGGCGTGAGACGGCTTTGAAAAGTGTGGTTATTACACAACGGCAGGTTGAGGTAGGGAAGAGGGTAGATGGAGACCGGGTGAGTGGGGGTTGGGTTGGGGACGATGGGAAAAGGGTTCGCTCAATATTCGGAGGCGGTGGGTCGAATAGGCAGCATTGAGGAGGAGGGGGTAAAATAGGTAATTTTGTAAAAACGAGTGCCGAGAATGGTAGAGGAGGACAAATTTAGAGTTCGCCTCGAAATTTGGGCGTGGTCGGAGGGATAGGTGAGGAGTGAAAGGGCGGGGAAGTTGAAATGTAGCCCTTTCATTTAGAGAGGAAAATGGCACCACAACCTAGTATGTATACGAATGTTCGAACGTGCAGAAACGGAGACGTCTCGATACCAGCCAAGAAATTCGAACAAAATGGCCGATGGCAAGGGCCAGTAGACGAGGGGTAAATAGGTAGGTATGACGACTTTCAACCGTCGAGCCCTTGGAATGAGCTGAAATTCGGGGAATAGATAGAACATGCCCTTCTTTACCTGTGAAGTTCAAGTTTGGAGACGATCCGACAATTAGGAGAGGCTTGGGAGTGCTTCGAAGTAGAGGGGAGGGGTAAAATTTTAAGGGAGCTAGTTAAGGAAAGGTGAGTGAACGAAATGATTTAGGAGGGTAAGATAACAGATCGCGACCCGAATTCGGGAAGGACAGTGATATACGTATGGAGGGCAAGGAGCCGAAATTTGGCCCTTTAATTTAGAGAGGAAAATGGCGCCACAACCTGGTAGGTAGATGAATGTTGTTGAATAAAATATCCAAGTATCTAACTGGTACATAATAATATGGCAGCTGAAAACAAAATTATTCGAGACTTACGCTGTTTTAAAGAGGATGACCTCCTTTACCCACGAAATGTCAAGTTGGAAGCGGTCCGACATAAGGGTAACTTAGGGAAGGGTTTGAAATTGAGGGGGAGGGGTAATGGGTGAAGGGGGCTGTATGGGGGATAGCGAAATGATTGGAAACACGTAGATGAGAGATCGCCTCGAAAATTTGAGCAGAACGTTGCAATGAACCGGTTCTCATGCGATTAGCGAAGTTAAGCAACGCCGAGCGTGGTGAGTACTTGGATGGGTGACCGCCCAGGTAAGGGTCAGACGTCCAAGTAATTTTCTCGCTTCTGTACGGCGAACCCCTCTCCACTCAAGGGGGCGAGGCAATGAGTAGCTTTAAGCGAAATCATCAGAACGAATTCTGATCCCCCTTGGAGGACAGCTGATGACGTCCGCGACGCCCGAGGCAGTCGGACGAAAAGTCCCAACCTGGAATGGTTGTTTACTTTACTTTTTTTTACTTTTACCTAGGGAAGGGTTTGAAATTGAGGGGGAGGGGTAATTGGTGAAGGGGGCTGTATGGTGGATAGCGAAATAATTGAAAACACGTAGATGAGAGATCGCCTCGAAAATTTGAGCAGAACGTTGCAAGAGGGGAGGAGAGGGGAGTATGGTGAGGTTACATTTAAAATTGGACATAGGGCTTAAAAATTGATTGATAAATCCAGCTCTCCTACGTAAAGGTATAGAAGCAGTTGAATCGTAAGTCTTAGTTGACGGCTAAAAAATGGTTCTTTAAACACGATGTCAAGCAACATTATCAAGACCCGTCATGCTACATAATATGGACCCTGAGAGGGAGAGATGAATGAATGTCAGTTTTTGAAGTCACGATATCTATTCAGGGGGCAATAGATTCATGAAAACAAAAGGTTAACTCGCGCAACCTTGTGACCTTTCATTTCTATGAGTTAGGGAAAGTGTTCTATATAATGGTAAAGGTAAGGGGAGTAGGGTCGAGACTAAATTCAAAATTGGATATAGTCCTAAAAATCGATTGAAATATTCAGCTTTTTAACGTAAGGGTATTAGAACTGTAGAGTAGAGCTTAGTTACAGTAAGGCTAAAAAAGATTCCTTTAAATACGATGCCAAGGAGACATATCAATATGTAAATTACAGGAGCACGATACTCGGGGGAGGGGGGGGGGGGGATTTTCCTTACAACTAGAACGAAGTGGAGCAAGCATCCGTCTTTAGCAAGCTAGAAATGAGGAGAGGGGTAAAGTTCAAAATTAGATATAGCCCTGAAATTCTGTGGAAAATTACCGTTCAACGTTCGGCTATAGAGAGGTGACCTCTAGTGAGGTGATGTTCCTATAGGTATGATACGAGCCCTTTGAGGTAAAACAATATGTCGACAGGGAGTTTTGAAAGCAGAGAGAGAGGCAGAGTGAGGGAGTGAGAGAGCGTTGGCTCATGATTAGGGCAGGTTCAAGAGCAACAAGGAAGTGCAATTTCGATTCACCATGAGCCCTACCCCGTTATTATTCAATGCTCAAGGTTGATGAGAGCAGCCTGGTAATCGAGATCGAGGTGTAAAACTTTAATGCGGTGGGGAAAACCTCCAAATTGACATGAAAACCAGTCAATTTGATGTGTAAAACCTCCAATTTGATATTAATTTGTTGTGTTCGTCAGACACAGCCCTCCACATCCAAAGAGCTGACTCCAACTGGTGCGGTAGCTACTAAAAGATTGCAGCTGGTGGACGGGGGTTGCCACCCTTCAACTTAAAGGTATAGGAACACATGTATAATAGAGCTTAGTTGACAGTATGACTAAATAAGGAATTTGTGGTTAGAAAAAGAAATGATAGAGCTAAATGTAGATTTAAACTATGAGGTTACATGAGGTTATCCGATATAACCTTGTACGTCTAGGAGGGGGTCATGTTACTATTCAAGCTACAAAAGTAAACTAAGCTACACTCATCTGATCATAGGTAAGAAAGGCTACATCATTTTGGCTATACTATTCCAAGGTTATATCGGATAACCTCATGTCTACAAAAATATTTTTGATGGAAGGGAGGTAACAAATTACAAAGAATATTATTTTAAAACAGTTCTTTATTTATTTTTAATTACCAGGACAGAAAACAACTCTAAGTGTGTGTTTGATTGGACTAGTTTATATCTTGTTCAATTTAACATTCGATTTATAGTTTAAATCTAGATTTAGAACCTTTATTTCTATTTCTAACCAATAATTCGAATCATACAATTCATCTGGATTTTGGAACTGTAAAATATAACGCATCTTATATCTGTAACAAATTTGTTTGATTCCAGACACTAATAATTCTATCGCTTCTAACAGCTCTTCCAGCCGACGACACTCTCTTGAAATAACTTTGCTCTTTATTTCTTGTATGTTAAGGGTGGATGCTTGCTCCACTTCGTCCTATTTCTAAGGGAAATCTTCTGGTTTTTACTAGCATTGTGCTTCTATAATTTACATATTGATATGTCTCCTTGGCATCATATAGTTTGGTCAAGTATTTTTGGAGAAAAGCAGCGAACAAAGGACGGCGGACGGACGCATTTTTTTAATTCGATTTTTGGGTTCTACGCATCTTGAAACGTAAACCAAAAAGTTTTCAGGGGGTGTTAATTTGTTTTTCTTGGTCAATTACAAAGGTTTATTATTGACAACAATTAACCATAGCTTAACAACTTACCTTTTCCATTCATTAACAAAATATTCCTTCGACCAATTAGACTAGAAATTTGCTGAAACCTTTTGCTTTGAGTGGTACGATCGGGTGTCAACCCTCCAATGAATTGGAGGGCGAACCCTCTAAAATAAAACTTTTCACTCGTATTTAACGTTTTTCAATCCTGTAGCAGCAGATATCTTCTTTCTGATGTACCTGTCGGTGTTTCCACCCACGGGAGCCCCAAAGAATGATTGCTCTTCCTCAACCAGTTTCTACTTAAGGGAACATCCTCGAAAACCCGAGCCGTGCAGATTTTGATCCCAGAGAAAGGGGAAGTGGGAAGGAGTGTACCGTCTGATTTCCATTATTCGTATTTCATCAGTAGTTTTTCTCCACTTCCAAAAGATTCTGGCATTTCGATTAAAAGTAGTTGGTATTATAGTTGTAGTCTCGAAAGCGTACTGTTCAACAGATAGTAGTCCAGAGAACCTATTAGTTATCTAAACTGTCATTTCGCTGGCCCGTATTTAAAACGGCTGGTTTATCTTGCCGATTGGGAGTTGCGAAGGCCTTTGACACTGTAAGCCATTTCGCCCTGACTCATGGCCTCTACTTGCTGTATGCTGATTGTCTGTACCATGTACCTTGCCACAACCACAAGGCCTGTGATCCTATGTATACAACGGCACCAGTTAAGGCACCAATTAGGGCAATTAAGGCTAAGGGCATTAGTGATGCCCTATTAACATGAGCAAACTCAGTATCTCTCCGTCCACATTCCAGTTTCTTCCTATCTGCTTGGAAACCACCTCTGGCTAATAAATGCGGGTACCATGATAGAAGGTTTTCATCTTTATCCACACGGCTATATTTGCAAAATGTAAAACTAACTGTATGTGTAATCGGTGTAAGTAAAAGAAAACATCTGGTGCGAGGCTTCACACTACTTTCCTTACTCGAATTCGTTTACATGGATGCTATCATGATGGATCACTGCTTAGAAGAATGGGATTGTTATTCGATTGTTTGATTTTCAAGTATTGGTCTGTATCAGCCCTAAAGTTTCTTCAGGTGGCTGTCAGCAAGAGACCAATGAACACCGATTGTATGATTTCCTGTATTTACTTTTCGGGCGAGTAGGAAAGTGATAACTGTCTTCTAACCATCCCTAAAAATTGCAACAAACCCCTGGTTTCGGTAGAGTATTAAACATGAATAGAGTAAATTCAACATTGACTTGCTCGCCTGATGTGTTGAAGTTCAACAATTTGAGAGGCCAGCTCAATTATTGTTTTGTCGTACAAAAACTCGTTCAGTTATGCTTCATTTGAAATGTTCGCTGCGCTAAGTGGTTGAGTACTACTTTCCGACCCGCCCAAAGGGTAATATAAGAAAGTCGTGCTATCTCAAATGGATTCGTAAACAACTTTACTCAAACATTCGTCGAAAATGGAGTTCTCGGCTCAGCTGAGTTGGAAATGAAGTTCTCGAACCAGTATAGGAAAAAACGAAGCTCTTGAATTAAGCTTAATCAGAAATGGGATGTTCAAGAAAGAAAAGTCACCTGAACACTTTCCAAACAAATGTTGACTTTGATACAAACATTGTACATGAGAAGGTAAGCATGTAGAAAATCTCAGATTAACTAAGGATTTCTCACACCGCCTGATCTATACAAATATTATGACCGTGCTTCGCAAGGGTTACTGGCTGGTTAAAAATATTAGGGCACTTCCTCCTATATGGACGTAATACTTTAAGTTTAGTTTATGTTGAAAAAGATCTAATGCTTGGTAAAATGTAATTCATTTTGAATGATTCTTATTAAATTTGTATGTACTAGAAGAAATTTGACTTTATTTGACAAGGGAGGCTCGCTAGGTCTGCCGGTTCGATGGGTAGAAGCTCCGAAACAGACTTTACCAATGCAACAGCACTTAATGGGGCATTAACGTACATATACACACATACATTTCATGAAACGTATAGCATACCCATTTTAGCATGAGTTTCTGAAATTGATTTTCAGGGTGATTGCAAGACTTTCCCTTCACCCTTCGGGTTAAATAAGGAAAGTAAAAAAGTAAAGTAAACAACCATTACAGTTTGAGGCTTTTCGTCCGGGCGTTGCGGAAGTCATCAGCTGGCCTCCAAACGGAGGATCAGAATTCGTGCAAATGATTTCGCTTACTCATTGCCTCGCCCCCTTGAGTGGAGAGGGGTTCGCTGTACAGATGTAATCCTTGTATAATTATCATTAGTAAATCATATCAATATGTAGCTACACTTACCTGATTAGAAGGAATGCAATAGAGCTCACCTGAGTAGAATATTGATCGCACAGATTTCCTGTAAGAAAAGAAAATCTTAAATTATGAGTCTGAAAAATAATTATTACAGGTAAAAAACTCGGTTTATCATCAAATCATTTGAGTCCATAATTGATTTCCTAGACGTAGATCAATCGAGTCGAAAATTCAGCCACACCCCTCCGATCCACCAAGTTCAAAAGTGAGCTCTATGATTAACTGAATCTACAAGATCCAATTCATCAGGTAAGTTGAAAACGAGCTAGTTGTTCAGCTGAGAATAACTTGAAAATATCGCATTACCTGGTCACCTGCATCGTAAATAAAGCTTATTGATCAAAATTTTCGCTCTCACATCCGCCGAAGTAAAAAGTGAGCTACACACTATAAGCAGAGCTTAAACATTTGAAGGATTATAAACACTGTAAAACATATCCATAATCTGGTATTTTTACACAAATATTAAGAATTCCTTCCAATGAAACTATTTCAGTGCAAGCATAAGATTTAGTCTATGAGTGAGCTAAACAAACCTTTAGTATACAGGGTATACAAATCCCTTCTTTCAATGCTTTCACTGAAGTACCAGAATTAATTATTCTCCCGGGGACTGCTTGAAACATTAACTAACCTTTTCCATTCACTTTATCTTATATCTTTACTTACGGCCAGCTTTGGGGATTTATGGCCAACCAAGCAGCTAAAACTTTGGGGTTCCTCGAAATTCGTTGGTTATCATTCTAAGAATTCTGTCGGGTTCACTAGTGAGATCAAGAGTAAAGTAACCATTTCTTACAACGTTGAGAGTTGTGGAACCGAGTATAATTAATTGAGGAGAGAGCAATTTCGACCTCCGAATCTCATTATCCCAATTGACAATCAGTTGTAGCTGAAGTTACTCGTCTCAACAATAAAGGTCACGTACACCACGAACACGCAGAAAATATTAATTATTAATCGTAATTTGATATTCTTCCAAGGCATCTCTGAAATTATCAAGGTGTGGTGAGGGGGTTTAATTAAATGACTCCATCTATTACTGTGAAATTGAGAGAGCTTGGAGTGAGCTCCATTACCAAAGAGGGGATTATTGTCTCGGAAAACCGGATACTTCTTCTCAAATTATGAATTGGCAATGATTAAGCTACAAAAAGTTCATGGCCTTGGTTACTATTTCAGTGTGGTACCTACCGCTATAAATGCTGATGACGAACTAGATGGCTTAAATTCTTGATTCTCTGTCTCATTATTCTGGCTACCATTTTTGATAATAAACGTTGATAACTGAGCAAGAAAAAAAAAGTTGTTGTAACCCCTCAAAATTTGTTGGTTTACGTTTCAAAAATCGATAGAAAAAAAAAGTTAAAAATAAAAAATAAAAATGAAAAATGATCCGTGGTCTCCCTTGTTACGTCTTTCGTCCCACCAAATTTCATCAAATTCAACTCAAAAATCATACATCCGCCGGGGATGTGCCTGTAATCTCGGCACTACTTTTGAACCACAAGGGGTAAAAATTGACGGCTGAAACATTGAAAAATGGAGATCTCGAAAACTTTCAAAATAAGAGAGTGTTATTGTCATTAGATTTGGACAGAACTCAGTTTAATGGATCGAATGGGCTTAATGAGTTTAATAAGTGATGGAAAGGAAAAAATTCATCAACACGAATTCGAATCGCAAAGCGCCTTTGGCTTGCAGGACTAGGCTGAACTTCTCCTAATTTGGCTCGATCTTATTCGGTTGTCAAGTAAGTTAAAACTATTGATACACTTGACATATACATAAGAAGGTTCTAACATGTAATGGGTCAGCCATTCATTTTTAACATGGCACATGCTTTAGCATTGAGCTAACTGCCCGAAAACGTTACGCTGATGTGTCACGTAACCTTGGCCTAACTAGCGAAAAACGTTACGCGGATGTGTCACGAAATTTCAACATGGAACATTCTCTAGGCTGGGACTATCCAGCGAAAAACGTTAAACGTATATGTCGCGAAACTAAAGGCCGATTTTTATTTTTTTATTTATATTTTTTTTGAGAATATAAAAAAACTTTAAATAATAACTCCTAGTGGAGTCGTAGCACGACTGTGGAGCGTGCTAATCAAAATCCGATTGCACGGATGATTGGCATTTGAAAAATTAGGAGAAGTAACTATTTAAAGTTTTTTGATATGCTCAGAAATAAAAAATAAATGTCTGGTCCATTAAATTTTAGACGCTCTGTATATAGCCCAATGACCTGTGCAGATAAATGATGTCTAACACAGGAATTTATAATAAACCAATGTATAATAATTTGCAGCTTTTTTTGGATTGGCTTTAAAATAGACACGGTGCATTTTCTTATGTTAGTGTTAGTAGTAATCAAACTTCAAGATGGTTAACTTGTATTAGTGAGTTGTATTTATAACTTACAGTATACGGATGGATGTCAAATCCAAAAGACTACTGTTTCACACATCCACAGCCAGCTACTCTCTTCACGAGACTGTTTGGTTCACCAATTGCCTCAAAAGAATCGATCCGAAGTATCAAAGATGCTATAACTGTAAACACATGATGCTTAGAACTTATTACAAACTTATCCTGTGGTAAGTAGTTTGATCGACGATTTGTTATTCATTGTTTAGGTCACTCACTGAATTACTGTCTTGTAATTAAACGAACTTCACTTACCTTGCCCCTTTCGGAAATCAAGTCCCATTATCCAGTACGAATGAATGTAACCACATATATTAAGTAGCCAGTCAGGACATACAAGTTGGGACTTATAGTTATTACCTAGCAGACCCAAGTTGCACACTGTTTGAAATTCAGCATCGTTGAATATGATTGAAGTCAGTTTCATCATGCTGATTAGAGAGATGGGATATAAAGCCACTAAAACCTCACCTTCTTTTTCCATGTTAAAAATCAGTCCGAAACGTTTTTGCACTGCTGGAAAATTGACTCAGAATTTGAAATCGGGGATCCGAAGAAAATTTGGTGATTTTTTTTCTAGCTTCAGATGTATAATTGAAATTGTTCAGGACACACGCTAAAAGAAATATTTCTACTTTTGGTTTTATATCGTGGTTCGATATGGAATTCAAATTAACCTACGCTTTTATCAAGATTAGGAAGCTACTAATAAAAAGAAGTTAGAAAATAATTGACTTCTCATAAGTAGAAGATCACGAGGAAGGATGCAGCTATTAATAAGCCACAAGCTATCAAAAAATGGTGTAGATGAAATCTTAATATTATTTTAATTCATTACCTTCAATTTGTTTAAATTGTAATTATCCAAGTTGATGCTCATTAATTTCTTGAGGTAGGAAATATCCATGTACCTTGGGTAGTTTTAAAATTTTCAATACTACTTTTGAAGCAGAAAAACTTATGGAAAAACTTTGTTTCAAGGTGCTAAATATGAAACAACTTGTGTGCTTTCAATTGTTATGGAGGCTTTTGAATAAACACAATAAATTACCAAATCTCGTCAAAAATACTAAGTTGAACTTTGGTATATTCATATATATATATACTCGTATTTTTCGAGATTTTAGATTTTATATATTCATATATATACAAATTTTAGAGAAAACAATCATTCACACCACAAACTATTTTTTATATTTCGGCTTTAGTTCTTTTAACCACCAACTAGATCTGCCTGTGAGCCGCCATGCCGCCACGCATGATGCAACATTCGACGATTGTTTTGGCATAAAAGTTGTAAAGAAGATGAAGCCAGGCGAAAATAAAAGGATGCTTCACCAATCTGAAAAGGCACATTCTAATGTTTTGGGCGCGTACGATCCTCCAGGATTAAACATCAGGCGTTAGCCAGGTAACCAACTTCTCCATGGCAAACATCTCTGCATAATATCAACGTCGAAATTCCTACAAAAAATTATTCTAGTTCTTCATATTTTGAAAAAGGCAACTTAAGCCGAAATATAAAAAATAGTTTGTGGTGTGAATTATTGTTTTCTCTAAAATTTGTGTTAATTATACATGCTCTTGTAGAGCCACTTCATTGATTGAATATATATATATATATATATATATATATATATATATATATATATATATACACTTAAATTGGACACAAACTATTCACAAAGGAATTCATAAATTTCAAAATTTTTTTATCAACGTTTCGCATTTTGCGTTATCAAGACTGTTGGGATCTGGGTGAAACTCATCTTCTTAGCAATTTGTGTCGATGTTGCTTAATGCAGTGGAGTGTCCATGATGCCGTCTCCATGATGGTCACGCTGGTAAACATCACTACTTTCCCGGAGATACAATATGAGCAAAAAATGTGGGAAAATTTAGAGTTGAGATGGTTTAGATTTTTGATAGAAACTATATATATATATATATATATATATATATATATATATATATATATATATATATATATATATATATATATATATATATATATATATATATCCTATTTCTAATATTGTAAATATTCGCCGGTATCGTTTCTTTCGATTTGGAGGTGATGGTGTACCATCCGAGATTATCCGATTATCCAGTGCGATGTTGTCTTCTTCATTTCTGTTCCACCAAACCAAGTCCTAATTGATCATAAGTATATTTGAACGCCTTTGAATAACCAAAATTATGACTATTATGCTCAAATTTTTGATTGTCATCATAAGAAAGGAAGGAATTATGCGTAACGGCTCAGTATCAGGAAGATAAATCCCCCTTTACCCGACTAATGTGCGGTCCTGGAAAAGTTACATAGACAACGTGTTTTTATTGAGCTCGTTTTATTTATATATTGCACGGCCTATGTCTCATGAGATTATCCCTCAGAATGGGGTCATAGAGTGCAATGAACTCTGTAAAATAAAGAGATAACTTACAGTCTTCCTAGCTATCAGTTATTCTTCATGTCCATTAGCCGTCCTCACAAAGTGATGCGTCTTCCCTAACCCCAGGTCTTGCTGGATTTACTAGTATTTGGTGAGCCCTTCCATTTTTCCACGGGGATTTTCATTGGACAGGAGATTAACTCTTCACGGCTTTCCTTTCATTATTTTTTTAAATCCTATCCGAGTAGCTGGTGTTTTTTCAATCGGTTTCAGGAGGAGTTCAGAGCTATTGAAGGGCTTCTCGAATCGGGTCAACAGTAATTGAAACCCTTCGAGATCTGTTATCCCGAACAAATTTTAGCTCTGACCCAAACAACTCAATTGCTCAGTTCATCCTGGATCGATCCGGTCCGATATTTCTGTCATGATTAATTTATTGGAAAACCGGGATCAACCATTCAATATCCATGTACACAAGACGTTCTCTGGGTTAAGTCTCATCCATTTAAAAAGTCATTAATGAGATTTTCAGCGAAATCGCAATTGATAGAACTACACTAAGATCGAGAAATTAATCAACTTTAAATTGGTAGTGGAGAGAAATTCAAAATTGTATTAGTCAGAACGACAACACACGATAATAGAGCGTTTTGTATCGCAATTGTCTCAAAACTTACTGCGAATAAAATAACATTAATTTTTTTTGCATTGTGTTTCCACTGCCACGGATTCAGGACAGCACCAGGGATGGGTTTCTGAACTCGAGCCTGTTTTAGTAAAGTATAAAAGTTACCCTACATCAAATTAGTTCAATTCATTCCAAGCGATGAGTTTTTGAACTTTAAAATTTGATTAGGTACTCATCACCAGCTTTTATTATCATTTAATAATGATTAGCAGGACGTTTCCATTTGTTTTCGTCTCGTCACTAGCGTCACGTCACGGTGGGGTTTTGTATTGATTTTCACGTACAACCAATGCGTTACTAGGGAAGTGTAACTCCCTTAGTTTTCATATCAGGAAAATCGTTAGCCACTTTTTGGAATGCTCTCATTCCATCACAGCATCTCATTATCCCTAAGCCGCTGTAGTGTCAAGGAAAGCTGATTTATTACGCTCAGTTATAAACTAATATTGCTAGGTAACCATAATGAACTAATAATGTATAAAATTAATCATTATTAAATGGTCTGACTGTAGAACCGTAGGTCTACCGTCCGTTTTTTTTTTTTTTTTTTCGATCTCGGAAACTTGAAAACTCATAGGTAGGTACTAACATTCTAGAATGTATACACTAGAATATAAACGGTAGAGCTTGAACAGATTCTAGAAGTGCATACCTCTTGGCGCAATGCGAGGGTTTACACTGCTGAAATCCTTACACGAGCTTTCCCCAATATCTTCGTAATATAGTAAAACATGTTAAAAATAAATAATTAATTATTAAAGTAAATAACATAATTTTTAAAAACAGCAAAAAAGGAGATCATATCTGCGTCCGACGTGTAGAGGTTTCACTATATATCATAGCTGCGTCAAATTTAATTACTGTAACTTGTTTGTGTCATTTCTGACGAGGGACACATGGATCGCATCAGACCTCCCGGAGGAGAGAGGTTTCAGCCCAAATATATATACCCTTGGGAAACACGGATTCGGAACGTTCGGGAAGGGGGGTTTTAGAGTTCCCCCAGTCTCCGGCAGGTTCGCGGCGGTCATTCCTCCGTCATCAACCATCAAGGAATTCACATGAAAAATCGCAGAATGTTTCACCAATTTCATAGGAATTGTATTGATTCTAGATAGATTTCGATTCTCCGTTCTGATCATCAATATTTCACAAACAGTAAGTTGAACCCCGAAACACTGATATAATTCGTCATTTAAAGCGAGATAAATAGGTCCTACCTAGTGACTGAAAGATACTGAAATCACTCATACGGTGATTTTATAGATGTTTTGAACTATGCGTGAAGAAATAGGTACAGGTTATAATACACTTATGTGAAAAAGTTACTGTCGAGCAATTTATTTATTCATCAGACGTTAAAATATACCTCTACTTACAAATCTGTTTATTTGTAAATATCAGAAAAAAGCACAACCCTTTCTCCCCTCTTCCCACCAAAAAATGTGGTATCTTATATAGGTATTAAAAAAAAAAAAAAATCTTATGGTAGTTAGTGCGGCCGTTCCATCCGGGTGATTTCTTTTTTTTAATGAAAGATATTTATGGATAGATTTGTCAACAAGCATGGGAAATCAGATAACTCAAATTTTCATAGCTTTGACCTTTGATATTTCAGATTCTAATTGAGATACATTGTTCATTTTGATCTAAGAACACTCAGTGAATTATGCTCTTTCATTTGGTTGAGTATCAACTTAATTGGTTGACTTTGAGAGGATTTATACGCGGAAAACCGCTGGTTAGAACTGAAAAAAATGTGGTTAGATAAAAAAATGAAGGGTGACCCCTTTCGTTTGAAGAGACGGATTTTCGCAATGATTTACCGCAATGGGCGCTCTGTCAGAATTCATCTCGCCAAGGAGGTGGGCAGTATAAATCTCGCCAAGAAGGTGGGCAGTATAAATCTGCCAAGGAGGTGGGTAGTATAAATCTGCCAAGGAGGTAGGCATTATAAATCTTCCAAAGAGGTGGGCAGTATAAATCTCGCCAATGGGGTGGGCAGTATAAATTGGATTGTTATCAAACAGTATTATTGGATACTGATGGGGTCAGAGAGCAATGGTCGGTCTGTCCGGCCAAAATGGGCTCAATCGGCCCCAATCGCGGGGGTTGGGACGTTTGGTCAAGCGATAATCGCCCTGATGCTCAACCCATCGAATTCGTAGAACAATGCACGGCTCAACTTTTCAAGTTCTGCTTCTACAGAACAGCATGATGAGTAGAATATAAAAATATGTGATTCAGATTTAAAAAAAAAAAAAAAAAAAAAAAAAAAAACAGATCATGCTTTATGCATACAATACTCCAGCTTTATAGCATGAATAGTAAAGAAATTCGCCCTGGAGCACATTAGGATGATAATAGAAACTTCAGTTATTTCAAATTAGGTTGTTATTTGATAGTCTCTCATCCAAATGTTATTAACTACCATATGTTACTACCATGACTACGTTTGCTCGTCTCGCGGTCCTGCGAAAAATAAGGTTCTGCAAAAAAACCAACCTACAAAGAAATCGACAGTTTAAACCCTCCCCGACATTAAATCAAGCAGTTCTTCCTTGATGGGAAAAACAAAAGATCATGGATATGTCTAGTACCTACTGCTTACCAGTTGGTACTCGTACCTACTACTCAATTGCATACAACCATGTAGTGCCTTCTTTTCACAAGATTATTCCATTATGGTTACAAAACAATATTAGTTTTTAACGACACTACAATGGCTTAGAGGTCATGAAATGCTGTGGTAAAATGAGAGCATTCCAAAAAGTGGCGAACGATTTTCCTACTATGAAAACTATGGGAGTTACTTTTCCCTAGTAACGCCTTGGTTGTACGTGAAAAATCAATAAAAATTCTACCTAGCCTTCACTTTTCGAGTTAATAATAATCTAAAGTGCCGGAGCGTTGCATTTTGTGTGGAGAAAATGGACATCACTTTCCACTCTGTTGGGATGTTGGGAAAGTAAAAAATCCCGCTGTTCCATGCTAATATATATATATATACCTATATATATATATATATATATATATATATATATATATATATATATATATATATATATATATATATAATTTAAACAATTCAACATTAACGGTTGAGGGGGACCTTGCATTGATGCAGGGTTAAAGGGGTTGCATCGCGTTCTGGGCCAGAGCGCATAACGCTGATAGCCAATTGGATAACGAAATCAGTTCCGACAGTATTAACAAAATCGACGAGAGCTAACTCGAATGGAAACCGGATCGAGAGCGCTATGGATCGAGAGCAGCTAGTTCCAATGATAGGGAAAAGTCTATGCATCGTCTAGTACCTACTGCTTACAAGTACCAACTACTCAATAGTACCTACCATATAGTGCCTTCTTTTCGCATTATTAGTTCATTATGGTTACTTATTGATATTAGTTTATAACTTAGCGTAATAAATCAGCTTTCTTTGACCCAACAATGGCTTAGGGATCATGAGATGTTATGATAAAATTAGAGCATTCCAAAAAGTGGCGAACGATTGTCCTGCTATGAGAACTAAGGGAGTTACATTTCGCTAGTAACGCATTGGTTGTACGTAAAAATCAATAGATCTTCAATGCACAGCAATTTTCTGACACAGGGTTATGGTGAACTTCTGTTTCGGGTGCATTCTGTTTCTCACTTAGGCATAGATGGCAGTGTACCTTATAAAAAGTTCTCATGTTCATAAATGAACCACTCAAGTAGCTACCAAACTCATACGGTGGATACAGCTTTCGTACAAGTACGCAACCACGAGAGACATTTTATGTCTTTGCGCCCCCTTTCCCCTTCCTATAAAACCCCGTATTGTATTCTAGAGCCACTCAGCTGATCTGGGATCGGTCAGTTGTGTTCAGAAGTCCCTCAAGGGCCCACATACCAAATCTCAGAATCGTGGGATCATTAAAGAAAAAACTGGATTCTAGAGCCACTCAGCTGATCTGGGATCGGTCAGTTGTGTTCAGAAGTCCCTCAAGGGCCCACATACCAAATCTCAGAATCGTGGGATCATTAAATAAAAAACTGGATTCTAGAGCCACTCAGCTGATCTGGGATCGGTCAGTTGTGTTCAGAAGTCCCTCAAGGGCCCCACATACCAAATCTCAGAATCGTGGGATCATTAGGGAAAAAACTGGATTCTAGAGCCACTCAGCTGATCCGCGATCGGTCAGTTGTGTTCAGAAGTCCCTCAAGGGCCCACATACCAAATCTCAGAATCGTGGGATCATTAGGGAAAAAACTGGATTCTAGAGCCACTCAGCTGATCTGGGATCGGTCAGTTGTGTTCAGAAGTCCCTCAAGGGCCCACATACCAAATCTCAGAATCGTGGGATCATTAGGGAAAAAACTGGATTCTAGAGCCACTCAGCTGATCTGGGATCGGTCAGTTGTGTTCAGAAGTCCCTCAAGGGGCTACATATCAAATCTCAGAATCGTGGGATCATTAGGGAATCTCCGCGTAACGCTCTCCGCGTGACGCTCCCTGCGTGACGCTCCCCGCGTGACGCTCCCCGCGTGACGCTCCCCGCGTGACGCTCCCCGCGTGACGCTTTTTCATTTATGTGCCATAGTAAAGACATAAAATGTCAAAAACATTAAAAACCAAATTTCAGCTATAATCATATAGGTACCTACCTACCTCACTTCTACGAATCATAATAATCATTGAGCATATTTCGTTACGTAACGTAACATAACGAAAATTTGGTTGTGTGCCATAGCAAAGACATGAAATGTCAAAAAGTGCCGGAGCGTTGCATTTTGTGTGGAGAAAAAAAAGTGTCGGTCGCGAAAAAAAAGTGTCGCGAAAAATTCCTTGACCCCCAGCCAAAAGACATATCCATGTCAATTTAAATTGCCGGCCATCCTTAAGAATGCATATCACAATTTAAATCATGGGGCATGGGCCATTCTAAAGGCATGAAACAAGTCAGAATGTTTTGTGACCTCTCAATTGGTGTTAAAGTTTTCATTCTGTCCTTTGCACGGAAAACCTCTCCTGAGGTTTGCATAGCTGCCATTGCATATTCTACCTACCACTTGAATATCTTCGCTGTGTATGTTTCTTTTTCGTTGACAATTTTCATGACAATAGATTTTGATATGATGGGTAGGTTCGTACTATTATTTCCATTCAAAGACCAGACAGCCTGTTTGACCTAGAAACAAATTTTAAACCCCCCACCCCCTCAAAATTTGTAGGTTTACATTCAAGATGGTAGAATCCAAAAATCGAATAGAAAAAACGACTGAGGATCAACGCTTCATGCAGATACATTGTGATATGAATCATATTATGTTCTTTGGCACTTCGATTATTCACTGACATTGGAGGTATAGTTCGTGACCGTAAGAAGAGGACGATGCGTATAAAGTATTCGACAAATTTCATTCACTCAGCTGACCAGGAAAGATCCCATCATTCCAATCGTATTTTAATGACCTAGAGAGTCTCCCCATCAACTTCCTAGGGAGAACAGGAGAGAATTTCATGTACCTAATCAATTTTTCACACAACCGCAGACGCAGAGTGCTGGCAACGTGTTGCGCAGTGGTTAGCGTAACACGGTTAGGTCAATCTAGAGCTTTCCAACGAATCAGCTGATATAATTTCAGTGGAATTCGGACTTCGCGAAATCGAGTTTGTCATAACTCTTGCCACGTATAGATGTAGGTAAGTACCTACCTATGTCATTTGTTTATGAGCTTTTTTTTTACATTGAAAATGTCGTAGTCGACGGGTCAACCGGAAATTTTGTTACGCAAAGAAAAAAACGTCACGCAACCTATAAACAAGTTAGGTGATGTTATGATTGTGTATACTAGCAATGAAATTACTGAGCAACCTATAAACAAGTTAGGTGTTGTTATGATTGTGTATACCAACCTACTAGCATGAAATTACTGAGACATTTTCAATGCTCATAGCTCTTCTCTCATAAGAGAGAAATTACGAGCGGCCTGCCGCGTTTTTGGTTTTTTTTTCTTTATATTTTAATCTAATCTCAATAATTTTCAATTGATGAGTGTACCTAAGTCAGTGTCAATATTCATTATTAGATCTGAGGGACTTGTAAAGTGGAGATATTTTATTCAGTTCCATTTTTTCTGGATTCGTGTCAACATCTTTGTAGGCATACTATTGATGACAGTACTGTAATTTGAAATGGTGCTTCTTTGAGATATATATAATTCAATTACAATGCATGAATGGGATCTGATCAACAGAGTGACCTTTTGGCTAATTTTTGTCTTAATCAACCTACGATACTCAAATATTAGATGGAGCTCATTTTGACACCTATAAAACAATTAATAGGTACGAAGACACACCGATCAGCTGAGAGGCTAATGAGGCTAATTTAATTCCTAATCAACCTACATTGATGAAATCTGATCTACATTGCTCAATGCCTCGAGTTTAGATAATGTACTAGGCTTGATAATTACAGGCCATTGATCTGTGTAGAAGGGATATCAAAATACAGAGAAAATAAAACTTTGTCAAGTAATTGGCAGCGTTTTTAGCATATAAATATTTTAGACGTCTACGCCTATTAAAACACACAAAAAACAAACCCCTGACTTAAAAAGGAAGTATTTTGAGGAACCCTAAGGTAATTTTTCTCAAGTTAAACAATAGAAATGTAATCACTATAAACCAAGACACACATTTTTTCTTCCAAATTTGTTACACACTGCTATTGTTCGAAATTGTATCACATAATAATGACAGAGGAAATACATCCTTCGTATTACCACTTCAACGAGAAGCACCAAGAACGAGTTGACTGAGTACTATAAATCAGACTGTTCTAAGTTCCTTATTCGTGAAAGGCCTTATTGATAAACCCCGCAGAGGGAATTCTGGGTCAACTTGGTTGACATTAATTAGCTTGAGTATGCTCTAAATTCGCCAATCCACACGTGTGTGCTCATATAAGCACTTCCACACCTCACACCTCAGTTACGTTAGATGAAGGAGTTAGGCCGAGTTTACTGAACTAGAGTTTACTCGCTGCTCCCCTGAATCTAAGGTTGGGATTATTCACACTGACTTAACCCTTCAGCGACAGTAACTTTGGTGTGTAAATCCTCCTTTCTCCTAAACTGTGCTTGGATCTTGAATACGTCACCAACTAACAACCCCACCTCATAAGAACTTCGTAGTAGGACATTATTAAATCTCATTGATGCTTAGAAAACAAGACTGAGGCTTGTTAACGGAATTAGTCCAAACAGCTGTCTGTTTGATACTCAGGAACAGGAAATGCAATGATTTTTTGATACATTTTTTTATAGTAGTTATATGATTATAACCGTTGTTATATCAATATATAAATTCATTACAATTGTTAAAATTGGTGTTTCTTTTCTGTTTCATTGGGCATTAAAGCAAACGGCACAATTATCACTCTCCCTTCGGTCTGGCCACCGGCTAGTTCTAGTAGTAAGTGTAGCAGGCGTCAAGTGCAAAATGTATTGCACGTTTTCATTTTAAGATAAAAAAGTGTACATGTCACACGCCAGTTCACTCTTACTGACTAGGATTTACGATAAAAAGATACCAAAATAACAAAAAATTTAATTATAAAAGATAGTCAGCTCCAAGTTTTAGGGATAAGTTCTTCACAGTATATGAGGCTAGGCATGCCTTTTATGTTTCTTTCAAACGACTTCACTGATAAGGATCGATCTGATTGAGGGAGATGGTAGAACTGTTTTGTACTCTCTTCGGAGTCTATGCAAGCGATGTTGGGGTAGGCAGAACTAGTCACGATTTCCAGTGTCATACTTGTGAGTCTTAAAACATTGGGAGATGATTTTCGTGGTTTTCAGCCATACTAATAAGCCTGTACAGAACTGGAAGAGTGAGAATTTCAATTTTGGTTTATTATTTCCAGTAATAAGCCTATGTGATCGTATAGCCCCCCCCCCCCCCTCTCAAACTTTGTCACTTTACGTTTCAAGGTGCGTAGAATCCAAATTTGAAATGTCCGTCCGCCGTTCGCCGTCCGGGCCATGAAAGGCCTAAGAATTGACTTAAAACCCCGTTCTTTCGCACATATACTCCATTTGGGGTCTAGTTGGTCCTAACGTTTAACCATTCCGATTTCTTTACTCAAATATATGCTATGGGCCAAAAACGGGCGAAAAAGTGTCTTTTTCGAGAATTTGAGTGTTAGACTTACGCACGCGCGCACGCCTGGCACGCTTGATAGGGGGTCACGGTGGGTGGTGAGTTGGGTGAGCGGGGGGTGGAGTGAGAGGAGGCGCCGCGGCACCTTGTGGGGGCTGGGGTGACCAGGGGGGTAGCAGAGGGGTGTAGGAGAATGGATATTTATTACTTTTACGTGTTATACCCATATAATACGCCGCGCCAACCTGAGGGGGGTACGGCATTAGGGCCATAGTGGAACGGAACCTGGGGAGTAGCAGAAAGGCGTCCGGGGCGTATCGGAACGGATATAATATATATTTTATATCATATTTTATTACTTTTACCCCATATAACATTTAACCTACCTTGAACACACTAGTATATTTAGTATATTATATCATACTATAGTATGTAACAAAAATAATTGAGCCAGCCCATCTAAAATCCTTCGTTCTTCTTCTTCCCAAAATCTTCTCCGATAGTTTGAAGCAAATCGTTTTTAAATTAAAATTACATTACATGGGCAGGTTGGAGTCTGAACCCTCTGGACGAATAGCTGTTTACTTATATTTCTGCCATAGGTAAGTGGGGTGTCGTCACCCAAGTAATTTCGGACGCAGAATCGACTGGGATAGGTCTCAGGTGCTTTAGGAATTCAGTGTACCTACGGTTTTAGTTTGATTCCTATAGAAATTAGCTCCGTGGATTGAATGAGACCACTCGGGTGGCTGTACGATCATCCATTTGCTCACGATCGGGAGCGCAGCCTGTAACGCGAGAACAGAGGTGGATACCAGAAAAAAGACTGGCGAAAGCCCCAGAGCATGCTGGTTACTATAGCTGGCTATCTGATTCAGAAATAATAAATCATTATGTAATAATTTGCAGCGTTTTTGGAAAAGCGGGCGACACTCTCAGCTCCCACGAATCCCCCTCACTGCCGCCTTCTAGAGGCAAAAAAAAATGGAAAAAATGGAGTGTTGTTGGCTCCCCTTAAAAGCACTCTATAGCACAATCGAGACTCGAATATTCCACCATATGTTTTTACTAGGACAGGGTGTAACACTGGAAATGACAGACGCCTCTTAAAAGAAATACCGTCTTGCAAAGAATTTCGGACAAGGCTTGGACGAGAGCTCTCCAAGAGACAGACTCTTCAATCTTTTTACCAAGAAGTATGACCAAATTGCTATAATTGCTACATGTATTGAAGTTCAGGGTCTGAGCTTTATTTTTTATCTAGAACGAGCTAGTTGGAGGAACACAACATGTATTCCTTAGATACATTGGTTTTAAAATTGGTCTTCTGATCAGAATGTATATCAAGAAATGAAAAGCGATATTTGTCTTGCCACTCTTCATCCCGTGGATTCACCAGTGACATGAGCCTCATTCACAAGATGCTCAACGGTGCTATTGATTGTCCAGTCCTTCTCGAGAAAATTAGCATACTCGTACCTCAATTCAATAGCCCCAACCAACCTCTTCTCCATGTACCGTTTGCGGCTACACATTACTCCCAGAATCGCCCGATAACACGCTTATCTAACAAAGTGAATATGGTCCTCCAAAATGCACCTTCCGCCGACGTATTTCACCAATATTTGCCTTCGTAAGAAGATCTTGAGGAACCTCCCAGTTTGTATAAGCTGTTGTTAACATTGGTTGGTTCCGTGTTATGACTTTTTTGCTTTCAATTCTAAATCAATTTATATTTTGTTTACTATTGCTCCTTCTATATATAGTTAGATTACTGGATTTGTACATTGTGTTTTATAATTGGGCTTGTCCTGTGATGATAATAAATAAATTAACAGTATCGTGATACAGATTCTATGACCGCGGCAAGCTTGAGAAGGAAATTCGAACAATCGAAACCCGATTCAGGTGGAAACTTATCATTTCTATGAGGCTAGCTAGCCTATTCTTGTCATTTTTTTAAACGGTGACCAAGCTGCATAAAAAGAAATTATGTTACTCCTTGTATTGGCTCGGTTGATATTCTGTATTATTCTTCTCTCTTATAAGAATTTCATATATCCAAGTCAAATGTGGAGCTAAAAGGAAGGCTGCTTTGCATGAAGACAAAGAACAACCCCGGCGCGGATAGAGGTGGTGGTGGAGAGGAGGAGGTTTTTACTACCTATGATAAAGGCCTCCATTTTAGTTCCCACTTTCCTTTTCATGGGGCAGAGGCGCACTGTGGGGAAACAGCTAAATTAGTTGGACAAAAGGTGAAAATCTAAAGTCCTTTAAAATACAAAATTCCTCCAGGAAACAGATAGTAGATGTACACAGAATAATTCTATACATCTCCCATACATCAGAACGTTGCAGAATGAGAACTGTCGTTCGATAAGTCAAAACTGAATCTCAATACATGTCTGACGTCACCTGCGAAACGTTTTCGTATTTTTAAGGTCCAAAGGCTCTCAATGAAAAGGAGATATATATATATATATATATATATATATATATATATATATATACATATATATATATATATATATATATATATATATATATATATATTTTTTTTTTTTTGATATATTTTCCTTTCACTCCTCGAATGTTCAAAAGATTTTCATCAAACGTACCTATAGTAATGTGGACATGGTACATTCAGAATAACCTTAACATTTCCTACGACAATCGCTCACAAATACAGAATATTGTAATAAAATAAAACTGTTTATTAAACATTTTCTGATTAGCTCATGCTCGATGGCTGGTTTTCTCACCTCATTTCGCTCCGTACTAATAATTTTTATACCATCTCGGATACCAAATAGAGTATTTGAGTACGGTTCTTGCGATTTTCAAGAGAAATATAGGTATAGTCCTGCTAAATTAAAAGTTTTGCCCAGTGAGGAACCGTGCCTGGCAATGCCACGCATCAGTCGCACCTGTCACAAGTAATTCAACTGTAGAACTTTTGGAATTCGTGAGGGAAAGAAACAAAAGATGCTCTGGCATATGATATCAATCCGTCTTGATATACCTACTATTATATACCTAAAAAACAGTGTCCTATCTGTGAGTGTATCTGTTTGCGTGTGTGTAGCAAGTGATTGCCGAGCTACAAGAAGTGGTGACCAATAATATAATGGTTATGGCGACGAAAGTGTCATGGCGCGGGGTGTGGTGCGGGAAAAGTGCCACCGAGCTACTCAAGTTGCGGATTTCGGCGGGTGTGCTCCGCGGAGATCCCCGCATCCTGAGAAGTTCTTACTTGACCTGGTGGTCATTTTATAGGGGGAAATTCCTTTCATCCCACTCTTCCTCCTCATCCTTCTGCAACTTCCCTCAACGCTAGAGGTGGCGTCGGGTAAGCCTGGGCGTCCTCCCCACTTCATTCATTTATTTTTTTTCTGTAGTTATTGGTGTGCCCCCTCCACCTTTGAGGGGAGTTTTGTGAAAAAAAGTTTGTTTGTGTTACGTAATCATGTAGAAACTACTGGACCTATTGAACTGAACTTGTACACGGACATTCTTAGGGTTCCCGGTAAACTCATTGTGCTATTTTTATTTAGAAATTCCACCGAGGCACCACCCCATAAAAAAACGCTTTATTAACTGCAGCAATTTTGTGTTCCACGTCCTCCACTGCGTCTTATTTGAAAGCAGCAGGTATTAGGTTGTGACTCAGTATATAGTGTGATGTTTTTATGTACAGTATTTCACTGGTTATATGGTATAATTAATAAAACTCAACCATTAATAAAAAAATAAAAAACAGTTCCTTTGAGCCTGACGGCTAAAATTAAAAAACATGAATATGCTTTAGCCGTACACGACTCACTCCTCGTCGATTCTCTGAACCCGACCCCCCATCGGCCTCTGAACTCTGTTTATCATTCTGCCATCAATCCTAAAACATGGAATCATGTTTTAGCTCCTCGCTCTCACTTTATTATAGAAATGATCACGACCATTGAGCTCTTGTGAGATGATGATCTCCTAATAGAAACTCGCGAGTAAACATTCACTTTATTATAGAAATGATCACGACGATTGAGCTCTTGTGAGATGATGATCTCCTAATGGAAACTCGCGAGTAAACATTCACTTTATTATAGAAAGAGGCTAAAGAGGCTACATACGAAATTATTGGCGCTACTTTCGTTGCACTCTCGTGGGACATTTTTCGGTAGTTAGGTCACGGCTAAAGCATATTTATGCTAATAAATAAAAAACTGCATCAATTTCGGTCGTCAATAGTTTTCCCGTAGCTAAGTTTTTATTGATTTGATTATATTGAGGGGAAGCATAGTTAAAACTCGGCCCTTCTGCCCTCGCAAAAGGGCTCCGCCCCCCTGGTTGCTTTCCGCTTTGGGCCTTCGGCCAATTTGAGAGAGTCCGGACAACTAGGAAGTGAAAAATGAAGCACAATGGAATTAACGTTTGTGCATGCACACAGTGAAGTATTGATTTGGTAATAACGAAATGGATATGGGAGCATCTACTGCCTAACCCGCACATTCCTTGAAAATTTCATCAAAATCGGATAAAAACTATACAAATTAGGCTTGTTACAAGGATTTTAAGTTTGCGCAGGAGCTACTGATATTACGATCATCTTGTAATTTAATACAGAATGCTCTAATTGTGTTCTCCCAACTATCCCACAAATTTGAGCAAGATTGGACGACTAGTCACTGAGAAAATAATGCTAGGCGGAAGTATTAATTTGGAAACAATGAAACTAATAGGAGACCATATGCGCCCTAACTCGCACAAGCCCTGAAAATTTGATCGTAATCGGATGACAATTGTGGAAATTAAGCTTGTTACAAGGAATTGCGGACCCACTACCGTCACACACTCACAGACAGGGAACCAAAATGTTCAGAATGGTCTGAAACGTAAAATGTGAGTGGAAATTTTGATTTTGGACAATCAATTTTTCTTTCCCCAAAAGTGAAAACAATGCTTCCGATACCTATAAGTAGAATCGGAAGCAATATTATGAAATAAACTATTATGGTGACGTTTTTCACCTAGCATATTCTTACATTCTAGTACTGATGCAAGGTTGAATTCATGTTACAGACTTATCTCTCTCGTTTTTATTTAGATATTTACTTCTATTGAATCATACGACCTCAATAATTGACATCTAGCGTCATCATCACTCCTTTTCGGAGTCTTGAACAGAACCAATTCTAGCATCATATCATGCTAGAATTTCACTCTTTTTTTCACAGTTTATCCCGGCTCAGACATTTTCTATGGTTCCATCAATATGGAGGTCATTATTCATATTATCCTATTTTTGTGCTTTCACTTATTTTCATTGTGGTTTTGTTAGTCATATTTATCTTTTGGGGTATTCAGTCATCACTTTCTATGTTTATACTGTCTGGTTGCTGTCATTACTATAAAACTCAATTCCGACTAATTTATAATACCTACGAGTATCAGCTATTTCGGCACTCGATGTATTTCTACGTTTTCGCTAGGTCCTGTTCTCCTTTATGCAGGTTGATGGTGTTTGTTAGTTTCTCTTGCCAAAAGCCTAGCTCCGAACAAATGGTGGTTACATGTCTTCCGGATCAATTTATATTTTAATAGCAGAACAAATAGTAGACTTATGTAGAAAAATATTGCAAATATTTGTTGAAATTTAGACTTTTGGAGACTTTATTTAGCAGGTTTCACAATGAGCTATTATGCTACATACTGATACTAAGCATTAACAAGTTATTAAATATTTTATTACCATCGGAATTTATTGAATCTTATTACCTATTGTCTAGAAAAATTAAAATTATACCAACAGATGCAATGGGTAGTGATACCCGATGTTAGAGTAGCTTTTAAAAACTACCTACTTCTGACCGGTATACTTCTTTCGTTCTTCTTTTAGTTACTGTTATCGCAGTACATTAACCGTTGATAAATGAGGCTGAGACCCCCAGTGAAGTTCTCAACCTGATTTCATGTCGGTTGTACGTGAAAAAAGGTTTGAAATAAATTGACTCCTCTTCATCATCATTATCATCATCATCATCATTATTCTCATCGTGGCGAGCGATAATGACAAAACTTTCTCCCTCTCGGTCTTCATGAATAGCGTCTTCAACCAAAGCATAACCCAAGTGATCTATCTCAACTTGTTATGTCTGTACTTGAATGAGGTATTCAAGTACAGCGAGGTTAGTAACTTTATTTCACATGTGCGGAATACTAGGTGTTCATTATATTTGTAAGTGATGAATGAAGGGATGGAACAATATCAGTGTAGAGCGCTAACCCCTCTGTCGAAAACTCAATCCTATTTTCTCCCATAATAGGAACATATTGAAGGCGAGAAGGCCTGTTCCCCTCCCCCTCTAAAGACAAACTGATGAGTCTGCTAGATAAGCCTGTAGGGCTGAAGAGTACGAGTATAACTAGACAGTATAAGATGAAGAATCCTAGTTTCATTGCAAACAAATAGTCATTTCATGGAAATCATTTTTATTTATGTCCCTATGGGTACAGTACATTTCGGCATAATGGCGATAAAAGTGTTTGGCACGGACATCAAGAGACGAATAGTATGATGGGCTCTTTTCGGATCAGCTGAGTGAGCTAAATTCTCTCCCGCTCACTGTAGGAAGTGGGCAATTTCGTAGGGAGACTCTCTGGGACAAAGAGGAATGAATGAGACAAATGATATAAGTGGGGAGAAATCGGGGTTTCTGGGCCAGATTTGACCTTGAAAGTCGCCCCAAGGACATGGCTCTACGTGTCTACTCACGTGTGCAACCCCTCCTATCACACGTGACCCCAAGTCCCACATGGCCATCTCCGCCCAACAATCGTGTGCCCCACATGTCATAATGGAGGAAAGTAATGTGAAACCTCTCACCATGTTGGTTTTATAATGGAGGAAGGTTGCCTGAAGCCTCCATCCATATTGGTTTCATAATGCAGGAAGGTATTCTGAAGCCTCCCACCGTTCTATAATGGTGGAAAGTAGTATGAAGACTCCCACCATATTGATTTCACAATGGAGGAAAGTTGTGTGAACCCACTCACCATGTTGGTTCCAGAATGCAGGAAAGTATTGTGAAGCCTCCCACCATCTGGCAAAACTCCAAGTATAATGGATCAATTTTCATAAAATTTTTAGGGATTGTGCGGTTAGACCCTAAACGATGCCTATCATATTTCTTTGCACTTGGATAAATAATAGTGTGAGCGCATGCGCAAACGTTAATTTCTTATAACGTCAATTTCTTATCATCTATTGGTCCGACTTTGTTCAAAATCGAGAGGTTATTGGGCCCAGGATGATGCCCTTTGTATTTATCGCATTTGCTTGGATAATAGTTAATTATTACGCATACGCAACTCCTACACTGCATGGCACAAGGCACACCGAAAAGAATGACTACTTGGAGCAGTTGAGTGACAAGAAACACGGACCAGTACTGAGTATTAAAATGAAGGTGATACGAAGGATTTTCTCTCACCTGGGGGTGTGGGGTTCTGTAGCTTTATTCCGTTTGGAAAACTGAACCATAGTGGAAAAATGCCGTCATCTTTGCTTTGGATAATTTCTCCTAGTGTTGCGTAAGCCTTCAAAAGAAAATGGCGGCCATGTTTCGCTGTGGATTATTTCTCCAGGTGTTCTGTAAGGCCTTACTCTTCTCCTCTCAAGTAAACTTTTCACTACCTCTATAATAGGTGGCCTTAAGATTTACAAGATGAGAGTAACACTAAGATTTTGGTCCTGTCCTATATCACTCTGAAATTCATTGACTTTTAAGTTTTTTTTTTTTAAATTATGATCGTAATATTGAATATAAATTGAATCTATGAGTTTAGTGGTCCTTATTGTGAAAAAAATTTAATCTTTACTCATTTCTTCGCCATTAGAGCTAACCCTGAGGGATCCTAGCTGTAATGCTGGAACTAAGTGCTCTTAGTTAGTTTGCAACTGTTGACTGTTGTTTTGCCTGTTTATCCAACGGAGTTAGTCCACTGTTGGTTATACCTCGAAAATTTACAGAACCCCCCCCCCCCCTCTCTGACCTTTCCGTAGCCCCCTTCCCTCCCACCAGGTAAGTGGCGTAAAGAGGATTTAATATTCTCATTGTAGCACCCTCAAAATTGACACACAGTATTTAGGTCAAATCCTCAGTCTAATCTGGGATTTGACACCGAAAAATTTTGTATCTCAGGTTATAAACCTTCGACAAATATAATAGCGAAAGCCTTTTAGCGAAATAAGGAATTTAATTAATACATCCATTTCAATTGTACGTACGTAATGTATCTGTATTGCTTTCAGTTTTCTCACGAGCAACTCACATTTAACGCAAAAGAAAGTATATACATTTATCTGACCCAGCTAACTGCTTTGACCTCCGAACCGAAAGGATGAAACTCGTCTTGAGTGATCCTCCTGAGCTCTAACTTAAATCAACCCTCCTCAAATCAACCAAATTGAATCACGAATGCGGTTCCATCCTCCTTCGACCGTAATACTTTTTGTAACCCAGTTATTTTTCCCTTAGCCCCAACCGTATTTCGTTCTCACCTCTATCACTTTCCATTAGCGGTTCGCGTTATTGAATTCTTTCCATCTATCTTTTCTAGAACTTTTCGATCTTGTCAGTCTACTACTTACAACTGTAGAATGATGGGAGAAAAAGTGACTAATTCCACAATGGGGCTTCGAATTAACCAGGTCTCCCGCTAAGAGCGCTAGGGGGCGATGTCCTTATGAACGTGGTGGTTGACATGACATTCCTCTTGATATCCTTGCATCATCCCTTTTTGCTGTACGATTCGTTTCCTGCACCATCATCCTCATGACCTTGCCGCCAACTCCCTGCAGCCAAGTAACGGATATATTATGCTATTCATTTTGAAAATACGTTCCTTCTTTTTGCTCTTTCAACATTTTAACACAATTTTATTTTCTCTTCTAAACGATTTCTGATCTCGCAGAAAATAAAGTTTAAAAATATGTTCGTTTTGCAAGAAACTCCGGCAGCAAAATCATGAGTTGGATGCATGTCTAATACTTTCGTTTTTTTAAGCAGAATTTTATAGTTAAGCACCTACAGTAGAAATAATTAATTTTTGTTGAATTATATAGTTCAATTCTAAATATGAAGTTCTCTAAAAACAGCTTAATTAACGCAACATTACGAAAAGTTCCAGTCACGCAGCATAATCATATGATAAAATTTATAGATATTGTATGTTATGAAGATATATAGATATATGTATGTTACATTTTTTAAATTAGGTAATAATAAGTAATTTATTATGTTTTGATTATTAGAATTGAACTTCTTTTTTGGGTAATTGAATGGCGATTAGCTTGTTTCTTTTTTATTTTTCATTTCATAATTTCTTTCTAAGCCGGGCCAAAGGGGCTGTCCCTTTGTTTTGAAATTTGATCACCCTAGAAATTGATAACTATCAATTTATGACAACAAATTGTTTTTTACTTCAAATAATACTATTCTACTAAACAAATTGTTGAATCTTTATA
This sequence comes from Adelphocoris suturalis, assembly GCA_030762985.1. NCBI lineage: Eukaryota > Metazoa > Arthropoda > Insecta > Hemiptera > Miridae > Adelphocoris > Adelphocoris suturalis. The sequence continues at coordinate 136,842,714 of CM061040.1, forward strand.
AATTTTTACAGTTTTATACATTTTTTAGTTCTTTGAAATTCAAGTACATTTCCCATCGTAATTTTTACACGAATTTTAGAATTATCTGGCTCACAGTTCATGAACTTTTTCTATATAGTTATTTTCTGCTTAAAAATATAAATATGACATTTATAAACCGTTTCTTGCAAATTTTTAGTGATTTAAAAAAATTCTTAAACGCATATTATTTGAAATTTGACTAAATTATTGTGCTCAAAAAGTATAGGCTAACAAACTCATTCTTTCTTTTCGAACGCTCAATTTTTTGGCGAAAGAATGGATTTGTTATTACAATCCTAAGGAGTGTTTAGTCTGGAATGACACACAACCACACACACACAGTGCAGGCCCCCGCCACCACCACCATATATGATTGGTATATATATATATATATATATATATATATATATATATATATATGCATGTATAAGAAAATAATTGTAATTGCATGTGTTATAAAAATTTGTGAAGCCATTGCAATAGTTTCATTGCTTGTGAAAATGAGCTGAAATCCTAAAAATGATGTTTATATCCTAACGGATTCAGTTCTGCCTAACAACAACGGAATTAAATCATCTTTAAATTTGCTTGAAATTGATTGAAGACATTATATAAATAAATATACAAAAATTCGCTCTTAGCCCGGGTTTTACTTCGTTCTTTTGTTGCCAAAATGCAGATATTATTTTCCCATAGTACTAAGTTTCCGCACCGCTGAACTGAAAATTTGTTTCCAGGACTTTCTAAGGCTCTGAATTAGAACTTGAGGTGGAAGTTGAAATGCTGACGAACCAAAATGTCATAATGACTTCTTCTTTTGTTGCTCTCAGAGTTAGTAATAAATTTATCCCGGTCAAATTTTGTTTTGTAGCCGCAGTCATGGTGGGGAAAATAGCAAAGAAACCAATAACTCTCCTTTATCTACGGCGTAAGTTTATAGTTAGGTTAGGGACGAGTAATGAACCAAGGCCTGTGCGAAGGGAGCAAGAAAACTGGGTCATGGAAGTTCGCGGGCGTCTGAAACCTTTTCAAGCCTCAGATGTCAAAAGTTACTGATTTCATCAGGTTCATCACTTCATGCCTGGTTATTTCGAGGGTCCCTAGCCGCCGTGAGAACCCTTGACCTTTCGAATCAACAATGGATATATCGACCCGAGTTTACTAACGTGTCACTTTTAATAGGTTCATTAGAGATAATGGCAATGAAATGAGTTGTATATTGGGTACATACAAATTAGTAACTCCTTGTTTACAACAAGGTAATACATTATCCCTTCCGTTCGACACATCTAATGGATATAGATTCGTCAAAAACAACTCTACAAATAGAATATTGAACAGCGAACATTCAAGAGGGTGATGTGCTTCAACTTTTGAACATCTAAACTTTTAACTGCACACAATTTTAGATTTTCGTGAAGAAAATACAATTTCAAGATGTACCTTGGATTCCTAAGAACAAGAATGACCAGGAAAAATCCCTAAACTGCTTAGTTTGGCCAATAAACCTTAATTTATACCCTTATCATATATTAAAGAAGCCTGAGTGTGTGTGTTCACTCGCACTCAACTAAATGGAGGGTCACCCTCCACTCACCAGTTCAAATTCATAGTTGAGAGGGGTGGTACACTCAACAATTAGGGGCACACTCAGAGTACACGAGTTTGACAGTGCACTCAGGGGACACAACGCTTTTTCAACTTAACTTGGCAGCCCTGACAGTATGTTGTAGGGGAAGTTTCCCTGGTTTGAGGGAAAAGGGACGGACGGGTTCCCTCTCACATTCCACACTGATCAATAACAGTTCTTACAGATTACTCATTTCTTTGTGTTTTTGCTTTTTATGCTATTATCCTTGTTCCTTGACATAAGCCTTATCAGACAAAGACGAAAGTTATTGGTCCTCTCGCCTGGTACGGGGCAGCAACAAGTTGAATTGAATCCTTGTTGGTTGTTTGTTGAAGTGCTGATAATTTTTGTTTATCATGTATTGAGTTGTAATATTGAATTGTATAATTATGTATAGAGTTGTGATGGGAAAGAAGTGAGAAAATGAGAAAACAATGATTCGCCAGTTAGTTTTGAAGAACAGATACCTATGTAGTTGAAAATACGAAGAGTTATTGGTATAATGAGACTGTTGGACAAAAAGAAGACGTGAGATTTTGGGAGAGCTTTAAGGAATCACATTTTCTTGGGAAGCATTTGTTCCATTTTAGATTTGGTGGTCCAATAAAGAAATATGAAGTGCAGTTCTACACAGTTGTGCACACTTGGTATGGATTCTTTAAAATTCTATGGGTTGTTTAAATACTTTAAATTACCTATCGTTCATGCAATGTGGTTAGAACGAGCGGGCGCAAAAGGTCGCAACATCATCATACGGAAAATGGTGCATATTACTTGACAAAAATTTATTTTTATTTTTCAAATAGCCCATTTATGTGCAGATCAATGATATATAGAAATCCATTAAATGAAACCTTTGTTATTTAATGAAATAAGGAAAAACTGCTTCCAGTGCTTCAATTACCCATTGGTATGAAACAAGAATTTTTGGACTCGCGACAGACAAACACGAATACACACAGACAGCCACAGAACGAAAGTTGTTCAGAATGGCCTAAAATGTAAAATGCAAGAGGAAATTTTGATTTCGGAGACGACAAAATAAAATCGAATAAAAGGATGTGACAGCTTACGCTATCTGTCGACGACACCACACGCGTGCTGTGTTGTTCGAGGGTCCGACAAGGGTAGGAGGGGCCTACCGAAAAGAGGGTGACCTTCTCAATCTGTTTCCAGAACTCCCGCGAGACGGTAAGCAATCAAACCAATCAGTCTAATTAACACATATACGATTTCATATAGTATTCTTGATACCTATATTGCTAACCTTTGACTGATCCTTCATCCAGATTTCTGGCGGTTTTTCTATTTAAAGTTTAAAACCGTCTTTTGGTAAATTCCTCTCAAGGTTAGTTAGAAAATCCCATAGATATTTTGGAGCAATAATTACAGTTCTCGAATAAACCAGCAAATTAGTGCCCTTAAACCTGTGTACCTATTTGTCTCCTTATTCCTGAATGTTAAGTATAAAACATCTTAGGGACTAATCCCAATATAAAAAACTAGTAAGCCTGTTACAGATCGCATCTCAAAAACGACTGGCGTACGATTTTTGTACGATGATAAATGCGGAAAATTTTGTATACAAGTGTGCTAAACATTGAGACATTTTACGTGGTCACTTTCCAGTCTAATTGTGGTTGCAATCATGTTTACAAAATGAACTGAGAAGGATCATACTGTATGTCGATAATTATTCAAGCAACCACGCTCATATCTCAGATTGTTGGCCACGCACTGTGCAGTGGTTAACATGATACTGTTAGGTAAATGAAGAGCTTTCCAACGACTGGCGAACGATTTTTGTACGATGATAAATGCCTAAGATACAGTTCCGTAGCAACGATTTGGTTGTAAGCGATAATTATCAGAAAATCAAGTGTAAAGACATAAAATGTCAAAAATTGTATTCTTACATTCTGTCCCCTTATTTTTTTGTTTCCTCATATTCACTAACTGAAGAACTGCTCCTCCGCCAAACCCAAGCTTCGCACTTCTCCATCTTCTTCTTGTGCTTCTAAGACACATGCTAGATGCACGTGATAACGTGATTTTTTGAGCCATAGTGATACGTACCCTTAGCCATCTTCGAACCACCGTCTGAGGCGGATACCATACGTCAGCTAAGCGCTCTCCCAATACTTTCGCGAAGGCAATCATCTGAGGAGCATAATCCATCGGCTGAACATACCAGCGGTGTGAATGAAAATTCGGTAAAATCGGCTATCACCCCCGCTTAACTTCCCAAAGTTTGTTGCACACCTGGGCAAAAATTGAAATTGAACAAAAAAATAATCTCGTCAATCGGTTAGTGGTTGCCTGGACAGCGTCGTCTAAATTTGTCACACTCACTCACTTACATAAAAACATACTCACTGACACAAAGACATACATACCTATGGTTTTTTCCGAATTCTGTATTTTAGTAATCTGAAACAGATTTTGTATTCAGTTTTTTTTTTTTTTTTTCCCTCATGAACTCCACCCTCCTAGATAAATTCTAATAGGCGTCCATCTTATTTACGAATCCTTGCCTGTAAGACATAGTTTTAGATGGACGTCCTAAAAAACCGATAGAAGGAAAGTAGATGTAGATGGGGCTGAATGTCTACCCCCCTCGGGGGTGAGTTCGTTCTCCTATGACGTCATTAGGATTTCGTTAAAGCGCTGTTTAGGCCACTTCCGATCAGCCAACACTATTAATGTAGCACCTTATTTGAAATCCCTTCCCGAGATCTGTCAGGTGATGGAATAAAATAGAATACGTGAAATTACCGCTACTAAGCGTTGCACCTACCTTCTTAGATTTAGTTTTCTTTTGCGTGAAAAAAATGCTCGTAAATGTATTCTACCTTTGATAAAAGAAAAGAAACCAATTGTATGCAACGAAAATACATTATTCATAAAAGATACAATAGAATTCTAACAAGCCGCTTCGAAGTTTATGAGTTGGGTCACGGTGTCGTCACGTAGAAAAAGAAGTTGCCATTCTAGCCTATAGTATCCTGGAACTTGTCGTATTAGTTATTCGCGGCTCGTTGCTCTAGCTTTCCGCTTCATTCTTTCCTGCTGCTTAGCTCAGGTTGGGGGGAGACAGGGCGTGGGCGGCGAGGTGAAGGGCATTCCCTACTAAAGCCAACTTCTCGCCTTACCTAAGGCCCAAGTTGCCTCTCTCAATATTTACATTGCCTTTACCTTTCAAGCTAAACCCTTCCAAACGCCTGGCGGAAATCCGTCTTTTCTGACCCATTTTATCGAGTTAGGGACCTTCCTAATGTATTTCGTTCTTATTACAACGAGTTAAAGATGAATTGTGTAGACGTAAACCTCAAACCTCATATATGAGGAATTTTTATCCGTTTTGTGGAATTTTAAGGGATGTTGGACAAATTTGTTTCCTATACGATTAAAAATTTCATCTTAGCTTTTATTAGGATTTTGACATGGATATGTCTTTTATCTGGGGTATTTGGAAAAAATTGTGTAACTTTTTTTTAGCCCAAAAAAGTGTACTGGAAGCTTTATTTTCTATTGATTTTTACGTACAACCAATTCGTTACTACCGTAACTCCCCTAGTTTTCATAGCAGGAAAATCGTTCGCTACTTTTTGGAATGCTCTCATTTTTTTACATCTCATGATCCCTAAGCCGTTGTAATGTCCAGGATAGCTGATGAATTTCGCTAAGTTATAAGCTAATATTGCTAAGTAGCCATAATGAATTAATAATGTGATAAGAAGACACTACATGGTAGGTATACTACTTATTGAGTAGTAGGTACTTGTAAGCAGTAGGTACTAGACATATCCACGATCTATTGTTTTTCCCATCAAGGGACAAATTAAAAAGATTTATCTCAATCCTAAGGAGTTTCTTCTTAAACTGCTTTAGCTCCAAAATCTGCGACCAGCGTTTGGTCATTTGATTCGGAAGGTTTTTTAGACAGGTTTATGAAGATGAATCTTCAAAAATTAAGACTTCAAGATCAATTAGGTAGGTACTACAAAACAGACATCCATCCATCCATCCATCCGTCCATCTTCTGAATGCATTACTCACCAATATGTTTTGATGGTATATAGATCCGAAAATTGATACATTATGTATTATCTAGCAAATCAATGTTCTCTTCATCATTTTATTTGGGGGGGGGGGGGGGGGGTCATCAATTCCGCTCTATTGGAAAGAAAACAATTTATCGCTAGATTACTTTTTTGAAACTAAACCTCTACGAGACTTTTATTTACAACCTAATAACACCCAACAATGATGGCCGGATCAAATGACCCTTTGACCTTCCTATATATTTTCACACTTGCTTACCCTGTTGAACAGGACCGGTTAAATGAGGTGTAAACTCAACTTTTCTCTTCCCCGCACGTTTTACCAGTATAACACTGAATAACTGAGCTACAACGGTGTTATCCAAATGCGGTTGAAGCATTGATGATTAGATATCCAAGTCCTATGTCAAATAGTATTTTATACGTATCTCATAATTATATTTTACAATTTTATCGAAAATATCCTTCTTTCTGTGTAAACTGGATTTATGGAAAAAACCAGCTAAACGTAAAATTCTAGCGCAAGCTACTATGCATTACATGGCAATTATTCAGGAATATCTTATTATCACATGCCATCGGAGGCCTGATTACCTTTAGTTTATTAAAATCTGAAATCCATCGCACTTCTTTAATAATTAAACCTTCCTTTAAGGGGACTCGGAACCCATCCCCCCTCTCACCGTAAATAGGGGTAACTTTATGTTCCTTTTCCTCGGAATCTACGAGTATTTTGTTCTTCTATAGGCAGTTAGAACAGGTTTTTTGCAATTAGGTAAATTCATGGTTAACAATTTATTTCACTTCACTAAAAGTATAGGGTGTCGCAGTTTTGATCACCGGCTAGGGTTCGATTGTACTACTAATTTGTGATTTCGTTGTCCTAAAACATAGGTATATATTTTTATTCACTCTAAAGACCACTTTTTTCACTTTTCAGTTTTTTTTTTCGCGTTTTGGACTTTTTGTCACCAAAACTGTCATAACCCCTTGCATTTCCAATCAAAACTCAAATCTGATTATACCACTGAAAATAGCGTAAGATTTTCTATCTTTTTAACGATTTAAAAGAGAAAAAGAAAAGTAAGTGAAAAATGTCTAAAACTCCGAAATATTCCCCTTTTTTCAAAGATTGTCTCTCGAAATGTCCTGATTGGAAATTTTCGAGCTGTGTTCCTAAAAGTTGCATCACAGTCCCAGCTTTCCAATCGTGTAGTCAATTTTTCTTTTACTTAGTTAATTGGGGGGGAAAAGTATGTTTGTATGTTGCAAAACGTGGTTTTTTGAATGACATCGAGAGTTTTCGTTAAAAATTAGCCCCTAAGAAAATACTAGTTTTTAGGTCGGTTTCAACGTATTTTTTCACGTTGAATTAAATGGTAACTCTCGCAGATCTCTCCAACTCCGGTAGAATCGAGTTTTACACTTTAACAAACTAGTTTTTAGCTCATTTGTTATGCTTAATTTTTTTGTGTTTTTATGGGTACAACTAAGTAAAACTCGGTGGTTTGTTACACTTTGACAAATTAGTTTTTAGCTCATTTGTTATGCTTAATTTTATGTGTTTTTATGAGTAAAACTATGTAAAACTCGGTTGAACGGACCTCAAGCTTGCGGTTGCAACCTTCATATCCCAAACTCTCAGGATTGCTACCCCCTGCAATGTACAAATGGTAAGGCCCTTGGGTAGGGGCAAGCCAAACTGTCCGCTCCTGGTAAAGTTTTCAAGTGAGGAGGAAGTTTATTTGGTTTTGAGAAGCACTGCTAATTTGAAAGGGACAGGATATTGGGTGGACCGAGACTACTCGGTGGGCACACGAGCTGTGGGAAAGAAATTAATGTTGAAACGGAAAGAAATTCTGGGAACTAACCACACGCTTCGCATTCAAATTCGTGGAGACTTTATGTTAATTAACGGATGTCGCTTTGAATGGAAGGAAGAAAAGGAAATAATAAAGTTCCAAGGCGAGGATGCTACCAGTAAATTGACAAAATATGCGGTCATCCAGTTAGCAATACTATACAGCAATTACCTGGTAACAGTTCCACAAGTCAGCCTCAAACGTCAAGTTGACGCCGGAATAGGGCAAGAAGAGTTGAAGAAACGAAGTCGAGGAAGCAGCTCACTATCCTGTCGTATATTGTACATGTGAGTTAAGGAAAAAAATTGACAGAAGTTAATTTCATAAAGTTTTTTTTGTTCTACGAAACATTTCTTGTTGAAACTAATATTAGCGGAGTAGAGGAATTTTGTTTTGGCGAATATGTCTTATGTTGGGATGCACCCTCTAGGCTAACAGAACTAGGAAGACCTAGCGGTTGGTGTCTTTATGGGATTAAAAAAGGACTATATGGTAAATTGGCTGAATTTGTGTGAATCGAAAGTAGAAATATCATTAAGTTACTCATTCAAAAAGGAACCAGCATTTCTGTTGCCCAAGCACCTAAACTGCAATCATTGGGAGTCGGATTTTGAGAAGCTTAAAATACACTTGGAAAATGATTTAGATTTAATGTCGGTATATATTGGGGATGTGAATTTTAGGGTGGGTACTTCTCAATTGACCACGAGATATATGTCTGGATGCAAGAGGGAGGAGATTCATAAAACTGATGGATGAGTTGGGCATTGTTATAATGAATGGTAGAACAAAGGGTGATAGAGAGGGAAATCTGACATTTTCAAGTGTCAGAGGCTCGTCAGTATTGGATCAGCAGTGGTGTCTTTTATTCTTCATAGTTTTTAAGGAGGCCAATTAACTTACTCGTTCGAAGTAATGATTTAAGTTAGGTACCAATTCCCTGTGACGATCCTATTGGATCAACAGTATAAGCGTTGATAGGCTATTTTTAGTTCTAATACATATATATGTACTTAAAGATAATAATTAAATTTACCTTAAAGGAGAAAACATATTTTGTTTCACTTAAAACAAAGTTAAATGCATTTAATTGTATTGATAATTATTTGTGTACGTGCTTGTATGTTCTGCTTTATGAAAATAAACGCTTTCACTCTCTCTCTCTCTCTCTCTCTCTCTCTCTCTCTCTCTCTCTCTCTCTCTCTCTCTCTCTCTCTCTCTCTCTCTCTCTCTCTCTCTCTCTCTCTCTCTCTCTCTCTCTCTCTCTCTCTCTCGGTTGTACGGAGTTCGATAGATCTTTGAGTGTTACCATTCGATTCAGCGCAAAAAAATAAGTAGAAACCGACCTCAAACTAGTATTTCCTTAGGGGGTCATTTTTCACGAAAACCCTCGATTTGATAGGAAAAAAAAACACGTTTATTGCATACAAACATACTTTTCTCCCCCAATTAACAAATTGAAATAAACTCGGCGCGTCGCGCCTCGCGTGAATTCTACTTAGAGCCTTCGGCCAAAATCACAAAACATGACTATGCTTTAGCCTAGAACGTCAAGTATCGATGAGCCATCGATCCATCGGTGACGTTGAACCATCGATGAGGAAGCGTTATGCAAATACTGTTCAGCCACCAATTTCTGAATCAGTAAAACGGACGAAACAATATGTAAAATGGCTATATTTAGCGCTCAACGCTACTGAACAAAGTTTAAAATAATTGCGGAAACCGGAGAAGGCGTTCAAAACTTTAGTGGGAACATACCTACAGACAGACAGATTATGCAAATACTGTTCAGGCACCAATTTTTGAATTAATTATAACGAAAGACACAAATGGTAAAATGTAAAATGGACATCCGCCCAGGCCCGGGACATAGGAACATCGAAAAGCCGCGGTCAGCAAACAATTGAAGGGCTAGCACAAATGGAAGTGCGCCCTCGAGCTCTTGAAATGACTCACTGCAAAGTGTCTCCAACTAGAAGAAATCTTTGTATAAGAAGGTCTTAATGACTTCAGACGAACCACTTTTAAAGGAAGTAGACATTGTGGAATAGGGAAAGGTAAATATTGTCTACGAAGTGAAGTGTTTACACGTCGGAAAAATAACATGGTAAGAGGCCATAATCTACTACATCCAGATTACTTAAACTTAGATCTTTCAATATTTCATAGACATTCCATTAAATACACACGTTGTTTCTATCTTAAATTACAGGTTGAGAGATCGCTGAAAGAAAACAGGAAGGAAGGAAGTTCTACTAGGGCCAATGCAAGTTGTCTGCATTACACCGCACACTTGTTCAGGAATTCTCCAAACCGATTATGGATAATGAATACACCTTGTCTCCAATCGTAAATCCAAGAACATTTTTCAATGAATCAAACATAGCAACTTTGGCCAATGAATTACAGAGTGAATTTACACTCATTGCCTCCACAACCCAATTGAACGAAGCAACTATGAGTTTCAAAATGCCTCCAACGTCATATCTAATTCAAGTTCAATACACCACCCATGCTCTATATCGTAACTAACAGCTATGGTTTAATAATAAATACGAATGAAAAGTTTGCTCAAAGATGCAACTTTGAAGGCCTGGTTCATCTTGAGTCACACCATAGAGTCAATATACTGTAACAAAGTGTTTACTACTAGGTAAGGTGCTTATGCAACAGTTTAGAGTAACCATACGCATCAACGGAGCTACTCCATCAAACGACTTAGCTGCTGCAGGTCATAATTTCATAACTCTCTTCGTTAACTTCCCATTCGCTCTCATTGTTCCGGAATTATTAATTTTAGTTGATAATATTTGCATCATTAAATTTTCTTGTCTTATTATTATATGAGTGTGTATTAGACCAGGACGCTAGCGGACATCACTCCTTAGCAATGGATGTTTATCGGTCTCGCGCTACTTTCGTTCCAATCTCATATTATAACGTTTTTCGGCAGGCAGTTAGGTCTCGGATAAAGCATATTCATGCTAATTGACTATACCTTTGGAAAGCTGGGATTATGATGGAACTTTTAGGTTTACACCATAAAAAGTTCCATCCAGGAAGTTTTCGAGAGACAAACTTTGAAAAAAGTGAAGCTTTTCAGAATTTTACAAATTTTTTACTTACGCATTATTTTTCACCCGTTCATTCCATTTGAAATTTTTTTAAAAGTCATTAGGAAGATACGAAATCTTACGCTCTTTTCAACAGTATAATCAGATTTGAGTTTTGACTAAAAAATTCAGGGGGTTATGACAATTTCAGTGACACAAAGTCGAAAACGAGAAAAAACTCTTAAAAGTGAAAAAAGTGGTCTTTAGAGTGGATCAAAAAATATATGTTACAGGACAACAGAAAATCACAAATTAGTAGTAAAACCGAAACTGCGACACCCTGTATATAATACCTACGATAATTTATTGAATTTGCTCATACGATCATGCTGCATGACTGGAACCTTCCCGTCATGAAAGCAATGCACGAAGGAGTTCCGAAAGTAAATTCCTGTAATTAGTAAATCAGCGGGAAAATGCCGCAGGGAACAAATTCCGACGGAGGCGTTTTTTGTTACATCTCAGATCAATAGTAAATTTTGTTTATTCATACTATTTTTTAGTTTTTATTTCTTATTTATTTATTTTTGTTCGCCATTAAATTATGTTGCTGGTGATAAGCACCAGTATAGACATGGAAGTACCCTTGAAAAACCCGTCAAAAATGGAAATCCGTTCAGTGATCTGACTCCTCGTGCCCGAATTTCATCGTAGACTGATTGAAGCGTATACCTATGGCCAAGCAGTTATGAGTGTTCAAAAGGTTCGAAAATGGAAGAGAAGGTTTCTAGAAGAACGTGAACACGACGAAGCGCGCAGCGATCGCCCTTCACTATTCGTGGTGAGGTCGCAGTTATAGTAGTTCAAAAGATTTTGGAGCGAGATGTGCGCTTTACCCTAAGTGATTGCGTGGAAAAAGTGCATAATACATATCAATTACTCGTACCTTATTCCTCTGTACACCGAATCATTATGGAAAAATTTAAACTCTCGAAAATGTGTGCAAGATGGGTGCGACGAACGGAAGGAAAACAGGTTGGATGTTGCACACAGGTTTCTTGAGATGATGTGAGATGCTGACGTAGGTGAGTTCATCCTCCGAAACGAAAAGACAGAGTACCTTGGTAAGAAACAATTTGTATCAAAACTTCAACACTCCAGTTTGCCTAGTTGGACATTTTCCGTGGAATAGCCCACTAATATTTCGAATTATCTACGTAAGAGGAGTGAATATGAAAATGCTTGGGAATGAATGTAATTAAAATATCCATCTTAGCAGAATCAGCACGATGTGTACGACGGCCTGTCAATAATGAAGCCCTGAAAAGGATGGTGGTTGTCATCCATCTCTCACTGATGGTGGGGAACCTCAAACAGTATCGGTCATATGGCGTGAAAAAGATGTAGAGGGAGATTCCACCCTTATTTCTGCAGGGTGACGACCCAACCCATCGGAGACTATCGGTCAATCAAGACAGCCCCTAAGGTGATTTACTACCAAAGACTTTTTTTCATCGCAGTCTCAATCAATGTTGTCCGCTCTCTCTGGATTTTTACTCTTGAGGGAAATTCGATGTGGAAATCACAAGTCAAGTAGATATGAAAGTATCAGGCATCCATGCATGAGCTCACAAACATCACCCTGACAGTTGACAATGTCAAGGGAGCGATGTAGGTAAAATTCAATTTCGTAGTCTAAATCGCCAAAATCGATAAAAACTGCCAAAAAGTTATAAAATCGAAAAAATTTTTTTGAATAGCAAATTATTATTTAGGACGAGTTTTTTGCTGTAATTTGCTAGTTAACAATTTCTATTCACTCAAAGTCCTTAATTTTCAAAACAATGTAACATAATATATTACGATCATTTACGAAAATTCGCTCATACGGTCATGCTGCATGACTGGAACTTTTTGTGTTCCTGAGCTTCGAATTCATGCAACACTCACATAGTAAGCCGGGAATTACTGCCAAGGGAATGGAAACTTACCGTATTCAATTCGTTAGACAAAATTCTGTGATTTTTTTTTACCTTGACATTTCTTGCTTAGCAAGTTTCCATGATTTCCATTGATACCTTAGGCAGGCTTAACCATTAAAGGTAAGAAAACGTTAAGTACATTTTCTGCTCGGAAATTGCACCAGTTGTCTTTACTTTGGTATCCCAACGATGATTGACAACGATTTACATTGAGCTATTCGTTACTCTAGACTTGCGATTCTAAATATTAGGCTTCAACGACAAATTTGAGGCTTACTCTAACTACAAACATTATCTTAATTTATTATCGGCGGGTGGGCTTGTTGAGGTTTAATTAAAAGGTTAGAAAGATCACACTAGTCAACTGATCGTTAGGTCCAATCATTAACTCAACTTTTTTTCCTTCTACTTATATACAGTTCGTTTCTCTCCGATAATTGACTTACTTATTCAATTCACAGCTACATAATGGTACATCAAAACCATCCATCACCACCATTTACTTTCAGAACAGCCAGATAAATACTCTGTTCAACAAAAACACATACAGAACAATCAATAATTCTACAGAGCAATTGCCACCTGCGGTGTGCCATCGTGGGATTGCAATATCCCATGGTGTATGTTCTAGCTATGTTGTGACTATAAACCATACATATAAATGTTCCTGTATGCTAAAACTCTAGTAAATTGTATGATCATAACCAGTGGCGTAGCTAAGACACTTCTCATGGAGGGGGCTGTTGCCCCTGTTCTCAAGGATTTCATTTTCTTTTATAGTTTTAGTGTTCATTTCTAGTACTTGTTGAATATACGAAGACTATATAATAAACTGCCATACGTTGATATAAGTAGATATTCAATGGTTTTTCGTAATGATTTGCAACCACGTACGCTTTCATATTCACAAATACCTATGGATTATTAAAGCATACCTAATACTATTTAGAAAAAATATCACCCAATTAACTAATAATCAGAACGTTGAAAACTACGATGAATACGAATACCTACAGATGAACTGAGGAGCACGAGGCTTATATACTATAATTATACTAGACTTACTGCCTGAAAAATCATATATTTACACCCTTACATATCCACAATTGTTACTTGTTGAGTTGGACAATATCACACAATTTTATTATATAAGTACGCGGAATAAAAAACAGGGCATGAAACCGAAAATGACAAACATCAAAACGTAAACCAAACAAAGTCAAACGTGCAATTTGTCAGGTTAGAATAGAAATACCTACTGCTACAACAGATTTTTTAATCTTTTCCATTAAACTATTCCAATCACCAAAGAAAACTTCTATTTTTTCTTTTTTTTTTTTTCTTAACGAGTATTTTAACTGTGATTTAATTCGTAAATGGTATAATACAAACGATATAACATCAATCAAAAATTAATAAAAGAATACGGGAAACGACCAAGCTTGATCAAGTAGGCAGTGAAAAGTAGAGGAAGTTTGTAGGGGAATTTGGTGGATACTCAACAATGGTTATTTTTCTTGCGAAAAATCACATATGGGCTAACCCCTGAAGATAGTGGGATACGATTTGATTTCAGTTTGCAGTATCCACATTTCCGTTTCGTTGACTAGGTGATTTTACTCCTCTCCGAGGGTCTGTATATTATCCTCGCAATTTCGCCCTTATACAATCGAACCTTATACGAACTACGAACGATAATAAGATTAGTTTCGTTTTTCTAAGAGCGTCTAAAGTTGCTAGGCAACCGGAAATAATAGTAGTACATAATTGTATTTTACTAATTACATTCCCCAATTGAAGTTGTTAGGTACTGAAGTTAGAAGCGTAAAATTATTAATTTTGATTGTATCCATACAACAGCATTCTGCATCCTCTGTAATTCACGGAGGAGCTCTGGCCACCTTGTCCCTCCTCAAACTACGCCACTGATCATAACCATATGATTGTCATTCTTGAGTGAAGACCATCTGAAGAAGGAAAGTTCAAAGTGTAAAATAGCTCAAAAGAGGGAGAAATGGAGGGAAAACAATGTAAGACATCTTACGATGAATTTTGACGTAGGGGCTGGTTCCATATCACCAACTTCGATATCGATGAACGTATATGAGTGTGGCTAAGTTTAATAACATAAATGCAGATCACATGATCAGATCAACAGCATTGTTGAAACTTTGTGAAGAATAGCATAGAAGAAAAAACGCCTTCAACGGCTAGATAGTCTTCCCACCCATTCTTTATTCTTAACCCCATCCATTAAGTTTTTTAATAAATCCATCAAGAGATGTTTTATAATAACTTCTTATCTAATATTGGTTCAGTAAACATGAAGTCGTTTGGTTCATCAATCATCGACGAAGAGAATATTCCCATTAGTATCCGACACGTGTCACGCCGCCTCGACTACTTGGGAGATCCGTAAAAAGTTTCTTAGGGAGCGCGATCGAAAGAACAAGGCGACTGTCGGGGCTGTTGAGTGGCTAATGGACAGAAAGTTTGGGTACCTTCTTTCCAATCAAACTTTTAGAGGCCCCGATATTGAAACTCCCGGTTCTCGGTTTTACGGCGTAGCTCCAACAATCCCTCAAGAATCCGTATATTACTTAGATAAAATCAAGATCAGGTCTCGTCGAACCACCTGATGTACAGCATACAGCTGCACACACATTTTGATGTAAGCGCATTTTTCATGTCTTCATAAAGGTACAGAATTTGACAAAAACTATGTTAATGTTTTCCAACTATCTGCATTGAAGGTTGAAAAATGTTTTGATCTCCGAAATTGGGATTTTCACTTTTTTTGTGATTCACAGTTTTTGGTTTATTATTTTCAATAATGAACCTTTGTAATCGACCAAGAGAAAACAATTCTAACACCCCCTGAAAATTTTTTGTTTTACGTTCCAAGATCAAGATGCTTAGAATCCAAAAATCAAAAAAAGAAAAAATTTCTCCCTAGATGGGAAAAACAAAAGATCATGGATATGTCTAGTACCTACTGCTTACCAGTTGGTACATACTACTCAATTGTAAACCAACCATGTAGTGCCTTCTTTTCACAAGATTATTCCATTATGGTTACAAAACAATATTAGTTTTTAACTTAGGGTAATAAATCAGCATTCCTTGACACTACAATGGCTTAGAGGTCATGAAATGTCGTGGTAAAATGAGAGCATTCCAAAAAGTGGCGAACGATTTTCCTACTATGAAAACTATGGGAGTTACTCTTCCCTAGTAACACCTTGGTTGTACGTAAAAATCAATAGAAAATGTGCCGGTCGGGAAAAAAAGTGTCGGTCGGGAAAAAAAAGTGTCGCGAAAAATTCCTTGACCCCCAGCCAAAAGACATATCCATGTCAAAAAAAAAAAAAAAAAAAAAAAAAAAAAAAAAAATCCGTCCGTCCGCGGCTTTTTTCTGAAAATACTAGACCAAACTATATGAAACTTGTGTTGAAAATCACATTTGGGGTCTAGATTAAAGAGCTAAACATTCAAAAATCGAGATCCCGAAAGCTTTCTAGGTAACATTAATAATTTTTTGCTTGTCAATGATAAATTTAATCCCAAAGATCGATTAAAACCACCAACAACGATGTACGTTGCACGATTCGCTTTCCCTAAAGGATTGAAGATCGAAGAAAAGCTTCGAATTGTGAAATCACACACACTGCTAGCGACTCTATTGAATAAACAGTCAAGCTGTAAATTCCAAGAACGATTGCTTGATAGTGATATCGGAATTCGGAATACAGAGAAATTGCATTACAAATATCATCTGATATCATGACAATAATGGAAATATCAGGTGATATAATTCCAATGGATTTACTATAATGTTGCGAAATCGAGTTTATTAACTATTGTTCGTGAGATGTACCCTCTATTGAAGTATTGGTACCTAAATGCTATATTTCATTTTTTAAATTGCTCCCAAGCCTACCTATAGGTAGTGGAAGCATTGTTCTCACTTTCGAGAGATTTAAAAGTTGTGGTCTCCGCTAAAATCAAACGGCTGATGTTCTTTTACAGTGGTTAAATTTCCACTCGCATTTTACGTTTTAGACCATTTTGAACAACTTTCGTTCCGTATTTTTCTATCTCTATCTGTGTGTGCACAAGCTTCCACAATATTCAACCGGTTATTATGACATATTCATGGTATGTGCGGGTTAGGGTGAAGATGGTCCCCAATGAGTTTCGTTGCTCCCAAATCAATACTTCACTCGGCGCATGCGCAAACGTAAATTCCATCAACCATCATTTTCTCACGCCTTCGTTGTCCGATCTCGCTCAAATTTGGTGGATAGGTGAAAGAGGTTAATTTGAGCATTCCTTAGCAATTTTAACATATTCATATCATTAGTAGCTCTTGCGCATGCGCGAATATATTTGTTCCTTTTTAAACGAGCCTAATTTAAACAGTTTTCCTCTGACTTGATTAGATTTTCAGGGAATGTGTGGGTTAGGCTGTAAATGGTCCAGTATTAATTCCATGCCTCTCAAATCATTACTCCATTTTGCGCAAGCACAAACGTAAATTTATTCAACCATAATTTTTTTTACACCCTAGTCGTCCAATCCAGCTCAAATTTGGTGCATAGTACTATGTAATGCCTTCTTTTCGGATTATTAGTTCATTATGGTTACTTAGCAATATTAGTTTATAACGTAGCGCAATAAATCTGCTTTCCTTCACACTACAACGGCTTAGGCATGTGATGTTGTGATAAAATGAAGCATTACAAAAAGTGTCGAACGATTTTCCTGCTATGAAAACTAAGGGAGTTACACTCCCCTGGCAACGCAGTGGTTGTAAGGACGTCAAAATCAATAGAAAACCAGTCGGCTCGAGCTGAATTTTACTTAATTTTCAAACAAAAAACACAGCAGTAAAACATGATACACGTTTAAAAATTCGCTACTCTATTCACTTTGTTCGTTTATGTATGATTGAATGTGCATCCTCATAAAGTGCCTAAAATCAAGAAAGGCTGGACCCAATTCGACGGGATGGATCGCAAAATGAACACGTGGTCATTCAAAATAAAGTGGTAAAAATCCTCATCGACATTGAGCTGATTTCGCGATTCAAAAAACGCAATTTCTATGCTACTTATCCGACGAAGCTGAAATTTGGAATGGAGCCTGTGTGAGCCAAGTGGGATAGGATTTTAACTAACCGAACCACCCCAATCAGCTGAGTGAGCTCTTAACGCTAATTTCTATACTATTTATCCTTAGAAACTTAAATTTGAAACAGAACCTCTGTGAAACATGTAGGATAGGGTTTTAACTTGCCGAACCACCCGATTCAACCGAGTGACCTTTAAATGCTGATTTCTATGATGTTTTATGAGAATGATTGTTTCTATGATTTTTTTCTTCAATCTATGATAAACTTTTGTTGTTCTCTTTAAGATTCACTAATCTAATTAAAATAAAATGCGCTTACCATGTGGCTCATACGTGGATACAGATCTGTTTTTTTAGTATTGAATTTTGATTTCTCTTGAAAACATTTATTTTTTCGAATTCTGCTATGAAAAACGAAGAAATTGGTGTATCGCGTATTTATTTCCAAATGGCTAGGTCTACTAAAAAATGGTGACAAATTAAGCGAAATTGTCAAATCTCAACATTCCGTAAAATTGAGGTTTTTTTTTTCCAAAGCCCCATTGAACCAAATCCTCGAACAAGGATCACCTTTTTTTTCGAAGTTGAATCGTTTGGAATAATCTGGCCAAGATCGGCGATACCAACACTGTAGCCTCTTTTTATGAGATCAATAGGTATATACAATTGAGCAATATTAACCACCACCACTTGCTACCACTTGTTTAAACCACCACAATTTTATAAAAAGGCTAATGGAACGTTTTTCTTGCTTTGAAAACTAAGGGATTTACCTACACTTCCCTGGCAGCATTGGTCAGAGGACAGTAAAATCAATAGAAAACATGTCGGCTCGGGCTGAATTTTACCTAATATTCAAACAAACAACACAGCAGTTAAACATGATACATGTTTAAGAAATGCGCTATTGTGTCAAATTTCATGTTTTTAATGGTTGTAACCGAGAATTTTTATTATTGTAATAATTTATTCATTTTATTGTTCTCTAAAGCGCTGAGAATTGTCAAAAAATGTGTCACGAAAAATCTACGAAATCAATCAATCAACATTGAACTTGGATCATGATAAACGTTTTTTCGTGAAAGTAGCCCCAAGTGATGGAAAGCAGGTTCAAATGATTACCCACTGACCTATCCACACCTCCATTCTCTTTGAAAATTCGGCTACACCGAAAATACCTCCACGACCACTAATCGGATCGACAAACATGTTAAATCACCTCAATACCTGTGCAACGTCAAAAGCGTCAATCAAAGTGATGGAATAAGAATGAAGCTACCCTCGTTAAAATTTCCGCGTGATTCGCCGAACCGCGCGGGTCAAGGCTGTCTATATTCACCTAATCATGCCTCGTCATACTTCATCCCCCTCGTAAATTGCTAGGTCACAGCTAGATGAAGGCCTTTGTCACTCGCCGCCCCCTCTCTGTCTGGTTATTGGACCCGCTCGCAGTCATATCGTTCCCCCGTATTTCATATCGGCTCGGGGGTGGTATCGGAGGCCCGACTCGCGACACAACAAAGGGAGAAAATGTAATTTTACGCGGTGAGACATTGGAAAATAAGTTCGGTGGCCGAACGCTAAGCAATCAACTCGTGGTATATAAATTTGTTCATGCCAGTAACATCTAACATAAATAATTGAATAATAAGATATTGATGTACCGCCATAAAATTAACAATTATCTAACATCAGCGAGTCTGTTAGAACTACTCTGGATTTATTTATTCTATTTTATTTTAGTATTATTTTTATTATTATTAACTTCATTTATTATTATTTTGCTTTCGAGACTGCAAGGGAGCGGAAGCTTTGTTTTCACTTTCGAAATAAAAAAAAATTATTTGCTCCAAAATCAAAATTTCCACTCGTATTTTGCGTTTCAGAGCCTCCTGAACAAATTCGGTTCCGTGTCTGTCTGTCTGTCTGTCCGTCCACATTTCCTTGTAACAGCCATCTTCCACAATTTTGATCCGATTTTAACCAAATTTTCAGGGATCGTGCGGGTTAAGCTCTAGATGGTCCCCTATCAACTTCATCATGATCGAATCAACGGTAGCTTCTGCGCAGGCGCTAACGTGAATTCCTTGTGACGGTCATAACTAGGTCAATGTTGAACGGATTTCGATCAGATTTTCAGGGATGATGTGGGTAAGGTCCCTTGAGGTCCCATAAGACAATAATCATAATTGCATTAGCGTTACGCTCTGCGCATACGTGAACGAAATATTCTTGTTTCGGTCCTTGCAACAGCCGTAATTTCCACAATTTTGATGCGATTTTCTTCAAATTTTTAGTGATTGTGCGGGTATAGCTCTACATGGTCTCCTATCAGTTCCGTCATGATGGAATCAACGGTAGCCTCTGCGCAGGCGCAAAAAAAATTGTCCTTTTTCAGTCATAACTCAGGCAATTGTGAACGGATTTCAGTCAGATTTTCAGGGATGATGCGGGCAAGATTTCTTGAGGTCCCGTATCACATTCTTCGCAATCGTCAGCAGCGGTAATCATCAGGCGCATGCGCGAAAGTGGTTTTTGTTACGGTCACAGCTTAGATAATTTTATCGGATTTTGTTCAAATTTTCAGAGATGATCCCGGTAGAGTCCCTTGAGGTGCCATACGAATCGTACGGTACTACCAGTGATTGTGCCCATCATCCTGTAAATCAATTAAAAACTCCTTCAGTTTTGATCCGATTTAGACGAAATTTTCAGGGAACATGCGGACTACATCCTGGATGGTCTCATATTAAAATCAAAGTTTTCCTTATTAATTTCATTTATTATATGTACCATTCAGCTTCCAATTTCCCGCCTTATTAATTCCCTGATGCCAGAACCGGTCGTTTCTAGTTTTCTGGAATTTAATGGTGACGTACTGTGAAGGTCACGAGGAAGCTCATGTGCCATTTCTTTGGCAGTGTATTTTTACATGGATACGTTACTGGGCACCGAGCTCGTGAAGAGCCTCCTTCCTCCGCACACCCAGATTGTTTGGGCTGAGTTTGGGGAGGAATATCCTCACTCAGGTGGAGGTAGAGCGGTAAGAGGGCAGGTACAAATTCTCTGCCCTCGGGCCTGCTACCCGGTCAGGCATCTGGAGACAGCGGAGAGTCAGTAACATGGTAATCTCCCATCTCAAAACCGGTACCACGAGTTGGAGGAAGCCCCAAGCTACCGGCACACTGGCACTATGCCAAAGTGTCACTAGCCTATCCCCCGGGTGAGGTAGGATTCGTGGTGGCAGTGGTTCAGCACTCCCCAGCCTTAAGACACGGCCGAGGGTGCTTAGGGGAAGAGATCGCATCACTAGGGACTCGTACCCTGGTAATGTGTCTCAGCATGTAAGTTTTGCTATAAACTTGGATACCAGCTCCCTTAGATGGGAGAACCAGCTTGAAGGTTCACCTCCACCTGCACTGCCTTGGCTTGTAGGTACCTTGCAAGGAAAGCTCCGAGCAAGGGCTCCTGAACGGTGAGTCATACCGTCTTCGGAGGGCGAGAGTTGTGTCCCACCGGCTTGCCGGCGGGGGGAGAAGCGCAGTCCACAAGGGATAGGCTCTCCTAAGCAAATGTCAACCTTCTGTAAGAAGGGGGATCTCTCTTATGTACCGTCAAAAAATTAACTATTAACAAACATCAGCAAGTCTGTTAGAACAACTCTTGATTTATTTATTATCTTTTGTTTTAATATTATTTTTATTATTTATTTTATTTATTATTATTATTTTCTTACATGGATACGTTCTTTACGGTCATCGAAAAAATTGCGTCACATTTTTATTACACAAAAAGTGTAACAGATATTCACGAATAACCATCTTCGTTACTAGAAAAGTAGGTAGATATAACTCCGTCAGTTTTTGTTCCAAGAAAATCGTTCACGACCGTTGGAAAGCGCTCAATTTACTTCAATACATCACGCTGTCAAATTTCCCCCTCCCCTTACTCTCTATTCCATTAAACACGCAATCAATTTGGCTTGAAAACAACAATCATATTATGTTTTAAGTTACGGCGAGAATACGTCAACGGACTTGAGAGCTGTATTTCTCTTTCGTCGGACTCTAATTTATTTTACCAGGTATTTGACGGCAAGATGAAGCCGGTACTTATTATTAAGTTACTTTTGACATGGTTACCGCAATCCATCCTGATCAGCTGGGATAGATGAATTCTCTACTGTTCACCCCAGGAAGTTGAAATTTGAAAGGGAGCTCTGGGACATTACAAGACGATCGCAATAATGGGCGTCGTGCTGGTCATCTGATTTAATTAAATTCTCTCCTTTTCACCCAGGATGTGAACTTTGATTGGAAACCTGTCCCGGACATGAAGAGACGAACGGAATGATGGGCTTCATCCTGATCAGCTTAGTGAGCTAAATTCTCTTTTTGCCCAGGGAATTTGAAAGTTGATAGGAAGCCTCTTTGGGACTTCAAGAGAAGAATAGTGGACTCTTTCCTGATCAAATCTATGACCTGAATGCTTCCCGATTCACTCTGACATTTAAATTTGACAGGGAGCCACTCTGGGACAACAAGAGTCGAATAGAATGACGGACTCCATCCTGATCAGCTGAGTAAGCTCAATTCTTTCTTATTCGAAGTTGAAATTCGATAGGGAGCCTCTCTGTACATTAAGAGAAGAATGAAATTACGTGCACTATTCTGATTGGTTGATTCAGATCATTTCTTTCCTGTTCACCCCATAAATGTGAAATATTATAGGCAGCTTCTCTGCGACCTCAAGAGACAAATAAAATGACGGAATCCCTCATCTTTAGCCTGGAATGTTGAAATTTGGTAGCGAACTTCTCCTGGACAAGATGAGAAAATTGAAATGATAGCTCCACCGTTAATCAACATGATTTTAGTTTTTGGAAGGTCAAATACTAAGGAAGGTCAGCAAATATTAAGGACTTGCCACTCTTACCTATTGGATCTTTCATCGTTCCATACTCCATTTCTCCCATAGGCAATCGGAAAAATAAGATATTAAGGAAGGACATATCCTCGATCTTTTGATCTCCCATTAAGGGAGAAATTATGAATTATCTAAATGTAACTTTCCACACATTTGTGCCGTATCTATACATTCTAGTATACGAAACTCAATGGTGGGTACTTATGTGCATCTTCTCCGCTACCACAGATTTATTTATTTATTTAGGTATGTTATTTTTCGTCTTTCTGTACGATGAGATAAACACCTAAGAACACACCTAAAGCACCAAAACACCTAAAACACCTAACACCTAAAAATAAATTGAAATTTAACCCCAGTTTTGCAATATTAATTTCTGTGCTCTTTATATTATAATCGTCAGTGTGACAAAATCATCGAGACAAATAATGACCATCAGTCGCCTCATCATGTGAATCGCCCTTTTGTGTTATCAATTGTAATCAATCGTAGATGATCGGTGTTAAACAGAACACAGTAGAAAACAGAGCAATGACAATTTATAGATTGAATTAGGAGTCAAAAAATTAATTATAAGAATCGAGGGATAACAAAAACATATCGTTACCAAGTAATCACACTATAATCATGGATTCACTATTATAGTGGATTCAATCCTAACATTCCCTCCTTTTATTATTTTTTTTTTTATAATTAAAATGTTCTAGGGTTATAAATATTGAAACAATCTCATGGATTCAGTCTATCGGGTAGTTTAACAAAACGACGAGAACTGTTCGTCACCGGAGCAGTTTCGACTTGGCGAACTCGGTCGTTGAAGGTGCCTGGTCGGGATATCAGTGGGAGTTGTGGACATCAAAATTGCCCTGTTTGTCCTTCTTTACTATTTCGTTTACAACACTCCTTTAATGACAGGCAGATAGTGCACTCCTGCGAGCGATAACCTACCAATGTGCACCTAAAACACCATTAAGAGTTATGGTGGTTTTTTGCGACCGCGCTACCCCCATTTCCCACTCGAACTTCGACACTAGCGCATCCTTACATCGAAGAAAGGCTAAAAACCTAATTTTCGAAGTTAATCCACCTTGTTGTCATGGTGACGAGTAAACTATGCAAAAAGGCTCCATTATGAGTCACCCCTATATACCTACTTATCTTACGGTTCAGTAATTCCCTAGTTCCTAGTTCAGCATTTTTTATTATGCCAGGTAATTAACTTTATACGAATGAAATCAAGCTGTGATCCGGCAAAGAAGTGAGACGTTATGAACGCAAGATTAGTTAGTGCGGTCGAGATCCCAATGAAATGTGTGTTGAGGAGTTGACAAACAAATGTTAGAAGTTCCAGACACCAGCATGGTATATGAATAATTGTTTACACACAGTGATAATTCTCAATAATTGATATTGTGAAAATTATTGGAACCAATTGGAACCGTTAATTTCTGATAATTCATGTTATATGAATAAAAATATGCATTATTCGTGTGAGGGCTCAAATGAAAGCTCATGACGAGGAGGTTTCAAATATGGCGCTGGTGATAAACAAATTGAACAACTGTGTTTTAGCTTTGGTATCTCCAACCGAAAACGAAACGTTTTGTGTTAACGAACATATGTTGCATTTATGTGTAGCGTTTTTATGTAACGAAAATGTGCTGCAACATTTTACTGATGATTTCCGCTTACAACCGAGTCGTTGCTAGAGAAATAGTACTTCGTCATTTTTCATCCCACAAAATTCGACAACCATTCGTACGAAAGCTCTCGATTTGTCCACTAATGTTATGTTAACTACTGCGAAGTGCGTGAGCAACAAGTTGAGTTATTAGCATGGTTATATGAATAATTTTTTACTCACAGGAGATTATTCTCAATAATTGAT
Source organism: Adelphocoris suturalis (assembly GCA_030762985.1). Lineage (NCBI taxonomy): Eukaryota > Metazoa > Arthropoda > Insecta > Hemiptera > Miridae > Adelphocoris > Adelphocoris suturalis. The sequence continues at coordinate 136,867,276 of CM061040.1, forward strand.
ATTGTGAACATGATGGGAACCGCTCGTTAATCTATGATAATTCATGGTATATGAATAAATGAAAGCTTATGATGAGGGGGGGGGGGGGCTGTAAAATATGAATTTATTTGATCAACTTAATAGTAGAACAACAAGCCGCGTTGTGTCAATATTTGAATAACTATTTACATATTTATGTTTTCCAGATTCAGAATTTCAATATTATTATAAACGAATTATGGATGGACGCATTGGGAATACATTGACGGCTATTAATGCTGTGGGTTGGTAAAACCGGTCACTAAACTCCGTTTAAACGAGCGAAGCGTGAGCTGATAACCCCAGCCTGATCGTGAGTTAATGGGTTACGAGTCCTTGATGCTGATTAATATTCGAGCAACGCGGTTACCATAACATGGATAACAGGTTTCAAAGCCGTTCCCTTACCCACGGGGGAAATCTAGCGATTGGTTGCCCTGGTTTACCGAGATTACCGAGAAGACCAAAATATGATATTGCATGACTAAGGACTCACCCTTGTGATGCCAAGGCGACTTTACTGACAGGTTGAAGAAGAACCCAGTTACGCTCACCTGAAAAAAATGCAAACCGCAGATTAATTTCATTTCTCAATATAACTACGCAAATCCTCCGGTGTAATTAGAAATGAAGTAGTTGTAACCATTACGAAATAAATCATAGAAAGTTAAGCATTACCGGTATGGAAAATATATCTAATCTTAATTTCATATCTCATCTGCAATGTAAATAACCACTTTTATTCATACGAATAATAGGTACACAACATGTTTTCAAGGTTATGCAAAAGTAATATTTTGACTTTAACAAGTAGTCCGAGGATAACATAAATTGTTACGAGTCACTGGGGCTTCTCTGATTACCTCCTTCTTGACAAAATTTGGGAGTGGTCTTCCATCCGGCCGGAACCTGTCGGTTTCTTACATTATTTTATGTGCTGTATCTGAATCCGAAGTTCTTTTTTTCCTTATAGTGAATTTTCGTAGAAAATGAAGCTATTGCAAAGGCTCCAAATCAAAACTCAAATTTCAAAACAAACCAAATTTATACCAGAAGAGAATTTACAAAAATTCGCTCATACGAGCATGTTGCATGACTGGAACTTTTTTTATATAGCTCGTTTTTCCATGAAATAGCTGGTTTTCACTTTTTTTGTGCACACAATTTTCAGGATTTTTCAATGAACACACTTCCAGATTAATTGCCTTTCAAAGGTGCTAACTTATGTAAATTTATCGCTCATACGAACTAAATCACTCGCGACGAAGTTGTGGAAACCCATTACAAAACGGAAGTTAGTGAAAAACGTTGTCTATTTCCACGAAAAATAAAGAGTTACAATGTTAAATCGATTTCGACGGTTAGGCCATCATCAGTAACAAACAATAACTGAAGACAATTAATTGACAGATAGACAGTTTGTAGAATTTCTTAATTTTTGCCCAAAGGGAGGTATGGTGAATGTACTTGAAAAATTCGAAATTATCAAAAGTGACAGGTCTGGTAAATGTTTAAATGAGGATATACCTCAATATATTTCTCCATTGATAGGTCCATTTCTGTAAAGCTTGGAATTATCCCTTCACACTGTTAAACCACATTTAGTTATTTCCCCTTTTCACTTCATCTGATTAGCTATAATCCCCTTTCACTTTGTATGCACTTAATTGGTTGTACCTCCTGCCCCTTTCCTTTCTCTCGACCAATGGGATTCAATCTCCCTTCACCTGTCACTATATAAGCTGTGTCCTTTCTATTGTGTCTTCAGTTATTGTTTGTTACTGATGATGGCCTAACCGTCGAAATCGATTTAACATTGTAACTCTTTATTTTTCGTGGAAATGGACAACGTTTTTCACTAACTTCCGTTTTTTTTTATCGCTGATTCTGAATATTACCTCAATTTTTCCATTGCATTGCTTCCTATCCCCCGCATTCTAAAAAACCTGGAAAAAGGTTGAGAAAATTAGTGTGGGGTAGTTTTAGCGAATTTTCGTAAAAAATGAAGCTATTGCAATGACTCCAAAACTTTTAAAATAAAAATTTTTGAAAATTTTCTTCATTAATATCCGTTTTGAGACATTCTGAAACGGATCCTACAGTTTACCATCTTTTCATATATACATAGGGTCGTGGAGCTGGAAAGGAGTAAACCCATTTGAGAGGCGCAAAGCTCCGAGTTTCGTTGATATATCGTATACCTATGGGTTTTAATATTGCAGACCAGTGATCTGCATATAACATCTATCAATACAGAAATAATAAACCTTTGAGTAATAATTCGCAGCGTTTTTACTTTACCCAATGAGATTTTAAGTCTCTCCTAATAGCATAGTGTCCACGCTCATTGAGGCAAAATACGATCAAGACGTCCTATTGAAATAGATTTGAGACAAATAGGCTGGCTCCAATTGTTGAATTCGCTTTAAGGACGTCCCTCTGAAGCTAGGTAATATTAGCAAGGCTTCGCATATTATAGGAGGGACGCCCTATTGAAATTGATGGCCGTGACGCATTTTTCGGAGGGACGTCCAATTGAAAAAGGTTTGAGACAAATAGGCTGGGCTCCAATCGTTGAATTCGCTTTAAGGACGTCCCTCTGAAGCTAGGTAATATTAGCAAGGCTTCGCATATTATAGGAGGGACGCCCTATTGAATTTAATGACCGTGATGCATTTTTACGGGTTGTATTCGTGTAATCGCCGACTATAATCGAATATAATAGCAGTTGACTCAGAATCAACGAATAATTATCGCGATTACAATCGTGTTCGTATTCGACGATAAGATACAGAAATAGACGATAAGAACACAGGTCAAACTCTATTTGCCCTTTTTGTGGTTGTTTGGAGGAAAGGATGAGAACAGCAACACGTCAGGTGACCCACTTAGGGGTTGATCACCCGAGGAAGCCGTGAACGGCGATAATCAAAATAGGATTTGAGACGTAGCCAATAACCTCGGCTCCGCGGGAGCTCATCTAATGGAACCCCCCTCTAATGGATGAGTTGTGTACTCTACGTCTCCTGAAGGAGGTCACGACCCCTCCTGCCCCTTCCATTCTCCGCGAAAAAAAGAAGGTTTCGGGGCGGCGTACTCGACACCCTCCGTCCTCGTAGAGGACGCAAACGAGGACACTCGACGTTTTCCACCTGCTTTCAAGCGTTTGAGTGCGCAGAAGGAGTGAAGGCCTTGTGAAAGCAACGGTAGATAAAAGCCGCGGAAAGTGGCGAGTGGGACGTGACTCCTTTGAAGCTACGAGAGCGAGGACCGAAAGAAGCTGTTCTTCTTTGGAATTATTTATAGAGGAGGCCGCGAATTTGGAAACCTTGGAAACATTGGAAATATTGAAACCTTTCAAGTGAAATTATTATCCTATTAAGGGCACTTGGTACCCCAACAAAAATTTCCAACCTTTTTTCTTTTTTCGTCTTGAATAAAACTAGATTCATTCCTGAACAAGATAATATATTGCATATAATATTTACAAAATTCCGTAGGAAAGATGGGAGTTTATTTGTGCAGCATGGCCTTATGAGCAAATATTGACGTGAAACTGCACTGCAGGGGTGCAGCATTGCCTCATGAGAGAACTTTACCTTAGGAAAGATGGGAGTTTCTTTGTGCATCATGGCCTTATGAGCAAATATTGACGTGAAACTGCACTGAAGGGGTGCAGCATTGCCTCATGAGAGAACATTACCGTAGGAAAGATGGGAGTTTCTTTGTGCAACATGGCCTTATGAGCAAATATTTACGTGAAACTGCACTGGAAGGGGTGCAGCATTGCCTCATGAGAGAACTTTACCGTAGGAAAGATGGGAGTTTCTTTGTGCAGCATGGCCTTATGAGCAATCTGCTTCTTCAAATTCAAACAGCTAGGGAATGTCGATAATATCCAAAATACTGGTACTTACAAATCCTAATCCTAATCTGAATCCTAATTTCTTCTTGGAGGAAGATGATCAGCTTGAGTCGCCGGTGAAGTGCTAGGAAAAAGAGGGGTTTCAGAGAAAGAAGTTCCAGGAACGGAAGGATCATAGGAAGCCAAAGGATGAGAGCCGGGTGAAAGACTTGAGCTTGGATGGTAACCGGCTAATTTAGGACGCAGAATCATCTTCACGCAACTTCTTGGAGAAATTCGCGATATGGTTGACCTTCTTGAATATTCTTTTACTTTTCGTCATTGCGTATAGAACAAAAACTATACGGACTAAACGAATTGCGGACAAACCGAACACGGAAAAATGCACGGACGAGTGGAAACGTAAACAACATAGAATAACAGAACATTTTATCATTGTTATCATCTTATCATTCTAGTTGGTTGGTATTATGCTCTGACTGTGTGAAGTGAAGTCATTGAGGTTACTAACTCATTCACACATATTCAAGTCATATTAGTTCTCCAAAACGTCGCAGAAGCGCGAATATTTACTTTTTCGTTTTATGGCTCTCCTGAAAAGTAGCATATTTTTGCGCATCGGACCCTCTATCTTGGGATCTACAGAACCGAATTCGTTTTTCTTTCTTTAGAAAGTTATCTCTCAACCTACTGCTTAAATCTGCGGGAATAGTTTATCAAAATAAGTTATTGTAATTACGGTACAGATAATCGAAGTTACCTCAAATACCACCAATATTTCCGAAATTCGCTTCGATATTGTAATGCGGCAGATCTTTAGATCTTTAAAAGATCTATCATTTAAAAAAAGATCATCGAAATCGGCCCAACGAGTTCCGAGATAATGGGTCACGAATTTTGCCATTTTTGGGGAGGTACTAAGTGCCCTTAATCCATTGACCAATTCATCCCTATTTTATATAAATAATGTACAAATGTATTGTATTTGATTTTGTAAAACAGTCAATAGTGCAACGATAATTATTGATTTCGCAAGGTTGGCTCAACCCCAGATTCTCAGATGCTGACTGCTTGAAGCGCAACGGCTAAAATTGTTAACATGGGGCAAAATGGCGTGTGGAACGTGACTCCTTTGAAGCTAGGAGAACGAGGACCGAAAGAAGCTGTTCTTCTTTGGAATTATTTTTAGAGGAGGTCGCAAATTAAGGTAGGTACATTGGAAACCTTTCAAGCAAGGGCGTACGCAGGGGCAGTTGCCCCAGTAGACTACCTAGTCCGCAATTATCTCGTCACACAAATTAATACGCATTTTCTTCTACAATGAACAACTGGGGTTTGTTCCTATCTACTGTTCTTGCAATACCTACTCTGTTATTACTTTAGATACTTTGTGTACCCAACTATCCTGAATTCTTGAATTGAGCACCTATCAATGGTGTACAGATAATCATGCGTGAGCATTAAAAAAAATCAGTTTTTGTCCACTACGCAAGCCACAGATTAAACTTAGTCGTTAACGAGATGAGGTCCCTGAAATTTGCAACACAGTTTCAGTTATCAAGGAAATAATCAATTTCTTTCGAGATTTGGCATTAAGTAGAAGCCCTATCCCTGTAAATAGATGCCAAAAATCCCTGCATTTTGTGAGACTCGTTGGTCACAGAAGTATCTTTTATTAGGATTTTCAGAGAAGAATACGTGGTGCTTATTGAATGCCTGGAAACACTATCTAGAGAGGGCAATGCAGCAACAAGAAAAGTTGCTTTTCCACTCCATAATTTGTCTTGAAATCATCGCCAAGTATTCCGCCATTTTGGAACCTTTGATTAATAACCTACAATCGAAGAAGTTGGATTTTTTGGAGTGTAAACATCTCGTGGCCACATTACAGACTCTTATCACAGAGCAATGTGAAAGCTCTGAAACATTTATTTTGGACATTCCCATGGCTTCTGACTCTCTTGCCGAACGTGTGGGGGAAGAAATTCGGCGGCCCAGAATTGCTGAACTCCAACAACATTATTCCAACCAAACAACTTCAAGCTCAGCAGGGTATTGGAAAGAATCTCTGTAAATCCCATATTTGGATTCAGTACTAAGTTCATTACAAGACCGATTTTCGGATGATAATGTAACAGCTTTTGGGGGATTGGTACTTCATCCATCGAAGATGTTGGAAATGTCAAAGGAAGAACTCAAACAGCGACTGACCCACTTTTGCAAGTTATATGGTCTGGATACCCTCTTTGAAACTGAGACTGAGCTATGACATACATTTTGGATGACAAAGGGTCTTACTACAGAAAAATTGAATGAATTGGATTTGATCGATGTACTGCATGAGACCAAGGGGTTTTACCCCCAAGTGAAATTGGCGCTAAACGTTCTTCTCGCACAGCCGTTCACAATTGAAAGATCATTCAGCTCGTTGAGAAGGGTTAAAACATAGTTGAGGTCAACCATGTCAAAAGCCCGTCTCAAAGGACCGACTATGCCTATTGAATGTACACAAAAAGTTGGTCCTCGAGAAGAAAAATCAATTTGTTGATGAAGTGTTGAAACTTTTTTGTGAATACCCCAGGCGTTTGATGTTGCAGTAATAATGATTTTCAAGTTTTTCTCAATTCATTACATTTTATATAAATTATTACTTTGCATTTACCGTCATTTGTGCACGATTGTTTTTGCCTGCAGCGGTCTTGTAAAATTATCGTTGGCCCCAGTACAGCAAAAAGTCTGCGTACGCCCTTGCTTTCAAGTGAAATTATTATCCTATTAATCCATTAACCAATTCTTCCTTATTTTACATAAATAATGTGCAATTGTATTGTATTTTCGTTTGTAAAACAGTCAATAGAGCAACGATAATAATTATTGATTTCGAAAGGTTGGCTCAACCCTAGAACCTCAGATGCTGACTGCTTGACGCGCAACGGCTAAAATTGTAAACATGGGGCAAAAAGCCCCAGACTTGACTTCAATATTTCACTCGGCAGACTAGACAAGGTTGCTTTTTGAAGATTATTTGACTCAAGCTAATTTTATTAAATGTCTTGAGATCAGAGTGTTTTGAGCCTAATTCGCGATTCCAAATAAGAATGCGAGCCTAGCGGCAGCGAAATGAACTAAAGTGAGTTCATGAAGTTAAAACGGAGATATTGTATACAGAATTAGCGTATCAAGCGATCACATCTTCGAGAACTCATTAATAAATTAGTTTCCTTGTGATTGAGATTGAAACACTGTTCCATGACATTGAGCAATCGCGCACCTGTTCATAGATTTCGAATAATCAGCATTCAGATAGCGACCAAAAATTTGGCTACCGGCAGTCTAATGCAGGTTATCTGCAAAATTATCATTATTATTATTATTCTAAATATATTTAAAATAACTTTTAGGACAGAAATACTTTGCGTTAAGATAAATTACCGGATATATTTATATTGGAACCACCAGTTACAATAGAACGTGGGTGGAGGGTGAGCCTATTGACCTCCTAAATTGTGTTTTAGATTAAATAAAACATGACAACAACATTTGAATACATTTATAATTACTTTGTATACTTTTACCTCACTTATCTATAATTTTTATGTGATAAATATGAATGACAATAATGGTAACAGTTTACAAAGTAAGTATGTAATAATTATACTCAATGCAATACAAGAACGAGGAGTTCTTATTTTACTAAGAGAACGCCACAGGGTTGAGAGCCAACTCGCTATTCCAAGTTGACAATATTGGCCTTCTGCGATTTGGTCTCCTTCTTTGGAGTTGGAAGGAATTATGAAGGTTCACACCGTCTAGTGAAGAATTGGTATGGTTCACCAATTTACTGTAGGTATACGTATGGTATAGTTGGCATACTGTTGGTATGGTTCGCAAATATACGGTTGGTATTCTGTTCGCCAATATAATGTGATGTTTGTGTAACAGCATCAAGTAGTCTAAGGGCCGGTTTATCAATCATATTTATCCAATGGATAAGAGGGATTTATCTGAAGGATAGCGTTATCCTCCAGATAACGCAATAGGGGGTGTTTATCCATCCCTAGTTAAACCTGTACCGTGAATAGATTTTAAATCTCCCGCCACGTTTGAATTTGCGCGGTATGAGGTTGGCTTCTACAACTGCCTCGCATCGTGTGACTCAGCTAGCAACAGCTCCACCGAAATTATTCTGAGGACTGTATTAATGTAATTAGTTCTTCGCAACCTGATACCGTTTTGTTTTTTTTTTTTTTTTTTTTTTTTTTTTGTTATTGTTTAAATGAATGGAAATTATATTTAGTTGGTAAATGAAGAATTTATTTTCCAAACACATGGGGACTACTTTCTCACCTCAGAGCTGCTGCCGCCTACAGGACTCCCGACACAACTGCTCGTTTCCTTTGTCTTCTCGTCTGCGTTCCGTACATGCCATATAGTCTCCCGAATTTTACCTTTTTATATAAAATCCTCCCGTAAATTTGAATGGTTTTAATAACCAGTTCAGTTGCCGTAAAAGCAAGTCTCTCTTACCACTGTCTCTACGATCTTCTGACTTCAGAAAACCTCGAATTCTGGGGGAAACTACTTCGCCTCTTGGGTAAGCATTGTCCATCATACCCTCGGCTGTTCTTCTCACGTTTATTTCCTTCAAGTATCCAACAATTTCGTTTATTCTGTAGCAGATCCGCCGAAGTCATCATTGTATTTGTTAATGATGGAGCGAATGTTTTCGTCCTCCGTGATTTGCACGTCCTCTGGTTGAGGTGTATTGTCACGGTGAGGTATAGTAGCTGCAATTTGTTCGTCAGTGAACTTTTTGTTCATGACTGCAGCTATTTTTTGATCGGCATAGCACTTCATTTTATCTTTATAAATGTACTTGTGTTTGACCCGTATTCCGATATCCCAAGATTCGAGGAATGGGATACCTAGGATCGCTAGATCAACTTTCGTGATCATAAACTCGGTGGTCATGTCCCCGAGGCCGATGTTAATTGTTGTGTCAGCTCGCCCTAGTGTATCTATAGGGGCTCCGTTAGCTGCTGTGAGCTTAACGTTGGACTTGAGAATTTTCAAGCCCAATTTTTTTGTGACATTGTGGGGCAGAATGTTCACTTCTGCTCCCGTGTCAATGAGAAATTCAGTGCCATTCAGTTTGCACTTGAAGAAAAGCCTTTTATACTCAGTAGACTGCCGGCGTATAGGCTCAGATACGCTGGCAGTTATTCGTTTTCCGAACTCTCTGTGTCGGAGGTTGGAATGGTACTTTCTTGTACCGACTGCTGAGTATTTTCGGTAGAAACCCGGGTTTTAGGCTGGCTTATAGTCGCAGCCTTTTTGCTAGTTTTGGAAGCAGTGTTTGTCTTCCAAGTGCAGTGTTCTGGGTCTGCACATTTGCGAGTTTCGTTACCGAAACGAACGTGGTTACGACAGACGTAGGCCATCGGTTTGTGAGGCTTACTCTCCACTGGTTGGGGTTTGAACTCAGCTTGTTTCGAGAAGGCCTTTTTGAAACCAGTATTTATGGGTTTCGGAGTAGATTCAACTCCTCGTATGTTCAGAGAAGTATTCTCTGCTCTGTACGCGTGTAGCGTATCAGCTAGGTCGAGCCGGGAGGTCGTGGTAGGCTGAGCTGCGACCATACCTCGTGCTTCGATGGGAAGAGTCTCAATCCACTTTTGAGTGATTAGAGCTTCCGAAAAGTACCCAACAGCTTTCGAGTACATCTCGTGGTACTTGGTGCTGGGTTTTTTGGCGAGAGATGTGGGGTCCTCGAGTGCGAGGAGCCTGTCCTGTAAAGACAACCCATATTCTCGTAGGAGGCGCTGTTTGGCCTCTTCGTAGGGTGCGTGGGGCGCCGTGAGGTAAGCTGAGTCGATAGCTTCCCTCATTTCTTCTGGTACCCACTTGTATATAGCTGAGAAGCATTCGTTTTGCGTTCTCATGTGTTTTCTCACGCAGTATTGATCGAACTCGGCGAGTGCACGATCAATATTCTTCTTTTGGAAGACTGGTTTTTGATAATCTCCCATCTCCTCTAAAAGTGCTTGAAAACCACCTTGTGTAGAGGGATGTTGCGTGAGATGTGGGGCGTAGAGGCCCGGCGGGGGTCGCACGCCCGCAGTGGTTCCCTGAAATCCACTAGCTTCATAAGAGGGAACGAAATGCTCCGTGTTGAGCCTGTTCAAAGGCGGGGTCACCATTTGTAGTGGATTTATATAGGTTTGACTTGACGTTGGTAGACCAAGTCGGACATTTATATCCCGGTTATGCGGGTTGGTTTCTAGGCCACCCCCGCGAGGAATGCGGGCGGAGCCGCCAAGGTCAACTGATTTCGCGGGCTGGAAGGGTGGATAGTCCGTGTCGCAGCCGCGCGGAGCGCCAGGCTCGTGTACCAAGTGCTGGGTTCGATCAGTTTCGTACTGAGCCGTTTTGTAATATTCCGGCCTTAGATTTATATCTGAAAGGGGAATATATTGAGCTTGGTTGAGGTACTGAAAAGTATCCTCTGCTTTTTGTGCATTTGGAGTGTATTTGACACTCGGATCGACCGTGTAAACCTGCGTCGGATATCTTGGGTAGTCGGACAGCTTGGTCGAATCGTAAAGATCGGCTTCAGAGCGAGTCTGAAAGGTTTGCTCGATCTTTTGTGTAGGTGAGTCTTGTTCGAAAGTTTCTCGAACGAATACGTCGGGCGAGAAGGCGATCCGGACGTGAGGGTCGCGCCTTGCGCTGATGTTTGGTTCAGCGGACTCACCGTGTGGCCGGTAGGGCGCACTACGTTGGTCACTCGGCCCGGCCTTGCCGCCTTCCTCCTTCCCTTGCAAGGGGAAGTAAGAAGGCTGACGTTCCATCGAAATGATCGAGTTTTGGCTCGTTTCGATGCCTCTACGTGTGAAAAATAGAGGGTTTTGGAAGTGGACTCGCTTGCCGGAGCGTCTTTCCAATGCTCAGACGGCAGGGTCCTACCTCGCAGTCTTGAAAAAGACTTCCGTAGACGGTAAATTAGAGCGGAGGAGCTGAGTAATTTACCGGCGTGCCCCAGCGGTCGACTACGAGCTTAAGGCTATGTAATCCGGGTGACACGGCTCGGAACGTCCCTCGGGCGTACTGTCTAAAGAGAATATCGATAGAAGTACCGGGTGGCGTCCTAACAGATGAACTACGTTGGGCAATGAGCAGGATGAATAATCACTGGACTCGTAGATGCCAATGCGAAATCTGTGTGGAGAGAAGGTCTGGCTTGTAGAAAGCAGTAGGAAGCCGTTCTTGAGATGAACTCGTAATGCAGAAGGTTCGTCAGCGTAGAGCGTGTAGAATTCTTCGTACTTCGGAGGTGTCGTCGTCGAGAGCGGAGAGTGGAATGAATTTCGGAGGGCTCCCAGCGGGGTATTTATAGGGAGGTGGCCGCCTCCTGCCGCCTCCTGGTTGGTCCGCTTAATTTCATAAATTCGACTGTGCAATCTCATTGGTTCGCACAGTGTTTTCTCAGTATCTGTGCATATGATAGCTGAGTTGGTTTTTCGAGGTGGTTTCCCTGCGTCCGTTGCTTTGACGGGGTCCCCGGGGGTGGCTGAACGACCTTGAGTTTTCCTGTTTGAGGTTTCTCATTCAAGGCGACTTGTTTCGACCTTTTTGTCGCATCTATCTCGCCCAGTAAATGTTTGGGGAGGTCGCCTTGCGTGTTCTCGTTCAAGGCGACTTGTCTCGAGATGTTTGTCGCATCTCTCTCGCCCAGTAAATGTTTGGGGAGGTCGCCTTGCGTGTTAATCTTTAATATTTCACTTTTGGGAGAGAATTTAGTATTTTCTCTCTGGTGAAATATTTTGTTTGACGGAGTTGTACCTCGACGTCTTGTAAATATTTTTGTGGTGTGCCTACCTCTTTTTGGTAGCCCTGAAAAGGGCTGTTGAAAAGAGGTGGTGGATTTCACCACAGTTTTAATAACCAGTTCAGTTGCCGTAAAAGCAAGTCTCTCTTACCACTGTCTCTACGATCTTCTGACTTCAGAAAACCTCGAATTCTGGGGGAAACTAAGGACCAAGACTTTTGCCTGGGAGAGAACATTCTTCAGGGAAAATTCACCGCATCACCGCCCACGATAGTCCACTCTACATCGAGAATTCTACGTGAGGCGAATCAACAACCGTACCGGTATGTCCCGCAATTTAGACTTGAGCAGATGTCCAAAATACATATGTGAGAACGTGCAAAGAATAAGCATATTTCGTTTATTTTATCAGTTTTAGATACCTACCTACCTACCACCTACCTACAGACTGGTTATCTATCGGATTTGGAAGCCTGCCGTCCGTCCTTCCCTTCCTCACCTACAGTTCTTACCTACAGCCTAACGTATAAAAACGTATATATTGTTGAGTATTTCCACGATCGTCGGAATTTAAGTTATCGTCAGAATTTAAGTAAGTGTCAGTGTTATACCTTACAACGAGCTAGGTAGTGATTTTGTAACTTCCCGAATTTGACTTCGTATCTTCACCGTATTACCGCATTTATTATACCTGTGGCGTTCCGATCCCTGAGTATTTCCTATTTTCCTGTATATATATTTTGTTGTAAACAAGAAAATTTAATTTATTTCATTTTTAGCGGAATAAAGTTCACTACAAACAAGATTTGAGAGTTCATGTTTGAATATTATAACCTTGGGCTCATCCCCACTCTTGAAGTTTAGTTTTATTTTGTCACAAACCTATCTGGCATTTTAATTCATCTGGTCCCTGGATGGCTGGATAACAATTATAACTGGAGTCTAATGATATATCTAGAGCTTTCTAACCTCAAACAAGTTTATTTATTTACAAAACTCTTATTTGAATCTTGTTTGGTTGCCTTCATTTCTGAACCTTCCAATGGAATGCATATTTGGGGGTTTGTCTTCAAATAGCAGCAACGGCGAAGATTCTATCATAGCATAATTCGTTGAATGGAAATGAAGACCGAATATACCAAGTACGACCCCGTGTCTACTAATATGTGACGAGTGCATATTTTTTTTGAGGTTTCGGTTGGACAAAGATACCGTTCTTTCAATCACAGATCGAAGATGGAATTAAATCCATAAGTTACTGATCACAATAATTCAGGTTGCAATATCGAGGCTCGTGTATGCATTTCTCTCTCTAGAAATGAAGTAAATAGCAAATGGCAAAAATGTGGTGGTTTCCTATTTGTTGTGCTTGATAGTACGATTGACACTGTTGTGTTGTGGACGTCAGACCCGGTTTTTTTTAATAGTCGTTCCATGATGTAAATGTAGCTCCTACTATACTCTGTGTTACCTCCATGTGTATATCGCCCTTATTTTGTGGCCTACAGACACCATTGAGGATGCTAACGGCGCTACCTGCCAGACAGAAATTATCTAAGAGATTATTCTATCCACTAGGTAATTCGTAGTGTATAGCTATCTTGCAGTTATTGTAGATAATTGATAAACTGGCCCTAAGGGCCACTTTCACCAACAACATAAACGAGTTTAAGTTAGAAAAGATTAACAAATAACGGAGATTCCAGCTAATCGTCTTTCACCAGACCACTTCACGAGTTTAAACTCCTAACGAGGTGGCTTGAGGTTAATCTCCCAAGCCCCGGCCAGTTACACTTGCCAATCTCAGATTAGTGATAACAATGATATCGAGCAATATGGCCGCGCACCAACAGCTGATACCTCTACAGTTTGATTCACAGTTGAAATTGTTATTATAGTTTTTGATGATGAATTTACACGATTTATCGCTCGGAATAATTTTCGATTCCTCGGATGAGGACGAAGTCCCGCAAAGACGCCCAAGGACGATCCGACGGCGCATTCCACATTTTGACGGGTTGGACGACGTCGAATTTCGGCGGAGATTCCGGCTCTCAAAACCGACAGTTTTGAAAGTACTCGAGCTTATACACTCACCTGGAGTTCCCTTCGAACAGTTAAGTTGGAAAAAGGCTTTTACCATCAAATCGATGAATTATAATACGAAATTTATGTAGGATGATAGGGAAATAAAGTATAATCGATGATGATAGCACGTTATAATACGATGTTGAATTGCTATCCCTTGTACAGTATGTACCTACCTACCTACCTATACCACATAAAATAACTTATGTACATTTAAATAAGGTGATCAACCGTCCTGCTTCCGTCAAATGATGTGTCACACTTTCTTTGTTGGAAGTCTCGGAAAAGTTGAGAGTAGATAGTAACTAGGTAACTAGATAAAAACGGCGCGGGTAAAAACGGGTCGTGGTTGTGATTCACTGCTTTATTGTCTTGATATGTCGGACACATGGCGGGTTTTCAAACTGTCGTTTCATTGGACAGTTTGCGGAATCTCCGTTAAGGAAACTCGATTATTCCAATTTCGGTTTAAACGAGTTTTGGGTTGGTGAAAGACGACAAGGTTTGATCCTCGAGATTATATTTAATCGAGTTTGGCCGATCTCGGCATCATAAGTTGTTGGTGAAAGTGGCCCTAAGTGGATGACGCTGTAACGGCTGAAAAACGGGGTCATATGTTATAAGGCGCTGGACTCGGTTTTCGAATTAGGATTTTACATGCTGATCTCTATATTGGGCATTCATACTTCTAGATGGGGTTTATAAGTGTTAAGTAGCTGAGCGTTTTGGTTTTTAGTTTTATGACTAGATCATGGCATCATTCATCATTCGCATGTCTAATTGATAGATGGTGGTTGAAGGTACAGCCATCAAGTGGACCCCCAAACAGCTAACTACCGCATCGCAAGTGACTGTACCATTATGCCACATGAGATTAAAGTGGAGGAGAGAGGGGAGAAGTAGTTTAGTTTCGAAGCTTTGAGTTTTGGGAATTTGAGGGATTTATATTCATTAAAAATTTAGAACTCTTTTTTGCAATATCGTTTCAGAATATCTTAGTATTCGGACGCCTTGAATACTAATGATTGACGCGACTCGTCGCCAAATTTCCCGAGCGACACAACGTGCTTTTAATGACATTACTTTAATAACGAGGAAGAAACTTCTCGAATTCTTATTAGGAAGCTTGTTGAGGAGTCTCCTCAGCCACTGTGTGTGGATGCATCAATCATTAATGAATGCTTCGAGTACAAGGTTCTCACCTTTCACCGCTCTTTTTGAAATTAATTTCAAGCAACTCAGTAAGTTAACTCTTTACCTATTCACCTTGACGTTCCATACGGGTTCTTTTTCAATCACACAAGCTTGAGAACATTAGTTAAACACATCTCAATAAAATTTGGATGAAGGCTGTTCGGAATATATACCTACAAAAATTTTGCACGAGAATTGACATCGCATTTGAATCCAACACCCCGAAAACAAGGGCATGCGTAAATTTAGTTAATTTATACACCACTTAATTGGGAGTTTTGCTGTTTGTAGGGATTTTCAGACCACTGTGTGCTGTGGAGTGCTATGTGAAGATGTAACCAATCTAAAAACGTCTGCCAAGTTGGGTGTGGCACATTGCTTCCTCGCTTACCTATCATCTTCTTCCAACTATCATCCAAATTTAAGTGAACTCGAACGACTAGAGAGTGAGAAGATGGAACATGATGGAATTAAAGTTTGCGCATGCACAGAATGAAGTATTGATTTTACAACAATGAAACTGATAGGGGACCATCTACAACCTAACCCGCACATTCTCTGACAATTTCATCGAAATCGGATGAGAACAGTGGAAATTAAGGTCGTTTCAAGGACTTCACATAGGAGCATGCGCAGTAGCTATTAATGATACAGCCATGTTGAAATTGATATGGGAAGACCAAATCGTCATCTCCCAATTATCATCCAAATTTGAGCGAGTGGTTGCAATCATGTATACTGAATTGATTGAGAAGGTTTACCTGTATGTAAACAGTTTATTCACACAACCATCACGCTCATACTTCAGATTGTTGGCCACGCACTGCGCAGTGGTTACGGTTAGGTAAATCAAGAGCTTTCCAACGAATAAAGAACGACTCTTGGGCGATGGAAACTAAAAGTGTTATATTTCCCCAGAAACGCGTTGTTTATCAATTAAAATCATCGGAAAACGTGGTAACATTTTGAGTACCGGAACGGGTAACAGAGTTTTGAGAATGACCGCCAGCGATAAGGTATCTATGTCAATCTGGCAACAATATATCCATGTCAAAATGGCAACAATCATTCATGCAAGATACATAAATTTATCGGAAAACTTGTACGCAGCTTCACACCAGGTCTGCACGAGCGAATGTTCAACGGAAGTGAGCTCACGAACGCCCTACGGAATACGACAACTTCCACCCGCTGGGACATCTAGCACTCTAGTCACACATCCAGCGCTGATCTCCCTAACGCGACACACGAGATTGTGCCTCGCGGGTTTTTCGTTACGTGAGATTCAACAATTCTCGCACGTATAGAAGGAGAAATTTCGTATAGAGTCAGTCAGAGAGAAGAATCTTGAGGATAATACTCTTATCCGACATTGAGAGAAGTTAGGAAACCTAATCCTAACTGCTGATGATGATTTAGATATGTAACTTCGCCGTTTTACAAGGAAGGAACACGTAAAAGTAAAATGCGGTATCTCAAAGGTGAATGCATAACTCGACTGTGAAAAAATAAATAAATAAATAATAATAATAATAATAATGATAATTAAAGAAGGAACCTAACAAGATATTAGCCTATATTAACTTAGGAGTGAGTATGATTCTTATGTGCATTCAATAAATTCACAATTATAGCCGATGCATAATTTATCTGGAGTGAAAATTGGAAAAGTGAAAAATCTAAAAACGATAATAAAGGAAATACTTGTGTATAATTTTGCAACGCTGGAAGATATTTTCCTCCGTGCTATGACGTTTTGGATGACGAGGTGTTATGTATACAATCGTGTAGTAACTGCTGCGCGCTCGCCTCCCCTCGACTAAACATTCGAGAATTCCGCCAAATACCCGTTCATTGTAGTGGTAACGTCACAGTGCAAAAAACACCTATTTTATTTGTTATGAAGATCAGCTGCTCAAGACGAAGCTCGTATTTTCAGTTCTCTCTTGATGTCTTTTTATCGAATTTCTACTTCCCAGGGGGAACAGGAAAGAAATTAGCTCAATCAGCTGGTCATTATAAATTCCGTAATTTCATTCGTCTGTTATCTCGTATAGAGGCTCCCTACCAAATTTCAACTTCCTTGGGTGAACAGGTGAGAATTGAAAACAATCCACTGACCAGAAAAAAACATAATTTCATTCGCCTCTTGATATCTCAGAGAGATTCACTACCGAATTTCCGCTTCCTAGGGAGAACGAGAATATACTTTAATCAACTAATTAAAATGAGGCCAGTAATTTCTTATTTGCTCCAACTCTGAAACTCGGAAAGCATCTGTTTCCACATATTGCTTATACTCGTACAAAAGTTTAGAAAGGTCTTTTAGTGTTTTAAACCCCATTGTTTTAACAGTAATTCTTAGAAGTAGACTAAATATTCCAAGTAGCTATTTCTTTGGTTCCGGGTTTCTGTAATTAGTTGCACGAGTTTTCGCACAACTCTTGTAATTTTACCTTGTTCTTAAAAGATGTAGAATATGTTCACGAATGTATTCAGGTCGAATAGGTTTCACAATGTTATGTACATAGGTTATGCACAAGTTAATGCCTATTAGAATTCAGAAAGTTGATGGTTTTGCATGAATAATTCATATGTACTACTAAGTACATATGTTCATACGGAGAAATATCACAGATCTCAGGGCAGAAAATCGAAAAAGTTCAATTAATTAAATATAGTCGGCTACAAAAGCTGCCAAGTAATGTCAATGTCGTGAATGACGTAGAAATCGATTAGATAAATTGTGTTCTGGACTGTCCTTGCCTACTACTGAGAATCTATAATTATTTTCCAATAAGGTCGTGAAGATTGGACAATATAGTTTCATTCTAGGATGCTTAATACGGGAATACTAGTTGAAATGTGCTTCCCTGGGTTTTATAAAGGTACCTATTACTGCAATATTATTTTAGTTTTAGGCGAATACCCACATAGACAACGTTCCTGCTATTAGCTCACTTCTAACTACAAATGCATTAAAACAAACTTTTTGTATGCCCGTGAATATCTTATATAATGTTACAAAAAATCAAAGACTATTTTCTGTTATTATAATTATAGTTTTTCTGCAATTTCTATCTTTTCAAAATGTGCTTACATTAGTTTTCAAGTACGAACGTTTTTACCTGTCATGTTATGTTGATTTAGTATTACATACAGGGTGCCCATAAAGTAACCCTCCCACCATAGTTTTTTCCATAGTTTTCGGGACACCGAGGTGAAACTCAGACAGCGTTTTTGGAATGCCTAATACTAATATTTAAGCCGAAATATCAGAAGAAAGTCCAAACGTTTTTCGACTATCCAAAGATATACAAGAAGTATTGGTACATGAAAAAAAATTCTCTTTTTTTGCCAAGAGGCACCTTATTTTAAAGATTTCGTGGTGCTAACCAGTATGGTGTAGCCAGAATTTTGATATAATTATTCTATTCCGTTGTCGGCTTTGAGCTGACGAACCATGAAAAGGTCCGATTTTTTTCTCAAGTTCATGCTTTTTTATGGTTCATGTGACAAAATAAAACTAAACTTCAAGAGTGGGGATGAACCCAAGGATATAATATTCAAACATGAACTCTCAAATTTTGTTTGTAGCTAATTTTATTCCGCTAAAATGAAAGAAAATAAATTTGCTTGTTTACAAAAAAAAAATATATATATATATATATATATATATATATATATATATATATATATATATATATATATATAAAAAATATATATATATATACCTACAGGAAAATCAGAAATACTCAGGGTTCGGAATGTCACAGGTATAATAAATGCGGTAATACGGTAAAGGTACGAAGTTAGATTCGGAAAGGTATTGTACAAAATCACTAGTTCGTGGTAAGGTGTAGTGCTGACACTTACTTGAATTCCGACGATCGTGGAAATACTCAACAATATATTCTATTTTCTACGTTACACTAGGCTGTAGGTAAGAACTGTAGGTGAGGAAGGGGAGGACAGAAGGCAGGCTTCCAAATCCGAGAGATGACCAGTCTGTAGGTAGGTATCTAAAACGGTACGGTAGTTGATTCGCCTCACGTAGAATTTTCGATGTAGACTATCGTGGGCGGTGATGCGGTGAATTTTCCCCGAAGAATGTTTTCCACATTAAAAGAAAGTCTTGGTCCTTGATGACTTCGGGGGATCCAAAAGGCGAAGTTGTTTCCCCCAGAACTCGAGGTTCTCTGAAGTCGGAAGATCATGGAGACAGTGTTAAGAGAGACTTGTTTTTACGGCAACTGAACTGGTTATTAAAACCATTCAAATTCACGGGAGGATTTTATATAAAAAGGTAAAATTCGGGAGACGATATGGCATGTACGGAATGCAGACGAGAAGACAAAGGAAACGGGCAGTTGTGTCGCGAGTCCTGTAGGCGGCAGCAGCTCTGTGGTGAAAAAAGTAGTCCCCGCGTGTTGGGAAAATAAAATTCTTCATTTACCTACTAAATATAGTCTCCGTTCATATAAACAATAATAAAAAAACAAAACGGTACCAGGTTGCGAAGAACTAATTCCATTACAGAAGCCTTCAGAATAATTTCGGTGGAAGTGTCGCTTGCTGAGTCCCACTATGGGAGGCAGTTAGTAGAGGCCAACCTCATACCGAGCAAATTCAAACGTGGCGGGAGATTTAAAATCTATCTAAAATAATAGTAGTATTTTTTAACAAAATATTTTATTGAACATTTTCCTAGAATATCGAGGTATCAGTGGACGTGATTTGAGAAAATATTTTAGGTTGGTTTTGGTAAATGTTCCATGAAATGTGTGGGTAAGTAGGTAGTTATTTTTATTATTGTTTCTTTTAGTTCTTCAAACCCACAAGAAGAGCAGCTCCATCCACGAAACCTAACAGCTTCTTGCAGTTTTTCCATTTCTTGCGCGTTCCTCTAATGCACATTAAGGCTGCATTCACAACAGAGAAAGCCAGGTTCTTCACTTGGTTTATTTCACTTTCAATACCGACGAGGACGGTGGTCATGTCACCCATTCGAATTGCTGTTGAGGGCGACGGCTCAACGCAAACCAACAACCGGCTTGAGTTATTATTATTATTGTTATTATTATTCTTCTAATAGTAATATTATTATTTCCAGTCAACGGACTTCGATAAGAGAAGGTCTAAGGTACGAGAAGTGACCCATAAAATTGCGTTACGAAAACCCGTAACACATTGAGCCTTACGCAAAAACTTTTAGAATATCCCTCACAAATTGAGCGTTATGAAAGTCCATCAGAAATTTTAATTCTCAGCAAACCAAAGTTCGACAGACTAACAGAGCCTTGAAGACCCTAGGGGACATGTAGAAGTGATTGCAAGATAGTCAGATCAGTTGTTTGAGGGTAAAGCTCTCTTGTACATCCTAGAGTCGTTAAATTCAGTACACAGTCCCTTGGGGACCGCTGGACGTGATTGCGAGGAAGTTAGATCAGTTGGGTTAGCGATAAAGATAACTTCTCACATATACAGCATAGAGTGCTGAATGTGGTACACAGCCCTGTTGGCAAGCACTGGAAGTAATTGGGAGAAGGCAGTCCAGCTGTGTGAGCGATAAAGCTATCTTCTCTCCAGTACATCTTAGAGCCCCGAACTCTGGCGCACAGCCTCTTGGGGCCACTGAAAATGATCGCAAGTAAGTCAGATCAGCTGTGTGAGCAATGAACCTGACTTCTCTCCTGTACAACCTAGAGTCCTGAAATTCGGTACACAACTTCTTGAAGATCACTGGAACTGATTGCGAAGAAGTCAGATCCGAGAGGTTAGTTATATTTTCGCTCTTGAAATAAAAATACGAAAAATCTGCATGATCAACGATTCTATAAACTTACTATTACGTTGGCACGGAGTGCAGTCTTTGATTTTTTTTTTTTTTTTTTACAGAACGCATCATAAGTTTATTGAAATTATCATTTTTGTTTCTTATAGTTTTCAGCTTAATTTTACTTAAACCAAAAAAATATCTGCCATAATTACATTTGAAGACCACAACAACAACTAAAAGCTGGTGCTCGGGAGGTCTGCTTCCTATTAGATCAAAAGGCTGATGGCTAACACGCACGTAAACACTCGCTCGTCTGTGTCCTGCTAGAGACGAAAGCTCGTAAACCCGGGAGAACTCCCAACTGTTCATCAGCAGCTGATTATGCCCGGGAGCGCTTAATTACGATCATCGTTCTAGCCGCAGCAGATTGAGGTGGAACCTCGAAATCCAGGTTGCCCTCATAGTAGATAAGTACTCTAGAAAAACGGAATGCGTGCATGTTACATATTTTTGTAATTTATTTTATGGACTCCATTCAAATAATTTCTACCGCAAACGATACCTATACCTAAATAGTTTGTTTTCTGATGCATTTCAAAGTTTAGCTACTAACTACATCACCGTACGTCTCCTACCTGAACACATTACTTTGCCAACGCTAGACGAAAATCAAAGGAAAATAGCTGATCATGTGAGGGCTATCTATCTACCGCGGTCGAACGTTCATTCTCGCGTCATTTTTATACAGTATTTGGAGGTATCTCAACCTTGAATAACCGAAGAAGGTATCTCTAATCTCTATTACAGATTATGCACCATTAAGGTTTTAACTAAGCTGTCATACTTCTCCGCTGCTTTAATAAGACTCGGTAAGGCCTGGCCCCTTCGGATTCCAGCGTGGTTGACTTTCATGCTGGAGTAGATTCCTCGAGATATCAATCCACTTTTTTGACAGGCTGTTCCAACAAGAACAAAGCGCTGCGGGGTCTCGAGAAGGAACTCTCATTGTAATTTGTGATAATATAAATACCTCTCATACCTCCCGAAACCCCGTTTATACTTCCTGTTAATTAGAACTTCTTAACTATCTGTTTCCTTTGCTCTCTATTTATAAATTTACTTTTCTCATGGAGTTAGAGCATCTCAGGCTATTTATTCTACTTCCAACCATTAAATGTAAGGGTGCTGAGTTTTGATTCTTTGTATAACTTCGTTATTTAATGCCAAATAAATAAATTTACAAAAATTGACATTTCAATACCATTTTACCAGGGTAATGTTTCTATTTCTAAATTCCATCATGCATCCTTTGAAAGCAAACTATTTCCATAAGTACCACGCGAGTTACATGACGGTAACATTATTCTAAATTCAAGAAGGTGAACAATTTATTCCCCCTTGTTGTTCCGATCTCTATTTGGAATTTAATAGCCCAATGACCGATTTAGTTGAAACTTCATGAACTTGAGTCATTGAATATCTACCTTTAACTTCGATATTATTATTTCCTCCTGAATCTGAGTTTTTCAACTGTAGGTAAAAATTCCAAACTTTTGGAGAGAAGTGCGACTGGCCTCAAGACTCACAAGTCAAGGTTCGGGAAGTTTTCATTCTTCAAACCGGTTTTAGCGAATTTTCGAAAAAAACCGTAGCTATTGCAATGGCTCAAAAATTTTTAAAATTAAAATTTTTGAAACATTTAAAAAAATTTTAAAAAGTTTTGAGTTTAGTGTGATTCTAGGGGGAGTTATGGCCGTTTTAATTTCATGAGGTACAAAACACGAAAAAAATCTTGAAAATTGAATAACTTGAAAACAGAGCGTTTAAAAATAAATCTCTAACTGCAACTTTCGATCATAAATAAGCACTAGAATCGATTCCTTGAGTTTGTTCCATACTATATATATGAAAAAGTGCAAACTTCAGGATTAGTTTCAGAACGTCATAACGTACTTTAATGAAGAAATTTCTCAAAAAAAAAAAAAAAAATTTTTTTTTTCGTTATTTGAACTATTGCAATGCCTAGTTTCAGTTTCTACAAAGAATCGCTAAAACGACCAAAAATCGTTGAATTTATCATTTTTAGCAGAACTGGAGTCAAAACAAAATTATCAACGGTTAACTAGGACATTAAAAATTCTCGCACAAAATTATTCTGAAAAACTTACTTAAATTTTACTAATATTTGTTGAAAAAATCTATGAAAATTAAAAAAAAAAACACCTAAAAATCCAAAATGTTTTTTGAATTAGCGTTTTTATTTAGTACGAGTTTTTTTGTCATAAAATTGGACTTTAACAGCTTCTTTCTAGTGAAATTGCTCAAATTTCGATACAATTTTACTTAGGTATTATAATATACTAGATCATTTAAGAATATTCGGTGATACGATCATGCTGCATGACTGGAACCTTTTCTTTTACGAAACCCAAACCTACTAACACACGAGGACTTTTTGAACGAGGGAAGAAGGAACATTGTGTGACATACCGAGGGTGAGGAGCAAATACGGTAAAATGTCGAGGATTACCGACATACAATTCGTCAACAGTCAGGTGAAGTCATCGCAGTGGGGTTTCTTTGAGAAGAAAAATAAGAAAGATGTGGGAAGAAAGACGACCCACGCACGGATTCTTTGGGAGTTTTCGCCAATCGAGCTTCCTGAACCCATCATCAGCTTGTCGTAAATTGAAAGTCTTGAGAACCCGCCGATTTTAATTTATATTTTTTATTATTGTCTCACTAGTTGGTTCCAGGTTCTTCTGTGTTATATTTTATTTATTTATTTTATCAAAGAGCTTCTATTAAGATTAAAAGTTTGCAAAAAATTTAACTGAAGTTTACTTCTGTATTACTGATCTAATATTAAGAAGAAATGAGTTTGATGCTTCCAAGTCTAGTGCGGTGGCAGAAGCATTTTAATAATTTTTGGGAGGTAATGAAAAAATTGACTAAAATCACAGTCACACTACGTTTTAGGCCGTTATGAACAGTCTGGTAAAATTCTTGAACGGACCAAAATATACTAAAGTATTTGAATTATTCATCGAAATCATACATCGGTCGGCGATGTTCCATCACTAATGTCATCATCACTTTCGATAAACTCTAAAGAGGAGAAATTAAGGGCTGCGATTTAAAAACCACGACCTTGAAAACTGTAAAAAGTATTGTGTTCATTCGCTGTACGTTAATTCGTTTACTCTCCCAAAGGGCTAGAACTTAGTCTGGAAATTAATCAACAACATGAGTGTTTACGCCGCTCTTTATTTTCAACTTATCTGGGTTATCTTTTCATTTTTTCACTCCATAGCACAATATTCACTTTACCGATTTAGCTCAGGAACTTGTTGTCAACCAGATTTGTAAACCCTTTCAAATATTCACTTCTTATCACTTCGGTAGCACCGGTATCATTTACACATTATTTTTGTATCTACGGCGGTATTTCAGGCCTATTGCTCCATGGATCCTACTGGATGGTTCCATGGGTGACAGGCGTATCTAAGACAAATGCGCTGAGTTGTATCAACTGATCCATTAGATTATCATAACATATCCCTTCTTCATGTATTTTGTTATTTATTAGATTTTCTTTACTGTTAATCGGTTCTTTATATTTGTAAAAAATCTATCTAGTTGTTACAAAAATGTTCTTATTATTTTTGGATAAATTAAGTGCAAGTGAAGGTAGGGGTTTTGTGCTTTATTGTGCTCCGTCTTCCCTGTGACGTCACTCCTGCCATCTTGCTATCAGCTGCTCTATTGGGATATCCGATATCATCATTCTCTTTACTACTACTAACTTACCTGTTAAAAATCCGAACACCGTCTTGCCCCCTTTTCTTTCATTTTTACCTCTTGTGGTTTTTTCAAACATTATCAGAACCCAGTTTGCTTCCGAGCTTTACTGTCTTCCTTGTGGCACTGCACATTAGTTCATCCTGAGCTTCTCGCGATTTGAGGACTTCTGGAGTTTGGCGGATCGAGCGATCGCATTTTGAAGGAGCTGCTGGCACCTGGAGGTAACCATTTGGGTTCTGCGCCACGTGCCCCTCGCCGGCATCTTGGGGAAGGAAGGCACTACACACTTCAAGTATATTTTTTGAATACTTGATTGACAGAGGTAAACTTGATCGCTTATCTAACTAATTGTTTAGGTACTTGAGTACCTGCATATTGCTACCCGCACTATATCTGCCTACTGCTTTGTGAAGCCATCCATTACCACGTCTCTATCTACCACGTCATCAGACCTACCAACCAATTCAGGACTTTTCAGGTTTATGAGAGACTTTTACCGATCATATAGATACAACCCCAAATAGTTATTGTATTCAATAGTAACGCGTACATACTGAATATCAGTCTGGGTGGCCACTCAATAGGTAGGTTAATTGTTGAAGGCGCATTACTTGGCGGAAATATAATTTGTGGAAACCGTGGTGTACGATGTTTCCAAACGTACATTTTGAATTTTTCTTGTTTATGTTACCTATCTACACTGATCATTAATTTTTCTCCCGAATCGGGAGTGGTCCTTCGAGAAGTTTATATCTAACTTCCATTTGGTAGGTACTTATACAAATCTCATTATCCAATTAGGCTCCCGGTAATTGGTGCATATACCCACACCTCCTATCTTCAATCTGTGCTTGTGTGGAATATAATTAGTCACCCGACCGGCCCAAACAATGAGTGTGGGATACAACTAGTGTGAACACAGTTTTAACGTATTAACTCCGAAGATCTAATCAGCTGGTATTATTCCAGCGGAATTACCTTTTTTAAATATAGTATACAGTTTAGTAGGGAAACCGGCGATTCCTTCCCGCCAACGAGAATAGAAGATACTAGAGTGGCCCTGTGCGCCCGCTCGATGTGTCACGCTTCCCCCACCCTCTGGTTCCCCAACTTTCTTGGGCCTCCCTGCCTACTACGCAGTATCCGCCACTTTGCCACTGTTTTCGTGCTGTTTTTCGCCTCGTTTTCTTTGGTTCTCATTACTGCCGTTTCTTTTTCTTTTTCTCCACGAGAATGGGTGTTAGCGTAGCATATGGCTGTACCAATAAGGAGCCTAAGAAGAAAGCATCAGGCGTTAGTGAAGAAGTACATTCCTTACCTTTCTATCAAATTTGTACAATGGCTATTTATGTCGATCATTCCTGAGTTTGCTGCGATAGAGGAATGAGGAGTTGGTCGTTGGTGGTGGATTTTGTCACTGATGTCACAAAGGGATGAGGAGGGGTTTAGCTCGTCTCCATTACTAGATTGTTAATTTTTGGAAATTAATGGGAAATTGGGAAAATTTCAACTGACGCACATGAGGATCGCTTTATACAAAAGGTTATACAGTATACTAACACTGTATAGAATACTAACACTCAAAATTTATTAAAACATTAAATAAATGAAAAAAAATTTAAATAAAGGTGTCACTTGTGTGATAATCATTTTTTTTCTTTCAAATTTGTGAAAATTCATAGAAAATTGAGAACTTGTCAAGGGGTGCATAGAGCACAAAAGCGAATAATCACGTTTTGTATTAGTACCATAAAATTGGGACAAAAATCAAGAAAAAACTATGGTTTAGGGCTTCATTCGCGTGATATTGGAAAACTGTGTTTCGAATTTTTGAAAATTTATGTAAAGTTGAAAAATGGTCTAACTCGCAAACCGTCAGATTATCACTCTAGGATACTTATATTACGCATACATATAGATTCCATGAACTTGAGTTTTCCATGTTTTATTCATTAACGAAAAATACATTTATATGATAATGACCCAGTTAACAATTTCTACGCACTCAAAGTGCACACATTTTCAATTAAAAATCATTCAAATCAACATTGGAATTAATTTCATATTCATTCAGTCATTCGTTTTTATTTATTTTTTTTTTTAATAATTTGATAATGTACAAAAATTCGCTCCTACGATCATGCGGGAACTTTTTTCTAATTTGCCTGATTGAAGATTTCGCTCAAACTGACCCTCTATGGAATCTTTAAGATTATTTGAAACAATGCAATGTTCTAACCTGCATTCATGTCGCGGAAACGAGGAAGCCAAGCGTCACATCTAACTTGACAGACTTTTTTTGGCTATAACTATACAGATATTTTTTTGACTTCAACACGAATCAGCCAAAACTCGGCCTTCCGGGTCTCGCAGTGGGGCTAACTTTCCTTTGCACATTAAATTGGAAAAATTTCAAAAAAGTACTGAAAAAATTACTAAAAATAGCAAAAAACGGCTAAAAATCGTTGAATTTATATTTTTTTGCAGAATACTGCTCAAATAAAGTTCATTAACTATAAAATAGAACATTAAAAAACTTGAGTGCAAAATTATGCAGAAAAATGTACTTAGATTTCATTAAAATGTGCTAAAAAATCTATAAAAACTCCAAAAAAAAAAAAAAATCCAAAATCTCTTCTTTAATTGCAGAATATTATTTAGAAAGGGTTTTTGGCCAGAAAATTGGTAGCCGACAATTTCTTTTCCCTCAAAGTCCTTAATTTTCAAAACAATGTAACATAATATAGTACGATAATTTACGAAAATTCGCTCATACAATCATGCTGCATGACTGGCACTTTTTAGCACTTTCTTGCTTATTTTTCCAATAGATACGACCCATCATAATAGCATCCAAGTGTAAAGAATACAAGTAGGGAAAGTAGTGTGAAGCCTCGCACCGGATTATTTATTGATTCATTTTTTTTTTTAATTTGAAGGATAGAAGACTTTGGAATTTGAAGTAAATTGTCGAAAAAGGCAAATATTTCGAAGAAGGGAATTCAAAAAATTCTCAACAAATTCAAGATATTGATATTGAATGATTTTATGAAAAATAAAAAAATTACAACTTATACAAGTGAAGACAATGGTGGATGTTTCTAGTACATAATTACCTTCTACCAGAAGTGGAGAACTACAACTACAACTTTCCTTAGCCTGCGGCTAAAATGCTAAAACATGGAACAAGCTTTCTTCCCGCTAATTCGTAAATGTAAATAAATTTAAAACTACGACATAAATGTTTTACTAATCAAAATTAGAACAGAGGACCTAAGTAGGTAATTTTCTGTTATGGTGTGCGTCTACAATTAATATAACCAAGATTAACTTCCCAACCAAGTGATTACAAAATAGGCGGCATTGTTTACTATATCAATTTATAAAATAAATAGATATAAAACTGCGGCATAAATAGAAGAAAAAGTACGAAAGAAATGCGTGATAAATCGAGAGCTTTCCAACGAGCGGAGAACGATTTTCGTGGGATGAAAACTAACAGCGATACACTTCCCTAGAAACGGGTCGGTTGTAAGGTGGTAACGCTCCGCAGGGCGGGGTTGGGGAACCAAGGGGTTGGGGGGGCAGAGCACACTTTCGGCTCGGCGGCTTGCACGGGAAGGGCCGCTCTAGTATCTTCTATTCTCGTTGATGGCGATTGCTACCGGTGTAAAGCCGGCCAGTGGGCCGAGGTTCGGCGATTCCTTCCCCTCCAATATCAAAGTGATAAGGCCCGTCGGGAGGAGTCGCCGACACTATTTTTGTTACGGAAGGTAGCGAGAAAAATCGCACTGTTATTTTTAGATATAGTTTCAAATTTACTTTTCATAAAGATCTGGTTGGTGGCGTCAAATGGTGGTTTTGTAGTGGACAGAAGAAGTATCAGAATAAGGCGTTCATAAAAACTGTGGGACTGCTCGGCAAACTCCCAACGATGACACTTACCAATTCGCTAAAAGGGTCAGTATTAAATTCGGGGGGATTTTTGAGCAATTAAATTGGACCTGAACTTTACGACGGATTTTTTATTTTATGATTATTGTAATTTTAATATATATGGTGATTGTTATACTTTGATTTGGGTTTTAACTGCTTAATTGTGCAATAAAGGGTTTAGTCCTATAAAGAGTTAATTTTTGCTTCAAAACTAACCAACTCCGGGGCGGGAAGCAATTGAGTAACGGAAAGGAATCGCCAGCACTTTGAGGGGAAGGAATTTAGTAACCGGAAGGAATCGCCAAAACTTTAAGGGGAAGGAATCGCCATGCTTTTTGGAGGTCGGGAAGGAATCGCCGGTCCCCGGTTTAGTATATATGTAGTTTATTATAACTCTTGTGACTTATAGACACGTACGTAGGTAGGTGATTATTGAATCTCATTTATTTTCATTTTGTGGGTGCTCAAGTCCAGTAACGACGTTTAATAACATAATAATTAAAACTAAATATAAATAATACTATTATATAAATATTACAATAAATTAATGATACGAACTATGTGCAATAATTTTAGATCAGTGGGCTGTGTTGAAGAGCAAAAAAGCCCATAAATATAATAAACGTTTGTATAATGATTTCCAGCGTGTTATAATTAGGTATATTGAATCTACGTAAACCAGTTAGGTTAACGCTTGGAATCTTCCGAAAGGAAACCAACAAGCTTTGTGGTAGGGTTAAATAATATTTTTCTTGGCCGATTGCAAAGGTTTATTATTGAAAAAATAAAATAAACAAAGGTACGTTATTGAAATAATAAGCCAAAATTTATTTCTTCGTCAGAACCAAGTTGAATTGAATTTGATTCTTTCGCCTAACGCGAAGATTTAATTTCGAACGGTTGCTTTCGAAGGAACCCAACAATACAAGAGCTATACGAACATTGGATTGAAAAAGTTCTAAGCAAAAGAATGGAACGTGTCACTCGAATAAGATTTAGCTAGAACGATAATGTTATATGAAAGGTTATAAAACAGGCTAATGCACACGTCTATACTTGTAAACTATCTGTTCCGTTAAAAAGCTAGAACTAATAGATTCATTTCGAAACGGTTTCGAACTACCTCTTTCAAACAGCGAACTTCTATAAGCTTATACTACATACTTGTTTATTCAGAACTGGTACCAATAATGCCCGAAAAGTCAAAAGTGGGTGTGGCCAACAAAAAATTTTTCAGATCCCATCATAATTTTTCTAGTTTTCATCCGATAACAATTTAGTTCTCAGGGATTGGGTGGGATGGTTTCCTATGAATTTCGTATATAGATCTTCCTAATATATTGCAGTTCTTTGTTATTTATTAGTTTTATGTGTTATAGTGTAGGACAGTAAGTTTCGTAATGAAGCCAATCTTATGGCAGACGGTACGTTTTCAAAAACGTCTACTAAGTTGGATGTGGCGTATAGCATCCTTCTATCCGTAACATGAATGTGTAGATGACTGAAATGTTACGAATAATCTTAAAAGATTCCACAGCTGGTTCCTATAGTTGGAAGGAATTGTGAATTAAGAATTTAAGACACGCACAAGCGCAGCAGTTGCTAATGGTATGATTATGATGATAATCATAATGGGGTCAAATCGTCGTTTCCCAATTACCTTCCAAAGTAGTGTCGAGATCTAAAAAGTAGGCCTCAAAAAAGGACACTTGGTGGATTTTACGTATGCGCATGAGCAATGACAGCTACTTACTTTTGAGAAATATTTTTGGGGACTATCCTCAGTCTAACTCGAACATTTCCAGAAAATGTCATCAAAATCGAATGAAAATTGTAATGATAATGCTTGTTACAAGGTCTTTCCCCAAATATTTTCCAAATTTAAGCAAGATCGAACGATTAGATCGTGAGAAGATGATGCTTAATGGATTAGTTACGCGTACGCATGCGTAGAGTGAAGTATTGATTTGTAAGCAATGAAACATAAGAAACCATTTACGGCGTAACCCACACTTTTCCTAAGAATGTCATCAAAATCGCATGAAAACTGTGGAAATTGAGCTTGTGACAAAGATTTGCGGACACACGGACAGGCAAACATGAAACCAAAATTTTTCAAAATGGCCTAAAACCTTAACGAAAATGCGAGTTGAAATTTTGATTTTGGTGGCGATTTGTCTTTCACCTCCCAAAAGTAAAAACAAGACTCTTTTGTGAAAGCAAATTTTTTTGTAATTCTATTTTTTGACATGGATATGTCATTGCTCTGGGGGTCAACCAAAAATTTCCGTCACGCAAAAATTGATGTCACAATTTCTAATGATGATCACGTACAACCCAGCCGTTGGTAGGAGAATGGAACTTCCGCAGTTTTCATCGCACGGAAATCGTTCGCCACTCGTTGGAAAGCGCTTGATAATGTGATAAATACATCTCAAGCTACCAATTTCCCCCTCCTTACGTACCTGGCTACATTCCTAAATTAATTTGATTGGACTATAAACAACAAATTTTCTCCACTTTATTTCATTTACTCCATCATTTACTCCACTCCATAGGAAACATTTTCATCCCCTTGACAACAGTCGACTGTTGACAACAACTCATTATAGTGGCTATAATGAACATAAAAATGATAGCGTCTGTATTGGAGAAATAACTTTAGTAGTATGCTTTTTATGCCTCCAAGAATAATAAAATAAATTCTTTATCCTACATTTCGTCGCCTACAGTCCAAAGTTAAAGGATTTGTTTACAACTCTCGAGGACAACCGTTATGAAATCCCCAATCACAGACAAACATGGAAAACATGGTAAACATGGTATCTGCTTGTAAAGCAGATAGTGGAACTCGTTTACGAGTTTCTGAATCTTTAAATTGAGAATTTTTTCTATCCTCCGTTAGCAAAAACAATATTTCCACTACCCACAGGGAGACTGAGAAGCAATACACAAATCAGCATCTACACTAATATAAGATAAAGTTATAAGAATATGTACTCTTCATTTCACTTCATGCTAAGAAAGCTTTTCGTAAACAGTAACTTACACACGATCCCTTCATATCTATTGTTTCTTGTAGGTAGATGAAGTCAGGGAACGTAAATCGCTCAGATTTATGTCATCTCGCTCCACCCACATCCATTACTCCACAGTCCTTTCCACTATATCTCGTGTATTACATCTGACCAAGGCAGGCCGAGAACGAAGAAACCAACTCCGTCGAGTAAATTAACTCCACAATTTTCTATCCTTCAACTTCCAACATCAGATTAACTAGAGAAATGTCGTAAGACGTATAGGTACAACCTTGTGTATGTCCTACAATATGTCGAGAACATTTCTGAAATATTTCTCTTATCTTTCACCTTTATTTTACAGTAGTTTCATTTATCTCGAGGGGTTTTGAACACACAGGGTGCTTGCGTGTGATATAACTTGTATATGTGCCTGCAGACGGATTTTTGTCCCAGACGATTTCCAACCTCCACGTTTGTTTGCTTTTTTACTTTGCGTGTCGTTCATAACATATCACAACATACATACGACTCAAGAACATTGATTCTCACTTATCCTCAGGGACCTGTCAGATTTAAGAATCGATGGTAAAAAGTTATGCTTCACGGTCATTCTAAGAAACTCACCCAACCCTAAACATCCTCAAAATCCATTAATTTCATTATTTTGAATGTTGAATGAATGAATTGTTTTCATTTGTGTGAACGAGAATGGCATAACAAGGGTTGGTGATGTTTCATAGAAAAGGAAAACAGTGAATAAATTCTTCAAGATAATTATAGAGAGAAATTATTAGCACCAATTAAGTTATAACTCCAAGTAAAGTGTAAGAAGGTATCTTCTAATAAAAAATGATTACTATAATAATGATAAATAATCAATATAGGTAACCATAAGTCGTATTGTAATGTAATCACACACACACATAAAGATTGAAACTAGTACATCAGTCCTCTACTACAACCCCAACAACAACCATCGTTACTCTGAAGACACCAAAGAATTTACCAAAATTTCCCTGTCTATTTATAGGGATGAATAAGCCCGGGAGATACTTTTTGCACCTATATTGAAGATAATCTAAATTCATAGGATGTGTTTGATCAATAAACTAGGCTCAGTAGGTACCTCGTGTCTCTTATACCACGAGTACATTGTTTTCTGTTACTTATGAACGTTGAACACTTCTGCACAGTCGAAAAAAGTATATAATTTATATACTACTATCAGTAAAAATATTTACGGTTTTTTTCCTTCCGTTATAATAAATTTACGTAATCGTAAGACGTTTTGAATAAAAGAGTTAAACTTTACTCAACTTAAATTCGTTACATATAAGTTTTAGACTGTGCTCCGACTAAAGCTGAAGAACCAAAATAGTGTGATTTCTCACCTCCAAACAATATGCATGAACAGATCTTACGTTCAACTCTGTCCTCTCCCTCTGAGTTGCAGAGCTGACAGGACACACTTCACCTCAATTCAAGTTTTAAGCCAGCTATATAAAGAGAAGGATTCGTCTTCCCCGCCATTTTGAGTTAAGCAAGCCTTTACCAAACAGATTAGTTATGTAGAGCCAAGGCAATCAGTCTCAGGGTATGGTTCGTGACTCATGAATTTAAAATAGTCATTGAATCGTGATTCCTCAATTTTAGTATTGTCAATCAGTTTAGTTTTCGCTACCATGATGGCGGGAAATAAGCTTCTAAACTTTTTTCAGTTAGCTTCCAAGAAAATAAGACTGCCAGCACCAACTCACCGCTCTACCTACACCTGCAAAACCCAGTTCAGCTTAATTTCTATGTGCGTGTCAGTTGATAGGATTAAAAAGAAGCGTTAAACTCTAGGATTCGTTTCAGAATGCCTCGAACCCGATTTCAATGGAAAATTTTTCAAAAATTTTTATTTTAAAATTTTTCCAGCATTGCAATAGTTCATTTTCTACGAAAATTCGCTAACAACAAATGCAAGTTCACAAATCTACATTAACGTTCTTCAAAAAGTCAAATATTAAACAATACACTCCCAATATAGATGATGCGGTAATTATGTATGTGAAGGTTGAAGGGACTTAGAATTCGCCATTCATGTCATTCAACAGCGGTAATAGAGAGAACCGCAAATTCGATTATTATGTGTGCTGGTTGTTCTCGTGTCTTCTTCTTCGAATCTACATTGCGATTATTGAACTACCACGTTTGCTTTGTCAGCGGCGTGCGTTCAAACAGTATAATGAGGCTCACTCATTAGCCTCACAATGACCGTATTGATAAATTAAGGATTCGTGCGTGGGTTCCCCAACATTTCTGTGCGGCTTCCTATTCAATGGGAGTTACCTGTTTTGATACATCCACATTTGTATTTGTCACATACATTTCACTGTATTTGTCCTAATAACTCTAGCCCAAATAATCCAGATCATTTAATACGCCTATACAGATACAATGTAACAATACAATATGGTTCACATTAACTATTTTTTGTATTTAATGGATCCGGTACTCTTATTTAACATTGTGATTTCCTGGTGTTCCGTTTGGAGTGCTGATATCAACTCTTCTTTAGGCATATTTAACAACCACTCTAAATTTGAGTTCCACACCAATTCAGGTTCTCTTCATTTCACGAGCGAAGAAAACTAACAAACTGGGAACAAGAAAGTTTCTAAATTACAAAAGTTCTCTTGGCGTTTTAGACTCCATCTAATTACTCAGATTCGAGTAAATGATTGTGGTTGGTGCTAACATTTCTGAAAGAGGCAACTTATCATTGCTGGATTGAAATATAAGATTATTTTACTTGGCTACCTTCTATAGCATCATAATGTGTTTTAAATCTGAATTCGGTTGTAGAATGTATCTTTCAAATCGGGACTAAAACGTAAAATATACAAGCTATAAGAACTTAAATCTTTCACTCCCAGCAATGAGATATCACGCATCACGTTTTTTTAACGTTTTGGCGAAATTAGCGGTGCTGGTCGCATTATAGCGGAGGTCTGGGGTATATAGTGTCTCAAAGAAGAGGTTTATTGGAGGCAGCTAAAGGAAAATATAATTTAGATTATGCCAACATGTTTGGAATTTGGTATTTACTGCCTTCGCCTCTGTTGGAGCTACCTAGTTATTTTCTTTTCTTTTAGTTTAGCCTAATGATTTTCATTGTATTGCTGCTACTCTGATATCGCCTTATCGCAGTGCCAAAGTGTACTCGCGTCGTTTTATCGCAGCGTCAAAATATCGCTCCGCCTTTGTTCTTTTGGAATGTGCATACCCCCGACTAAATGGGTAGGTGGAGAAGGGGGGTACAGAAGAGCCAGTTGGATTTGATGCTTTGACTCAATCTCTCTTTTATTCTTTCTATTTCATATACGACGATTTGAAGATTGCCTACGCCATCTTTTCGCACTTTCTACGAGTACTTTGTTTGAATCGTCAAATATACCTATCTATATACTGATTTTCAACGAGCTCTACATTTTCTCGTCTTCCGGCGAGTTTCAACCCTTCAAGGCGATTATGCCACCCAATTTCAATGAATTTGTTTGCAATTTGAGATAACGTGGTGGAGCATGTTGACTCGCCCGTTTTCAGCAGTTCCTCATCATCCCCCACTAGTTAATCTGTTTCAGGATAACAGAGGTAGCTTTTAACACAGAATGTGTTTTTGCGATGACCTACCGAAAAAAAATCGTCACAAAAAACCGACAGAAAAAACCGTTATGCGCCTTTTATAATGATTTTCACGTACAACCAAGCCGTTGGTAGGGAAATGGAACTTCCGCAATTTTAATCGCACAGAAATCGTTCACCATTCGTTGGAAAGCTCCTGATTTATCCAACCATATTATGTTAACTACTGCGAAGTGCGTGGCCATCAACCTGAGTTATGAGCATGGTTATTTGAATCAATTGTTTACACACAGATGATCATTCTCAATAATTGATATTGTCAACATGATTGCAACCGCTTGTAAATTTTCTTATGATTTTCACGTACAACCGAGCCGTTGGTAGGGAAATGGAACTTCCGCAATTTTAATCGCACAGAAATCGTTCACCATTCGTTGGAAAGCTCTCAATTTATATAGCATTTTTCTTGTAGTTACATATTTATTTATATAATATTTATAGGGTTTTAGACCAAATTAAATGTCTAACAATTATTTATTTTATTATTGCCAAATATTGTTATTATTCACGTGCAACCAAGCCGTTGGTAAGGAAATAGAATCATCGCAAAAACACATTCTGTGTTCCTATGATTTCATACAGAGTATGGAAAAAGAAATAAACCGGGGGGTGCAGGGGGGCGGAGCCCCCCGCCGAGGCGCAAAGCGCCGAGTTATTTTTTCCTTGAATTCATCTGATCTCGCTTGACCTCTTTCTCTCATCTACAACTCTATCCTGCGCCGCACATTCTTCATCCGGCAGTTCCCAATACTCACCTCTCGTCTAGGAGACGTCCTGATACCATTGAAGGAACAACCCCCCTCTCGCCCATTGCAGCGACCTCAATTCAAATCCAGGTGACATCTATGATTTTTTTTGCTCGTCGTTCATCGCCCATATCTCCACCTAGGATCTCCTAGTAAAATTTTCAAAGGCCTTCTAGGTATTAAACTAAAGAGAGATTTTTTTTCTTCTTCTTAAAACGTATCGATTATTTGTTTATACCTTCAGAGTAATTTTCAATAAACGTATGAAAGGATTCATGACCTTGAATTTTCTATATATGTTTCTTTTCTAAACCACTCCTACCATTCTCCATAGTCATGCATGCCTTTTCAGCCTCCTAAAAATCGGTTTCTCGCGTTTTCTTTCATTCTATCATGTCGAAAAGATGTGTTCTTTCCAATGAAGTAATTGGAGAAATGGTCATTGCCGATTTCATTTACCATCTAAATGGTCCTTCAAAGTTAGGAAATGAATTGTTTTGGTAATTTTATCAAATCTCAAGCCTAAATTGAATACTATGAATTTCTATTTGTTGAATATTAGGCATAGTTGCAATTTCAATAATGTCAAGCACATTCC
The DNA here is from genome assembly GCA_030762985.1 of Adelphocoris suturalis. Taxonomy (NCBI): domain Eukaryota; kingdom Metazoa; phylum Arthropoda; class Insecta; order Hemiptera; family Miridae; genus Adelphocoris; species Adelphocoris suturalis. The sequence goes on from CM061040.1 coordinate 136,903,842, forward strand.
ATCAAAATTTGAACGTAATTCGGTGATAATTAACCGTATTAGATCATTTTCGGTTAGAAGGGACAAATTTGTAGAAATGTAAAAGTAGGCTGGGCCCTGTGGCGTGCAGGAAGTTGAAATACCCCGTACTGAAGGAGTAAACTCCGATGGTATCTTCCAGGACAGATGCTTATTATATATGGGTAGAGATTTCCTTGAAGAGGATGCTTCTAATGAAGGGATAATCAAAAGAATACATAATTTCATTGTCAATATTACTTTTGATATAATCAACGTATTCAATTCAACAAAAAATCGCTTTATTATTCCTTTACCAAGTCCATATTTTAACTCAACAATTATTTTTCTTTTTCAGACTCAAGTTCACATTTTACATAACAAGCTCGTCTTCATTTAAAAACCCATAAAACTGGGAAATTGTATATTTCTGAGTGAAACACACAGTCATTTAGCATTTTCAAAGATGCCCGAACTTTATAAAGTAGAAATCTGCCCTTGAGATAAATAATCTAAGGACAAACAAATTGTTGAATAAATAATAACGGGTCAAAATTTCAGTAGATTTTCAGCTGTTAACTGATTGAAAATAAAGCGAATTTGATTGATGACATCTCTCTCGAACACAGGTATGGTAAATGAATTTATCAATGAAATATCAGCTCGGATAGAACTAGTGGCTGACCTCAGTTTGTGGAATCAAAACGTAACTTAACGCTTCGTATTTCAAAATTACTTATCTCGGATTATTCAAATCTCCTAATGGGTTTTGAGGATAATCAAAGCTTGGCGGAAAGTGTGGGTAATGCAATCAGTTGGGGAGCTTACTCTAGTACATAATTAATTGGACGAAGTAACGTTTCAACACCATAACGTTTCAAAATATTACGATGTTTGGTCAACGTATCGCTCCATCTAGTCATAAATGTATAAACCTGTGTTTGTGTTATGTGTGTTGTAGACGCATTTACTTATTTCTTTTATTTATTTATTTTCTATTATTATTATTATATTTATTTTATTTTTTTATAGCTAAAACACACTCCAATACCGATTATGATATGGTTTTTCGCAAAACTACGGCCCGGCAGAGTAATAAAATACGATGGGACCTCTGATGCTCTAACGACCCATTGTAAATCAATTGATAAAATATACTAAAAATCCTTATTGCTTATTGATAATTCATAAATTTACTATACACTTTATCATTCTTTAAATTAACAAATTCCTCAACTTTGTAAGGAAATTTATTATTTAATTGTTTGAATCTTAATATTTAAAGGAGAATGAGGATGCTAGTGGCCGATTAATTGGCTAGGGTACGAGGAAACCATAATGTCTGATTTCATTCCAATGAACGCAGTAACTGTTCCTTTCTCCACCAAGAGAGTGCGTCTATTGCACGCCCTATTGTGAAGTTGAACTTTTCTTCCAGCTCCTTTGAGATGAGACCTAACCTTGTATTTGGCACAAACAACGTTGGCCTACAATTTTTGAGCACACTAATTCGTCAAATTTCAAACATTTTACTCCAAAAATCACTAAAATGGCTAAAAACAGCCAAAAATCGTTAAATTTATCATTTTCAGCATAGTTTCAGTCAAAACCAAATTATCAACGATTACCTAGGACTTGAAAAAATTATGTAATAAATTATGCTGAAAAACATACTTGAATTCCATTAATATTTACTGAAAAATCTATAGAAAATGCAAAAAAAAGAAAAATCCAAAATCTTTTCTGAATCCCCGAATTTCATTTTGTATGATTTGTTTTTTTTTTTTTGGTCATAGAATTGGTTTTTAACAATATCTTTCTACTGAAATCGCTCAAATTTCAATACAATTTAACATAATACGATACGTTATTTAAGAAAACTCGCCCAAACAATCATGCTGCATGACCGGAACTTTTTTGTTTCTTGACTTTTAGGTTCTACGCTTCTTGAATCGTAAACTAGCATGTTTTGAGGAGGGGTTAAAAAATTATTTTCTTGGTCGATTACAAAGGTGCATAGTGAAAATAATACTTCAATAATCATGTGTGTAGGTCAATCTTAATACTAGGTATGTAAAAAGCGAAGATCATCCGACTAGTACCCATGCAAGTAAGAGAGAATCGTCCGACTAGTTTAAACTTGTACCCTATAAGAGGGAGGTACATCCTATCAACCTAACTCTTGTAGTAGCACATAAGGGATGAGTGTCTCGCTAGCTTAACCTCATTATTATGTCACAACGGAGGGTCCGACCAGCTCATCTTCTCTACTACCCCAGGAAGTGAGAAGCATCCGGACCTCTCTATCTCTCTAGTACTTCTACCAGCTTAACCGTGCATCCTTATGGGAGGATCTTCTGAAATGCTCTTACCTGTTTGACTGAGACTCTACGCTGTGAAGGAAGATCATCCAAACGGCTTATTACTGCAAACAAGTTCAAATAAAGACAGGGTGAAGTAAAATCATGAAGTAAACGGAGGAGTAGGGATAATAAATTATACGCCTATGTTTAGGAAAATACTATTCAAAGAAATTTTAAATTATATGGACAGTACAGATCCCGAACAAACTTGGCAAAAATATATCTAGAAGATCAGGTGCGAAGATGAAAGATGAAAATGCAACCTCTTCTTTTTCTCGAAATACCGTGACTTTTTTCTGAGATTATTTACTAGATATCATTTGAACAAAAGATTTGAAATAAAGAACCAAGGATGTTACATAACCGAATAATCGAATCGACTCTGGATCCTAGAAGGAATTATTCCGGTTGACATCTTGTTGACTTCTGTACGTTTAGTTCAGTGACATGGGTCGGGCTAAACGTGATGCTGTATAACAAGTGGCTGAACTTTTACCAACCTAGAACCCAATCAGCATATTCATGTGTTTGGGATGGGGGTTCTGACGGCAAGACCTTTTTCCAACTCTGATTGCTTAGGTTGACCTCAGTTCATCGAGGTTACTGAAACGTAAAGACCAGTTTTCATACTTCGGGATGATTATGTCCACCAATGTTGAGCAAGAAATTTGAATGATACCACCTATCATGGATACTTCCTAGTCTACCATGGAGGAAGCAATTTTAACTAACGGGTGGTGGGAAAAAATAAAATAAATCTGAACAACTTTGGTTTAGCTGATTGTGTGAAGGATTTTAATGAAATTTTGAAAGAATGTGCGAATTAGGCGGTAGATGGTCCGAAATTCCCAATGTTTGTTGCACAACTAAACTAAATTTGGGATCGAAAAAAATAAGAATGACGAATATCGGTTGAGAATTGTAGCTTGGGTAGCGTCCAAAAATCTCGTCGAAAAAAAACACGTTTTTCGGCTTTACCCCCCCTCCCATTTTCCTTTTTCCATCATGAAATTCAGAATGGTGGCCTAGGCAGCATTGAACAAAAATTTCACACACACACACACACACACATGCCCATTCACACACAAACACACGCATACGAAGACACGTACGCACACACACAAACACACCCACAGACATACACCTATGATATTTTTTCATGCATTCAATTTTAGAATGGTCTGAAACGGATTTGTATGCGGTAAATCTTTTCCCCATGCTTGGGTTGTTCCAACCCCCTGGATCAATTCCAATAGGTCGTTCTTCTATTGACAAAGCCTTGCTTCAGAGGGACGTCCTAAAAACGTCAAGGGTTCCCAACTGCTGTCCTAAACTGATTCCACGTTGGTGAAGTTGATACAAATGTCCTTAACCAAAGATTAATTCCATAGAAATGTTTATCTAGCTGTATATTCAACCCTGGTCAGGTTTCAGTGGTGACATTAAAATAAACCTAACCTAAACCATAAATCTAATCAACAGTCAAAGTACTCTCTCTCTCTACTTTACTATTGAAGATACTAACGTGGATCCATTACAAAAGCATGTTGACGAGACAGTTTATTTTGAAGACAGTTGTACCGCTAAGAGGAAATAAGCTAAAAGCTTCAGAGTAATCCCATCATGTCTTGATGGCCGAACTTGAGCTTTCTTCGAGTGATGAGCGAACAGACTCCGTTGGCCATCTCATGAAACTACTGTTAGTAAAACATCTTTGTAGTAGGTATACCTAGAGGCTCCAGAATCATTGCTAGGAAGAAAACTGAGAACATCAGCATCATGGTGATCATTATTGTTATATTGGTCAATCGTAAACAAGAGCCCCTTTGATTATGATTAGAAAAACATCTAATAATTATTCAATGTGTTGTCTCCTATTTCTTCCTTCTCAGTATCCAAAAGTTTAAAAAAGATGCTTAGTAATTCACCTAATAATATAAGTAAGAACTAAATGTGTTATCCTTATTTGTCTATATAATATATATAATAATGCGAAAAGACTTTTCTCCTCAACTATATGATTGTTCACATTCTATTCAGACAAGATCATTGACTTGCCTAAAGTATAGAGATAACACAGCCAGTGAGCATTAGTTCAGAAGAATTCCTCAGTACATGAACAATTCAGGTATCTCTACCTATTTTGCGTTTCAGAACCCAGCTTGCATTCATGCCTACACAGAGCGTATTTGCTTAAGTCATCACATAACGTTACTCTGGTGTTCCAAAAATATTTTAGCCTGTGTTGGTGAGGGGGGTTTAATCTCCTTCGAGCATTCGCTACAACTACCCTGTGAAAATGAGAAAGTTTTGCACCAATTTAGTGTAAGAGACCAGTATGACAAGTACGCAGGAGCTTCCATGCTACAATACTAACAGTATGGGGAGTAGAAAATATAGAAGACAGATGAAGTTAAAATGTACGTACAGTCCTCCATCAAATTAAATTTTGTCTTCAGTTCAATTATCTAATTACAAATAGCTGCGTTGAGAAATCACGTCATTTTATTACATGTTATGATAATCAAAGAGAAGTGGAGTAAAGAATTTAAAGAAACAGAAAGATTAAGAATAAGAAAGATTGACAAAGAAAGAGTAAGAAAGACAAGAAGAAAGAGTAAAAAAGACAAAGAAATAAAGAGTAAGAAAAACATGAAAGAAAGAGTAAGAAAGAGTGAGAAAGAGGTGTGAGTGAGGTGTGTTTGAAAGAGTAAGATTGACATTCCATTTGGTACATCAGGGTTATCAGATTTAGCATCGGTGTAGTATTTAGGGTGATTAGAAAGTCTGCACACTATACGTGGGGAAATGTGCGATTTAAGAGGGGAAAATCTAAACGCATATCGCTATCCAGACAATACATACAGATACAACTTTAAAAATGGAGGAAAATTACACCATGTCTCGCGATGCCAATCACTTCTACTTTCAGTGGTTCAATTTATGTCTACTCTCTCTTTAGCAAATAAATTGTCTACTAATTGCATGTCTCTCAATATTATTAGATGTCTTCTCAATATAAAACGATTCACCAGTATAGGTGTAATCCCAGATTTGCATACCAAGTGCAAATGTTGTGGTCTCTAATACTTAACACAAGTTGTAATGGGCTAAATTCGGTCACACCATAAATATAACTATGATTGATTCTCCAAGAGCATATTGCTAACTTTTATTTTTACTCACAACTAATAGAATACAAAAGATTATTTAGTGTTCACCAATTTCCCCAAAGAGTGCCATCAGCTATTATATGGCGATCAATACAATTCTGCTCACAGACGGATGTAAATTTGTTTACAGAAAAACATTTAGCCAAGTCGGTAGTGAAGCGAAGTGAAAACCGCATTGTTTTTTTGCTACGCTGCTGAGTGTTGGGTGTTCTAGGAGTATGAGGCGGCTGAAGCGGTTCTTGAGATCATCATTCAATCACTCATGCCTGATTTCACGCACAACTACATTCTGCAACTGGAAACTGAGCTGGACCCTATAGCAACATACTCTCTGGATCTGCACATGAAGTACCTCGTCGATGGGGCTGGCCTCCCGGACATAGGACTACCAAAAATTGTGGCTAAGGAAATGATTGGGAGAATCACTTACCAACGACTTGGGAGGTGATAACGCTGAGGTGAGTTCGACCAAATCCAGAAGCAGATCGCCTCCTTGAGTTCTATGGCTCTGAAGCCATAGATAATTTCAGGGAGCTGGACACCAACAAAAAGGCATGCAGATTGGTTGAAGATCCGAGACGAGATGTAGCTCTTGAATGGTAAACCTTGTGCAACGGAAAGATGCGAGGAGTGCTCCCTCTGCAATAAACACGAACGCGAAGATAAACTTGCTCTGCGGTTGCCTAGCACTCGCAGAATGTTAACATTCAATCGCCCGAGACAGTCTGAATCCATGAGTGTTTTAGCAGACCGAAATGTGTAGCGTTTCTAACTTGCCCAGAAGATCAGAAGAGCAATACAAACTAAATGTGGAAACCCATTTCAAAACTGAAGATTGCAAAAAAACGTTGTCTATTTCCACGATAAATAAAGAGTTACGATGTTAAATCGATTTGGACGGTGAAGCCTTCAACAGTGACAAACAATAACTGTTAGCAATAATTATTGTTTCTTACTGATGGTGGCCCAACCGTCAAAATCGGTTTAACATTGTAGCTCTTTACTTTTTATCGAAATAGACAACGTAAGAAACAAACTAATAATAAGAATTTGTATTTCCATGAGCAACACAATCCTTGAGTATTGTACGAGTACATAGGTGATTTACAATGAACCTTTCTTGACTTTGTTTTAATTCAAAATTACAAATTGTTACATCCAGCTCTCATGGGTACTTTCTTATCTATTGCATCATACAGTTCAATAGTGTTTCATCACTGAATGAAACATTAAAATACTGGAAACGTATTGATAAAACAGAAGGTACGTGCCTATTGTTTTTAAAGGGATTCGATCCATAGCTGATGTGACAATATAATCATGATATGATATAATTTCCAGATAACTTTTTTTTGTAGGAATCTTGCGTGCCACTTTTCATTAAAGGTAAAAGAATGAACTGAAATGAAATCAACCAACTTTAGATGGTATGGCAAACAGCCTCTCTCTCAGTGCTATTTTCGACCTTCAGGAGTTTGGCACAGTAATTGGAAAACTTCTTCAAACCCTGCCGAACTCTAAATTTGCTGTGAACGGCTACTTCTTACATTTTATTTTTTCATAGCATCTTGTACATCCACCCTAATCATTCATGGATATTGTTGAGCTAGTTTTTATTAGTTTCAACAAACTCTATATCAAAGGACCTCGTGATCGTTCTGTATTATCGATCTTAATTGGAAAATTACATTTCATTTAGTAAATGTTGAAAGAATTTTCACAAAAAAAACTTTGCAGTTTTTGGTAAGACTTAGTTTAGATTCAACCTCCTGCTTCATTGATTTTTCTTATATGTTTTCTTGCGTGCAGATTGTCTGGACAGTGTGAAACTTGATTCTATTGTCTATTCAATAAATGAATAATGTCAGCACCTTCACGCCCAAACTCATGGACGGATTTGAACGGGGTTTTTTGCAAAATGATTTGGATGGCACGGGGAAGGTTTGTGTAACAGAACATTTCTAAAACTTCCAATAAGATCAGCTGTCTTCGCTAAATTCTCTTCTATTCACCCTGGTAATTTGAATATTACAGGGTGCCTCTGGGACATCGAAAAATGAATAAAATGATGAGGTCTTTCCTGATCTGCTGAGTGAGCTAAATTCGCTCCTTTTCACCCAAGGAATGTGAAATTTAACAGGAGGTCTCTCTAGGACTTAAGAGACGAACGCCATGACGAGTTCGAACCAGATCAGCTGACTTAGCTAAATTCTCTCCTATCCATCCTAAGAATTTTACATTTGATGGGGAGCTTTTCTGGGACATTGAGAAACGAATAAGCACCTTTTCGCTCAAACTCGTGGACGGATTTGAAAGTTTTTTTTTTTTTTTAATGATGAGGATCGCACGGGGAAGGTTTGTGTGAGAGAAAATTATTTAAAAACGTCCAATCGGATCAGCTGATTCAGCTAAATTCTCTCCTATTCACCCGAAGAATTCGAAATTTGATAGGGTGCCTCTCTGGGACATCGAGAAACAAATAAAATGGTGGGCTCTTTCCTGATCAGCTGAGTGAGATAAATTCGCTCCTTTTTATCCTAGGAAATGAGAATTGGAGGTCACTAATAAGAAAGGAGAACAGATAAAAAATAAAAAGCATCGCTTACTTTTTGAATTGAATTAAATAAATAAAATGTCTTCTCCAGCCAATACGGCTACAAACTTCTTCCGCTAAGCGACACGATTCGATACATCGACCATTTTCCCGCCCATCGGGTGGGTAATGCGGCTAGTAATATCAAATTATGTATGTTTGTCCTTTATGCGCGACCAAAATCATTATGCACCGATATTGATGCTGTATTTTACAGCATGCCCTTTGGACACCAGAAAGAAATATAGGTTACTATAGAAATTTCGCAACTTATCAGCCTTAAAATCCCTATTTTATTTAGAAACCGTGTTTGCTTCAAGCCTCATTCTAAATGCTTCACTTCAACAATAACTGATTGACTTCGACAATTTCATTAGATAGTTTCGTGATGATACCAGATGTCATCATGGTGGGTTTTAGGCGTAAAGGGCTCTAGATGACAAATTCAACGATTCCAAAACGATTTAGGTGGGTTGAGCCGAGCATTTTCTATTCTTGAAGAGAGATCAGCGAAAACTGATATTAAAACGCCTTATTAACTGCAGCAATCTTGGTCGGGAAGAGTTTTAACTTACCTAGAGTTGTATTGTGCCTATTGCTTAGAAAAAAAATTTTTTGTTGATAGGGTGATTCTCTGGGACATCATAGAGACGAATAAAATGATGGAATCTTTCCTAATCAGCTGAATGAGCTAAATTCTCTCCTTTTCACCCTAGGAATGTGGAATTTGACATGGAGCCTCACTAGGACACAATGAGACGAATGGAATGACGGGTTCAGACCAAGTCGGCTGACATAGCTAAGGGAAAAGCAAGAGGAACAGCTTAGGATTAAAAGATATCGTTTACAAAATGAATTTCAGTATTATGAATCAAAATTATAATCCTTTTCTACCCGTATTCACCCTTTATACGTACTACTTTATATTTATTTTCAAAATTTTCTTCGCTTCATATAAATAAATTATAGTTATTTGTAACCATGATTGTACCAATAATATGCTAGGTGGGACAAAGTCCGCCGGATCAGCTAGTAATCTATATTCTCAGGATTAACATTCAATTGTGAAACCGACTTCACTCCCGCGGTGAACATCCTTAAATCAAAGGTGTTAGAGGAAAGCAGTTCACTGTAGGTTTCCATTGTAGATCGAATGGCCATGTAAGATGTAAGGAAATTTATGATAAATGTTGCCTTGACTTCATGAATATGGTAGATCAGGGAAACTTTTCATTATCAAGCTATTTTCCATGAGCGATGACGAAAGGAAGAGAAACTGAGAAGGGACAAACTAGAGATGCCCTGTGGGAGGTAACAATAGAAAGGAAATCAATATCACCCACCTCGCTACCCTTTTCGCGCCTTATATTCCTAATACACGTACGCAGCACGTAGTACCAAGCTACTTTTAGTCTGTGATGCATGCGGAGTAACGGTTTTTTGGAAATATAAGTACATGCCTATAAAGAAATAAAGTGACATGATTGGGGAACAATTGAATCGCTTAGCTTTCGAGACGTCCGCGGTAGGTCCATAAGATACAGAGTCATCATGAATTGCTACAGTACGCGTAGAAGGTAGAAGTGGGAGGCAAGGCAATGAACCCTATCCCGTCATATCTCGGACGCTAATCTACGTCATGTTTATTGAATAGTTTGAAGGGTGGCCGCAAAGGTACGTGAAAGCCTCATATATCTAGGTAGTTTTATTTATTTATTTATTTAATGTATTTGAACATTTATGTTCCTTACATTCGAGTATGCTTTATAAAAAAGCGTAATTGAAACAGTTGTAGTGTAAACGTCATTAACGTTGTGTTTTCAATACCCAGTTGAATCAACAAAATTTAGAAATCGATCGTGGTGTCTAGTTACATGATTTACTCACAATTAATGATAATCTATTCAGTAGTACTGCGTTAGTAGAAATTTCAAATATTTTATAAACTACAAATTAATACCTATACCATTCATTAATAATTCAGCTTATTCACTTTACCTTATAAATATTGGAAACAACAATTAAATAAAACACACAATGAACTTAATAAATAATTTCAAAAACATTCAAGCAGTTAAATAGGCAGTGCCAGTATATATAAGTAAGTTAATCCTTCAGACAAACAAACATGAATTTTTCAGTTTGCAAACTTCAGTTAAGAAGAAATATAGCCTTTTTATGTCGAATTCGCTTGGTACTGTTATAAAATTTATCCCCTACCACGTCCGAGATATACCTTTTTCAGATCCAGTTATACATACATACAGTATTTTGAGAAAATTTGTAATTATAACTCCTAATTTTAATTGTAAAATGGTGTTTACTTGCCAATCTTATTTGTGTAAATAACTTTTTAAATTGAAAAGGGACATTATGGTAATGTATGCGCATTAGTAACTAATGAAACAGTAGGATCTTAGGGTATAATGTTGTTAATGACACATATTTTGCGAAGAAGTTGTGGAAACCCATTTCAAAATGGGAGTTGGTAAAAAAACGTTGTCTATTTCCACGAAAATTAAAGAGTTAAGTACAATGTTACAATGATGATGGCCTAACCGTCAAAATCGATTTAAGATTGTAACTCTTTATTTTTCGTGCAAATAGACAACGTTTTTTCACTAACTTCCGTTTCTAATTTCTATGCTATTTACTCCACAAAACTGAAATTTGAGACGGAGCCTCTGTGAGACAGTTAAAATACAATTTTAACTTTCCGAACCACCCCAATCAACTGAGTGAGCTCTTAACGCTAATATCTATGCTATTTATCCTACAAAGCTTACATTTGAAACGGATTCTCTGTGAGACAGTAAGAATACAATTTTAACTTTCCGAGCCACCCCAATCAACTGAGTGAGCTCTTAACGCTAATATCTATGCTATTTACCCTACGAAGCTGAAATTTGAATCGGAGCCTCTGTGAGACAGTAAGAATACAATTTTAACTTTCCCAACCACCCCAATCAACTGAATGAGCTCTTTACGTTTATTTCTATGTAATTTACCCAACGAAGGTGAAATTTGAAACACGCTTATTTCGTCATTCCTTGTGAAACTCTTAAAAGGAAATGCGCTTAACATGTGGCTAATTACGTGAGTACTGATCTATATATTTTTATATTCAGGCTATTATTTATTATTAAAATAATAAAACGCTAAATATAGATATGTTTACTCCATTGAGTGTTTTCGTCCGTTTACAGGACAGCTGATGACGTCCACAAAGCTGGGATTAGCAGCCAAAGTTTTCGGGTAGAATCACTATTTTTAAGAAATCTATTAGTAGCCTGTATACCAGAATCTGAGTTTCAAGTCAGAATTTTCTAGTCTTATTTCATCCTTTGATATTCTTTTCAATGCAAAATCATATCAAAATCCAGTATACAACAAGGTTTCCAAGAGATAGGTGAAGGTTTTAATTTATCCACAATGGTATTTAATGTTATATTCACATCCACTCAGTTCTTCAGTATTCCAGATTTTATTTGAACAGATTGTATTAATTTTCTTCCGCTGCGTTTATTATTTTTCAACTGAGGAAAGAGGGAGAGTATCGAACCGCTCCGGAAGGCTGTTTTTCTTCCGGGAATTAATCACGCTCCAAACACAAACTATGTAACGAACATTTTCTCATTTTCCGATATGAGCCGTTTCCAAACGCAACTTCGCCAACGCTGCCCGAAGGAAATTGGATCGACGTTGCCTGACAAATGTTTATTCCTGCTGGTGAGAACGAGGATTGTGGAGCAGCTGAAGAAAGGGGGAGTTATATCGGAAAACAACGTTAGCGTCAGCTATTCCTGAGGGATTCGCGCTGGAATATCCAATTACTCGAAGTTAGATTCAACAGGTGACCTAGACGTTCTGCGCAATATTCGCGATTTAAGTTGCCTAGAGTTTTTAGTTTTTAAATCGTTTATAAGGTCAAATATTAGGGATGGACCACGGTAATTAATCAGCAGTAGATTAATTAACGACATATGGCTGAAAGTAAGGTAAACATCCGTCGCTTCGCGACCGCCCATTTGTTGATTCGTTCGTCTCATGCACAAAAGCCTGTTCTTTTGGTTTATTAGTTTCAGTACATAAACACCTGTAATCGAACAAGAGAAAAGAAATTACGTTTTGAAAAATTCAAAAAACAATTGAATTCCAAAAATCAAAAAACAATGAAAGAACGAAAAAGTCAAGATAAGAATCGCGGTTTTTCGTATCAGATGTAATTAGTTTTGAATGAATTGTTTCAGCGCATAAATATGGTGGTGATCGGTGATAAACAAAACAACAAAACTTCATGTTTGAAAAAAAGTCACGAAATACAACCCAGTCACCATCTGCGTTTGTATTCGTATCATTGCCCAAAGCAATTCCGACGGAACTTCTGGCGATGGGCGATCTATCTCATCGTTAGGAGCATATCATGTTTTTACAAGTTTTCCGATTTGAGGTATTCAATTGACGCAAAATTGAATATTGACGCTTTACATAGAAAATCATGTTATAAAACGGCCGTTTGTGTTAGAAAACGCGTTAACTAGTGATTTTAGGTATGGGAACATGGGATATACCTACTCGTAATCAGTTCCTACAGGACAGGCTCATAAATTATGAATTTTCAATTTGCTCAATAGAAAAATCTGAGCGAGAGCTTTCGAAAAAGGTGCTGTATGGTGAGTTATCTCACCAATAAAATCGTTCATAAAATTCATTTGCACGATGAGGCCACGGCAACCGCCCGCCTGAGGGGAACTTCTCCTTGCACAGCTACGTCATGCGAGATCTTCCTAACCGTTTAATGGCCAAACTAAACTGCCATTTATGCTAAAATTGCTGATAGGGAGGTTTCAAGTGCGCTGAATCCGAATCTGATTTAAAAAGTGTAAAATTCCCACAGATTAAAGTGCTGAACAAGATCAGTCATTTTGCTCACTTAGCACCGTCTGGAGCTTTTTCTCCCAAGCTGTTGGACCTAAGATCATTAAACATGCTGGGGTAAAAATCATATATGGGCCTTTGGCCCAAGAACCTCGGAATCACCCTCAGTCAACCCGAAAGAGGCTTGAAATATTAGGAAATCGGGATCACAAAAACTTTTGTAATAGATGGTTAGTTCTGCGTTTGATTTAGATTAAACTCAGTTCAATGAATCGAATGAGATCACCCGGTGCATTGCACGACCAAACATTCGTGCACCAGAAAGGCCATCTTGGAAGAAAATATCAACAACACGACATTGAATCGCAAAACGACTATTGCTTGCAGGGATATTCGCGAGGATGTTGGCGTGTGATGCCTGACTATATATTCATATAGGCCAGTTTTGTGGGCAGATGGAGTTTCTAATCGCAAAGTTTTGATGCTATTACGGGATTACTTACGAGTGATTTCTCACTGAAATCTCTACTACAAAGCAGTACAATAATTCGAGCAGATTATTTTGTTGGATCCCTCTAAGTCCAGACGTAGAGAGTGACCGCTTGTACTTCAAGATACGACATCAGGCAGGTTGTTGTCCCCCCCCCCCCCTTCCATTCCCCCAAATCAAAATCCGGCCCTCACCGAATCATTAGTATTTCCTAATTTATCAAACTATAAAATCATGCGTACTTTTCTTTCGAGTTATGAGAGTCGTTAAGGTTCCTTTGGAACGATTGAGAGACTAAGTAGGTCAGTGCTTTCCAACTCAACTTACTCTGGGACACAGTAGTTGAAATGTTCGAGGCTGTGGCCCACGAGTTTTATATGGGACCTTCACACATCACCAACCCTCAGTATTCACCTTCTTTTACTCATATCAGCCATAATTTTACATGAAAATACCAATAATGCAGTTTTTAAATGTCATGCAGGCAAAGGTTTTAATAACTACAAAAATTAATAAATTGGGTACAAATCGTTCAAAAGAACCTGGAAAAATTTGAAATAATAATTATTAATGTGAAATGATGCCACGGCCGAGTATCACCAGTTCTCCAAATATTATACTCGATACTCAAAGGCACTGCTGAGTAAATCGGAGAGTAACGTCAAGTAGCTTGGTACTTGCTTAATTAACTTTGCTTAATTAACTTGCATTATTAATTACTTAGCATCTAAAAGCAAAGACGTAAGCAGCGGAACTTTTCATTTGAAACCAATCTTAAGGTGGGAGTTCTGAAGGAATATTGGGCGGAAAGGGCGACATCCCTTCTCCTTCCTACATACCTGCAGCCCAGAGGCTATACGAAGTCTCTAGCAAGCTTTAGTTCGTATAAAACAGTCTCCGAGTTACAAGCTCCTATTAAATATTGCTCTTATTCTATTTTAATTAGAGTATTATTATTTTAAATATACCTAGCTTCCTGATGTCATACACAGTTATAATTTACCAAAGAGTATTACTACTAATTACCAAAATAGGCAAGTTGTTAGGCCACCCATGCCGTAACTGCATTGCTTGGTCTAGAGATTTTATCATTTTTTCCGATTTTCAAAATGTACCTACTACGTATAATAGAGTATGTTTAATATCTGTACACCAGTGTTCAGAAAAACGGAAGTTAGTGAAAAACGTTGTCTATTTCCACGAAAAATAAAGAGTTATTGTTTGTTACTGATGATGGCCTAACCGTCGAAATCGATTCAACATTGTAACTCTTTATTTTTCGTGGAAATAGACAACGTCTTTCACTAACTTCCGTTTTGAAATTGGTTTCCACAACTTCGTCGCGAGTGATTTAGTTCGTAGTGTTCAGAAAGTGTGCTTCGATACCGAAATTGAACGTGAAATGGACATGGCGTTTGGACCACCAGCTCAGTCCAAAAAGACATATTCACGTCATAATATATTAGGTTGATGCAATGAAATTTTAAAATTAAAAAATCACTAAAAATGGCTGAAAACGGATAAAAATTTATAGATCACCGCGAACCCCCCATAGCCGAATAAAAATTACTGCAAGTAGACACCCCTTGAGATTCGTTCACAACTCATTGAATAGCTCTCAATTGATGGTAAAACTTACAGAGCTTTAAGCTCATCTTAGGAAATTATTAAATTAAATATACTGAAAATTTACTCCTCGCGAAAAAAATAATTCTCTTGCAAAAACATAATATTAGAAATGAGTTTCATGGATATTATTTTTCATATAATTCTTCAGCAAATGCACTTCATGCATCACAACATCACTCCACAAAACGCAAATACATCCTCACACATAAGCTATCGTTAGATTCACCTGTAACGAGAAAAAACCTTACGAATGAGGGTTTACCATTTTTCAGTAGAGTGAACTAAAAATTAATACCTAAAGTTCGCCACTGAAGTTTTAGATTCTTGTTAAAAACATAAAAAGACAAAACAGACTGCAGAGCGGAAGTCAGTGAAAAAACTTTGTCTATTTCCATGAAAAATAAAGAGACTATTTCTAGTTTTAGAGAGACTATTTCTTAGTTAGAGAGATCTCCTCCGTAGCCATTACTAGCCACTATGAGTTGATAATGGATTTTTCTTTTGATAAATTTCGTTCACTCATTGGAATAGATAGTGCTCGGTTGATCGGTTGAGTCTTAGAGAGCATTACTAGGTTCCGTTTTAAAGACAAAATCAATGTTCAGGATAAAAGTGGGGTTTATAAACTAAAATGTTCTTGCGGCTACGAAAATTGTGGTCAAACTGGTAGGAAATTCAGGGAAAGAATAGAAGAGCATCAGGATGATTTCAGGGAAAATAAGGTAGGTCTACAGTTGCGAAACATCTCAAGGAATCCAATCATACTTATAATTTTGATTTGACTGATAGACAGTTTTCTTGAAATATTCGAAATTATCAAAGTGATAGATCATGTAAACGTTTAAATGAAGATATCCCTCAATATATTTCACCTCTGATAAGTCCATTTCGATAAAGCTTGGAACTGTCCCTTTCAAACTGTTGAAACCAGTAATTCTTCCACTCGTTTCACTTCATCTGATTAGCTATAATCCCCCTTCACTTTGCTTGCACTTAATTGGTGGTACCTCCAGCCCCCATTCCTTTCTCTCGACCAATGGGATTCAATCTCCCTTCACATGTGACTATATAAGCTGTGTCCTTTCTAATGTGTGTTCAGTTATTATTTGTTAAAGATGATGGCCTAACCGTCAAAATCGATTTAATAGTGTAGCTCTTAATTTTTCGTGGAAATAGACAACGTTTTTTTCACTTAATTCCGTTTTGAAACGGGTTTCCACAACTTCGTCGCAAGCGATTTAGTTCGTTGACTGCAGAGCACAGTATCAGTAAGCTTCCTTTCTATTCTTGGCCGTTTTCAAGTGAGCGAAAACATTTTCCCACGTATCAGTAATATGGTGAGGGGGAGTATTGCGTCATTATCTTTGGCCGATCCGATCTTTCCTTCGATGAGCCTTCTTGAAATCCGATAGCCATAGACCGCTGATGGGGTTGCCGGGGCCCTTAGCGCTTGAAAAGAAACAAGAAGCCCCGTAATTGTTCCCGCGATTCAACTTAACGGCTGGTCGTTATGATTTTATACGGCAGCGCGTGCTTTGAGAACAAACACCCACTTCCTCAATAAAGAATAACCCTTGTCGAATAGTCTCATGAATTACAACAGAGCATTCCATATCTACAGAAAAATCTTTAGAGATATTGATTCATCCCACCTCATCCGTTCATGAAAACCGTTTTCCATTTTGATTGGCGAAAACCAAAGAACGTAAATATGAACCAGCAGACCTCAGTGTGAAGGTGAAGATGTTTAAATATCCTGGTGCTCGTTTTTTTCTCCAATCTTTACAATATCCACGGGATGAAGGCCGTCAATTTGGTAGCCACGGATATCGCAAGATGCAATGCGATTATTATAGATTTATTTTTAATTTTTTTTAAATTTTGTTTTAGGCCGCACTTCAACCAGGAGTGTCATTAATGGCATTGAATATGGTGTCTAAAGGGACACGATTAAAAGGGGAGCCATGTTGCCATCTATGACTAAAAAGGAGCGATATCATGGACTCCACAGGCAACACGGAGGGGGAAAAAATGAGGGGTACAGTGATGACTAGAGCTCGGATCGATATGCACTTTAAAACCTCAAAATAAGCATTTACAACCTCCAAAATATGCATTTAAAACCTCCAAAATATGCATAAATATGCACTTAAAAACCTGGAAATATGCACTTAAATATGCACATATCCCAAATACATACATTGAAATATTCACTTATCCCTAACATATCAAGCCGTATATATATTTCGAATAGTGCTAGGTATGTAAATCACAATGCGAGGGATACCACTAAAAAATTGAGATTATTTGTACGGAAGACGGGAGAATACGCAAGAATAACCATCAAAAGTAGAATCACTTAATTCTTATAATTTCAATAAAAATGAATTTGTTGTACTATCACAAAAATTAGTTCGTTTGTACAATCAATATCTTCTCCAAATTGTCTACTTAAAAACTACGCCTTCGGTCTGAAAGGACCATTTTTAAATATTAAAATGCTCTTTCCACATCACACGACACAACTATGAAAGACTATGGATCTAGATCCATACAGATGGAAGTAGAGCAGCCATGGACATTCCCCTGCATAAATTCGTAACAATCTTAATACTATGGTGAAAGGTAACGTGTGCCTTCAATCCAATCACAGTCTTCTCCTAAGTGCTCCCGTATAATCCGATTATAAGGACAGCTGAAATGTGAATGTCAACCTAGCTCAGAATGGCAGCAGTCGTTGTCTGCAGTGTTATCTGGATTTAGTCGAAAAACAACCTGCGTACGGAGTCAACCAGTACGCCTTTAGCCTGTCATTTACCTCGTATTCTGAAAAGGTTTTGGATAGGTACCTACCTTCCTTGAAGATACACGTGACGAGAAGCGTGAAAATTTCTTTCAAAAACTAGAATATGTTTGCAAAACGCCGAAAATATGCAGTTATACGCACTTACACCTTAGATATGCACTTATATGTACAAATGCCCAGAATATGTAAAAATATGCATTTAAAATTTGAATTTAAAGTAGCCTACAAACACCCCAACATCATAATTCGTCGAGAAAAATCACTTTTTTGCAATAAAAAAGTAATAATCAAAATATGCAAAATCCGAGCTCTAGTGATGACCACTGTTTAGCCCCCAAAGTGGATTTAAAAAAAAACCCAAAAATAAAGTAATACAACTAAGACTAGATGTAAAATAGGCTACAATGTAGGTACTAATAGATGTATACTAAAAATGTACGCTTTATAAATGCTACTATATACAATAAGCAAAGTGAAATAAAACTACGACTAGATGTACATAAATATATCACAGATCAGATATCACAGTTCGTAGTAGAGCTCAGCGGCTCTCAGGTACAACAGGGATCGGACCTTGTCTGGTCCGGATAAAACGTCAACCCACTGAGGGGGCTGATGCTGGACTCGGAGGTCCACAAGGGATGGGCAGTCCTCCAGCAAGTGGCACGATTATTGTTAATATCATTCTTCTTTAATGGATATATGAATTTCTTTTGCATATTAAGCTGTGAAGAAACATAATATCGCTTATTTTACTTCTGACTATTCACCCTCCAAGTGACACAATATTTTCAGAAGGAAATGATGGAAAATATCCGAAGCGAGGCTTTACAACTTTCTCTAAATACGATTTCCATTTACTCCTAGAAACGCTGAGTACTTCCACTTAGTGCATTGTAAGCATAACAGGTACACCTAGTATTACTTATATTCCATGAATGTTCTCTTTTCTAATCGTCGTGAGCGGTTAGGATTATTTGGTTTATTAATCGGTACCTAACTACAGTCTTGGCCACGACCCGCACAACGCCAGGAAATTATCAATTTCAGAAGAAAACTGTACCTATGAATTGAACTTGTTGCGAGAATTTAAAGTTCAGCCAAGCTGTGAGGCCACTTTATTGCAGCATTGTTGACGTTCTTGAGGGATCTTTTAGATTCCAACCCTCACAACTTCATGACCGACTAATCCTTCTGTTTGATCTTTTTTTTAACGCTTTCGGAATAATTTACGTTCTATTATCATTTTACGTTAAAAGAGGCTATCTTCGGCCTAATATTGATTTATCATTATTTTTTGTATAGTAGTAGGTAGGTATGTTCTTCGCATAAATGAACTAGAGGGTCTAATGACCAAGTGCCTCACGAAGTTTGAGATAATGTAGAAATTTTCACTACTAAACTCAATTTGACTATCATTTTTTGACAAAAATGACTATCATTAGTGACGACGACGATCGTCGTCTAGGAGAACTCTTAAAGCTTTTATAGTGGTTTCATTCGATTGAGTGTAGAAAACTATTGAAAACGATACCAAACTGGATTCGGTTGATTTGACGACGATATGTCGTCACTACGCCCTGTAGTCGTATCATCACCAAAAACTATACTGCTAATTCAGGATGTCCAAAGAATCTACGAGTCTACCTACGGAATTTCAAATTGATAGGTCTAAAATTGCGGCCTATAACGAAGAACACGCACGCACGCATGCATACATGCTGACAAATACAAACAGAGTCAAACTAGAGACTCACTTTATTCGTCAACCATTCATAAAATATTAAAGTAGGTACAACCCGAATCTACCAAGTAACCAACTCCCCCGGTTGCTAATCAAATGATAATAGTGATTGGGGTGAAGCCCCATATTAGTTACCTACTACACGTATTGGCTCACCATTGGATGGGAAAAGATACTATGAGTTACAAGTGCTGTATGCATACCTAATTGTAATCACACTTGATACTGACTACCACAAACTCGTTCCAATCGGGAAAATAAATTTTATAGGTAGGTATAGGTAACTCACTAATATAAGATTCGTTGAGAAGTACATAAGATGTTTCTTTTCTTCAAGTATTAGCTAATAATGAACTTGACGGTGCTATTCATGACTTTTTGCACTTTAAATGACATAATTTCTGTTTTAATACATTGCTCATGTATACTTTGTTGATATTTTCATGCATCAATCAAGATGTCTATGGATATAATATATTGTACGTTGGACTGTGTCATAAGAACTAGTCGGAACCATGGGAAAACTATGTAACGATGTTACCTTCGACCAAGAACCTTTGATATTGTTACTTCAATTTCCACTATACCTGATGAATATTAAACTCCTTCTAGCCGTTGGAGTCCGACCCGGTAGAGACAACATAATTTATAAATTTCAATTTCGCTTCAGAGATTTAATGATTGAGTTGTAGGTCTGACCCCATTGAATCGAACTGATCTCATATTGAATACCTACCTAGTTGGGACATAGTAGGTATAGCAAACTAGCTTCGGGTATTAAAGCTTTCGTTTATGACTATAAAGAGGTCAAGTTTCGAATGTGGAATAATTTAAAGGTACCTATTCTAGAGATTGATCGATTTCAGGCCATTACCAAGGCTTGTTTTTCTATAAACTAACAAAATAAAACTGGACTTAAAAAAAAAAAAAAAAAATGCTAGCTTCGCTAGCTCGGGGTGGGATATATATGGCCAGAATAAATTCTTTCGTCATTTTCTGCATATTTTTGGTGAAGTTTGGAGGGGGAAAATACATTTACGTTTGGCATCGTAAATCGCATAGCCCAGAAATGGGAGGTTGCGGGCGGGGTTGGCGGCGGACAGAGGAACACTTGTCTTCATCCTCCAAACCCATTCACTCCCGGGTAAAAACACATTCTGTTTAAAAAAAGGATTTAAAATATATCGTGTTTAGAAGCAGTTAAATTAATGCAAATAGCGTTCAATTGCTCCGAACTCCCTTGGGACACTTTTTATCCGGAAGTTCTATCGAAGACTTACATCAACTTTCCTTAACCCAGCACCACATTGGCTGGCCAACTTCCAAGTTCACTAAGTTGGCTCAAACTGCCTATTATGTCTTGAGTCGTTAGATGATTCTGTTTTAATCTCATTCACGTTTATTGGTTCACCAAACTTTGCCCTCCTTGCTTGATAGAAATTCTTCGACCGCAATTTTTTTTTTTTAAGTTTCCCTAATCGTTCGAACATCATTTATCGGCTCTAGCAATTTATAAATTAAATAGAAGCAATATTTTTTCGAATGAACTGAATTACCAGTCGTGTACACGGACAGAAGTGTAGAACGTAATCACTTCAATCTTTTTAACAACAGACTCTACCAACCCACCGTTGTTTGTTTGAATGTTCGTAAAAAGGTTAAATGAAATCGGTCAGACAGTTGAACCATTGGAATGACGTGTTGTGCCTATCTGCGATCGCAGCTACGATGAATTTCCCCATCTTCAAGAAAATTTACCAAATAAACAATATCAGCATTAAAAAGTACAATCACATTCAAGCTTGAAGATTGTACATCAGACGTCCAATTGATACCGATTGTGGCTTTTAATAGCGCCGAAAAGTACTAGTTTAGGAGATTGCTCCAATTAGGTTTAATATATCAATAGGGATCGTAGAAATAACATAGATAATTAAGACTCTTCAATAATCACCTCCAATGAAATTACTGTAATGTTCATTGCGATGTGCAAACGTTGCTTTAAGGGTTTGGCGGTAAACTGAAACCCACTAATCCGTTTAAATGCCTGAAGCTGTAAATTAAACCCCAGGTCTGGTTGACAAACACAACTCAAACCCGAAGGGATTAACCTGATAGCACGTCTACTGGCTACCTACATTTATTGATTCGTTGCCCACGCAGGATGGAAGTGTAGTGAACTAGGCACTCTACTTGCATTTTCTATTTTTTTATTTATTTATTATTTTTTTTTTTTAATTTTTTTTTTTTTTTTTTTTTTTTTTTTTTTTTTTGTGTGCATGTTTCATGTCTTTAGGATGCCCCGTGATTTGAATTTCAATTCTTTGGGATGGTCCGTCATTTTAGTTTTTGCCGGACCGCAGGGCTGTATTTTTTGCAAGACCGCACAATTTAATAATAATTTAAAAAAATTCGCTCACACTATCATGCTGCATGACTGGAACCCTTTCTTAAACCCTCAAATTTTGAGGAGGTGGAGGTAGAACTTTCTCTATACGTTATCGATTACAAAGGTTCGTTAATGGAAATAATACACCAAAATTAGTTGCTCCCATATTTTTCAGATCTTAAATACATCTCTAAACCACTCAGATTTATTTTAACCACGTTATTATGATATGTACTCATATTTCTTTAATTACATACATTTATACAGTACAGTTTTGCAGTTTGTGGTCGGAGAATATTCATTGGAACATTGTTCAAAGCGAAAACGGTGGAAAAATGAGTCCAAAGGATTGAAGCGGGTTCTGCTAGCAAGCAGGATAAATGGTCCGTAGTCCCTACAAAGTCCCCTAACATCATTTCTCTTGAGAAGAAGACCCATTCATTTTCATCAAGTGATGAAGCGAAAATGCTTGATGCTGAAAAATGGGACGAGACTGGCGTACAATAAGTAGGTAATTCATGCTTTTACCTCGTATAACGCACTTCTGCAAATCGCTATCCTGGGAAATGCAAAACTAAGCAAAGTACACAACCATCAGTTCATTTACAAACGTCGCATATTACCTATATTTCATCTAAATAAGACGCACTTACACATTGACTCACGGCAATCTCACTCTTTAATCATCATAAATATAATCTTATACCATTCAATATGACTTTGCGTTGATTTTTATTTCCCACTATTGTGTGAAACATTCTGCACTTTTGCAATAGCGTAAAGGATGAACATCTCGTTGAATTGGAGTTATAGTTTATTATTTTCAGTAAGGGAATATACCTGAATTATTTGTAGAGTGAAAATATAGATTACCTACATTTTGAAATGAAAAATACTGATTGGTATATTTATATTTTCAACATGGGAATAACTTGAAAACCCCTTCTCACAAAAGAAGTTTGAAAGACCGTGAATATTAATTAGTAAGTACAAAACACTTTTTAAAATGCTGAAAATGATTACACAAAGGTTTTAGCGAATTTGAAGCTGCAAATTGAAAAGAGTTTGAAGCTGCAATAGAAAATGAATCTATTGTAATGGCTCGGAAAATTTTAAAATCAAAATTTTCGAAAAATTTCTATATTGAAATTTGTCTTGAGACATTCTGAAACGAATCCTGCACGTCTGGAACTTTTTATTTCTGTAGTAGTTAGCCCTTCTACACAGACCGCTGGTCAGTTCGCCCCCATACATTAAATTGTATTCTACGTGTCCCAAACGCGCTCCAATACAAATAGGTTTAGCCAGCTTCCGAGGAGAAATTAATTAAATTAAATTACGCACCAATCCTTTTTAGGGGCCGATTCTTTAGGATGATATCTATAAATGAGACCCAAAAAACATTACTGTTACTGTTACCAAAAGTGATGCCAATGTTTGGCACATCACCTGCCAAATACACTTTTTTAGGCTGATTCCACAAGTTATGTCCAGTAGTTCCGTAAAGAAGCATTTCAACATCAATATGTCTTATGGCATGGGGTCAATTAAATTTTTCCGTAACAAAATAATCTAACGTCACAAAAAATGTTGACGGAACAACCCATAAACGAATTGGGGGTACAGTGTAAGTTATGTTGTAACCAGGTTGCAAGAAGATGGGTAGTGTAAATAAGCATTAAATTAATTGTCTTTTGGAATCTGCGTGTCTTGAGAAGTAAACCAACAAATTTTGAAGAGGGGTTACAAAATTATGTCTTTCTTGATCGATTAAAAACGCTCATCATTGAAAACAATTTTCAATATTATATATATATATATATATATATATATATATATATATCGATATATATATATATATATATATATATATATATATATATATATATATATATATATATATATATATATATATATGTGTGTGTGTGTGTGTTACCGTTAAAGTGTGTAATAACTAGTTAATGTGTAAAATAACTAGTTAGTATGTAGGTACTGCGTATACTTAATTCAAAGTTTTCTATATGCTTTCCCTAGGGAATATAAATCTCTATTATTTATAAGAATGAAACTCCGTCTGTTTGTCTGTTTGTCTGTTTGTCGTGTCTATGCACGGCCAAACGGCTGAGTGGGGGGAGTGTACGAGTGGTGGGATCTTCTTGGGATTTTCCGATAGGGGGAGCGAGCGAATTTAAAATTGTCTAATCCCAGCCGAACCATGGGCCGTAGGGCGGGAGGGGGGTCGAAGTTCCGGTTAATGTGCGCTTTTTGGACTTCCCCGCTTCCCCTACCCCTCCAAACGGCCGTCGAAAATTCCGGAAAAATACCGGTTTCGTAGGTTTTCCTACGAGGAAGACGACGGCACGATCGGATCGCGAAAAAAGTATCGGGAAATGCGTCAAAAAAATGCGAGAGTACGGACCCGTTTTCTCGAAAAGTCCGACGAAAAACTACGTTTTTTCCCATTAAAATATACCCCGTAAAGGTACGTTTTTCGGAACGGTTTTCGCGGGCGAAATAAAGGTTTGATCCCGCCGAATCTGAATCCGCAATCGGATATCGAAAAAAGTGACGTTAAGTTGGTCAAATCGCGAGCGGAAGCGAGGAAAAGCGTTTAACATCAGAAATTAATTTTGCCGTGTTCGCGAGAAGGCTCTGGGAAGACGTTTGGGGTTCGATGACAATGTGGCGAGCAGGTACACCTAGGTGTCCTACTCATATACAGGTATACCTTGCGAGGGAAGGGACTCGAAGTTCGCTCTTGGCCTCTTGCGAGCTATTCATAACGGTCGCTAATGATGCCCTTACACCCTTTGGGGTTCCATATCCCAAGCGGTGCAAATTCGTTTTATTTTAATTATTAAAATTTATTCCCAAATAAACTTTTTTGTAGTTCCACGTAGTTTTATATGATTTATTTTGTTTGTAAGAATTTCCAACAGAAAAAAACGTCTGCCAAGTTGGGTGGGCAGTATAACTTCCTCGAGCGAGCGGAGCGAGCAACATCCCCTACAGAAGTTAAAACTACCCTGAGAGATCTACCGTTTGCGAGCGAAGCGAGCATCATTCCTTACATGCCATACTTTGCGAGCGAAGCGAGCAACATTTCCCACATGCCACACTTTGCGAGCGAAGCGAGCAACATCCCCTAATAAACTTTTCGTGGTTCCACAAAGTTTTATAAGATTTAATTTGTTTGTAAGAATTTCCAACAGAAAAAAACGTCTGCCAAGTTGGGTGGGCAGTATAACTTCCTCAAGCGAGCAGAGCGAACAACACCCCCTACAGAAGTTAAAACTACCCTAAGAGATCTACCGTTTGCGAGCGAAGCGAGCAACATCCCCTACACGTTTCAATTGTAATACATCGCATGTTATACAGCCACACTTTGCGAGCGAAGCGAGCAACGTTCCCTACATGCCATACTTTGCGAGCGAAGCGAGCAACATTTTCTACATGCCAGACTTTGCGAGCGAAGTCGGATATCGAAAAAAGTGACGGAAAGTAGGTCAAATTGGGAGGGGAATTGCGAGGGAAGCGTTTAACATCAGAAATTAATCGACCACGGGCCGCCGTTACACAACGTTGCTTACCTGAAAGGGACGCGATGACCCCCAGAGGACTCACTACGCACTTGACTCATTTCAACGGAATTTCATACTGGTATTTCCCAACACCTATGCAGCAATACCTTGCGAGCGAAGCGAGCAACATTCCATACATGCCACATTTTGCGAGCGAAGCGAGCAATTTAATGGGGGGTCCGGGGGGCTTGCCCCCCGGCTGGACGTGGAGGCGAGCGTAGCGAGCCGGAGCGGCTAGTATGAAATAACTAGGAATTATGTAAAGTAACGAAATACCAATCGTTAAAGTGTAGAATCGACTGCTTTTCTTGGGAAGTCACTACTAGAATGATATTATTCTAGGGAAATGAAAGGATTGAAGAATTGGCATGCATTTTCATTACTAATATGTAATTCGTTGAAATAATAGAGTAAGGTAGGTGAGTAATATACACGTCAGAAGTTAAAAATAGTGAAATCACTTATTTGAACATGGGTTGCTTTGATGGCATTTTGAGCCAGAAGAACCTTATTTTTGACACACTTGCATCTGTTTGAGGTGCATTTTGTGGTGCAGTGGCACCGGAAAAATCCTCAACTGACTTCTCAACGAAATCCCATTCATACTTGAACCCAATAATATTATTATACATTTTCACGGCTGGCCTCCCGTTATTTTATATAATAACTAGTTAAAGTGTCTAATTCGAGACATTGCACACTTTAACTGCTCTCCGTAGTTGTTCTATATACTAACTAGTTATTAACATGTTTAATGTTTTAGGGCTGGGGGTCGTTCTGTGAATTCCGACAGGCAAATCTGCAACGTTTTTTTTCTGATGATTTCCGCTTACAACCGAGTCGTTGCTAGGAAAATGGTACTTCGTCGTTTTTCATCCCACAAAATTCGTTGACCATTCGTTCGAAAGCTCTCGATTTATCCAACCATATTATGTTAACTACTGCGAAGTGCGTGGCCAACAAGCTGAGTTATGAGCATGGTTATTTGAATAATTGTGTACACTCAGATGATCATTCTCAATAATTGATATTGTGAACATGATTGCAACCGCTTGTTAATTTCTGATGATTTCATTGAGTTGGTGTTTCGATGATTTGATTCATAGCAGGTGATCCGAATATTGCGAGAACGGTTTGATTTGTAAAGCGGTGGTTAAATCATTTTAATAGGTAATTTCTATACTTTACACTCTAGGAAGCTGTAATTTTGTATGTAGCCTCTTCAGGACATTTACTTGACGATGCCCAGGGTCCGGATCAGATGAGTGGCTCTTAAAGCTATTTTTTATGCTTTACACTCTAGGAAGCTGTAATTTCGTAAGTAGCCTCTTTAGGACATTTACTTGACGATGCCCAGGGTCCGGATCAGATGAGTGGCTCTTAAAGCTAATTTCTATGCATTACGCTCTAGGAAGCTGTAATTTCGTGTGTAACCTCTTTGGGACATTTACTTGACGATGCCCAGGGTCCGGATCAGATGAGTGGCTCTTAAAGCTATTTTTTATGCTTTACACTCTAGCAAGCTGTATTTTCGTATGTAGCCTCTTTAGGACATTTACTTGACGATGCCCAGGGTCCGGATCAGATGAGTGGCTCTTAAAGCTATTTTTTATGCTTTACACTCTAGCAAGCTGTAATTTCGCTTGTAGCCTCTTTAGGACATTTACTTGACGATGCCCAGGGACCGGATCAGATGAGTGGCTCTTAGAGCTAATTTCTATGCTTTACACTCTAGGAAGCTGTAATTTCGTATGTAGCCTCATTAGGACATTTACTTGACGATGCCCAGGGTCCGGATCAGATGAGTGGCTCTTAAAGCTAATTTCTATGCTTTACACTCTAGGAAGCTGTAATTTCGTATGTAGCCTCTTCAGGACATTTACTTGACGATGCCCAGGGTCCGGATCAGATGAGTGGCTCTTAGAGCTAATTTCTATGCTTTACACTCTAGGAAGCTGTAATTTCGTATGTAGCCTCTTTAGGACATTTACTTGACGATGCCCAGGGTCCGGATCAGATGAGTGGCTCTTGAAGCTAATTTCTATGCTTTACACTCTAGGAAGCTGTAATTTCGTATGTAGCCTCTTTAGGACATTTACTTGACGATGCCCAGGGTCCGGATCAGCTGAGTGGCTCTTAGAGATTGCATACGAGTCTGCAACTAAAGACATAAAATGTCCCAATGTGTTGCAGACTCGTATGCAAGCGTACTTCGGTATGAGTCCCATCGGAAATATCTAATGGTAAATAAAAATGTATATAAATATAATAAAGTGTTTTGGTTAATTAGAATCTTTTCTTGTTTCTTGACCTCAAAAACTATATCTAATTTCCTCCTTGCGAGGGAAAAACATTAAACATGATTTAATGTTTTTCCCTCTCAAGGGAGAAATTATGAAATCGTTGTAGAATTTTTCGATAATTATTTTATTTGAATGATGTACTCGAGTACATCACTATTTGTTTTGAGTGGGAATACCATAATGTTTCATTCTTGATAAAATGTACTGTAGGTATTCTGAGGGGAAAAATTTGTCAACCCTTATAAAGACCGAGGATAATCAAGATCCATAATTGTGAGGATTTATAAACAACACATTACAAAAAAAAGGCCTTTCTGTCCTTTAAAGGGGTTTTTTAAATCACTAATGTTTCTACCCAAGAGCTGGGGCTACTTCAACGAGATAAAATTCAAAATTTTATAATTGAATTTGATATTTTGATATACTCTGCCTGATGAAGCCCCAATTCCTGGGGGGAAACGTTGGAGATAAATACAAAACCAATTTAAGCATGGAAAGGCCTTTTTTTTTTTTTTTTTTTTTTTTTAAGTCTTGTTATAATTTGAACTGTTCAAATAAATGAAGGTTTTGTAAACAACCTCAGGTGATTGGGGGATTTTTTTTTTGTTTTTTTTTTCTTTTTTTTTTCGTATACTAATGATCCATTCTCTTGCCGGCCGTAGGGCCTTGTGGGACAAGTGGGAATAACGTAAGCTACCTCAGTATATTTGAATGCCTAACCCGTAACCAATATTTGTACTGTTCACTTCGATAATATTATCATTCTAGCACTGAACCGGCGGACGCGGTTCTGATAGATACTACAGAACCGAAGGCCTTATCAACATCGCCTTAATAATATCTAACCTAATTGTTTGAACGTATGTTCAAAAACGAAATATGCAAAACTTATTAGTAGAGTTTGTGGAGTCTTTTGGTAATAAAAATACGAGCTCTCGTACACAATCTGGGAAAGAACAAAAATACTTTAAGGTCCTCGGATTCTCTTTGCGGTCGTAAAACTCTCCTCGGAAATTCGGGAAATGTCGTTATGAGAAATGGAAGAGAGGAATAAATTTAAGGAAAAAAATAGTCACAGGTCATTCTTGTTGGGGACTGCGTGGAATTCGTGTCTTATAATGATGACCTCCGTAGTTTGGGACGTAATGAAATTAAAAAATGGAATTGGAGTGAAGAATTTTACGGCGTTCTAAGTACGAGTTTATAATGAGGCGGGGATATTAAAGGGCGTTGAATATTATCATTAAAATTCTACGTCATAAAGTTGCAATTATTAATTTATTGGTGAGACATGCTATGGAATCGGTACAGTAAAACCGACCGTCTATTGTATCAAAATTGTGACTTTCATTTCTGGCCCATATATGGCCTAAAACTCACATTTTCGTACTTGAGTAGGCTTAACTATTTTTAGTGCTTCCGATTCTACCTATGCAAAAGCATCGTTTTCAATTTGGGAGATGAAACAAATAAAACAATGAAATAAAATAAATTAATTAATAAAATAGGTAAAATAAAACAATTTTGTCTTCAAAATGATTATTTCCGTGTTTTATATTTTAGACCATTTTGAACAACCTTGGTTTCATGCCTGTCTGTCCGTGTAAGTGTCGGTCCGGTTGTCCGAACGTAACAAGCTTAATTTTGACATTTTTCATCTGATTTAGCGAATTTTAGTAGAAAATGAACTATTGCATTGGTCAATCAAAATATTTGAAAAAATTCTTCATTTAAATCCGTTTTGAGGCATTCTGAAATGAATCCTAGAGTTTCACGTTTTTCATATATATATATATATATATATATATATATATATATATAGAGAGAGAGAGAGAGAGAGAGATAGAGAGAGAGAGAGAGAGAGAGAGAGAGAGAGAGAGAGAGTCTCTCCGGCTATAGGCTCCGCCCCTTGACCCCGCCAGGGGGGCTACGCCTCCCTGGACCGCCCTAATCTATACTTGGCGCTTCGCGCCTCGCCGGATCTTTTCTCTTTTCTACTGTGTAGAAAACGAGGATAATTTGCTATGCAATTCGTCTCACGAGAAAAAAAAAAAAATAAAAAAATTTCAAGCCTGGCTGGGATTGGAACCCACAACCTTCGTCTCACGAGAAAAAAATTTTTTTTCAAGCCTGGCTGGGATTCGAACCCACAACCTTCGTCTCATGAGAGGAAAAAAAAAATGTCAAGCCTGGCTGGGATTCGAACCCACGACCTCGCGGGTTCGCGTAGCGGGACAAAAAAAAACACTTTTTGAGCACATTAAATTGATAAAATTTAAAAATGTGCTAACAAAATCACTAAAAATGGCTAGAAATTGTTAAATTTATATTATATTCTTTGGCAGAATATTGCTCAAATAAAGTTTATAAACTATAGAATAGAACATTAAAAAATGTATGTAGAAAATTATGCTGAAAAATGTACTTAAATTCCATCAAATTTTGCTAAAACATCGATAAAAACTGCAGAAAAAGCTAAAAATGCAAAACCTTTATTTGAATAGTAGATTATTATTTAGAATACGTTTTTGCCATAAAATTGATAGTTAACAATTTCCTTGCACTCGAAAAGCTCTCATTTCAAAACAATTTAACACTATACAATACGATAATTTACGAAAATTCGCTCATACAATCATGCTGCATGACTGTTTCACGACTTTTGCGACTGTTTCACGCCCGCCTGATGTTTCTAAGCGTTCCTTCTTACTTAGATTACATTTTTACTTAGCATTGGTGATAATTTCAAGCTGTGGGAAGAAATGATATTATTTTTAAAAAAGAAGGAAAAAAAGAATTACCGTGTTTTTGAAGTTGCCAATGTCGGTGAGGATTTGTTGAAACAAATTGTCGTGGTTATGGTTTGATTGCCTCCACATAAATTCGCACAAATAGGTATCAAGGAACGACCTGCCTTAGCAATCACTATATCCGCCCCTTATCACTCCCTTATCACCTGGCCTTTTTGAAGATATTAGTTAGTAAACCAACCGGTTCATTGGGAAGACATTGGACCCAAGCGAGCGCGCAGAGCCCGTGATCAATGACGTTACCCTCTTGTTTTTCCACGAATTCACCAATGCCTCTTTACTCCCTCAAACTGAGCGAACATTAATTAAAATGCAAAAAGGGATCATTACCGGTGCCTAGGAACGTCGGGCGGGCGTGAAACAGTCGCGAAAGTCGTGAAACAGACTGGGGGGGGGGGGGGGTTATTACGGAAAAGTACCGGAATTTTTAGGAAACGTTTGATAGATGTTCCTTGCAATGAATAGTTCACTCTGCGCTTGTGCAAACTTGAAATCCGTCAATAATAAATTACCTATTGTCTCACGCCCTAGTCTTCAGATCTCTCACATTCGAACGATATTCAGGGAAAGGGGATTCGATTATTCCATCATTTTCGAGGCCATAGTAGCATATCTGCGAATGTGAAATCTATGTAACAAGCATTATCGCTACGGTTTTCATTCGATCTTGATGAAGTGGTCTGGGAACGTGCTTATTAGGCTGGGAATGGTCCCCCTAAAGTGTCATCACTCAAAAATCAGTCATTTTTACTGCGCATGCGCAACTGTTAAATCTGCTGAGCATATATTTCTCTCGTTGAATCGTATTATTTCCTCGTTCTCTCAATTTCAAGAAGATCGGTACATTATTATCCGCCGCGTACGCGCAAATGTGAACTCATGTAACAAGCACTACCGCTAGTATTCGATTGTGATTAAAATTCTGGAACTTGCGGATTAGGCTGAGAATGGTCCCCTATAAATATCATACCTTAAAATTAAGCAGTTGCTACTGTGCATGAGCGCATAAAATCCATCAAGCGTCATTTTCTCATCGACTATTAGATTTCGACACAAATTAGGAGTTTGATTTGAGTTCCATATGAGTGACATCATAATGGTAGCGTTCTAGCAACTGCTGTGCACGCGCAAACCTAAATCTTATTCACTATTTATTTCCCCAACCATAGCTACTAGCTATGGAATCTTCAAGGTAATCAACATTTCAATTATCTAGACATTTATACAACAAATACAAAGAAGCTGTATGTTGGAGATTTTTTTTTTTTTTTTTTTTTTTTTATACCGTTGACGTTTTGTAGATTTTACGAGTTGAATCAATTGAGACCATTCCCTGTCACATTTGGTTGGATAAGCTCTCAATTTTATTAAAATGTTACCTAATCTCATTTCGAATTCGCGAAATCCCAAGTTTTAACCCTTACAAAGCATTCTCGGCTCAACCAAGTTTCTCTTAGTTACGAGGATAACACGAGTCTTACGAAAGAGCAAGAAAAATGTTTGTAGGATTTATTGCTCTACGCCCAAAGAAAAGTTTCCTCGGTGTAGGTACTTTCCCGAGCGAGTTATTTTCGGTTTCATCCCTCCTATTCCTTCAACATTGAATACCCTTTTCGAATGACGATATTCCTTTAACTTTGTTACATAATTTCATTTCAAAAAAGATAAAAGAGTTTTGAAATGTTTAAAAGAGTTTGAGCATGATAATTAGATATAATTGCTATATTGTACTGAGAATTCACGAAAACTCATTTCATGGAGTTGATAGCGATTCTTACGTTGCCACCACAGGATTGATTGGGTGTAATCATTAAGTCAATTGAATAATGATTCCGTTGCTGTTCCATATTGAATATTCAACTCAATTCAGCCTCAACATCAATTCCAACTTGGACAGCGTTATGAATTATATTTGGAACCTTGATACCATTCTATACAACTTTTTTAGTCAAGATTATGGATTATATGTAGATGGGTAGGGTGAAACTCAATCCATCAAAGAAATGAAAGGCTAAGGGCGACAAAGTCTGCGCTAGCAGTGAGTTGTTCGAGAACGAATTTTTATTTATAGCTTAAAAATGTTGAGTTTTGACATTCAATAAATCCCCCCTCCCCTTGCGATAGACTCGGGAAATGTTTTATCGTCGGACAAAAGAATTTATTGTTTGCCTACAAAGAACATTTTACTGTGGGGGAATGACCATCCCGTTATTTTGAAGGAGTGGTTTTCGGGTAACTAATTGTAGGTACATTTCTCATACCAAATCGCACTTTTATATTTTATCTATAATGCTACACATGTAACTGTAAATTAAAATCGCACTAACTTGAACTTAATTTTATAATGACTTGACTTTTGTTACTGTAGTAGGTACATACGAATGTCTACACCCAACACTGAAGCAAAAGAAACATGGATGATTGTTAAATTTTGCATTCTCCTATTTCAAGTCTCAATTAGTTTGTTGGCCCCATGAGATATTCCTCTTTTCATTTTTCTTTTACATCATATTTTTCAATAAATTAAACATTTTCTATCGCAATGATAACTTTTAAATGGATACATCACCTCAACTGTGTAACACCATCATTAAAATAATACCCAAAACTAAGCAATTCCAATGAAATGGGGAGTAGGTATGTAAAATATTTAACTGAGCCACCCCATTCCTAGTTTTATTGCAATTCTACATCGTTTATAATTTTAACAACATATGTGACCTTAATCGCTAAAAGACTTGGCCACACCAACAAATCGTAAGTACCCATCTCAAAGCATTGCACATAAATTTGATTCTAGCAAGTAAGACTAGTTATAATAAGTTAAGACTAGTTGTATTAGGTTAAGACTAGTTGTAATAAGACTCGCTGTACCGTAGCAACAAGTAAAAGTCTCCTGCTGTCTCCATACCTGTTTAGATCCCTGATAATTCAGTGAGACAAAAGCGCTCGGAGTACATTAAAGAAATGAAGACGAATTACTGTGTTTATTTCTCCCTTCAAAACACCCCTACCAAAGAACATTTTAGTGGTTCCTATTCTCCAGTACATTTGAAACTCACCCTTCCAGAAATTTCAAGGAGCATTGAATTTCTTCAAGTACAATATTTGGAAGAACACATAAATATTCAGATACTTATGCAAGATGAAAAAGTTCAATTGTATCCATTCACCTCTTATCTGAAATCAACTGCAACATTTTCAAACCTCAAGTTCCAAATGCGTACAATAACTTAAGTCATAGGTAAACATGTTGATGTTTACATGTTAACGGTACATTTCCGCTTTTTCGAAAAACGAATTGGAATACGCTTTTACTGGGACATAAAAGTGAAAAATGTCACAAACTGTTGTCACGAAAAAACTAGGCTAAAGTAGCGGCGGATCTAATGTCTTTGTTATTCAACCTATGAAGCTAAAAATTGAAACGCAGAACCCTCGAGACAACAAGAAACGAATCATGAAGTCTAGAGCCCCCCAGGTCAGCTGACTGAGATCCGGAGCTGATTTCTTGTTTATTCACCTAAGAAGTTTGAAATGGAGGCCTCTTGGAACATCTAGAAATGAATCATAAAGTCTGAGACCCTCTCAATCAGCTAAGCAAGCTCCGGAGTCAATTTCTTTGCTATTTAACCTATGAAGCGGAATTTGGAAACAGAGAACCCTTGGGACGTCAAGAAACGAATCATGAAGTCTGGAGCTCTCTTGATCAGCTGAGTGATATCCAGAGATAAGTTCATTATTATTCAACCTATGAAGCTGAAATTTTATATTGAGTGTTCCACGTTCCTCCAATGTTTAGCCGAGGCTCAAGGTGAAAGCAAAATGGGGTCTGGGGTCTCTCCAGCGCACAGTGCTTCCAGTGTACGGTCGAGATGGACAAAATTCCATTTCCTACGGATTATTATAGGGAATTTGACGCTGATTACGAATATACCATATAATAGGGGTCCCTAAATGGCCTTCATGGTTATTTAACCAATAAAAAAATAAGTTTTTAAACACCTTTTTCTAATTGTTTTCGGCCAGAGTGCCATACGGAAAGCTCAACATGAAGAACAAACTCGAAAGAAACGTTGAAGAAATTTAGGTATATACAAAACAAGAAATAAAAAGCAAAGGGGAAAAATGAACTTTCATTCATCATAACGTATAATTAACTCATAAAAATCAATAATAAAAGTAATCAAATCTTCATAAAATCAATTTGAAATATAAACATCACAGAATTTTAAGCAGATGCTTATATGCAGATTATTATGGAGATAAATATTTAATATTAAAATTATTATGGAATAGTGCCTAGGCACTTATGTATGTTCAAAAACAGTCTGATTCTGAGAAATCGGAATATGGTGAATCTGATTCTATTTCGAACATCTCAAAAAACTTCCTCCGTCTCCCGGGCCACCTATCACCCGGGACTGCTTTGTCAATAAATTTGATGAGGTAGTCGGAAAAAATAAGACATTTATCCAGATATTACTGATTATTTATTTATTTTTATTTATTTATTTATTTATTTATTTATTTATTTATTTATTTTATTTTTTTTTTAATTTATTTTATTTATTTATTTTTTTTAGAAATGAGCTCCGGCTCCTTTACAGGCATCCCACATCCTTTCTAAGCGTTTTTTTTTTTTTTGTTGTTGAAAAAACGCATTTATTTAGATAGGTATTGCAATACAAAAAAAGTTACACAAATCAATAAATGCTACTCCCCACTATAAGTCGTAGACTTGTGCTGTGGGGAGGAGTAATACATAATCAGCACACTCATTCAATACCTTATTCAATAACCATCTTGTAAGTAAATATGGGAAAATTAGAATCAATATGTACAAATACATCGAGTAAATCAGAATACATAGGAATTATTCAGTTACCATCTTAAAGTTTTAATATTATCTAATGGGTCTCAGATTGCCTCATTATTATATGTTTTTTCAGTTCTTTTTCGAACTTTTCAATTTTAGAAATAGAGCGGAGCTCATGGGGTAGGGCATTGAACAGTTTTACTCCCCGGTAATCATACGCCCGTTGGCCATGGTGAGTCCTACGGAAAGGCTGTTTCGAAAGAAATTACCCACAAGTTCTTGTTTTTCCCTCATCTAAAAATTTCAGGTGGTTGCTATGTAAATCTTTATATATTTTAATTATAGTTATCTTGTCAATTAGCTCTCCCAATTTGAGTACCGCGAACTCTTTAAAGAGAGCTTCTGTCGAATATCTTGTCCTTTTTTTAAGTAAGACTGTGATTAAGTCAATTTTGACCATTCATTCAGGGTATGAGCAACGTCTTCGTTATCGTCTAAATGACACGATTCTTTGATAAAATCTGATATGTCTTCCTAATTTTTCTTCTCAACCCATTTTTTGTATAAATCTCCCATGAAGATTTTTGAGTTGCTTCTGAAAAAATTAAAAAAGGGTCTTTGAAGAAAGTTATGGAAAAAAATTGTTTTTTTCGATTCAGGAGGGTTCAACGAACATTTTAAAAACAAAATCCTTAACGTTTTTAGCTTTTTGGAGAAAATACTTTTTGAAGTTGACCAATCGTGCTTTCGTAAGCTACCTAGTTTAACATCTGCTTATTGCACATTTAAACAAATAATAAATTCAGTGGTACCGGCTCAAATTTCATCAAATATGTCTGTTCATACCTCTCACAGCCATTGTTTTTTTAATGCGGAGAACCGTACACCATGTGTGAGAACTCACTACTGTCTTTCGACTGTATCTTGCTCACCGTCAACATCCTTTTGTTTACAGGTATCATCAATATTGAGTGACCAATGTAGGTTCAACTAGTGATATTTTTCTCTCCTTAAACCTCCCTGAACATGCCCGCATAGGTAGTTTCGCTTAAGGAAAATGTTGATATTATCATTTCTGTCCATTACTCGAAGCACTGCGCGCGGGGACAAGGGGCGGATCCCCTTGTGATGCAACCCCGAGTTTTTCGTTATCACCTCCCCCAAAACGTGAATTTCGAAATCAAACAGAAAAATAATGACGTAAATCGGTCAACAACTGCAGCAGAATGTACGCCATCCTGCTTTTAAACCCTATCGACGCAGAGCAAGTGAAGAATAAGTAGGTATTTAATTTATATTAGTAAGAAAATATAAAACTAAAGACCCTAAAAAAACAATTATTCGAATCAGCCAATACTGGGGCCGATGATAAAAATCAAGCCCAAACCCACGTTTTTTAGCATAACGATCTCCTCTACCTCTCCCTGAAGTTTAGAAACGTTTCCAAAGTTAGCAACGTAGAGTTCAACAAGAAAGATATTGAAGTCCAACAAAAGAACAACTGCCAACTCGATTAAAAATGGAAAATTGGGTTGCCTGAACAATATTGAGTTAAGAAACGCTCATTTTATTGGTATTGATCACCTTCCTCTTCATCGATATGAATTTAAATTTACTGAACCTGTTTTAGCAGAGAGACCAAATTCTTTGGGCAAAAGAGAAAACTAATCTGTCGTGCCCGACTTGTATCAGACTTTTAGTCTTACCCAATAAAATGAGATGCG
This sequence comes from Adelphocoris suturalis, assembly GCA_030762985.1. NCBI lineage: Eukaryota > Metazoa > Arthropoda > Insecta > Hemiptera > Miridae > Adelphocoris > Adelphocoris suturalis. Next base: position 136,941,141 of record CM061040.1, read on the forward strand.
GCCCTACGACCGTGCTGCGTCTAGTAGAGAGAGGAAATAGAAAGTGGAAGAGAGAATATAAAAACGCTGCAAATTATTACACAAACGTTTAATATTTCTGTATTAGATTACTACGTAGAACGTTGGTTTATAATTGTAAAACCCTGTATAACATTAGAACTTTACTTCGCGTATGTCAAAAGGATTCACAGATTTACAGTTCGGTCCCCACAATTTTAAGCTAATTAGTAAGTGCCAAAAAATTCATAAAAAATTTCGAAAAAACGAAGGAAGGAAATTGGCCTCAGAGGCTCCTCAAGTGACCAGTTCGGCTCTATACTTTGAATTGAATTATAGATGCCCCAAAGGAGATTCATTTCAGGTTTCAGCTCCGTAGGATTATGAAGGAAGAAATTAGCATCATGGGCCCCTTATTGTAACTCACCTTTGTACCCGATTTGCGTAATGCAACTTCGTAGTAGTCGAGCGAAATTCTGACTTAGTCATGAATAGGTATGCCTGCGTAGATATAGGCATCTGCAGAGGGGAAATTAATGCAATTAGTTAATACATCTACACTTTAATAGTTCCCCTGATCTGAGTACAACGACATTTGCGTGAGTAGGTACCCAACAAAAGAAAATTTAGATAAAATAAAACACCTACCAACGCTTCACCAGTCCATCCTACAAGAGTTAAATAAACTCCATTTGGGGAAGTCAGAATTATATCAGCTGATACGTCCATCGGAAATTATTAGGTGAGTTCTACTATGTTTCGATTTAACAACCACTAGCATGTTCTAGCGACTAGCGATCATTAATGTAATTTAGCGATTCACTCTGTGTCGCTATTATAGTTCTAGCCCTTAGGGAGAGCGTACGGATAAACGTACAGCGTTTTGGGTTGTTTCATTCGATTCGCTGGGATAAAATTGAAAATAATAGACGAAACGGCAGCCGCTCGCTCGGAGAGCACACATCTCTCTAGCTCTCAAACCATTTAAGTTTTCTCTCTTCAGTCACCCCATTTACTCAACAAGTTATTTCCTTCATTATTTCCATGCACGGTATTTGTGATCCGGTAGTCATTCAATCTTCATTTTGAAGTTTAAATTCATCTCTCCTTATTAGTTCTTCATTTATGTCAATTCGCTACGGTACAATCGGCACCTGGGTAGTACCTTAGTTAGCAATATGGACTCAATTCCGGCGATTTGGTAAAAAAGATACGGTGCGATTACTGGCTATATAATAGGACCGTAGCTCTTTCATTAATGTTGGGAAGGCAACGGTGAAGTGTCCGGTTCTTTAATTATGCGAGAGGCAAGGTATCATGGCAAGTATCAAGTCAATAGGCTACGGTGTGTCCGATCCGGTCAGGACGGGATATTAGTTCAGAGGATCGCAAATTTAACTCAACGTCGCAATTTGTGTCTGATTCAAATTCTCATCGCACGCACCCACAACATTATTGAATAAAAGAACAATCACAGAAATCGATTGAGAACAGTTAAAATATACAGTTCATTTTCCCCTCCACCACAACTACTCACCTTCAAATCTAGACCAGGATATTATTTTTTAAATATTCAGACATACAGCAAGATCGTATGAGCAGATTTTCGTAAACTAGGTAACGTATTATATTATGTTGAATCGTTTTGAAATTTGAGCACTTCGATTGAAATGAAATATTAACTACCAATTTAATGGTTATATATATATACCCTCATCAATAATTGAAAATCCAGGAAAATTATAGAATCGGCCTGCAAATGTATTTTCAAAACTAGGTCATACTGTTGGTGAGGAAGTAGGTATATCAAGAAAAAACTCTGGATGGACTAACATAGACCCTTGAGGTACATTATTTCTCTATTTTTCTTTACATTATAATTTTAAAATATATATACATGTAACCTTTTTTCGAAGAATTGCGAAGAAATCTTACCCGTTTTGATTACATAAATTCCTCGGCTACCTTTTGTTGATCCCGTCTTGGAAGCCCTTTGATGAAAAGTTCTTCTAAATGTTATCTAGTCAATCGATAAGGGTTCTTGTATGAAAGGTGGGTAAGCCTAGTTACCTTTGTCCGTGTTCCGTTTCTGTTCCTTTGTCTCGCAATCGTTCTCATCCATTGCCCTTTCAACCCTCGTCCCCGCTGGTTTTAGTTTGAAAACCCTTCTATGAGTCTCTTTCAAGTTCTTCTGGCCGTGAATGTTTTATTTGCTCTCAAAGCAAGTTGCTTGCCCCACGTATCTGCCACGCCGTATAATAAATAAAAACCACTGAACCCTCCTATTATCCAATTCCTGCAAAATAAGCCGCTGTTTTATAACGAACGTTCTAATGTAGAAAGAGCAAGAGAATGTACCTTTGTCATAAACTAAATTGATAATATTATCAACGACAAATTAAGAAAATATTATTTAGTAATTCATTAGCTCCGAGAGAAGTCATAGTGAGCCAAATTTCTCGGGGATCTTGGATTTATTGAAGAAGTTTAACCCTTCAGTGCTCGCGTGGGTTGAAGTAACCCGAGTCTTCCTTCCGCTGAGGCTCCGCTCCTCCTACCTCTTTGCTATTCCTCTAAGACAATAAGACGCACCTGTTGGTGTGATATACAACTCCATAATGTGCGCATGTGACGAAAAACTAGTGATTCAACCTTAGGTGAGATTCCATGCTTTTCAAAAAATATGAACCGGCCATTTTTCCGCTAAAATGGAAATGGTTTTATTCATTGATAAAGAAATGTGTCATCAACTTGAGCCCCAAATCCGTGATTCACCAAATGACGAAGAAGGCCTTGTTAACGAAAGGGATGACGATGAAAGCGATAAAGAAGAAAGGAAAGGAGTTGCCTTGATGCTGAAAGCGAATGGTAAGTGAATCCTGGAGATGTGGAGTTTTTTGGACAAGAAGACATTCCTACCGAGGGCTCATCATTTATTTTTTACTTTTTAGCGAATTTTCGTAGAAAATTAAACTATTGCAATGGCTCCAAAAATTTTAAAATCGAAATTTTCGAAAACTTTCTTCACTAAAATCCGTTTTCAGACACTCTGAAACGAATCCCAGAGTTTTTCCATATGTATATACCAATGTATATAAGTGTCATTCCAGACAATAACTCCACTAATAATTCCGTACTTCTCAAATCATTAATTTTTAGTTTGCATACGCGCAAACGGAAATTTCTTCAAGCGTAATATTTTACGCCCTTGTCGTCCAATCCAGCTCAAATATGGTGCATATTTGGGGGACGGTGGTTTAATTATTCCTTGTTAATTTTAACATGATTGCATTCTTATTAGCTCCTGCGCATGCGCAATGCAAATCATTACTCCATTTTTACATAGTAGGTTACATACGGGGTTTAATAATTATAGACCAATGGTCTGCATAGAAGGACTATCTAACACAGAAATAATAAACCATTGTGTAATAATGTGCAGCGTTTTATAAACATTGTGAAGTGTGAAATTGCGGGGTCTTGGAACTGTAAAAGTGTGAACCCTATTCAGAGGTTCCTCTGCAGGTGCCAATATCTACGCAGCCATATTGATGTCAACATTCGGGTCTGAGATTTGAAATGGACCTCCTTTGTAATATCAAGAATACATTCAATATCAGTTCACACTGATCAGCTATGAGGCTTCTGAGCGTAATTTGTTTTTTAATTGACGTATGATGCTAAAACCTGGAATTTAGCTCCTTTTTGGAGATCTGGAATACAATTACAAAGTATAGAGGGACTCAGACCAGCTTCGGAGCCTCCGAGGCTAAATTTACTAATCGACCCACGGTTTTGTTATTTAGATGGAGCTCCTTTAAGACTCTTCGGTAACAATTACGAGGTTCGGAGGTGCACTGATCAGCTGTCGGGCCTGTGAACCTATATTCTTCCTTACCTATCGACCTTTTTTTTAAACATTGTTACTGTGTAGCGTAAAATTTCGGGGTCTTGGAACTGTAAAAGTGTGAACCCTTCTCGGAGGCATCATATATTTCATAAGAGGTTCAATAATTATAGACGAATGATCTGCGTATAAGGGCTATCTAACACAACAATAATGAACCATTGTGTAATAATATGCAGCGTTTCTCTCGATGACGCGCCGCGCGAATTTCATGCTTCTGCTTCCCCGGCAATCATTTGTTGGGAAATGTTGTTCCCAAGCCGTAGGTTTAATTCTTATTTGATGGAACCTTAAGATGAGTTAATAAATTAAAGATCATTGTCTAAGTGGCATAAGTTTTTAAGATTAGTGTCCCTATTGTACAAGTTAATATGATAACAGTTCAAATTCGGTTGTCAGAAATGTATATATAAGTTAAAAACATTTAGCTGTATGTTCAAGTTATACACTTCACTATTGAGTACTGTGTTTGAGTTGAAAATTGTTCATTTTCAAAACTGTCGGCAAGAATCAAACTAGGAAGATACGTAAGTGAAGAAATGGTTTGTTAGAGGAGT